>MU865935.1:0-576298 GCA_033296975.1 Podospora aff. communis PSN243 | reverse complement strand
CTGCCAAGGCATCAATCTGGGAATAGCTTGACTCAGGGGTATCCACACGGCCGAGGGTCACCGAGGCCCTTACGGGCACAGCCCGTTACAATTAGTTTCTTAATATAAGTAATAATTTCACTTTTTTAATAACCTTAATACTAATTTTAATATACGTACCGTTATTTAATATAAGTAAATAATATAATTTTTAAACATATAAAGTATTTTATAAATTAATTAAATCTTAGTTAAAAACATTTAATATATATTTATTTTTACTTACATATTTTTTTTTAAGGTGAGTTATTAACTGTAGGATTTTTAAAGGTAAAATTATTTTAAACAGCTGAATTATTTTAAGAATATTACTTATCAGACTTATTATATCGATAACTTTATTCGTTCACTAAACTTTAAACACTTTAAACTAGTTTACTATAAAATCGTTATAATGAATAATAAGGTAAAGAGGAGTATTAGGTTTAAAATTAATAACGTTTTACTTAAACGTACCTTTTTTATTCGATACATTTCGGGTTAATATAGTGAAAAGACTATAAGATAATTTATCGTAAGTAAAAATATAATAATATTATATTAAGATTTTACATTACTGATTAATACGTAAGTAAAATTACTAATTGATACTAATTAAGTCTAATTTTAATTAAAAACGATAATATATATAAAGTAAAACGATAAGGTAATTATAAATAAAAGAATTAAACGTGTGGTAAAAAAACGTAGTTAAAACTATAATAGTGTAGGAAAAAAGTGAAAAAATTAACGTGTGGGGTGTGGGAAGAGGTAAAAGGTCGTAGGGGAAAAATTGGAAAGTGGGGTTAAGGCAGTTGGTAAAAACGGGTGTGTGTGGTATTTTTAAAATCACCCCCGTATCCTCCACCAACCGCTGGGAAAGCTGGGTCCTTGGCTGCAGCTGAGTGGGCTGGGTCCACCATTGACAGGTCGGATGATGCTGGAAGTGAGGCTGTGGGTATGCTCTTGGCGAGCGTCCCAACCAGCTGGAGATGTTCAGATTTTAGGTGCTGATGATCAGTGATAGACAGGGGCCGCGGTGACGGGGCGCCTGTCGAAGGCTGTGCCTGAGTCGACGAAAACTTGACGTTCTTTGTTGAAGCGCCGCTGGTTATTCCGCAGCAATGTTTCAAGGCCCATGCAGCCGCATTGAGGATAGCTGTGGACTTTCGCCTATCAGCTGAGCCGCCTGTCTCACCGTGCCAACTCAGGTGGCTGCTAGGGCGCGCTCCATTCAGAGCCTTGCGCCCGAAAGCCGCATGTTTTTCAAGCCCAACAACCCGCCGAACGTTCGAACTTTTTCTCAGATGCTACGAGGCGTTCTCAGCGACCACAATACAACATCTAGGTTTCCTCGCCAGCACAGCGACCGGCGCATTTTCCACGGCTTCTCCTGCCTCGTTCCGGTCTGAAACGGCATTTTACACCCAAGACTCGACTTGAGCTTCCAAGGACAGACGGGCGGGACATAGCCACGCGGCTCCGGCCCACACCCGCTACGTAACAGCGAGGCTGCGCAAACCTTCCCGAGGCAGATCGGCGGCGTTTCCAAAGACAGGCACCGGCTCGGCTCCTCTGCCGCCAGCGATATCTCCACTACTACATACAGAGCCGGTTTGCCATGAGGGGAGCCTAATACCTACCGTCTAAGCACTCGTCGCACACCCACTCCGCTGTTCGGTGGTGCCCGAGGCCGGATCAGGAAATCTCGTCGGAACCGGGCCGCTCGCCCATTTTCTCCCGTGGTGGAATGAAATACACCCGGTACTCACGCCGTTGTCTTGCGCAGACTTCGACACCAGTTCAATTAACACCACCATGGCGGCCGCTTTCGGCGCGGACCCTCGCCGCTCGAGACTCGAAGAGCTCGCTGCCTCCTGCGGCGTGTGCAACCCCGCGCCCGTAAATGTGGCTCCACTGGCGCCAACCAACAAAACCACCAGCGACGAGTTCAATGCCGAGGAGCTTCTGAAGAGACGACGAGCCGCCGAAACTTCTAATCGGAACTCGAAATGGGGATTCAGCTCGAGCAAGAAGACATGGGAACCCAAGGAGATATTCGACGCCCTGAACGACCATGTCCGATCTGCTGGCTCTCCGGGCGTGGCCGACGCCCTAATCGCGAAGCTCAAGTTGGTCGGCGGAGATGTGAATGTGTCTAACCAAAAGGGCAAAGCGAACGCCATCATGCGGAGGAAAAGTATGGAGCCGCTGGAAAGGAGCAGGGTGCTCCATAATGCCATCGAAAACCGACAGCGAGAGATGATCGCTGTCCTTGTCCAGCATGCGGACCCTCTCACCATCGACACGGCGTTCCCGGCTGCACTGCGATCTGCCGATCCGGTCATTGTGCAGATGCTGCTTCAGCGTGGAGCAAACACCCTGCAGACACAAGATGGCAAAGATGCCTTCCGTCAGCTGTGCATTCTAGGCGGCCATGCCAACCTCGTCGGCCTGGTTCTCCAGTCCGGCGGGAAACCAGTTTCGAACTGGATGTCCCTGTCGTTGGTTGATGCGACGCGGAAGGGGTGCTACGAGACCGTCCTGAGGCTCACCCGCTCAACTGCCGACGGCGAATACGGCAACGCAGAAGCGCTCAAGACTGCACTTTCCCTGGGTCGGGTTGACCTCGTCCTCGCCATTCTGACCGGGGCCCAGCCACCAAGACCAGGCGGCCGAGGGCTGAACGAGAGTTTTGATCAGCTTACAGATCAAATAAACATCAGCCCGGCCAACAAGGTGATACTCACGGAAGCGCTCCTTTGTGGCGGGGCGTCTGGCGATGCTGTTTCACGAGCTCTCTCCAAAGCGTGCGAAGCGAACTTTTATGAGATGGTTGAGCTTCTCGTACGATACGGAGCATCGCTTGACTATCAAGACGCCAATATTGTCAGGGCCGTCGTCTCACAATGCCAGACTGGGCTGGCTCGCCTTTTGCTCAGCGAGAGGACAATATTTAGCCCGATATACGCATCCGAATGTGTCGCAATGCTTCCAAAGAATGTCACCCCCGAGGATCGCTACGCCATCTTGAGTCTTCTCCTTCGAAAAGGGGCCGGGGGCGTCACACTGAACGAAGCCTTAGTTGATGCCGCCCATGCAGGCGACTTGGACACCATCGAGCTGCTGGTCGAGCCCAACTTTCCGGAAGTGATACCAGTCTTAAATGGGCATGTGCGTGCGAGACACGAGGTGGCGTCTGTGGACTACAAACATGGGATGGCGTTCGGCATCGCGGTGCGGACAAACAACCTACGAATGGTTCAAACGCTCATAAGGGGGAAGCCATCGCCGACGACCCTGGATCGTGTGTTTCCTCAGGCCACCAAGCTCCAGGGCGTTGATCGTTACCGGATGGCGGAGTGCTTTCTCAGTGCCGGTCTTTCCGCGCCTTGCATCTCTGCCAGCTTGCAAGAGGCCATCGAAGAACAACCGCCGCTTCGTGACGAGCAATTTATCAGTCTTTTGATTAGCCACAGTTCAAACATGAACATCGACGGAGGCACCAGTGTTTTGTCGGCTATCGTCATTCGAAACCATACCTTGTTAGGCACACTGCTTCAGAAACCACAGACGCATGAGACAATTGCGGCGGCCGTAGCAAAGGCTATGGCCATTGAAGATCGGAGGCTTCGGTATACTATGATGCAGTTGCTGATCAGTGCTGGAGGTGCTGGTAGAGAGGGCACGGAGACTTCAGCCGCGCTCGTCGATCTCTTGTCCCTGAAGCCCGTCGACATCCAGCTGGCGGCATTGCTTCTAGACCATGGGAGAGCTGACATTAATTTTGACGATGGAGCATCCGTCAATATTGGTAAGTTGGTTGGCAACTGCCAAGCTTTCGTAACAGATTACTGACAAGGAAGCAGCCGCTGCCGATGACGACCACACGATTTTCGACCTCGTCCTCCATAGCGGACATCCCAATGCTTTGACTTTGGCAAACGTCCTCTACTCACTTTGCAACCTACCAACGACACACGGGAAAGTAGCTAAAATCGATAGTGTACTTCGTCGAGGCCCGCCGAGAGCATCTCTAGACCAGGCGTTGGTCATTGAGGTACAGACAGTCCTCAAGGCTCCGCAAGAGAGGCGAAATCTTGCAGTCATAAAATCGCTCCTTTCAGCTGGGGCGAGCATCAACACCATACCGAAAGCTCCCGCCCTGAGCCAAGTCGTAAAGGCCGCCGACCCTTTGATCCTCGACATTTTCTTCAACGCAGGGCCAACAGCAGAATCCCTGGCGTCTGCGCTCCCTCAATCTCTCAACATTGTTGATCCTATGGACCGACTAAGCTTCACGCAGAAGCTCATTAATGCCGGCGCTCCCGATGATGAGATCAACCGGGCTCTGATTTATGCGATCACCGCCCATCCTCTCGATCACCCGCTCATTGGACTATTGGCAAACCACGCTGACACAGCAGATGGAGAGGCATTGGCGCTTGCCGTCACAAAGGAGTACGACACGATGGTTGGCTTATTGCTGGAGAAGGCGGCCTTTAAGTACTCAAAAGACGTGTTGAGGACGGTGTTCGGTGATCATGCCACCAAGGTTGAGAACCGAGAAAAGCGCATCACCATCTGCAGGATGCTCCTCAAGCAAGGTGTCTCAGTGGATGTCGTTTCCGATGCACTGTTAGCGGCTGCCGCTGAAGGCGATTTGGCTCTGGGCGCTGTCTTGATGGAATACGGTGCAAGCGTCGAGCATAACAACGGGCAGGCTATCATCGAGGCTTCGGGGGCTGGAGCGCCTGAGGTTTTGAGAATGCTGCTTGCTACGAACGCCCAGGTGTCTAAGGAGACGCTCGACAAGGGGTTTCAGGCAGCTGCAGTGGCTGCCGACCTTGAGAAAAGAGCAACTGTGTTCCGTTTACTGCTCGGGAAGGGGGTGAGCAGTGAACTGGTGGACATGGAACTCATTTCCGCGGCCAAGTTTGGGGAAGACGGCGAAGAGCTGGTCAGGCTTCTTCTCGAGTTTGGGGCAAACGTCGACCACGAGGCCGGTGAAGCTATCTGGAACACGACTCGCAGCGCCATGATGGGAAGCCTGAAGCTGATGCTCGGAATCGACAACGACCAACAGGCGAAACCTTCCACTGCAACATTGCTTCGCGCCTTGAGAGCCAGTCGAAAGCTGGAGCGAGATCCGCGATACCAGGTCATCAAGTGGCTCTTCGAGGCTGGACTGCCTGCTACGGAGGAAATCCACATCGCACTTAACAGGGCGGTGAAGGACGATCCTGATGTCAGGCTGATCCGTCTGCTGATGAGCCACGGTGCTTCGCCTCTGGAGAACGGGTGCCAAACCCTAATCGACGCAGCCCAAATGCTTCTTCCAGATGTGCTCGCCGTTTTGCTGGAGGCGGACATTCCCCAACAGGATATTTCATGGACATTTGAGCAAGCATTTACGCCGACAACAGCATCAACTTGGCTCTCGGAGAAAGGCCTGCAGAGTGCGCAGCTTATTCTGCAGAGAGGTGCACAAGGCACAAGCTTATCTCTAACTCTCAGCATTGCCATTGATGCGTACGGCACCGAAAACGACGCCATCGCTAGGCAGTTTGCGAACCTTATCCTGCAGCACAAGCCTGACGTCAGTTACGACAACGGCTTGGTGGTCCGAAAAGCTGCGCAAAGAGCGGACTCGGAGCTGATTGAGCTTATTCTGAAGCAGAAACCGGACTCCCGCGCAGTATCCATGGCCTTCCCTTATCTGTTCGACTCGAACCTGCCAGAAGAGGACATCATTCAACTGGTTGGGCTTTTTGCCGATTATCACGACGGCGAGGAGCGCCTCGATGTCATGTTCTCGCATCCAGAGTCACAGCCAGTCGTGTTTCGCGCTCTCGCCAAGTTCCCTCGGTCGCTCAAGTTGCTGGAGATTTTGCTCGACTCCGGGTATTACTACGACCAGAAAACAACCATGCGGGTTATGGACGAGATCGAAGAGGACGAGCCAGCCAGTATCTTGCTGTGGGCACTGCTTCAGCCCCAAAAGAAGATCAGCAGCTCAATCATCATCTCGCTCATTCAGCGCGGAGCCAATGTCAATTTTGAGACACCCAGCTCCAAGACGACGCCGCTCATGCTAGCAATCCAGGCCAAGCGAATTGACTTGGTGAGAGAGCTAATCTTTGCTGGAGCCGAAGTCAACGTGACTGATGCTACTAACAACACCCCGATGACGATGGCAACCAAGATTGGGGGCGAAATTGGTACCTCAATAATGAGTATGATCCTGGCCGCGGACCCCTCTAAGGACGACGGCTCGCTGCACAACGCCGCACGAGAACTGAACCTGGACGCATTACAAATCCTCCTCCACCATGGACACGACTTGGACTTCCCAAGCCCGCTTCACGACGGCCGAAGTGTCCTTGGAGAGGTATGCCTGAATGCGGCGCATGCAGGCCCGCTCACACCGGCCCAGGAAAAGCTGATGGAGAAGGTCATGATGATTCTCATCAAGGGGGAAACCGACCTCACCATCCAGGCACGCGGAAAGTCGGCACTTCTACTGGCCCTTCACTCCAAGGATCCCATCCCCACTACGCGCGCCCTTCTCAAGATCGGCATGTGGAAGCTCATCAACCGCCCATTCAACCAGTACAACGACGGCACATACACCTACTCCCCAACACAGTACGTCGCACGTGTGCTCCCAGACTCAGACCATAAAGAAGGCCTCTTGGAACTGCTCAGGGCAAACCGCGCCATCGACGTTTACTACGCCAACGAGGGGCCCCAGCCCGAGGGCGCCGTGAACCTACCCGAGGAACTCCTCCGCGCCGAGCGCGAACGCAAAGCCCGCGAGGAGCGCATCTCCCGAGACACCCAGGAGCACCAAATCGTCCTCGCCCGCACCAAGGAGATTTCCGAAATCCATAACCAAATCTACCAAACCCGCGCCGAGCTCGAAGACTCCCGCGCCCGCCGCAACCGCGAGGAAGACCTCAACGGCCTGCGCGAGCGCCAAGCCATCGAAGCCCAGGGCTTCGCAGAGGAGCTCCGTCGCCGCCAGGCCGAGCGCGATGCCTCGCTTCGCCACGAGCAGAAACTCCTCGAGTCGGGCCTCTCGCGCAGCCGGCTCATTGCCGAGGCCGACATGGAGCGCGAGGGCAGGAAGCACGAGTTGCAGCTCGAGTGGGAGAACAAGCGCACCGCGCAGGCCGTGACCAACGCCCAGCAGCTGAGCGCCATTCGCGTTAGGGAGCGACAGGCGATTGATCAGTTTGATGCGGCCGCGGACCAGCGGACGATGCGCAGGATTGAGGAGCACAAGAGGCTGGTAGACAGCCAGAATGTGCTGGCTTCGCAGCTGGCGAGCGCGGGTGGGAATCCGAGGAGACAGATTGGCTTTGTTGAGGGGGAGTTGAACCCTTGACGGAGTGAGGGTGATATGATTTACGATCGCGAGGGGCTGGGAGTTAAATGGAGATTTTTTGGGATGGGGTTTGGAGTTGGAGCAGCTGGGTCAGGCTTGCGAAAATGACTGAATGACCAATTTACATGGACAACTACATGGGTGGAGTTGAAACGGTTGCGCCGTTAGCATTTTCTGATACCAAATGAGCAAAATGATTTGTCTCGTAGCTTTCTCCCTTGCCTTGAGTAGGAGCTGTAGATATACAAAGGTTCTGTCATACCCGCGCTCTTGGGATTGCGACTGTGACGATTCAGGGGTAGCAACATGCCAAGCGCTTGGACAAGAAAAGGGGTAAGCAGCTGGTGAACATAACGTGTTTTAGCGCCACGGCAAGACTTTGGAACGACATGTGCAAAATGAATGGTATCGAATGCTCCTATGAATCCTATCCAAGTGGCATAGGAGCTCGTACCCCTCTGACTACAGCCCTCAGGCTCTCGCGCATAACATGACACGATATGGGGTATCCGCTGGGTTCGTTTCCAACCGCCGTCCAAGGTCAGCTAAAAATAATAAAAAGACAATACATTATGCTTCCGCTTCGCAAATCACACCATCTTTTCGTCAGTCTTTGCAGTTTTTTCTGGCTGCTGGTCATCGTCAAACTCCTGACTGCCACTCTGGTTGTCATAGGCGACGCGCAGGTCGACCACTTCATCGCCAACTTCCATCCATCGGTCGCTGACGGCGGGGATCGGGAAGTACTTGCACAGAAGCCAGTATAGGGCCGAGGAGACGCCAAAACCGGCAAAAAAGTTGAGGTTGAAGATGTAGGTCGCACCAATGGGGACTGGAGTTCCGATCTCGCCGGCGAATCCGACAACGTTGATGATGATGCCGGCAATGTAGGAGACGTACGCGCGCCAATGGATGCCAAAATGGAAGTAGTACGGACCGCTGGGCCGCGCATCATAGAGCTCCTTGACTTCGAGGTAGCCCAGGCGGACGAAGTAGTAGTCGGAGATCATAACGCCTGCTATCGAGGACAAGAACACGCTATAGGCCGAAAGATACGTCGTGAACTTGTTGCTGGACGTTAGGAGGGTCCAGGGACACATGGCTAGACCAACAGCGGCACAAATGTAACCGCCACGGCGGATATCGATGAAGCGAGGCAAAAGCGCGGTCATGTCAGTGCCGGCAGACACGGAGTTCGCCGCAATGTTGGTACCAAGCTGGGCGAGGGCAAAGGCTGCGGCAATGACAAAGACACCAAAGCGCTGGGCCGAGCCACCATCATCGATGAATTTCTCCAACAAGTGGAGGGGGTCCCAGATTGGTTCTCCGCCGTAAATGACTGCTGACGAGGACGAGACGATGATTCCGATAAAGGAGGTGACGGCGAAACCGATGGGAATGGTGAAGAACTGGGACCACAGAGCATCGCGAGGCTTGCCGGCGAAACGCGCAAAGTCGGGATCATTCACAATCAGGGTCGCGAAGTTGGCGATGGAGCTCATGACGCCCTTCACGAACTGCCACGCAAGCTCGCTGCCCTCCTTCCTCGCCGGCTGCCTAACGATTGGGCCGATGCCGCCTGCGCGAACGACGGCCCAAATGAGAAAAGCGATGCCAGCGATTGGCACGAAGTACGACTTGACGGTAAACAGATGGCGGATCTTGTGAACCGGGAACCAGATGGCCGGCAGGGAGCACAACCAGAATATGAAGAACGAAGTGAAGTCGGCAGTCGATGTTCCGGACTCGGGCGAGAAATCGTCAGGGCGAATAAGCCGCCGGTCCTGTTTGGGGCGCAAAATCAGCGACTGCTCTCACATGTCCACACGCAATTTGCATCAAACTCACCCAGCTCAGCCAGATGGATCGGATCATCAAGTACACACAGTGCCCCCCAATATATGCCTGAACACCATACCAGATACATGCTGGGACCCTGTTAGCGGAACGCTCGGCCGCGAGAGCGGGTCGGGAGACGTACCCATAGCCGCACGGTTGAAGACGGGCCATAAACTACCCCATATGCCAAATGATGATCTAGCCACAACAGGGAAACCTATGTGGTACGTCGCGCCTTGATAGCGAATGTCAGCTACTAACGTCCAATCTATCATGTTCTTAGACATACCGATGCGCCCCGTCAGGCAAATGAAAAAACCGGCGATGCTGTAGCCAATCCAGACGCACAGCCATGACTGCCACCAGGAGAGCCCGCCGACGATCATTGAAGACGAGATCATCCAGGTGTTGATGTTGAATGAGTCGGCAATCCAGAAGGCAACGAAGTTCCAGGGGCCCCATTGGCGGCGCTCGGGCTCCACGGGCTTGAGATCATGGTTCGTCAACTGTGTGAGGCCATAGCCGTCAGCAAAACCGCACCCTCGGAGGCAGGCACCCGGCAGGACGGTCGCACCATAAGCTGAGCCGTAGTCAAGCCCGGCTCGGCGTCGACAGCGAGCTTCTCAGCTACGCGGCTGATGGTCCTCTTCTTGAGCGCCATTGCGGGGGACGTTTCGGCGTGCGCCGGCGTGCTTGTCGCTGCGGTGCTCTGGCTTGTCGTTCGAGATAGGCGACGTTCGAGCCTCAGATCAGCCTTCGATGGGGCTATCCAACGGTATTTCTAAACTTTGCTCAGGAGCAAGGCTGGCGCGCAAACATGTGCGACAGGGATCCGTGGTGCAGAAAATAAGCCCGCTGGTGGAGTACGTCACCGGGCGCGTGAAATTTAAAGACTTGAGGAATGGATCGACGGTGGAGAGGCTTCACGGAAAGCGCCAACCATAAATACGGATGCGTGGAGGAGACGCCGTTCCCGCCGCTTGCTGCTGGTTCAGAAGCCGCCATCTTTTTATTTCTATTCGCCTCGAGTCAGCTGTCTTATCTACAAGCTTGTCGAGTCCTCCCATGGTTCGAGAGCTGCCCCTCTGTGAACCATGTTGAGGGTGCACAAGGTCGGTGTGGCGGGGAGGTAGGATCGTTCCCCTCCTTCCCCCCACGCAGGAGCATGGCTTGCGCTGGACTTGTTTGCCATGTTCGAGCGTCTCCGTGGTCGACAGCGGCCAAAACACGCCGGGGTAGATCCGGCCCGTATGCGACGCGCATATCGGCGATGCCGTAGAGCCGTAGTCTTGGTCCAGCTGCCGTCTGTGGAGGGGAAGAGGTGCGAACAAAGCTGCCCAGGATCGCAACCCCTGCTGGTGGCTTCCAACGTCTGGGCTGGTTGCTTGTGTCATTCGGGAAAGGCGCGTCTTGGCCCAGATGCTGACGGGTTCGCCAATTGGTCAATGCGTCTTTATCCGCGCACTACCGATGGCAGGCTGTTAAGCCCACAGGCGTTCCCACGCGGGCGAGCCTATCTTGACTGCTGCATGAGACTTCCTTGCATCTCCTAACCACGAAAAATTCGCCGCTGAGATCAACAGATAAGCTATCGACGCCCGACCCCGCAGCGGAAGTCATTACTCGATCCCATCGAGTCAATACCCATCACGCTTTGCCGGTCGAATTCGATTGCCATTAACGACAATGGGCAACTTTTGACCGTCTTGGTGCCGCTGCTCACCCCACGACGCGGACACCCGACCCAATCCCCGTCCCACTGTAGCTCTTCTTCGGCAGCTCTAGGGACCCCGCATCAAGCTCTTCCGACCTCGCAGTCCCGCCTCTTGCCATGCCCGCTGGGCACGCGACCGCCGCCGCTGACATCGTTAGCTGCCGGTGCCGTTGGCTGCGACCACTGGCGGCTCAACGCCAAGATGTCATGGCAACCCCACTCTTGATCATTGATATCTGACGGGGTCAAGATAACAGCCAAGCTCGCTGCACGCCTTCTATCGCCTCGGTAACCTTTTTGAGATGCGACATATTTCTGATTGGCCTCCATGGCTCCGACAAGCGCATCTTCCCCGTATTCCAAAAGATACAAGCCTTCACCAGCGAGTAAAAGGCGCTGCGCTACTTCTCGAGGTGGCTTGCGGTAGCTGACCAGCTGCTTGGTGTTCGGATGATCCGTCAGATCCCCCACCTGCCAAACCCTTGGGGCACCCGACGGAGCGGCTCGCCCTCTGAAACTTTGTTTGCAGCGTTCTGGCTTGGAACCCTGAAGATCGCCAGCACGTCTGGCCTTGAGGTCTCATGGCAGGTCCCCACCTCCCGCTCACCCTAAACGTGACTATTGTTCCTAGTCAGTCTCGGCAGGCGGTCTAGATTTCCCGTCCGTTTCCCACACAATGCCTTTGATGGGGCTCTCCGTACAGAAACAGCTCGGCGGTTTGTCATTTGCAAGACACAGAAACATCGAAGCCGTAGCATGCACAAGCAGCTTCCAAGTTTGAACCTCGGCATTGTCAAAACGCCGTTGTGATCACCAGTCTCTGCGCTCAGCTGGCCGCTGGCTTCCTAATCAAGGCACTGGTGTAAACGTTGTAGCACATCTCACAGTCCAACCTCTGTGTAATCGATCCTCCTCGGTGTTACCCATCAAAGAAGTGCGAGAAAACGACACTTTGCTCCAAAATCCTTGTTCCAAGGTGTTTCCTCTGCAAAGTCATCCAAGAACTCCCCGAAAAGTTTCCTATACCCATAACAGTACTGGTCAAGACCAACAGACAACTTAGGTAGCGCTTAACAGCACAACCACAGAGCCAGAAAATCATGTGACTTTCTAGGTCATTTATCCTGTTGCATTGCCTGTCACAGGTCACAGATGACCAGACCTGACATTTCATCGATATGAAATTCGTGTCCATTCATAATGCCGACGGCTTTCGGGGGTTAGGTCAGATAAATCTAGCAAGCCCCGGGCAATACATTTGAATACTACTAGTAGCTGTTCTTGGATACAAAAACTTCGACCCTCGTGGCAGGCCTGGCCGTTGAGAATCTGGCGAGAATATTCAATGGAATTGGAGCTGTGTTAAGAGTCGAGTCCAAGCCTTTTTGAGATATCTTAAAGCCACTCGATTAGAACCCAAGACCTATCGAATGCATATCGTGACAGCGCAGGAATCAATCTGTAGGGCGATGCGGTGAGTTTCCAACGAAGCAGCTCAGCTGCGCCGCAGATGAACAGAAACACTGACTCAAGTTGAGGCGATAGGTTTGCAGTCCACATAATCAAGATTGTACAATGCAGGTTATCTAATAATCGGGACAGATTTGGCCTCGACAGTGCTGCGGTTGACTGCATGGGCTGGTAAGTTGTGTTGTTCGACGCCCGAGTTCGAAATCATTACTCTTCGAATCGGGTTCCTTACCGATTCAGCGTCGCACAACGCATTGGAACATGAGACATCTTTATCCCGAAATTCTGAGCTCGAAATCAATTGCTGCTCCAATTGGTGGATTCCCGGCAAAAATTATGTGGAATGTTGTGTTGCTTGCGGTGGAAGTCAATTACATCATAATTAACATCGGATTAGATGCAAGTATCCACCGGTTGCGATGCCGCCCCTGTCCCTCACTTCCCGAACCACAACAATCCACGTTCTTCTCGTTTATGGTACCGGTTCATCGATGATATCATGACTAGGCCTGGAGAGGAGTAAAAAGATGCCAAGACGGTTACAAAGAGCTGATCGACCACGAAAGTAGCGGAGCAAAACTGCCCAGTACCCACAAGACTCGCCTCCAATTGCCTGGAAATCAGCCGCGGCAGACGGTTCTACCTGGTTTTGGACAGTGACAAGGAAGTTCATGGTCAAGATCCATACCCAAGTTGCTGTCATCATGACTTTCGAGCTGATCGGGAAGGCGGGGTCTTGATCATGGGCCTTTCATGGACTGCCATGATATAAAACTCGGGTGCTCCTTTCCTTGGTGTCATATTCAATTGCACTACGCAATCACCGCAGGATTTCAACGTAGTTTGATCCAATAATCTCTCCTCGGCGTCAAACCATGATGCCCAACGCGGTAGTCCTGGCCACAGGCCTGCTCGCTGCTGTCAAGACAGTGGGCGCGGTGCCGGTAGCCCAAGAACCTGGAGCGCCGACCACTGTTTTCGAGGATTACCCAAGCCCTCCCACAGTATCGCCATACGCCATCTCTCACCATAATGTCACGTCCCACGGCCCATATGACGGACCTCCAGCAACGACCACAGGCGCGCTGTCCACCGTGGTCCTAGCCGCCTCGATCGCGCCGAAGCCACCGCCGCCTCAGATCGTGGCATATCCCGCCGACGGCAAGCTCCACGGTGACCAGCCGATGCCCTTCACTCCGAGCGGCGGAATTGGCACGAACGGCTCCGAGCCCGTCTACAAGGTTGCCAGCGACTTCGACTACCAATCTCTCGCCCTCGCCCTCTTCCACGAATGGATCGAGCTGGATCTGTTCCACTGGGGTTTGGCCACCTTCTCTGATGAAGAATTCGAAAAATATGGCATCAACGCCGAGGACCGCCACCTCATCCAGCACATGGCCGATCAGGAAATAGGCCACGCCTCCGTCCTTGCCAACATGCTCGGCCCCAGCGCCCCCAAGCAGTGCACCTACAACTACCCCGTCTCAAACGTCCGCGAGTTCATCGACTTTAACCAAAAGCTCACGCGCTGGGCCGAAGCCGGCGTGTACGGCTTCCTCCCGCACCTCAACTCGGGCCCTGCCGCCCAGATGCTCCTCCAGAGCATCACCGTCGAAGCCCGCCAGCAGCTCATTTTCAGACAACTTGGTGGTCAGTTTCCCATGCCCGAGTGGCACACCCCCGGAATCCCCCAGTCGTGGGCATGGACTCTCCTGGCACCCTACATCAGCTCTTGCCCGCACGACCAGACTCGGCTGGTATGGCAGAACTTCCCCGCCCTGCACATTCTCAACCAGCCCAATCCGGCGCGGGTCAACGGCTCCGACGCGTGGAACGAAACCACCGGCGGCTATGCCAACACCCTGTCCACCGAGGACATTCCCGATGAGGAGCTCTGCATCAACGCTGAAGATCCCACCCTAGACTGCGAGGCTGCAGTCTCTCAGAACCGCTCCATCCCGCTGTCCCATCCCGGCCGCGAGGTCTTCCTGCAGTGGGACGCCCCCGGCAAACTCGTCGGCCCGAATAACAGCTACGTCACCACGACCAACGTCAAGGAGCCCAAGTTCGCTGCCTGGCTTTCACAGCTCAATGTGACTTACACGCCGTTGCTGAACGTCAGCCTGGAGGAGCGGACGGCTTATACCATCCAGCCGAACGTTTCGACGTGGCTTGGAGATCCGGCCGTGAACGGGACCATGTTTATGGCCTTGACGGATATTGACTTGTATGTGACGCCGTATAATGTCACGGCGATTAATCCGCATGTTGCGGCGTTGGCAGTCTATCAGGCTGGTTAGATGGGAGATGCAGATATCAGCAATGTATTGTGTATAGTAATTAATGTAGAGGAACATTGGATATAATCATTGAAACCTAGGCCATCTCTGGTTACAATTAGAAGGACTTGAACATTGTGAAATCTCGGCGACTTCATTTGATTGCAAAGTCTTGTGGATCAATGTCACAGATTCCAATACTTCGGCGGCAGATTACAACTTGCTATCGATTCTCACCTACCAGTCTAATTCGCGATGCATATGAAGGATTATGGAACAAGAACATTAACTCGGTGACCTTGAGCTGCTACGTCTACTGGAGAGCAGCCCTATTGGGGCTTAGGATCTGCAACGACAACCTACTAGTCCACTTGGTCGTGAAACTCACAACTCACATGCAATACCGTGCGGGATATTTCAAACTTCAGAAGACCAAGCTTGATGTTCTCTTTCCAAATAGGGCTAGCCGTCTTGACCATCATTCGTCCTCGGAGATCGCCGTGATCTTGGATGCTTGGCTTTCCCAGTCAGGTGCACTCTCTGGGCCAGCCTGTCCTGACCCCTTTCAACGGCAGTACCGCAAGTGAGAAGACTTGAAGATGGTGCTATCTTCCAGTCCACGAGGTAGCATGATCGTCGTCACACCTGGTATCTCAACTCCCACCCCCGTAGTAGTTCACAGCCAATGGTGCCAGCCGTGCACCCCCAAGCCCCTTTTCCTACGCAGGGACGCCACATGCGGACCGCCATTTTGGGGTATTTCCACCTGGGATAAGTTTTCAGGGTTGTTCTAGGGTTCTTCTGGAAGATTGCTGTCATGGGCAAGCGGGGTTGCCAGGCACTGTGGTCTATGTTGGACATTGTTTGCCCGTCCCATTCCAACATTCCAGAAGGAAGGCACCTTGGATGGTCTCTTTGTCCCATAGAACTTGAAAAGATCGTGTATTCGCGACGTGTCTTGGGAAGTACTGATGATAAGCCACAGTTAAGTGCGAGGAGGCGACAGCTCAGGGGTAATGTCAATGGTCGGTGGTGTGTAAGTGCGAGACGGCTGCAGGGTACCTGCGAGTTGAGACTGTGGTCAGCCTGGTGGGAATGAAAAGGTACCTGCAAAGAAAGCCCAAGCACTGTGTCCCATCTTCTTACCCCACGATGAATGGCTGATGCGTGGCTGGATGGTTCGATTCCCCTTGGCCTGGGCCTTCGACTCTCGGTGATCCAACACAGTGCGGATCGCCCAGTCCAGACCACGCTCCGACGGAAGTTCGGCAGAGAAAAGACGCTCCAGAACACCCAAACCACAGCGATACCATCGCGCAGTATGAAAAGCCACCTTATCGATCATCCTCTTCATCACACCCAAGCATCGCACAGGTCGTCCCACGGTTGCCGCATCCCACAGTGCGTTTTGAACAGACATCTGCACGTCCCCCAGCCAGGCCAAAGCTTTGGGACACAGGAGGGAAGGACCGCAGACCCCACTCTGCCTTGCCTTATCTCGCGCCACCAACCGGCTCTCTTCGCATCTCAAAGAGACGGGACGTGGGTTTCCGCAGAGCAGGACCAAACCACTCGATTCACCGAGAGGCATCAGGGATTTCCCGCGCGGCTGCAACTTGGCAAGCTGTTGACTTTGCAGAGCGAAAGGACCTCCACCTCGTGGCCATGTTGCGTTCTGACAGCTGGCCAACCTGGCTCTCGGGCCCTCGCGACCGACAAAAAACGTCGGACGATGCGGGGAAGCTTTCCCATCCCCCCGCAGCTGTCCATTTGAGCTCCTCGCCGCGGACGGGGGTTGAGATAATAGATTGCCGTCTTTTGGATCGTCAAGGGCAAGCTTCTGACCGCAGATATTGCTCGCAGATGCATATATGACCTGTCAAGAATTTCAGCAAAGATGGCTTCCGCCCTGGCATTCCCGCGAGGGGTTTTCCTGGTCTTGCCACTGAGTGCAAGTCCCTGCTCACAACTCGGGGAAGCAAGCGGTGCAGCAGGCAAAGTGTCCGACAGAAGCGCATCTGCGGCGCGGTGGCGGGCACAGGAAAGCTCCCGCTTGTGGATTGAGAAGGGTGGGTCGAGGCCGTGCTTTCGGCGTTTTGCAGCTGGACGAAACCATGATGGGATGGTGGGGGGATCGGATTGTGGGCGTGCCCCTTGGCCCCCTTTTGAGTGGTTGGTGGTGGTGTCGTCGAAAACGTGCCGAGGGGCCTCTGCGGGAATCACGATGATCGTTGGAGCCACACGTACTGCATAAGGAGGCGACGACGGCGGTTGGTACGCCTTGGTGGTCGAATCCACTCGTGACGGTGTTCATGCTAGGCAGGTAGTATCGCCGCGAACCACTCAGGCGGCTCAGAACTTAGCAGTCGGCTCGGGGCTACGAAAGCGAAGTACGTAGGTACTATGCACGATCGCATCTGGCGTCGCGACAGCTCAATGCCGCCGTTGGTTGGACGGAGGCGGAAAGACGGTCGCATCTACGCGCCGAGAAGGCGCAAGCCGAGCCGAGCAGTTTTCGTCCAGCACCATCGATAGACGCTCACACCGCATGTCCCGGCGCTACAGACTGACTTTTGGTGGGCGAGCAAGACGGATGGCGCTCCTGGCGGAGGCGGGAAAGCCACCTAAATTGCGAGTTGTCATTCCGACGTATTTAAAAACAGAGAGTGGCGGGCGCGAAAGCTTGTCCATCGAATTGGCCTGGTTGAGGTGGAGGCTCATGGCCCAGCCAAGAGGCAAGTGTGGACTTCCCGTCGCCTTTGATACGCCATGTCGAGTGGGAAGCGGAATCCATTCCTGACGGAACTAATCACCCTCGTCTCACTCGCTGTGTTTGCTATGTGGATGACGGCTGGCCGACGGGTTGGAACAAACAAACCCAACGGAGAAAAGAGGCGCAGGAAGGGAGAAAGTCGGCAAGGTGAGCGGGTGAGGATGGCACAGTGCGCCATAACGCGGCGGTGTAGTTCGTAGGGCCACTGTAACCCACATCGCTTCCTCTGGTAGCACACCGCCGACGGTTTATAGATGCTAGCTCGGTGCCGCTGGCGAGGAACAAACCGTTGTGAGGGTGAGACACCAGCACCGAGCCCAGAAGGGCGGCGCTGTGTCGCGTGTTTGGGGGGAGCCACCGGCTCTGCGGAAACCGGTTGGCCGATGAGGCTCGAAGAGCTGTCCCGTTCTGCTCAGCCCTATCCCGCTCGAGGCGGCCGACTTCAGCTGCTTCGACGCAGCCAAAGGCAGGGCAGATCCAAACCGTTTGCTGCGTTGCCTTCGACTGGTTCCCGGTGAAAATGGCGCAGAAACCCGCTTGCACACTCGCGGCCGCACCCAGGTTCTTGACGCTCAACGCTCAAACTGGACTGGCTGGGTTGCTGCACAGGTCTAACGATATCCACCCCCATATGCCACTTTGCGCAATCAACGGTGCGGTGCGGTGCGTTGGGACGTGATGCAGTCAGCCTCAAAAAAGGTCTTGTCTTTGTCCTTCGCACGTAGCCGCAAAGTGCGCGCCCTTGGTTCTTGATGTCGATCGGCTCCTGTTGTGGTCGGCCACGGCAGGCGATGGACCTCCTTTGGAGTTGTCACGACGTTGCTGCTGTGTGCTAATTAGATTTCGGGCTCGGCAGGGTCCAACCCACACTGCAACTGCAGCTAGGTAGGAGACGAGAGGTTGGGGGGTCAAGATGGTGTCAGGATTCCGACCACCAGAATAAATATCACAAGCCGATTGACCGCTCTCTCGATGGCCAAGAAAAAAAACCGAAGCTGTCACAAGTGAGCATGCGCTCAGGACAGCCCCAATGTTTATCCCACGAGCTTCTTTCGCCGTCACAGTGTGAGCTGCGCGAACATTGGACGTCGAAGTTGCCATGCACCAATCTGGCAGTAGGCCTTTCGCCAGGACCCGAAAGGAGACGAGGGGGTCCAGGTATCTCGGTACCCCCATCCATTTACCAATCAGCGGGGCGGAAAGGGGGTGGGGCACAGTGGGAAGGGCACTCGGACCCCTTTGCTGGTCTCCTGCAAGCCCGCTGCTCCTCTCTGCACCTCTGCACCTCTAGATTCAGTTCGCTGTCCCAGACCATTGCCTGCAGCTCTTTCACAGTCTAAAACCACCCGTACCAGCCCACACCAATTTTCAATCACTTTTTTCAGCCTACGAACTCTCCCCCTTTGTCCCGGCCGGTTGATTGCTGGGTCCATCGCCAGTCCAGTCCAACACGCCCGTTCCCCGCGAAGGTCGAAGCGCGAACACCAGGTGGCTCCTGCACCCAGAAATTCCCTTTGCCGATCGAATCCCCACCCAGGGAAACCGTCCCGTCTTCTCACCGCGGCGACTCCTCTTGTTGTTTTGAAACCCTCAACCAGCTCGACTTTCCGGGATCCCCCTCTCTCCCGAACCATCTGCGAATCCCGACCGACGACTTTGACCCTGTCGCCGAGCGATCTCGTATTTGCGAGCCCCCTTTCCGTGGCCGACATCCTTCGTTGCCTGGAATTGCTTCCACCGTCGCTCATCATCTGAAGCGATGGCGTCTAAGGTCCGTACCGTCCTTCCTTCCCGCTTGGAGACCCAGCCGAATTGTCTCTCATCTTGCTGTCGCCAATTCCATGGCCCTAGCTGACCAGCGTCCTCACCGCAGTTCACAAGAGAGTACAAGCTGGTGGTCGTCGGAGGTGGTGGCGTCGGTAAATCGTGCCTCACCATCCAACTGATCCAGGCCCATTTCGTAGACGAATACGATCCGACAATTGAAGGTGCGCATCCTCCGTTTGCCTCTCCTGGCGTCGCCGCATCCCAAGCTAATGTCGCGCTGTAGATTCGTATCGTAAGCAGTGTGTTATCGACGATGAGGTGGCATTGCTCGATGTTCTCGACACGGCCGGCCAAGAAGAGTACTCGGCAATGCGCGAGCAGTACATGCGCACCGGCGAAGGATTCCTTCTTGTTTACTCCATCACATCGCGCGAAAGCTTTGAGGAAATCACAACCTTCCAGCAGCAGATCCTCAGGGTGAAGGACAAGGACTACTTCCCCATGGTGGTCGTCGGAAACAAGTGCGATCTTGAACACGAGCGCAAAGTCACATACAACGGTACGTTTTCCGCGCAGCTTGTCGCATCGCGTTCACATGGAACTGACAATGTCCACAGAGGGCAAGGCGCTGGCAGAATCTTTCGGTTGCAAATTCCTCGAGACTTCAGCGAAGACGACGATGAACGTTGAGAAGGCATTCTTCGACACCGTCCGAGAGATCAGGAAGTACAACCGCGAAATGAACACATACTCGGGGAGCGCGCTCTCCAACGGCAACGGGCCGGTTGGCAAGATGGAGATGGGCGACGACGACGTTCAGGCAGGCTGCTGCGCCAAGTGCGTTGTGATGTGAGCAAGCTGCGCGATGTCCAGCTAGGGGACGGCGATAGCCGGTCCCGGTCCCGAATGGGGCCAATGGGAGGAAAGAGGGTGGCTGGAACAAGCAGACGAACGACATGCCCGAGGCTGGGATGTGGCTGATGGTATTTCGTGCGTAATGAGACACGCGGAGGGCACAAGAGGCGGGGAAGCGAATATATCTCGAGACGAGACACATCTATGCATCGGGTTGGGAGTTGAAGCCTTGTTTGGGCAGTTAGGGCGGACACGATGACTGCCAGCATCCTTGGAGCACACCACGACGAAGCGGCAGCCTCCTCCCGATTTTTCGAACCCACATTGCGGTCTTCTTTCATGGGAGTTATTTGAACTAAACATGGGTTCCTATATTGGTTGCTCTCAGACTTGTAATTCCCTTTTCTTTTGTTGTTTTGTCACTAGCTATCTCATGTCTCACGGCAGTCCATGGTTTTTTTCTCAGTCGGCTGGAAGAAAAAAATGTCTATATTTTCTTGCCCGTGGGGTTGCCGCCGTGGTGACGTTTGGTTTGCTTTGCAATCATGTTGGGCTGGTCTTTTGCCTTGTTACCATTGCGAGTTCTCCCCTGCGAAAGTTGATACCTTGCTCCTCGAGCTGATGACATGTCGTGTCCTTGTTTAAGCATGCCATACTGTGTTTTGACGTTCTCGAGTGGCCAATGAAGGGGATTTGGGGTACCTCCCCAGCATAACTCTTCAAGCATACGTTCATGTCTATAATTTGACCCTGTGGCTCATAACACCATGACGGAGGCCAAGCGTGCCCCGACGGGAGCAATCTTGAGGAATTTTCTGTGCCACGAACCTCTGTGATACCTCGCTGTGTTCACATCTCCACGCTCACAACGTGACAACGTCCCTGACTTTTTGCCACTGCTGCCACTGCTGCCGTCAGCGCGCAGGTCTATCGGCCCTTTGTGTAAAGTATTACTTGCTCTAGAAATGGGTGGGGGATTCACAGAGTCCGCCTTCAGCTTGTTACACGAGTGCTGATCCGAGGGTGCGAGGCAGGTCTGGGGGCCGTCACATGCAACAATACCACCCTAATGGAAATTTTGAAGACGAGGAGGGAATGCCAATAGAGGAAGGGGAAAAGAAACTTTGGAAAGATACCAAGGGCGATCATTGACCATGCGACGTCTGGAATAGAGCGCTCTCCCGTCTGCGATGGCAATGCAAAGGTTCAGATGGGACGCTCGGCTCGGCTCGCGCGGCATGGCCCCCAATCGTGTTCGTCTGGTTTTTTTCCTTGTCGTTTCCTGTTTCATGCGCGTGTCCTCTGTCTGGCTGAGCCGCGTTTATACGGTAAGGCTAGAGTCGCAGCCTTGCTGTTGCTTGCTGTCAGGTACCAACGGTGGTGGATGAGGTGGGGTTGCGTCGAGGCAGAAAGGAAGGTCGCCGGCAGATGAGATGCTTTGCCTTGGGTTGCAGGGCATTGATTACATACAGGAAGAGCCGCAAAGGTACCGCTTGGGGAGGAGAAAAGGCGACGTTGGGGCTATTTGTCGCAACAGCGCAGAAATACCTTGTGGAGAGGCCCATCGAGGGGGCCGCATGTGGAATTAAGGTTGGGTCCGTTTGTCGTTGCAACGGCGGCGTTTGAGTTTCGACCAGCTGCCTCAGCTGAACGCCGTCGATGGAATACGAGCCTTAGCTCTTGAGAGTGCCCATCACCGGGCAGACGTCGGGACTTTTGCTCTGCCTAGAAACTGCACTTTCCAAAGTCTTGCGCCAGGCTGAAGCAAAAGAAAGAGGCTGTTTCCGAGAGGCGCTTCTCCGCTCACCCCGCCGCTCCAACGACTCAACGGCAGACGCCCATCTCCACCCTTGATTCCCAAGTACCCAAGGCCCGCCCCGTAGCTAATTCTGGCCCAGCTTCAACTCAGCCTCATACGCCAGAGGCTTCAACCCTGAAGCTTCCTCTCTCCCCGCGTTACGCCCCAATCCCACACCCCGCAACCCCACAGCCTAGCGCTGGTAGGAGCTTAACCTTCGCCTAACCTCACAACCAGACCTCACCCAACCCCGGCTCGGCAACCAAACCCAGCTCACAACACAACCTGGAACCTGACCTCACCAGCGGAACGGAAGCAAGCGAGAAAGCTGACTACGCACTCTAAACCAACACCCGCCTAACTTATCCCTACCACTCCAAACTCCCCCTTACCGGCCAGTCGAAACCCCCCCTTCCCTATCCGCCAAACAAATGCCACCCCAAACCCACCGCGCAACCGACATCCTCCTCCACCCCTCCCGTTATCCCCCGCGCTACAGGTTCCACCACCTCGCACGCTCTCACTTCTGGAACGCCTTCCCCTCCGGCACATACACACGCATCCCCACCCCGGGTACAGACCTCGAATGCGGTTTCCACGCCCTGCGGTTGTCCATAGAAGTACAATGTCCTTCCCTGCGGGTGCCTAGTCTGGAGGAACTACGAAACATCTTTGCCAAGATGGAAGAGGCGAACGCAGCGGTGGGGATGGACAATGTGAATGATTTCAGTGCGGACCAGCTGGGTGCTGTGTTTGGTGCGTGGGGAGAGGGAGAGGGGGTCAGGTGTCAGATGGGGTATGTTTCTGGGGATGATGGGGTGCCGGTGTTGATTAATACGAGGAATGTGACGGCCGAGGATGAGGGCGAGGATGTGGTGAGGGTTTGGGTTTATAATGATGGGGCGGCGTTGATGGCGTTGATGGGGCATTTTGAGGGGATCAAGAGGCCCCAGGGGGGGGAGAAGTCGAATGGAGAGCTTTGAGGATAGGGAATGGTGAAATCAAGGCTGGTATTGGTATGGAAGCGGTATGACTTCGCTTCCCGGGTTTATGTTTTGCTTTCTGGTCCTGCTCCATTAGAATACCTTGTACAGACATTAGAGTACTTTGTACAGAGGGGATGCCGACTCCCTATCTCCCGACTTTCTCGTCTTCGATTTCCCTCCTCAGTTGCTCCAGCACCTGCTGCCGCGAGCGCAGGTGAGCCTCCAGACCGTCGACTTGCTCCCGCACCGTCTGGAGATCCTCTGATACGCTCTTTAGGCTGGCGCCAGCTCGGCTCTTGCCGCCGCCCTCCTCCAGATCGCGCAGCTCTTTGCGTTTGTAGTCGAGGAGCTGCTCCAACTCACGCTTCACGAGCGCTGGTTTGGAGTCACGCTTGCCGCCGGCTTTGCGGTTTGCTACCTCCTCAACCTTGGCCATCTTCTCCTCGAGCTCAGCCAGCTGCTTCTTCAACCGTACCTCCTCCCACTCTGCATCCTTTTGCTGCTGGCTGAAATCGGTACCTTGCGTCTTGAACCCACCGCGGCCCAGCCGCGTCAGATATTGGTCGCCGAACTTGGCCTTGCGCCCGGTACTCGTCTCGTCGTCAGCTTTGGTCGCCCATCGTGAGGCTGCGGCACCGCTCCTGTAGCTGTCAACCTGGTAGTCGATCTGGTTTCGCTCAAAGCTGGTGCGCAACGACGCTGGAACTGTGCGCGGGATTCGGAACCCTTCGTGCCTGTAGTTGAGAATATGAAGAAATGCGAGGCACGCATCCTTGTTGATCGACTGCCCGGCTGACGGGTTGATAAGGTTCCACGCCGAGCGAATATCGGTATCTGGGACGTCGAGCGACTCGTAGAGGTCTTCCAAAGAGTTGACTGCATCCCTCCGCATCAGCACACAGTCCCACCCAAAGGCAAACAAAAAAACCTACAGTTTATCTCCCCCCGCATGTCCCTGTTCTCCTGATAAATCTGCTCGTACTTGGCCTTATCCGCAGGGCTCATGTACCAGTCAAACCCATCCTTCAAGCCGGGCGAGTCCGGCTCCTCTTCGACCCTCTCAAACTGCACCGCCTTGCCCGTGATCGCCCTCGTCGCCTGCACCAAGTGAGCCTTGGACTCGGGCACCAGCCAATCCGGCAGCGTCGTGGGTACATCTGCCCATTCCTAGGTAGTAGGTACCCCATCGTCAGTCTTTTTTCTCCCTCCCCATATCTCTCATTGCAAGGGGAGAAAACATACCCCATTTAGCAGGTCAAAAATAACCCGCATCGCCACGCAAAACTCCTCAAAGTCGAGGTTGCCATCGCCGTCGACGTCGGCTAGATCCCACACGCGCGCTAGCTGGTCGTCTCGCAGGCCGCTGTTCTTGAGCACCGGAGCCGCTTGCTCGCCTGTGAGGAACTTGCCGCCATTGGTGCGCGTCGAAAAGATGTTCCAGTACGTTTCGATTTCCTGCGCTTCGATTCGTGGGGGCATGGTGGGCGGTTGTGAAGGAGGTTGTGCTGTCAGCTCGGGGAGGGTTTGGTGGGTGTGAAGAGTTGGATAGGTGGGATTGTTCGTGAATTGGCGCTGCGTGGAATGTGTCGCGGGTGAGTCGGATCGGGGTTTCGGGAATCGGAATATCGGCTCGGGAGCGCACTTCGCGACGGAGGTCGTGGATGGGGCTCGGGGTGAGGCTCCGGGTCGTTGGTCGTGGGGATGCGTCGGCTGAGCGGGAGCTTGTGGTGTTGAGCGGCGTTGGAGGCTGACGTTGCCGCGATGGCTGCGCAAGGTTGTGTAATGCTCCGCCGTAATTTAACCCTGCTCCAAAGGACCCACAGTTCCCCTTTCTTGGCATTTTGGAACAACTAACGTCCCTTGATCAACGCTGCTTGCGACGACATCACCAGGTCCAGCAAAGCGAAGCAAGTGTTTCGCTTTGATCTCATTACGGCTCTCGCACTATCAAGTTTATTTGCACACAACTTCATCTGTTCAAACATGTATTTCGACAACTATGCCCAGGCTCTGATCGTCCTGGTTGGTAACTATAAACAAGAGACTTGTGTCTCCAAGATGCGCCATGTCAGCGCCAAAACTCCTGCCATCTTGTGATGGGCAAAAGGAGACGGGTATCATCCCAAATATCATCGATCCTAGTCTCATGGCCTCATAGACCGAGAAGCCAAACGAACCAAATACACCCAATCCAACATTCTAAACCGCAAAAGAAACAAAATGAAGAGCCACCAGACCGCGCCGAGAAGATGGCCGGCCTACTTCTTCGCCTTCCACCATCTCTCAACGGGGACCGGCTTCTTCACCGGTTCCTCCTCCTCAGGCTCCTCCTCCACCACCTCCTCATCCTCCTCCACCACCTCCTCATCCTCCTCCACCACCTCCTCATCCTCCTTCTCGTCCTCGTCGTCCTCCTCGTCCTCCTTCCCGTCCTCCTCCTCCTCGTCCTCCTTCCCGTCCTTCTCCTCCTCTCCCTCCCTCGGCCACAACACCCTCGGGGTAGCCCGAAGCAAGGCCTCAAAGGAGGGTCCCTTTCCACCCGTGGTCGGGCGGGCAGGGACCTCCTCTTCCTCGACCGAAGCCTCGTGCTTCTCCTCCTCTTCCTCGGGCGTGGGGGTGCGCCGAGGAAGCCCCGGAATGTTCCGCACCCGGAACGACGGACCCGGCTGGCGCAGGCCGGTCCACTTCACCAGCTTGATCCTGGTGGTGGCGGGGCGGCCGGGGTCCGTTGGCGGGGCGGCGACCGAGGGCGGGGTGGTCGGCGCGGGGAGGGAGACGGCCGGGGCGGAGGCGACGGTCTCCTGGGTCGGCGCGGCCGGGGTTGCCGGCGTTACCACCTTCTCTGTGGCTCGCCGCTTGGTTTCGGCGGCGCCGGCGGAGCTTTGGCCACGCTTACGCGTGGCGGGGGCGGGGACAGAAGCCGGGGCGACGGCGGCAGGCTGGCGAGGGGCAGCGGGGGCGGCAGGCGCAGCGGGACCGGCGGGAGGAACAAGCTTGGCCGCGGCTTTTTTGACCGTGGCCTTCTGAAACAGGTCCAGAGGGAGGCCAGACGCGTCCTCGATGCGCTGGACTACTGCGCGTAAGGACTGGCCTGGCCCCCTCAGGGTTTGGAACATGGCCAGAAGGCCCTTTCGCTCCAGCTTGTCGGCCAGCTCACTCTCGGTGAGGAGTGAGGAGGGCGGGGCGGCGGGGCGGTTTCCCACAAAGGTGTTGGCGAAGGTGGTGGGCGCGATGGCGGGAGGCTTATCACGCCCGTCGTAGTTCAGCCGGGGCATGTGGCCGAGCCCAAAAGAGGTGAACCCGAAGGCCGACAGGGGTTTCTGGACTGGCGCAGATGCCTTTGCAGGGGAGGGCAGAGGCTTTGCCGTGGGAACGGAGGGCGTGTCAGAATTGCCTAGAGGCGTGTTGACGATGCCAAAAGGCATGTTGACAATGCCAAAAGGCGCGCTTGAAGTACCAGCAGGCGTGTTCGAAAAGCCCGCAGGCCCAGCCGGGGTGTTTGCAGGCGTATTTGTATTGCCCGCAGGCGTGCTTGCAACGGCTGAAGGCATTGGAAGCGGGTTCTTTCGGGGTCTGCCGCGGCGCTTCTTGGGCTCATCTGGCTTGGGAGACATCTTTTTGGGTGGACGTGATGCCTTGGTGCTTCTCGCTGATGTCTTGGGAGGTGCTGTCGAGGCATTCTTCACGCTTGGAGACGCGTCAAGAGACACTGCAGAGAAAGGCGGTGCGAAAGAAGATGTTGTGAAGCTTGCGTTCTCTGGGGCAGGTTGGGGTGCGGGAGACAAGGAAGTAGCGCTCGTCGATTTTAAACGGCGGGCTGCTTTGGGGTTTTTATCTTCCGCGCGGACAACAATCGTGCTCCGTGGGGCATCAGGGCTTGTTCCGGCTTGTGCATTCTGCTTCCTGGCTGGTGTTCTTGGCATCGTCGCCGGGACCGGGGCTGGGGCTGGCTTCGGCGACCGCTTCTTCCTCACGTACTTCTTCCTTGGTGCCACTGGCTTCCACTCGTCATCCTCCGAGTCTTCTTGAGCGGCCATGGACGTCTCCAGATCATCAAGGTCGGTAACCATTGCCACGGCTCTTCCCTTGTTCGCCTTTTCCTTCTCCTTCTGCTTCACCGTCTTGACTGACTTGACTGACTTTACTGACTGGATAGAGACTTCCGCGGATGGGGTGGCAGACGGAGCAGTCAATCTGCGCCTCGTCACCATCGTAAACTTTGGCAACCCGGACTCTTCGTCATCCTCGTCTTCCTCCTCGTCATCATCATTTCTGCCGCCCATGAGCTCCCAGGCTTTGGTCAACGCCTTATCTGCCATGGCAGACACCGCCGGATCCATTCCCACGAAGGGAACCATGGGAGGGTTGGGTAAGAATTGCCCAAGACCTTGCGGGTTCTCGACTTCCTGGTCACCACCAAGAGGAGCATCGTCGATATCCATGGCATCGTGTTCCATTGCGGGCTGAGGTGCGGGAGGACCGTTCCAGAAGGGGTCGTCATTCGGATCGTCAATGCCTGCAGCAAAGCCGCCAATGTTGTGGCCGGGCGCCGGACGTGACTTTCGAACACTGCGCCTGACGAAAGGCTCCTCATCAGAACTCGAGGAAGCATCTTGCCGGGCCATGCCCCTCTCTGGCGTGACGGGTCTCTCATCAACGTCGTCGGCAACACCTTCCATGGCCTGATCTTCATCCGCGGCAGGACCCTCATCGGCACGATCGACGGCTTGAGCTCGGTTCCGCGCAGCGTGCCCGCCATCCATCTGGTTCCACTCGTCCCACAGCACAAGTCTGACGCCGTGTAGTTGGAACTCCTGCTCCAGACTCTCTGGGCTTTGGGGATACATCATGAAATTATTGGGGTGGATAGGTGGTCCCCAGCCCAACCCATCGTGCAGCTGTGTCCTGGGTGACTTGAGGAGGTGGCGAGGGTTGACGGTGCCAGGCGGTGCATCCATCCTGCCCAGAAGCTCTTGTGCCGGAACCGTGGGCAGCCTCAACGGCAAGGCTTGTTCGAGGTCCTCCAGTTCATACGCGTTGCCAACGTTGAAGTGCGGCAGAAGGCCGCCCGGTCCATCGGAAACGAAGTGGTTGAGAGGCACTTCATAAGGTCCGCTGCCGGTTCCATGGTAGTCGTCGAGCCTGTTGGCGATATGGTTTAGACCCATGAACTCTAAGAAGGCACGTGCCGAGGCAATTTCGTCCGGGCTGATGTAGTCGGTGATGAGTTGAGGCCACTCATTGTCGTCTAGAAGCTTGAAGTAGTCCTCCAAGTTGTCACACGCATTGGGGTAGTCACCGAGAAGGTGCAGGTCGAACTCTAGGTTGGCATCGTTATCGCGCTCAATCACACCAATCTTTTGGTGCTCGGCCATGACGATGTTCACCAGCTCGGTAGAGTCTTCGAGAGAGAGTGCCAAGGTGCGGATGGCTTGGACGAAGGACATGCCTTGTTGGGTGAACTCGTATGCGATGATGTACTTCATGGTATTCGAGAGGCTCGGCCAGTCGGGGAAGGGGTTCTGGGATGGTATTAGGTGGTGAGTTGAGATATCCTTTGGTCTGACTTACAAATCCCAGGCCATTTGCGTCATTGGCATCCTCGTCTTCATCGCTGGAGTTGTGGACAAAAGCATCGGAGAATATCGAAAGGTCCAAGTTGAGCTCATCTGGATGTCCAGCTCCCTCATTCTCGGCTGCTTGGTTCTCAACTGGCTGGTTCTCAACTGGCTGGTTGTCGACGGGTTGGTTTCGTTTCGCATACGCCTGACGCAAGACTTCAAGGGGAGGCAGTGGGCCATCACCAGGGCCAGGAGGTGGTAGCAGGGGGGTCAGGGGTCTCCGGACGATCTTGACTTGGTACTGGCCAGCGCCATTGCCAGGTTGGTCATCCCAAGGCGAGCGCGTGACATTGACGGTCCGGTCATTGTCACCCTTCTTTCGGACTTTGAGGATCAGTCTTCCCTCCAGCGAGGCTTGGAAGTCTAGGCGCTCGCAGTGCACACAAGAGCACGACTCGTCGCTGTCGTAGTCGACGTCGCTGCCGTAGTCCTCGCTCTCTGTCTCGAAGCTGACGTCCCAGTTACCGCTGTTCTCTTGCTCAAAGGAGTCTTCGTTGTCAAGGTCTTCATTGTCGTCTTCAGCTCTCTCGTCGTCGGGGACATCTTCCATGGATGTGTCGACTTCTTCGTGTCCAATATCGCCATCATCGGTTCCTGCCGACATCGCATCCTCGGTTCCTGCCGACATCGCATCCTTGTCGTCTGGAGCGGCGCCCTCGACGACGTCATCCTGTCCAGCAGCAGCAGCAGCAGCAGCAGCAGCGGCTTCTTGTGCTCGCGCCTCCTCTTGCTTGAATGCCTCGGACGGACCAAGACCATCGTAAGTGAGCGGCAAGCTGGGGAACGCGCAGATAGGAGCCAGCTCGGGCCTGAACGGCACGTCTTCGTGCACAAAGATGGGCCTGTCAAGTGATGTAGGGCCATCGTCCTCTGCATACCAGCCTGGGCGCTGGCGCCGGAGCACGGAGGTCATTCGGAGATGCGGCGCCATTGTTGTCGGGCTTGGCAGACTCACAACAGTGTTCTTTGAGAGTGAATTGGCACCATTGGCGAATGAGTCGGCTTGAAAGGAGGTCTTGAGACTGCTCTGAGATAATAGGAGCAGTCCGGCAAGGCTGGAAGAAGATACTTGTCTTCTTTGTGGCCGGTCGCGCGATGAGAAGCCTCACGGTCGCGAAGAAGCCTTGTTAGTTGCGAAGAAGAAGAAGAAGAAGAAGAAGAAGAAGAAGAAGAAGAAGAAGAAGCCTTGTCGGTCAGGAAGAAGAGGCCTTGTCGGCCGCGAAAGAGAGGGAATAGGTGAACAGCGCGATAAGATACCTCACGATTGTGGAGAAGCCCTTGTCGGTCGCGATGAAGCCTTGTCAATCGCGATGAAGCCTTGTCGGTCGCGAAAGAGAAGAAGAAGGTGAACAAGAGAAGAGAGAGAAGCTCTTGAGTTACCAGAAAGGCATTGGCCCACACTGTTGAGGCTCTGCCTTTCCAAGGAGGTTGCTGGATCGCGCAGCCTCACGGTCGGTCGCGCGGAGCTGAGTTGGTGGAAGGGAGAAGAAAGTGTGAAGGGTGAAGGAGATTGTATGAGTGAAGTGCCAGGTTGCCTTGTTGGCAGTGAGGCTGCAAGGCTATCTTGCGATTGAAGAAGGCTGATGTGGGAGAAGAAGAGGAGATCAAAGCCCTGAGGCTCTGGGATGGTGTAGGTGGTAGGGAGGAGAAGGAAGTTTGTTGATCTCGGGATGGAATAGGTATCGGCATTTATTGTTTGTGCGGATGCCAGCTCACGAGACGGAAGAGACTCGAACGCGTCCGGACGCGTCGATGGCGTGTGTGCGATCACAAGGGCCAGGAGGACGAGATTTTTCACGCCTTTGATGGCCGGACGGAAGGCACGCGGACCCACTGACGATGAGGACTTGGGACGATGAGCGAAAAGGGGAAGAGATTGGAAGTTGGTGGAAGTTTGGTATTTGGATGGCTTCGTCTGATGAGACATCACCGCCTCGAATCGCCCAGCCTCGCCTATTGTTGATGCCTTGGTGATGTGACGGATAGGGGCAGCTCCGACGACGAGGTTCGGAGTGAACAATACCTTACGGGCCCCTGAGGCGTCAACACCGAGTCGACGAGGCTCATGATGTTGGCCAGCTTACCGGCCTCGGCTATATTCACATTCTAGCTCTACCGAAGGGTATGACGCAAGTCTGGTTGGCCAGCTCAAGCTGAAAACTTGGAAGTTTGAGGCAGGCACGGGAATCGTGATGGCCACCGGCTACCCTGTTCGTCACCATCCCCTATGGCTGGAAACTCGCGTCCTTTGTTCGGCAGATACGAACCCATCGTTGTGCGCACCTCAGGGAGAGATGACACAAAACGCATGCCAACTAGACCAGAGATGGATCTTCGACACAATGGTGGATTACTGGCATGGGAGCCAAATGACACTTTATCGCCGAAACTGACTCTCATCCCAGCACCCCTTCAGTGCAGCACACTAGAGTCGTGAGAATGAACAAATTTATCTGGGAGACAGTTCAAGTAAAGCCCAACAGGCCTCTTCTTTTGGATAAAACTACTCATGGAGAAATCTACTGTACAAGTGCTCGCTCTTGGTCACCCAGTTCCCCGTGTCTTCGTTTTCCCCGAAATGACATCTACACCACAAGGCATTTTCACCAACAAACCACTTGAGCATGATCCGAATTGCCCGTCTCCTGACCGTTGGGAGGAAAACAGACCGGTTGCTCTCGTCACTCTAAGAATAAACCCCGTCGATCAGGGCTGTGGACTCCCGCGGTTATATAACTTCTTGCAAAAGAGAGCTCCCGAGAAGAGGAGTCACAAAATGGGTATAAAATCGCCAAACCAGCCAACGCCATGACAATGATGAAGAGAATTCCAGAACACAAAAACCGTCCCGCACGACAGCTTCGAGCGCTAAACGGCCACCCACGCTCATTTTATGTCGTTCAGAGTTTTCCATGTGGTCGGACAACGAACTCCTGCGTGCTCTGACCCTGACCCTAAGGACCACCCACGTTGTCAATGAACGGGACGAAACTCCGGTTGTTGTACCGTTCTTGATCGCTGACATCCATTTCCATTGCCGTGTCATCGGTGGCAGGATCATCTTCGTCCATGGTGTCATCAATCCGCCTCTTGGCCCTCTGAGAAGGAGCCGCGGGGGCTGTAGTTTGGAATGCTAGACGTTGGTTCCTGACATCCTCCGCGGCCTTGAGGGTGTCTTCATATGCTTTGAGAACAAACTTGGTGTCGTCGTCAAAATTGACGCAGAAGCGCTGCAAGCCAACAAACTGCATTGCACGCACGCAGTCGACGTTGAAGACTGACATGATGTACGCAGCAACGATGGCGGCAGACCTCTCATTGCCAGACTCGCAACACACCATGACCTTGCCGCGGCGGAAGTTTTGGCTGTCGATGGCGATGCTGGAGGAATCTGATCCTTGCGATACTGCTTGCCTCCTGTAGATGTCGAGGAGATGGCTGTTGATTGCCCTGGTTGCGTCGCGAAATGCCTTGATGAAGCCCGATTTCCCGTCGATGACGTCGACAAACCTGGCCTCGATGTCGAGTCCATCAGCGGCTTTCTGGATGCTGGCAAAACCTAGCTGGAACTTTGTGTCTCGGCAGCCGAGGATCATGGTGATGCCTTCCTTTGTGAGGAACGCATGGTCTCGAGCGGCGCTGGCAGGTCCGAGGTAAAGAAAGTCCAGGATGCGCTGGGGAACGCGCCGCGACTCGTACTGCCAACCATTTGACTGATCTGACGCAATCTGGGCTTTGTCTTGGGTGATGATGCTGATGTCCTTGTCGGTGAGACGAGCTTCGTCGACGTCCTTGAAGGAGGGGACGATTTTGAGGACATTCGGGTCAGAATTGTATGAGGGCACATGGATATAGGGGGGGCTGGGAGGGCGCGCGGAGTAGGGCGCAACGCCCTGGACTCCGCTTGAATTGCTGGGGCCGAGAATCTTCCTATCCATGACTGGTGTGGCGTGCTGCTAGTTGACCGTTGCTTCCTGTAATGACGTCGACGGCGATCTAACGAAGGTCGCCCAACGCCACAAGCGGAATTGAGTTCACCGAGGGTGAATTTGAGAGAACTGATGGTTTAGAGAAGGAGACGCTGCGGAGGGGCGGAAAACGCTCGAAGCTTTGGGGTTTGCACGATCTGAATGGATGGCCTCTGGTGTGTTGGCCTGCGATGCGAGGTAGCAGTCGTCGTCGTCGAGGGTAATAAAGACTCGCAATCCTCGCACCGCGTTTTAACGGCCGAGCCTGAGTAAAGAAAACGGGTATATACTCGAAAACGAGGCACAAAAGTATTAAGATTGTCCGATCCAGTACGTTGACGTTGTCTGCACGTTGACGGGAGCTAGGTAAAGTCAAGCTTGCAGGAGACCCTTGGAGTCAGCTGCTGGATGTCGTTGCTGCCTGCCCCCAGCAACTGCATTGAGCCGCAGCGGGGTACAGCAGCCAATCCCTGCCCCTGGCTACCTGAAAATGCGGGTCCCACACAGTGCTCATCGTCACCAACACACAACTCGGTCAGGCTAAATAAATAAACGCGATGAGCAGAGATGGATTCAAGCTTCTCCGAGGTCAACTCTGATCAAACACCGGAAGGGACGGATCACGGCTGCAAGTGAAGGGTCTGGCACTTCAAGGGAACTTGGACCGGAAAGCTCTGTTCATGTATTCCATTTCATCCCGCCAAACACATTGCTACCGCTACTCAAACCAAATATACCGCCTGGCGACTACGCAACCGTGGAGCCCGGGGATCCGCGGTTGCTGCCGAAGCTGCTTTCTTTGGCCAGCGGTGACGGGTTGTCCGGTGTCACAGACCGAGATTCTACCCTCGGCCGGTTCTTGCCGCCAGCTGAAGCAACCGATAGCTTCTTCCGCCGTTTGTCTGATGCATGGGAAGCCGTGCTCGCCTTGCGGGTGACGCCTGCTTCGTCCATCTCCAATACCGGGGTTGGCGCTGGTGTAGAGCTCCGTGACCCGGTCCCTGTGGACATACTTGCTCTCCTCGTGCTGTTGCTCCTCGTGCGCTTGTGTTCCAGTACCACGGCCGTGTGCCGCGGATGGTGGTGGACTTTCTCTGGCACAGCGTGCGGCTTCTCGACCACACGTCGCCAAGGAAGCCACCAGAACCACCCTCCGTGCTCTCTGCGCAGCTTTTGGTCCCGTTCCTTGAGTTTTACTCTGAGCAGCGCGCGGCGCTCGTTCTCCCTCTCCCAATACTCAGTCCTATACAATTCCCAGTTTTCACGAAACGCGGGCGAAAAGGGCTTCGCCAGCAATAACAGTTTGACGTAGTCTCCTCCCGGTGCAAGGTCTTCGTCGTGCCCAGCTTTCTCTTCGTCGCCGCTCGATACTAGCAAGGTCGGATGGTTATCCCTCGTAAGGTTGAGCTCCTTGTCGACCTCGCGCAGCACAGAAGGATCGACATAACGATACGAAGAACCGCCCGAGTTGGAGAAAAGTCCATATGTCAAAAACCAACCCGTGGTCGCCAGCACCTCCTTCCACCACGGCCGCTTCATAACGACGAGCTTGCAGTTGAAGCCACGCAGACCGCGGTTCGACACGGCGAACCACCGGCGCGGCCAACGCACGCCCCGCTCCCAGATACCCGTCGCCCATACCAGCAAGGCTGTCATAACTCCTCCCAGGAAGCACATGCGCTCCGTCGTTTCCACCATCCAGTATACGCTCCCGCCGACTCCGCTGCCGTCCTCGCGCGGCGCAAGGAACAGCGCATACCCGAACCCGACGGTCCAGAGCGAGAGAATCGAGAGGAAGAAGGTGTGGTGGCGCCTGCGCGCGCGCAGCTCGAGGTATTGCGCTCGGAGAGAGGCTTCGAGGATCAGGAGGTTGAGGTAGATCATGGACGGGGAGCTCGGAGTGTGGCTAAGGGGGTCCCCGGGTTTGCCACTAGCGGCGGACGCAATGGGGCTGGTGCCAACCGGCGCCTTGGGCAGCTCCCGGCCGGGTGCCGGAGCGCCCTTGACAATGGAGTCTAGTGAGTCGGCCATGGTGGGTGGGAGGCCGGAGGTGTGGGCAGAGCTTTCGCTTCGGCGGATTTCGGGGGTCCGCGGCCCCAGCGATGATGGGCGGTGTCGGCAGACCTCGGGATCGAACTGCGGCGAATGCGATGCGTCAGTAATCTGGCGGGTGGCGCAGCCCAAACGCAATGCAAAGAATCTTCTTCTGGTGCTCGGTGCTGTGGCCGGCGACGGTTGGGATTCGTGGACGGAATTTAGAGTATTGCCGGATGGTTCGTAGCTGGATGGTTCAGTGGAGCGGGAGAGTCCAGGTTTCAGGGACTGGCCGCCACAAATTTGATAGCTAAGACCGGTTGGTCACTCAGCAACCTCGTCACGCTGTTGCCAATGCTACGAGTTTTTGACGGGTATAACGTGCAAAACCAACACAAAAGCTAAGAGGATGGAAGGTTCAAAAGCATGTGATATGGGGCTGCCAAGTGGGTGTTTGCCGGGTGCAATTGCGGTGTAGCTGCCCTATGTTTCGTTGGCAGCCAGCTCGCAAAAAGCCGACGTCATCGGGTATTTGCGGCAGCCCCATCACCGCCTGAGCTGAGGGGAATTCGAAGTTGTCGGGCAGCGGAGCGATCTAAATTCCGGCCACTGGTTCGCTCCGAGCCAGCACACGTGGAACGCGGCGCAATCGCAACCCCTCTGCCTTGCCGGCGAATGCGAAGGCGAAAGTCCCTGAAGCTGCACGCAGCAACGTAGCGCATGCGCGATCGACTTGATAAGGGGTGTCATCCCGTCTTCGCTCTTTTGTCTCCGGACTCGAGATGCTCAAGACACAATCGACCTCCCTCCTTCTTGCCCCCCAGAGATTGAATCAGTTCGTCTCTCTGGCTAGTCGCATCGACCGGGACAGCATCGGCGTGCAGCAACAGCAACAGTCGAGGAAAATGTCCAACGACGCCACGTTGCCTTCTGCACCACACGGCCAAGTACCACCACGAGCGCGAGGCATGACGTTCTTTCCCCTCGGCTACAAGGAGGCAGCTACGCAATGGGTATTTATTTTCTGCGTCGTTCAAAGTGGTGTCGATTGGAAGCTGACCGCCCTTCGCAGTGGACAAATGTCTCCGCCCGCCAGTCTGAGCGAAATGTGCTCTCCTTCGTCCCTTACCTCAAAGAGGCCGGTGCCGATACCTCCAACCTCCAAGAACTGGCAAAGAGCGATCCTTTCGGACAGCGAGTATGGCAGTCGACAATGGTTCAGTTGTCAGGAAAGAACAGGGAGCTCAACGAGCTGGCGATTCACCGCGTAGGCGAGGAGGCAGACAGCACGCTTGTTATGCTTCACGGATATGGCGCCGGCCTAGGTTTCTTTTACAAAAACTTTGAGCCGCTGACTCGCGCAAAGGGCTGGAAGCTCTATGCGCTCGATATGCTGGGTATGGGCAACTCGACAAGGCCGAACTTCAAGGTTTCCGCGACGGACCCCAAGGAACGGACCAAGGAGGCTGAGGATTGGTTCATTGATGCGCTGGAGGAGTGGCGACGGATCCGAAAGATTGAAAAGTTCACGCTCATGGGGCATTCGCTGGGCGGTTATCTCGCGGTTTCGTATGCGCTCAAGTACCCAGGTCGCCTCAACAAGCTCATTCTGGCGTCGCCTGTTGGTATACCTGAGGATCCTTGGGCTACCAATGCGGACCTACCCGAGCCATCGTCCTCAACAATGGCCAATGAGTTCACGCAGGATCAGGAGAGCATCGTCAACCGCGAGTCCGTGGACGGCAACAATGCCAAGTATCTGGCTGCGTCCAACAAACCAGCTAGTGCGAAGTCCAACGCACCAACAGCGCCGCCAAAGCGGCCCCTCCCGGGCTGGCTGGTATGGCTGTGGGACGCCAACGTCTCCCCCTTCTCCATCGTCCGCTTGACCGGGCCGCTCGGCCCACGATTCGTCTCCGGCTGGACGTCCCGGCGATTCAACCACCTCCCCTCCGACGAAAAGGAAGCGCTGCACACCTACGCATACAATCTCTTCCGGCAAAAGGGTAGCGGCGAGTATGCCCTTCCATACCTCCTCGCCCCAGGCGCCTACGCCCGCAGCCCCGTCATCCACCGCATTCAGGACGTCGGGAGACAGATCATAACTCCCGCCACCGAAATCACCCCCGCCGTCCGCGAAACCGGCTTTCCGATCGTCTTCATGTATGGCGAGAACGACTGGATGGACGTGGTCGGTGGTTTCGCATCCGAAGAGAAGATCAAAGCGCGCATCCGCAAGGCACTACTCCACGGCACGGAGGAAGAGAAGAGGCGAGAGAACGGCTCGGCGAAGGTGGTGATCGTGCAAAAGGCAGGCCATCATTTATATCTGGACAATCCGGATGAGTTTAATAATTACATCGTCAAGGAGTTGGAGGAGACGAGGAAGCAGACTTTGAGAGAAAAGGAGATTGCGAGCTAATAGAGGGGTTGTCAGGATTCCTTTGGTTGCATGTGCTGGCGTTGGGGGATGGGGTGTCATTGCATATATATCTACTTGCCTGTCTAGGAAAGAATAGGATGGTGTTGTCAGCGGTTGCTGGCTGGGGTTAATCTGGGGTTCATGTCGTTCAGAGGGGCTGCTGCATATCTAGGGGCGAAATGGGGTGCGAGAGAGGGTGCGTGATACGCTGGATAGCAGGTGTCATGGCATGTGTTTCCAGGTAGCCCGAGGCGATAGAGCTAGATGGATATAGCGGCATAAATTCAGTTGATCAAAGATATTTACACTATGAGTTTGCACTTCGGCCATGTCAGGAGGGGCCGGTGAGAAATGATGCAAATGACACAATCGAGAAGACGGCTGAAGCAAATGAGTAAACGCCAAACAGAGCCATCAAGGCCCCGGGTATTCTTCTACACGCTTGAAGACCGCTAAAAGCAAACTCGCTTCATGCCTAAGGAGTCTTCACTACATCTCTCATCACACAACCTGATCCATCTACAGACCCTCCCTTCCACATCTTCAACTTAGGTAGAAGTCAACAGCACCATCCATTACACTAAATACCGCTCTACTACTCCGCATCGATGGCATGCAACTATATCCAGCGCCAGCTAACACTCCATACACTCCATGTAATTAAATTAGACCATATACCGGTGGTAAATAAGGTACGTAACCAAGGTAGCCTCAACTCCGTTTTCGAAGCACCAACTCCTTTCCCTTCTCCTTATTTAGGCACCCTCCCTCAGCCCCCTTTGCAGAGGTAGGGATCACTTTTTCGTCGGCCCCACACCCGTATCGGTCATATCCTCCCTACTCTCATGGAATACGCTCCTCCTCAACGGACTCGTAGGCGAGCTATTTGGCCCTGTGCCCGTCCTGCTGGGTGTGCTCTTCGCACTGGCCGTTGCTGCTCCTGCAGTGATGTAATCTCCTCCTTTTGATTCTCCCTGCGTGGGTGGGGATACAGGGAGAGGGCTTGATAATGTCCCTCCTGCGGGCGTGGTGGGTTCTTGCTCCTCGGGTATTACGCCGTCGACATCGTTGGCGTCTCGGGGAGCGGAGGCTACGGAGGAGACAGTGGTGTCGCTTATTGTTCGCAGGTGGGCGCGGTCTCGCTCCGAGATGTTCGAAACGCCGGAGGGGATGTAGCCTCTGACGGTGGTGGTGGAGGTGGGAGGCGGAGAGGACGGGACGGGCATGCCGGGGAGTTCAACGGACATGTGGCGGGCTTGGATTGTGCCGGTGCCGACGGAGGCAGAGGAGGGGGCTACGGATGCGTGGTCGGTTTGGTGGGTACCGGAGGTCGCGTAGTCGGAGGAGGCGTTGAGAGAGGACGAGTTGTGGGAAGCGACGGCTTCGCTGAGGCGGGAGTAGCGGTTTAGGACGTCGACGTGGGAGAGGCCGGTGTCGTGTAGTTCGGGGCGTGGAGATGTGTCTGTTTGGGGTCAGTGTTGCAATTGACAAAGTAAAAGCGAATTTAAACGCACCTGGGAGTTCCACCGGGGCACGGATCTCGGTGTTCATCATCTCGGCCATGGACTGCGGGTGAGCAGGGGCAACGCTCTCGAGGTCGTCGGGGCTGGAGGTAGTCTCGTCGGAGGAGACGACGGTGCCGGCTTTGGTCTCGCTGTTGGTCTGCCCGCGCATCCAGGACATGATGCGGTGGCCGTTGGTGTCTTCGGTGCCGGCCTCGCTCTGGCCGCCGCGTCTACGGAGGAGCTTCCTCCGGCGCCAGAGCAGGATAAGAACGGCAATCATGGTCAAGAACATCAAGCCGAGGACGACGCCGAGGACAGGCGGAAGGAATGCCGGAACGCCACCGCCGCCGGTGACATCGACATCAGGGGCAAGGTCGGGGTTAGTATTGTTGTTCGCTGCCTGCGGCTTGTAGGGGAAGTAGTTGACAATCTTGGCCGTGGGATACTTCTCATCGAAAACCGCGGCGAGACCAGTTGATGCAAATCCGGACGGGCTCGGCGCTGTGGCGGTGGCTCCTCCGGTGGGCGATCCGCCAATCTTGCTTACCACAGCTTCCGGAATGGTGTAGTTTGCCCACTTGGACGGATCATAGCTCGTCCGCCATGTCCCCGTTGTCAAATCCAGCACCCGAACCGTCTCGCGGAGGCAGGTCAGGGCGCTGCCAACCAGGGGTGGGTAGCCACCAATGACAAACATCTGGTCGGGATACGGCATGAAGCACTTGTGTCCAGCCCGTCCACCCGTTGTACCCTCGGCGACCTTGGTCCACGTAAACGACGGAATCGACAAGACCCAAACATCGTCGTTGAACGGCTGTGACTGGCTCAAGCCCGAGTACCCGCCATAATAGTAGATGTTGAAGCTGGAGTAGTCCTGCGCAGGCGCAACCACGGCGCAACCACGAGTGAGCTGTCCAGGTCCGCCTGTCGTCTCCTGGCGGTACCATGTTCCGCTCGCTACATCGTAGATGTCGATGGTTGACATAAATCCGGGGCTCTGCGCCTTGCTCTCGGCCTCGTTGGGCGACTTGCTGAGATACGACGAGAAGTCGGGGAACACGACTCCTCCCAAAGCGACGAGAATGCCCTGCTTGCCCACGGGAACCCACACGAGCTCAGGGTTGGCACGTCCGGGAGTATCGGCGGGCAAGGTTTCGTTCTTCCACGTCTCTTGCAGCTGGGTCGTCATGTCCAGCGTAATGAGCGTGTTGGAAACATTGGTGGCCGTCAAGCTCTCGTTAAAGCTAGGCTCGTAGATGGGGCCGTATCCCTGAGCGCGCAACCCGGAGAAGTACCACGCCTTGTTCTCAGAAGGCGCCGCAGCCGACGCTCCGTAGGCCACATAGCGCGTCATATCTTCCGGCAGGTCATCGTAGACAAACCCGGGCAGGAAGCCATCTTTTTGGATCCCGTACTGGTACTTCTGGTAGGCGAGCACGTTAGTTGCGGCTGGCGGCGAGAACTCCCTCGTTTCCCTGAGTAGACCTCCGTAGAGAAACCACTCCTCGTGGTTGCCCAGCATGGCACCGTCCACATAGTTGGGAGCAAGGTTCTTCGCTGCGGTGCCGTCGCTGACTTTGGATATTGTCCCAAAGATGGCAGTCATGTTGTCAGTTGTAGAGAAGGGTTTGCTAAAGTTGAGAGTGTAGACAAGGCCCAGGGGGTTGCCTGCCAGTGGCGTCAACAACAGGCTCGTGGCATATCAAACGCGAATAACCAGGCACTTACGATCGCTGATGGCAGCAGCATAGCTGCCATCGCTGAGGCCGGGAAGCCACCACATCCTCCCACCGTCCATGTAGACAGTGTCCCTCACCACGTGAGCTAAACGTATTGTTAGACCGGCACCGGCACGACGACAAATCAAGACCACTCACCTCGTAGTTGTTGCCATTGACATATCGTGGTGTTAACTTGGTTCGCTTCCCATGTCGCCTGGCCGTTGGCGACAACGCCATATGCCGTCACGGCGGCCAACACGCCGAGCCCCGACCCGACCATTGATGAGCCTCGCCGACGCGACGAGCAGATGACAGAAGAAGGTCGATCAGCTGAGGCGGCCAGTCTTCCCCAGACCCCGTGTTACTTGGCTCGACGCGCGAGCGGTTGGCCCCGTAACCGGTTACAATAACCAACGGCAGTGGCCCCGCCGCAACGGAAAACACGGGGCGGCGGCCGTTGTGTGGAAATCGGGAGCTGGTCGGCGTGTTAGACGCGAAAACGAACGAACGGACGAGCCGCCGGCATCGACAGGACGGCGGGAAGGATGCAAGAGAGAAACCCGCTTCTGATACGAAGACCGAGTCCCTTCTTTCACATGGGGGAACACTCGCCTTCACCAAACGAACAGGCAGATCTTACCAAACCTCAGCTGCGTCTCAGCACCCCGCAGCAGCCACGACCAATCGCACTCGACCAACCGTTCGGGAGGGCTGCGTCGAGGAAAGAGAACGAGAGGGCCACAACAGGACGAGAAACTTGGAGCTTCGATCCTCCACGATAAACTGTCAAACCAACAACAAGCAACCAGTCCTGTTCTTGTGGAATGTCAAGCTTCTGTCGGGAAGCACAGGCAGCAGTGAAACCGCTCAAAAAAGAGCCGGTACGGTGCGAGGGCAACAGCACTGAGCAGGATGTCTTGCCGGAATCGTGTGTTGCAGCGATGCAATGGGTCGATGCAGATGCAGGTGTTCGCCCCCCGGCCGTTCTCTGCTCTCCTCAGCCCTTTGTTCGCTTTGGGAAGCTCGGAGGGCAGCAACAAGAGCCTGTCCTGCAGCAGTCAGTGGCCGCCGCGAAGCTGACAAGCTCCGAGGAGCCTGGAGGACCGACGAGTGGTGGCGAAGTCTTTTGCGGTGGGGGAGCTGGGGGACCATGGTTGGCTCAGCCTGCAGCCCGGCCCCAGTCCACCCCGGTCCCTTCGGCCGTCTCATTGGGCCAGGTCGGACTTGGTGGTTGCCAGCACCACCATCCCATCCGTCCCACCGAACCCAGCCGATTGCTTGGGAGAGACCCCGCCAGGAGAAGCCCTCAGCCTTGTGGATATAGATTGAGGTTGCCATCACTCGCAACCCAGCTCATCCAATTGACGGGAAGCTGAGCAGGATCACCGTCTTCCGCCCGCCCGTCGAGCCAACGCCTTGGATTCGGTCCTGCCGTCCTCGCAGGTGCGAGGAAAGAGAGAAGAAAATAAGCGTGATCCTGAAGCCGAGGGGACTTTCGGCCCCCGGCCTGGATGGTGCTGATGCTGGCCTGTACTCGCCCGCAGCGGGCCAGGCCTTGTTTTTGCCTTCTCTGAGCTTGGCACCACAGCAGGAGAACTTCACCCATTCCGTCTAGCGGTGCGCAGTCGGCCGCCTTTGTGCGATGATGTTGAACAACATCGGGGACGAAGCAGATGTCATGATCGCGACGATCTGGACCGGAGGGAAGAGAAGATTCTGAACATTCGCTTCGCCGCGCGACTTGGCAGCTCGCGTGGCCCGAAGGGAGTCGTATTCGGCGCTCCACCACAGTTGACGCATTCGACGGTGCTGTTGTCCTCATCGCTGCGACTCTGTGTTGACCAATGACCCGCTGCGAGAGCGAGCTGCTAACGTGAGTCGTTGTCTCGCCCTAAAGTTCCGCCAGGTTTCAGGCCGCCGTTTTCTGCCGCTGAGCCTCACATCAGACTTCTCCGTTCCGGGCATGGCGGCGTCATCATTTGTGATAAGCATTGAAGGCAATTTTACGGCACCGATGCAAACGAGACTTCGGGCCCGAAAAACTCGTCAGCGTGGTGCTTATCCGTTGCCAAGGTTGAAGGAATACCGGACGGCGGACGGGGCGGTGATTCCAATGTCAGGCCACACCGCAAAGGGCAAGTGTAAGTGATATTGCCCAATCAAGAGGGGCCAACGTCCCGCGCTAGACGGGCCCAAGCTCCCCCGCGCGCAACGTTCCGTTTTCCACGCGTCTCCACTCTCCGCCCGCCTTGCGTCTCCGCTCTTTGGCGCCCGTGGCGCCCAAGGACCTTCACCGTTCATTCCCCCACAACCACCACAGAGAATCTCCTCACTCACCAGCCACCGCGATTGACAGGACAGCGCCACTGACAGGTCCGACGGGATGCATGCAACCATGGCATTACGAGCATTCACATGTCTCCGTCTCGCAGCATTCTGCGCACCTGAGTGGTCCGAGAGCCATCGTCAGGTCGACCATGTGGCTTGAGTTGGGCCGCTCCCACCACTCCTGCGAGGGCCTTGTGTCACGACTTCACCAGCCTCACGTCCGATGTTGGGTGGCTTCCCCGCTTTCTGCTTTCTGCGCAAAATGTCTTAGCTGTTGGACTGATCCTGTTGGGTTGATCACGTCTTCACGACCACAGCTGCAAGGTACCCTCGTCCCCTCATTTCCTACATTGCAGCTCGTTCCTGGAAGGTCGCCGCTGACGGCCGTCAGCAAATCTCGCGATTCCAGGCGACGAAAAAAAAACAAAAAGTTCAATGTGTTGGCGGCTTTGCACAAACAACAAGCGTGAGAGAAAAAAAAAAGCCGTCCGCAATGATCAACCGAGACCCTGAGGCTCTTTTTCGCCTAACGACTGATCAGCCCGCGCTAGCAATTTAGACAACTCGTCTGCCACAACGCGGCGTCTCCCGCAACCAGTTGCTGGAACCGGGTTGTGGTTTGCATAAAGTGTAGCTCATATATTGTGCTGCGTGGCAGACCGAGGGACTGGAGCGCTTTGAGGCGATAAAAATACACAGCCTATCGGTGCCCAAAAGAGGGGTCTTGTGGACGGTCGTCCCGTCCGACGTGGAGCCCCCCGGATGAAAATCATCAGCACCCCGGCCCTGACAGGCCTGCCCAGTTGCATTCCAAGGGCCTACCCCTCCTCGATCCCCGGGCCTTTGTCATCGCCGCTTCCAGAGCAGACCCTCCGTGTTGCTGTTGCTCAGCAGCGCTGCCGAGACTGCAACGTCCGGGGCCCACCGCCACAGATCCTTGGGAATCATCCACCAATTTAACGCCCTGGGCAGTGGAGACGGCCAGGTAACGAATGTTACTGTATTGCTGACGGCCTCCGGCACCGACATATCGTTTTGTCGTCCGAAGTCTGAGGTCTCGATGTTGGGGACGCGGGGGGGGTTGAAGCTGCATCCGGGGCACAGAGCGAGAGAGAAGGCTGCGGACAACGATAAGTGCTCCGGTGATAACGACCACGGCAGTTTGGTGATCGCACTGCAGACAGGCCAGCCACCACGGCCCGGTCGAGAAGCTGCTGCACAATGCGATTGGGTTCCCGTTTTTTGGACAAAGCAAGGCCGGCGTCGTGCGCCGGCGGGATTCGTGTCCCGCATGCACACTAACACGGACAAGGATATCATTGCTGTCGAGGCTGTCACAGTGCAGGACTCCCACCCCTGGTCAGGCGAGTGTTGCCCGTCGACGATAGGCTGCTTACGCCAACGAGGTGGTGCGAACCTAGGAGGCCGGATGCGATGAAGCCGCAAGTGCGCGCAAGTGTCATGCTTCTCGGAGCATCGCGTGTTGCTTGGTATTTTCTTGCTATTCTTTCCTGGGATCTCCGTCCGTCTGGTGCTTGTGTTTTGCAAATTCGGCATCTTCATGTTGGAGCGCGACAGCGAGCTAGGCTAGCACATGGGAAACACTGCCCCGGAACCAATCTTGAGAACCGTTGTGAAGAGCTGAGATTCAGACCAGGGCGTGTGTCTGTGCCAAGATATCAGCCCCATTGGCCCATTTCCGCCTGCAACCCGCTGCCTGTGCCTGGTCAGCCTCCCGTTCAGTCACCCCTCCCTCCACTTACAAGCTCATGCGCGCCTTATATGGCCGGGAGCTACCTCGGCCACACCCACCATCTTTGTTTTCACCAGCTCAAGCCAAGCTCCCTAGCACATCGCTCGCTCGCTGTTGCTCCCGACGTTCGCTCGACGACAATTCAAGATACCCACCAGAGAGGTTCAGGAACTCAGATCAAACCCCCATCTGACTTGGTGTAACGGAAATCCGACAGGATGCTTCTGTCGAAGCTTGTAGGCACGGTGTGGGCGCTGTCCTTGGCGCAACTCGCCATTGCAGAGCGGCCGCTCTACCCAAGGGTCAACGAGACGGAGACGGAGACGGAGACGCAGTCGGTGGAACCAGAGCCGGTGATTCAAGTAGAACCGGCAGCAAACAAGAATTCTCCTGGTTGCACCAAGACGGAGACGGTGTATGCGGAGAAGGTCACAGTTACGGTACCGGGGCCGAAAACAACAGTCAAGGTGACGATCACCGAGACGAAGTACGCCGGGACCAAGACAGTGTACGCGGGGACGACAACCAAGTATGCCGGGACCACCACAAAGGTGTCGACTGTGAAAGAAGGGAAATACACCACCACCGTGTATAAGCCAGCCTCAACGTGAGTTACACCAACAATATCGGCGTTGGCCACAACTGAGAGCTAACCCACGGCAGAATCACCGTCACGGAGACTGATATCAACCACGTCACATCTGTTGTTGTCAGCGGCACGACAGCGACCGATTGGGCCACCAAGACCGATGTCACCACGCAGACTGACGTTTCCATGTAAGTCAACCGGCAGTCCAGGTGAAGTGAAGCTAATGCTAAGTCTCACGCAGCACGACGGATTGGGCCACGGTCACCAGCACCGAGGTTTCCACATGGGTGACGTCGTATCCTGTGACGAAGACGGTCAGCGCCTGCGAACCGGAGCCTTACGTGAAGCGGACTGAGGAGCATGTCACCAACATTGAGTGTGTTGTGAGCACGACGACAGAATGGGAGACGACAACTGAGTGGAGCACCTTTGAGACTACCTACATCGAGAGCTTCACGGAGACCCAGACCGAGACCAATACGGAAACCGAGACTGCCACCGCGACAGAGACTGAGACCAACACCGAGACTGCCACGGAGACCGAGACGGCGACATCGATTACGACTGCCACCGAGACCGAGACCAGCGTGACTGTCAGCATCAGCGTCACGGTCAGTGTGAGCGAGACAACCACCACCACGACTGAGACTAGTACCACGACGCTCACTCCGGATCCGATCACAACTTCCATCTCTGGCTCGCTGACGACCATCACGGCTGATCCGATCACCCTGACCAACACGCTCACCAACACTTTGACGAACACGGTCTCCGTCACCACCACTGCTCCTGGCTCGGTCACAACCCTTCCTGGAACCACGGTGGTGAGCACCTTCACCTCGGTCTCCCCACCTGTGACCACCACATTTACCCAGGACGGCGTCACGGTCACAAGCGTCATTCCTGCCTCAACCATCACGCTTACGGCAACGACTTCGCTTCCTGGCCTTACCATCACGCTCCCGCCCGTCACAAACACGCTCGCCACGACCATCATCAGCACCGTCACCGTTTGCCCGGTCCCCACTCAGTCTCCCGGTCTTCCCCCGCCAGCCAATGTCAAGGACAGGACTTGGGGCTGTCTTCCCGGCTATGTCTGCAATGAGCCCAAGCCAGACTCTTGCAACGTTTGGGAGGATTCGCCTGCCGACGACTATCTCTGCAACCCCAATTACTGTGTGCCGTCGCCGAACTTCCCCATCGTTGACTGGCCCAAGAATGAGACCAGCTACTATCCTCCGACGGAAGGGTTCTTCAATCTCGCCCCTCCTGCCTTCGGCCTTAGCTACGACATTTTCGAGGCTGAGCTCATCATCACGGAGATCAACGGTACCATCACGACAATCACCACCGGCAACCACGCATCTCAGTCGACGATTACCCATTGGCCGCCCACCGAGACTCCTTCTTCTTCGACAAAGTCCACCACCACAACCACTGCCACTCATACCAAGTATCAGAAGAGGCAAATTAGGCAACTGGGCAAGCGCGATGACACCATTGTCCCGGCGGTGTGCTACGATATCTGCAACAACGCGTACCTTGAGGCGCAGTCCATCGGTAAGACGCCTGCGCTCTGCGATGCCCGCTCGGCGTTCAGGAACTACTATGATGGCTGCCAGGCCTGCATTGGCGAGAACGTGGCCGATGTCAAGCTTGTGACCAAGTCGTACCTGGATCCCAAGTTCGCCCAGTTCATCGAGTACTGCGCTTCGTCGCCGGCAGAGTCCCAGGTCACCACCACGGCCGCGCAGACGCAACAGACCGGCACTGCCACCGTCACCACTGCTACTCAGGATGCTGGCAACACCAACACGGCCCCGAGCGTCATCCAGACCACGACGACCACTACGCCAACGACTCAAACCACCGCGACCACGCAGACTACCCCCACTACGCAGACAACCCCCACCACTCAGACGACTCCCACCACTCAGACCACGCAGACTGGCACTGGGTCAACCAGCACCGGCACTGGCACTGGAACAACAACAACCGGCACTGGCAGCGGCACCCTCGCCACGAGCGCCACTGCCGGTCTCGGCGGCTCATCGAGCGGAAGCTCAACGGGCTCCGGAACCAGCACCGCCGCCGGCACCGCAACAACCTCGCCCGTCACAGCCGCCGCGCCGATGCACGGCTCCTCGTCATCGCTCTCGGCACTCTTCGCCACCATCCTGGCGGCACTCTTCTTCATCTAGGGCGCTCATTCAACTGAGTCCCTTTTGGTATTTTTAATTTTAATCTTGGATTTGCATGGCATTGGTTTTATGGGTACATGACATGCTTTTTTGGATCTTTTTTGGCACACTCCCTCACATACTGGATGGGATATGGGCAGGCTGGTTTATGACAAAGTAATAGAATTGTTAGTGTTTTTGGTTTAATCTTGGGTTTTTTGATCTTGGACGGGAAAGGGAAGAGGGATATAGACTTGTATGGTCAGGTGGAGGAGAAATTTGGGTCCCTGGTTTTTCTTTTGGGATGGGATGCATCTTCATTTTTCACGAAGCGTCGCGTCACGATTGAGAGAATCATGTTGATGATTGTTATTTGTCTATGTCTGTCCTTACTTTTAGATCTTTTTTGAGATACCCACTCATGGCCACTCCTTTGCATGGACGGAAAATATAGGAAGGGGGAGGAGGAAATGGGGCTAGGAGGAGGAAACAGGGATCGGAGGGGAGGAGAGTGAGTTTTTGAAGTCAGAGGACGGTCAGGAAAGGGAATCGGGAGGAGAGACAGTCTCCTCATGGGAAAACGGGTTTCCAGCGGAGGATGAAAGGAAACAAGGTTGTGATCAGGTTGAATAAGGGGGAAACCAAAAATCACTTTTGGTCGCGACGTCAGTCACTGAATATAAGCGAGATTTGGTATTGGGAAATGTTTTTGCTCTCTTCCCCTTTTATGTGCGTGTTGTAGTTATCTCCTGTGCCGTGATATTGCTGACGTGTGGTCATCATTCGTCTGATGTGCCCTGCTGGGCGGTTGCCAGGGCCGTAGATCTCCCACGTGGCCGTGCGGCGGCACGGCGGGCGCATGAAAGCAAGGCCGTTGTGATGTCTGTGCAGTAGTATTATGCATGGGAACGCTACGGCGTGATGGGAGTGGGAAGGATTGAGGTGAAATGAGGTTATGGGTGAGATGATGCTGGAAAGGGGTTTAGTTGTGGTTTTAGGGGGTGGTTAAGACTTGCTCTGTTCGTTCGTTGGGGACTGCAGGTATTGGTATGTAGGAGGTGTCGATATAATTGATATAATGCAGAGAGTTGAACTCGTGTTAGCAGTCGTTATCCGCGCGTCGTCTCCGAGGAACAATAGGTATACTATAGGCTGCTGATATGCTGACATGCTGACATGGGACCGCGTCTTCACCCCTTTTCTCAGTCAAAGGTTGCACCACACACGCCTCCTCTAAATCGTTCCCAAATCGACTTGCCAAGCCCAGCCTTTCACTATACACCCCCCATCTGCTGGACAACATCTCCTACCTCCACCCTCCCTTGTCTCCAACCTCCTCACCATCCATTTCCACCCAACAACCCCTTCATACCCCCTAATTGCAACACAGGCTATGACCTGCGTCTACTGGGTTCGTCAACTATTGCACACAAGTCAAACCGACCAACATTCGCCTACAAAGGACTACGGTTAGAAAGGACTCAATGGAACCGAAACACAAAGACGACACTCCCCTAGGATTCTCCACCAATCACTTAACCTCGAAGAACCACGTTCCACACTTCAACTCCTACAAGACTTTGCAATTGCACCGAACACATTGTATTATGGTCTATCTATATCCTGCCGTCTGGCATTCTCCAGCTCTGCCCAACACGAAACAAAATCACGGGGTATTTATTACTTTGCTCCTCGCCTGCCAGGTATGCAAATTCCATCTAAGCAGCAACTCCTACATGCTCTCATCATTTCATCATTAGGCAACGCTACCATCAATGTACCCGGGCATCATGTTCAAGCCCATAGTTCGGCCCTTGGCGAGCCAGACGCCGAATGACGGGAGCTTGAAGGTGTTCATGCGTCCGGCGCCACGGCTGCGGCCAACCGAGCAGGCGAGGATGTCCATGGGGAGGGGCTTGGCGACGATGGGCTCCTTGCCTGCGAGAACCAGCTCGAGGTTCTTGCTCACGCCGGCGGCCTGCTTCTGGGTGATCATGAAGCCAGCACGAGGCTTCGAGATGACATCGCCAGCGGCCCAGACGTTGGTAGTGCCCTTGACGCGGAGGCTGTCCTCGACCTCGACGAGCTTGTTGGAATCGAGATACTTGGCGGGGACGTAATCGGTGTTGGGAATGAGACCCATGGTGGGGAGGTAGAGGTCGGTGGTAATGGTCTCGCCGTTGGCCAGGACAACCTCGGTCTTGGCAGGGTCGGCAGCGGAGGGGCGGGTATCAGAAACGCGGGCGTTGTATTGGATCTTGACGTTGAGCTTCTTGAGCTCGTTGGCAGCGGGACCGGCGATCATGTCGCCGTTGATGAGCTTCTCGCCGGCGCTGAGGAGGATGATCTCCTTAGTCTTACCGAACTCATAGCCGAGCTCTCCGGCCACTTCGATACCAGTGCTGCCAGCGCCAGCGACGACGATGTGGCTAGCGGCCTTGACCTTCTCCTCGGTGGCCTTGAGAAGATCGACCACCTCCTCGTAGCTACCCTCGGCCTTCCATGGGACGCCCCCGGCGGTGTGGGAACCGGTGGCAATCACGAGTTGGTCATACGAGAGGGTCTTGGATTCACCCGATGCTGTCTTGACGCTGACCGACTTTGCGTCGAAGTCGGCAGCCTCAGCGGTGCCGACGATGAACTCATAGCTGGTCTCTGGGTACTTCTTCAGTGCCTGGGCGATGGGCTTGAAGATGTCCTCATCCTTGAGCACGCCGGGGATGATGCGGCGCACGGAGGCGAGGTTCCAGTAGAAGTGGCTGTTCTGTGATGGTGTGAGCTCACGTGAGCTGCACGTGCACCCCGGAGTCCGAGGTGGGGACAGGGATGCGGCTTACCTTGGAGACCAGAATGACCTTCAAGTCCTTGGTGTTCTTTTTGAGAAGCGCGTGGGCGATATGGAGGCCGGCGAAGGAGCCACCGAGAATGACAACGGTTGCGGGCATGTTTGCGGCTGTGGAGAAGTCTGACGGACGAGGCTGATGAGACAGAGAAGGCGCGAAGAGCTTGGTTGATGGAGAAAAAAAACCGTGGCCAGGCGGCAGTTTGGGGGACGATACGGTTTTAGCTTGCGACCGGTCGTTAGTGCAGGGTTCTGAGGAGGGCGAGAGAAGTCCGGAAACTTTGTCAGGGCGACCAGACGGACGACAGGGGATTTGTTTTATAAGATGAGCTGAGACGATGTGCAGACCATTGGCGCAAAGCAGAAAGGCAGCCAATCAGCGACTGCCGTTCCCGGACATGAAGCTCGCCAGGAATGGGCAAGCACGTTTGCCCACCACTTGCCAGTAACGACGCAGGACCCGATTAGCAGGTGGTAGCGCAACCCGCCCGGGCCCATCCCTGGACGCCCTGGTTGACGTCCGCTGGTGTGTCTCCACGAAATCGTTGCCTCAGCTGCTTGGGAACACAACGGCTGCTTTTTCCTCCTCTGCAATTTGCAGATAGTCCAGAAGGACCGTTTGTTTGCCCTTCTCATCGCTTGTGTGAACGAAAGCCGGCATCTTCCCGTCCAGCTGAAGCCCAACGACAGTCCACGTTTGTCAGATTAGTAAATATCTGACGGACCGATCTGGACAGGGTCCTTGCGTCGTGATCATACGGCGCCAAGCCAAACACGGCTCGCGATCGACGAACGGGAGCCGATACGGACAAAGCCTCGACCGTCGGCGCTCGAACATCTTTGCTATCGCCTCGGCTTTTGGTCGGGAATGAGATTGGGTCGCCAGCGTCTGTGTGACGCGTCACGAAGAAGCAAAGGGCTCCAGATGGAACCTCGAAAGACGCAGCTGTAAAGTAGAGAGCGCTGCGGACATTGCTCATGCCGATGCGCCGACCATTTGAAGCGTATTCTGGAGCAGGATGGAACCGTAGGATTCACAGGGCCCGTCCCTTTCGAAATCGCTGGGCCAACAGTCCTCCCATGTTGATGATGCTTGTCGATGACTCGGGACCGAACACGATTTAAACTCAGGCGCCCCGAGCCGCCGAATCAACGATAATTTGTGGGTCTCTTCAGGGTCCGGCGCCCCTGCCGTACCGGGTCTCCGCAACAAGCAAACGCCTCTCATCAGTTTCGGGCCATGCCCTTTACGCCACAATATTGGTCGACTATCGAGGACCAAATCTCGCTTTGATTGTTGCTGTTACGACGAGGGCTCCAGATGCTTGCAAACACATCTCCATTTCCTAGCATTGGTTCTTCATGAGACCGCCGCGGCCTTCGACGAGGTGCAGTGCGCCGCGCCGACCTGAATGAAGTTGAACAGCGGGGCGTTTGCTACAAGGCCATCGCCTACCGCAACTTAGTTTGCGGGGTGGGTACGGATTAGCAGAGGAGTACTGCACTGGACGAGCAGCAAGAACCCGTCCACGTCTCCTCTAGATTCGAATGTCGTCAAAGATAGATGCAAGGCAGTGATCGTGGGAGCCCGTCTTTCCGCCGTCGTCAAGTCGAATCCCGGACGGCCGAACTACAATGCGTCGGCCGAGTTGATAAATTCATCCGGCCTCCAGCAGCACCAGGCTACGGCGTACACCAAAACCAGAGGCGCAGTGCGTCAGCGCGCTGTGCAGCTAGAGGTCGCACCATCGTACAGAGCAGGCGCAAGCGTGATTGGTAACCCCCAAAGGTTACCATCAAATTCCCGCTGCAGATTTAGAACAACTTGCTCAACCGCACCAACATGAAAACAAGCTGCGCAAGCACCGCGCGGGCGGTCCCGCAAGGACCCGTCCCACCGCTTCCATCTAGTGTAGTCCGCTCCGAAGGGCCGGAACGCGCTCTAGATTGCCCGGCACGTGCCCGGCGCCGTCCGCAAGGTACTTCGGTACGTGCGCTGGTACCTTGCCTTGCCGAGGCGCCCGGCGGAGACGAATGACGCTGACAGTCACAAGGGGTCGTCCAAAAAGCCTGGCTACCCCTCCTCCTGACCAGACACTACCCCGCCAAAACCCGCTTTCGCCCTCAACACAAACCAACGAACTGAACCACAGCTCAGCTTTCTCCTTTTCTCCTCTCAACATCAAGTCGACGACCAACACAAACAGCTTCACTTCAACTCCAAACTTCAAACTCCCACGGCCAACATGTCTGCCCCTCAGAGCGAAGCCTTCAAGAAGGCCGTCGTCGACTCCAAGAAGCTCACCTCCAAGCCGAGCACCGACGACCTCCTCAAGATCTACGGTTCGCCCGCTAGTCTTCCACATCCCAGCTCTCCCAACTAACCACCTTCGCTCAAGCCCTCTACAAGGTCGGCACCGGAGAGGACTTCTCCGCCGCCACTGCCCCCGGCATGTTCGACCTCAAGGCAAGCCTCCCTCCCTCCTTTCCGCCCCCTCTCAGCAGTAGCTAACACGCCTGCTCTCCCAACAGGGCAAGGCCAAGTACAACGCGTGGAAGGCCCTCGTCGACGATGCTCTCACCCCCGAGCAGGCGCAGGAGAAGTACGTCGCCCAGATCGAGGAGATGAAGACGAAATACGGCTACGACGAGAACAAGGCCCCCGAGGCTGTTGGCGGCAACTAAGTGGTTGGTTTGACAACTGAGAGCAAGAGCTGGGGAATCTCTATAGGATTTTGGCTTCAGCCCAGCGCGCAAGATGAGAAGGTAGTTCGCGTAATCTCCTGAATTGATACTGCTCTCATCTATGTTGCCATATCTGCCCTTTCCAATCCGGCTCGGTGTGATCTGCCGTAGCTACCCAAGGCACCTCGTGCTTTGCGTACGGCTGAAGAGGCAAGTTATACGGCATCCTGAAGCTCACCACTATGCCTTCCTCGTCGTCGGCTACCGTGTCCCGTAGAAAGGACCCCTTCATAACCGCATCCTCCCCCCATAACCCTGGCCAAACCAATACGCCCAACTCATACGACGCGATCCTTACATCCCCGTTGTTCCCCCTTGCGTCTCCCCACGCCTGCTTCGACAAATTCGCGGACGTGATCAGCGCCCAATCAATCCTCTCCCCTTCCTCCCCCGCATACCTCACATACGTCTTGATATGCGGCGCCGCCCGCTTCCTCCCCGCCTCCTTCACCACCGTCCCCTCCCCCAGCTCCTTCCCCTCGGCAGAGTCATTCCCCCAGTGACAAAACAGCGGGCGCAGGTATTCCAGCTGCTTCTTCTGCTGCGCAGACTGAATCTTCGTGTGGATCGAGCCGCCTGAGACATACCCGTCCAAAGACCTGCGGATCTCCTCCGCGGTGGGGAAGATAATCTTGAAGTCTACGTCCTTCTTGCCCCCCTTCCCGGCAAGGGTGGGGAAGAACGTGTCGCGGAGCCACTTGTCCGTTGGGCCGAGAGTAGCTATGGACGATATTTGTATTGCAATCGTGGGCTTGTCTTTTCCGTCGGTGGTGGTGGTAGAGACGGGAACGGATCTGAGCGCCTCCTTGAGAGCCGGCCATCCCCATTGCGTGGGTACATCGGCGTCGTGACGCCCTGGGACACTTCCGATCAGCACCCCGCGGATGGCGGAGAAGTCGTATTTGGAGAGCCTGGAGACGATGCCCTGGAAGTTTTTGTATTTCCTATTGGCGTCGTAGGCGCGGATGTAGTTGAGGAAGTCAATCCTGAACCTCGCGCCGGTGCCGAGTTGGGTGGAGGTAGGCTCCGCAGGGGCTGGACTAGGGAGGAGAGGAAGGCAGGGGGAGCGCCAGACGGCCTGGGTCATGTTTGTCCAGTCCCGCACGATCATGTTGGCGGTGTGGATGATGATTTGGGCGGTGTCGTCGTGGCGGAGGAGGATCATCATTTTGGTGTGGTGGGTGCCGAACATGTCGGGGAGGTAGGCCGAGTGGAGTTTGACGTTCTTGTGACGCGAGGCTTGGTCCTCGAGTTCCTTCTTGTTGGCGTCTTCGCTCTTCCAGAAGCCGTGGACGACGTGGACTTTGACCAGGTGACGGACGTCGTCGTCGAAGGCGGCTATGAGGAAGTCGATGTCGTGGAGATAGTTGAACTGCCAGCACTCGGCGATGAGAGGGTCGCCGAGGAGGTCCTTGAGTGTGACGGTGTCGTGGTTGAGCTCGGGCGGGAGGTCGTTGATCTTGGTTAAGTGGAAGGGCGAGCTGATTATCTGCCGGGAAGGGACAGTAATATCTGTTCCCTGGACTCCGGCGCCAGCGAGGCCAACGTCGGGAACGTTCTCAATTTCGTGTGATTTGGAGAGTCGGCGCTTCTTGACCATGGGGGGAGGACTGATTCGGTTGGTCAAGGTAGCAGGGGTTGCTCCTCCAGATGAGTCTTCAGCAGACTCCTCAAGCTCTAGGGGCCTTTTGGTTATTGCGGTTGGGCGTTCCATCGTGGTCGCGTTGTTCTCTCGTCACCCGTTGGGTAGGCTGCTTTGGAGGTGTCGTTTGTGTTTCGTCACCGGCATTTGAAATGGCAGAAAAAATATAAATTCCAAGAATCCATTTACTGAAACTCATGGGGCATCGATACTAGGCATATGACTTCGCGCGCGTAAAACTACGGAAGGCACAATTTCATTCGATCTCCAAAAAAAGTCAGTCTCAGGGTTGAAGTTCATTGAGCCATGGATGAAGGCATTCAACCCACAGACCGAATTGCTGACTAATCAGACCAGCCGTCTTCATCTGCGCGACAACATGCCGTCCACCCAAACATTCCACAGCATTGCGCTCACATCTGGGACTGAGTTGAAATCAGGCGTTGACACAGAATCGTACAATTAGAAACCTACAAATCAAGAGATTGAGCCTCCCGAATCCAATGTATGTACTCTTACACGCGACTTATCGATATCCATGCTTTCGCAACTCCAGCGGTAAAATCAAGATCGCCCCAGGCCAATGTTGCCCAAAATATCATCATGGTCATAATGAAGGTCCAATTCCAAAACTGACTCGCGCTCGCGCGACTAGTCGCTCTCATCCATCGCAAATGCATCTCCGCTGTCCTCGTCCTTGTCGTTGAGGTCCATCACATCGTCATCGTCGGAATCGAGAACAATTGGCTTGGCCTTGGCCTTGGAAGCCGCGGCGCGCCCAGGTCTGGCCTTCGGCTTGACGATAGGGCTGGACGGCTCGTCCATGAGGTCGTCCTCCTCGTCATCGCTCATGATCTTTCGGCTCTTGGCCTGTTTGGCTGCATACGCTTTTGCTGCGGGGGACAAGTGCACAGGCTTGGGTTTTGCTGCCGCTGCCTTGGCAGGCGCCTTTGCGGTTGTCTTCTTGGTCGCAGCCTTAGGGGCATCGTCATCGTCATCGTCGTCCTTGCCCTTGTTCTTGGAACCGGCGGGGCGGCCGCGCTTCTTGACTTGAGCGGGGACCACACTCAAAGGCGCTTTGCCCTTGGAGACGACCGCTTGCGATGTCGCTCGTACGGTTCGGGCAGCCTTGCTCGCGACAGGAACGTCGTCGTCCGAGAGGAAGTCGTCTATCTCGTCCGCCTTGACTGACTTACGCGGCGAGGACATGGCCAGCGCTTCGTAGTTGGTGTCATCATGGCTGTCAAAGTCGAGATTGGCTTTCGATGCTTTGTTCTTCAGCTTGGGTAGCGCAACATCGCCTGCCTCTGGCCTGGACATGGCAAACAAGCTGAGCCTGCCGTTGTTCCCTGAGCCCGAAGCGGCGGCCCCGATGCCCTTGACCATAGCACCGACATCGCCGAGCATGTTGCTAGCATCGCTCTCTGACTCAAGATCATCGACGTAGAGGGATTTGGGTTTGGCCGCTGCAGTCCTCTTTGCAGGCTTGGCAGCAGCCTCCGAAGCCGATGCCGATGCGGATTCTGACGCTTTCGGTGCAGCAGTCGACTTGCCGAGCTCCATGAAGTCGTCGTCCGAATCTGCTTCGGAATCGTCGTCCACGACGTATCTGCTCTTGGCGACCGCTGCACGCTTCGCGCGGCCACCAGCTGCCTCGCTGATGGAAGCCGGTGGTTCCGACTCTTCCTTGACCTCCTGTTTGACAGCAGTCTTCTTGCCTAGCAAAGCGAAATCGTCGTCAGAGAAGTCATCAACCGCGCCATCGCCGCCTAATGATGAAGTCGGTGCCTTGGGTTTGGCTGTGGCCTGGAATTTCTCCAAGAATCGCTGCTGAGACTTCAGCTCCGTCTTAACCTCGGGCTTGATCGCCTTGGGCTGCCTGGCGGCCTTCTTGGTTGGGTTGTAGTCATCATCAGCGGCTTTGGCCTTGCGGCCCCTACCAGCGCCAATCTTCTGCGAAGCACGGCGACCCATCCTCTTGATGCCGGTCTGGATTTCGTCATCCAGCTTGAGCTGAATCTCCCATTCCTCGGCGAACGCGTCCAGATCTCTGCACCAGAGATCCTTCTCGCTGAGGGCATCAAGCTCATCATACTCACCCTTCTTCGCGGCAATCTGGTTCTTGAGCCTCTCGAGGCGCTCAAGAGTCAGAGACCAGATGGGCATCTATCGCCAAGTTAGTATTAGACGTAGCGGGGAGGTAGAGAGTACCTACGGAGAGCAGATAATCGTAATCGTGAGCCCCTTGGGTGGTGTCATCCTCATCAGGGTCCTCGTTTCCATCAACTTCATCATCGGCCTTCGACTTCTTGTCGTCGGCCTTGGGAGGAAAAGCCTCATACTTGCGTTCTCGCAGCTCCGAGACGAGGACCGGCTTCTTCTTCTTTGAAACCACCAACTTGTTTTCGATGATCTCAGAGATGAAACGGTACTGGTTCTTCAACTTGCGGTAGTCGGCGTGGTAGACCTTGAGCCAGTGCTCCTTGCGCTTCGTGTACATGGCTAGGCGGTAGTTGTAGTACTCTTCCAGAATCTCCTCCGGATTTTCGTACTTGTGGATCCGCCCCTGCGTATCAAAGGCCACAAGATTGGTGGTTCCGACCGTTTTCGTGAGTTTGAACTTCTCTAACAAACCCTCGTCAAGTGCGGCCTTCATGTGCTTCTCCTCCATCTCAATGATGAAGTGAACCGTCTTGTGGTCGTTGAACTCCTTGTAGTCCTTGATGAACGATGGCGTCTTCTCACCACGGATGATATCTTCCAGCCTAGCCTTGAAGTCATCGGTCCACATGCGTACGGGCAACTCGCTGACAATAATCTCGTTGGGATTGTGCTGGTCCTGGTACGCGACGCCGTTGACTCTATACTTGTTGGGCCCCTCTTGCTCAGGGGTGCCCTTCCAGCCGCGCCACCAAGGAATCATGGGCTCGAAGGGCTTCTCCTCTGGGTCGTCAGGTTCCAGCCTACCCATGCGGCGCTTCAAGTTTTTGACGATGTGCATGGGGTGATAGTTGGGAATTGAGGTGCTCCAGCCCGTGCCAATACCATCAGCGCCATTGACGAGAACCATGGGGATGATTGGTGCGTAGTTCTTCGGCTCAATCATGCTGCCATCGTCAAATTGGAAGTCAAGATTGGGCTCATCGAGTTTGGAGAAGATTTTTCGGGCGAAGGGTGACAGTCTCGTGTGAATATAACGAGCGCTAGCAGCGTCAGAGCCACCGGCAAGACGCGAACCGAAGTTACCGCTAGGTTCGAGGACGTTGATGTTGTTTGATCCAACGAAGTTCTGCGCGAGACCGATAATGGTCTGCTGCAAAGACTGTTCACCGTGATGGTAGGCGGCTTGCTCGGAGATATAACCAGCCAACTCCACGACCTTCTGGTCGTTGATGAGATTTCGCTTGAACGCGGCAAACAAAACCTTGCGCTGACCGGGCTTCAGACCATCAATCATGGATGGAATAGAACGCATGTTGTCGGCCATGCTGAAGAGAATGAGTTCCCTATTGACGAAGTCGTTGTATGTGATCTGATTTGCGGAGTGATCGAGGTATGTGCCGGGAACAAAGTTCCCCAGCCATTCTTTACGAGCATCGGCCTTCTTCTTGGAGAAGGCAAGCTCAAAGAGAGCGGCGTCCTCGTTTGTCATCGTCGCGAACTCCTTGAGATGCAAATCCAGGTTGGTGAAGTAGACCTGGGCGTCTTCATTGGTAGACGAACCCAATCCCTTCAAATACTTGTACTTCCATCGGCGGAGTTCGTTTTCGTGAGCTTGTTTCCATTCCTCGTACTGTGGAAGGTTGAAGAAGGACTTCAAACGCTGAGGCTTCTTGGGGTTGGTGCCCTGCCACACCTTGACCACAGGCGTGATGAATTCTTGGAAGAAGTTGGGAATCTTCAAGAGCGATGGGAACTGGACTTGGAGGAAGTTGATCAGGAGACCCTTGATATGACTGCCGTCAAGATCCTGATCGGCCATGATCATCAGATGACCGTACCGAAGGCCCTTGGTGTCGGTATAGACCTGCTTGTGCTTCAGACCCAGGAACTTCTTGATGTTCTCGATTTCCTTGTTCTTCATGATCTGATCGAGAGATGCATCACGGACATTGAGCATCTTTCCACGGAGGGGGAAAACACCAATACGCTCTGGGTCCAGAATCGCACGGCCAGCCACAGCAAGAGCTCTTGCGGAGTCACCTTCAGTGAGAATGAGTGTGCATTCATGGCCGTGCCTTGTTCCCGCCAAGTTGGCATCGACAAGCTTCTCGTTGCTAATACGAGAGCGCTTGTTTCCGTCAGACTTGGCGAGCATCTTGTCTGCCTTCTTGTCGGCGAAGTGCATGATGTTCTCAATGGCCTCGGAAGACTTGATCTTCTTGAGAAACGCATCACTAAGAACGCACTTGCTTCCAAACTGACTCTGCTTGGTGGTGAGTTGCTCTTTGGTTTGTGAGCTGAAGGCCGGATTCTCGATGAGGCAGTTGACGAAGATGAAGATGTGATTTCGGAAGTGCGACGGCTTCAAACCGTGGCCCTTCTTCTTCTTGTTGAGTTCCTTGCACAAAGCGTCGCAAATTTGATCTGCGATGTAATTGACATGGGTACCTCCAGAGGTCGTTGCGATGTTGTTGACGAAAGAGACTTGCTGGAACGAGCCATCGGAAACTGTGAATCCGATCTGCCAGACCTTATCACCACTTCGTTGGGTATCGAACTCAACCTTGGCGGCGGCAGGCTTGCTATCCTCTCCCTCGGGGGCGTCACCGCGCTCTTTTGCGATGGACTTGGCGTAGAGCTCACAGTACTTGGGGAAGTTGAGCTTGATGACCTCGCCGTTCAAGTGGACTTTGACTCCGGTGACAGTGCCGGCCATGTCATAGATTCGACGGAGGATGAGCGCCTCTAGGTCGTCATCAATGCCGTCCTCCATTCCGAACTTCTTGTAGTCTGGCGAAAATGTGACGCGAACGAAAGGAGCAGACTTGCTGCTGACGATCTTGGCCTTCTCCTTTACACCCATGTTGTTGGTCCAGGTCTGCTTGTACCTCTTGCCATTGTCCTGGTCCTGGCACTCGATCGTGAACTTTGTGCTGAAGATGTTGGTAAGCTTTGCACCGTAACCGTTGCGGCCACCAACGGTCTTCTTCTCCTCGTCGTCAAAGTTGGAACCGGCAAGGAGGTGACCAAAGATGAGTTCTGGAATGTAGCATCCCTCTTTGTCGTGCATCTCAACTGGGATACCCTTTCCGTTGTTCTCAACCGAGATCTCTCCGGTCTCACGGTCGACTGTGACCTTGAGATACGTCATTGGAGGATTATGTTTGCGCTGGCTGTTGTCTGCGGCGTTGACGAGAATTTCGTCAAAGATCTTGTACAGACCGGGGACGTAGGATATCTTGCGGTACTCCATCAGGCCTTCGGCTTTGTTGTAGACCCACATTTTGTCCTCCTGTCGCTCGACGGATCCAATGTAGGTATCTGGACGCTTGAGAATGTGCTCAATCTGCGTCAGCTTCTGGTACGTCTCCGTGGCCGTCTTCTTCTTCTTCGGCTGCGAGGGTCCGTCGAGAGCCATGCTATCGTTCTCGATCTCGGCGAGGGGCTTGCCGCTTGACTTCTTCGCCGGTGCCTTCTTCTGTTTCTTAGCGCTTGGAGGGGTGTGCGAGAGGATGCTGGCGCCGTCATCGGCGAGGGAATCGGCTTCATCGTCACTCTCTGGAATGGGTCGCTTCTTCGAGACCTTCAGCGTGGTCTGGACCAGCTTTTTAGCGGGCTTTGCTGCCGCCGTTTTTTTGGCTGTGGCTTTCGCAGGAGCCTTTGCGGCTGCCTTCGCCTTGGGTTTCTAGACGCGAAACTGTTAGGTCCAATTGGGCATTGAGAGTAGTTGACAGCGCAAGCAGGTATACCCAACGGTAGTGAGACCACACCAATGGCACCGTTGCTTGGAGGTGAAGACGTACCGGTTCCGGGGAATACCCATCCGACTCGTCCTGCATGTCGAACACCGACTCGACGTCGGAATCCATGGTGGAAAACGGTCGGGAACTGAGTTCCACAAAGACTGATTTGGTAGCTCTCGATTGCGAAAACAAATTTGTTGAATGGTGGCGCGCGGAAATGTTAGGTATGATAATCCAAGGCGCAAGAACTCTTCTTTCAGCGCGCCGGCGGGCGAAAGACTGCGAAAGCGAGCGGAACCACCAAATTCGCGTCGCCAGCGTCGTTGTAGAGAACGGAGAACGGTGGCCCCAGGGGGGATGAGAGGGGTGCGGCCGTTGTTATTGTTGTGAGGGGCTGTCAAATGTAAACAACGTTGTTTCCCGAATTGAGAGAGGGAACGTTGGCCAAAATTGCTGGGCCGCGTCTTTAGCGCGATCCGAGACGTGAAACTTCTGCCTGAGGCAGTCAAAACATTGAGCCGCTGGCGCGTTTGCAGGGATGGCAGATGTTCTGCAGGACCCACTCAAATGCCAAGACATCAAGCGCCGCATGTTTCGGATGAGATGATAACGGTAACAAACCAAGACCACTCACATTGGTGATTGACTGAGACCTGCAGCCGGAGATGCTCGGCTGGTCCGCAAGTTCTTACTATCTCGGCCTGGATGTGACTTTTTCTCTATCGCTGCCCAGCGTACCAGCATAGATGCTGTCGAGCTAACACCTGATCTGGCGACAAAGTGGGCGCCGTTGGTCGGGCGCTGCATTGACTTTCTGGAGCCGAGGCGTCCTCTGGATGAACTAGAACAAGAGTTATAGCGTCGATGATGGCAATCGGATCATTGCTGCGCAATAGGAATGGCAAACGGAGTCATAGATCTGCAGTCTATGACTCCTCGCCCATGCTCTCAGGTTATTCATTAGGTATCTGACGCACCTCGCCCTCCAAGTTAGGCTTGCTGTCCCAGCGCGCCTACATGTAGGCAAGTTTAGTGAAGTCAGGTCTGAATCACCGGCAGGTTTTAACGGCGCCCTGCGGAAAGGTTCCAGTTACTGGACAACTAGGTATTACACGCCTCGCTACTCCGGATACATTCTGCCTTCGCTTTCATCCTACGCCGTCGGAGCGATAGGGGAGCTTCACAAACGTCCCGTTTACGCTTTCTTTCTGGGAAGAATGTCTGGTTTCCCAAGATGGCTTTCCACGGTGGTTCAGTATGGTAGCAATCCGTCATGGTATGGCGCAATTGTGGTCTGCTGACCCGGATCCAGTTCCGTCGGGATGCAATTTTCTGATGCCTTCACTATGGCTCGCAGCGAAACTACACTCGTGACGTATGCCTCAAGCATCAATACAACTGACCATTCCTCTCACATATTGTAGGTACCTATTGCTGGTAGTCACAACAGATGCCACGCATGTGGGCTCGAAGGATTTGGACCGCAGATGGCCCCATCTTTTGGTGCTCTGCGGTGGCGTGCAATCATTGGACCCTTGGTTGTCGCCTTGAGCCAACGACTCCATTGCCTTGCGGTGAGCCACTTCTTCACGCGTCTTGGGAGGAAAGAGCAACCAATTCCCAATCCGTGTCTTCCTTGACCGGAATGGTTCGCTTTATTTTCGGTCGTTTGTGCCTTCCGAAGAGGATGACCTGTCACCCGTCGGGCACCGTTGCACCCGAGCAGAACTTGGGCTTTCCATGGCATTTCCACTGCGGACACCTCTCAAGGCAGGCAAGGCCAACATTTTCGTCTGTCCGTGGCCGTTCCAGTCGTTGAGCCGTTTGGGTGAACCCGGGCCGTTCATTTTGTTGGGCAGGATGGGCAGCGCTCACAGGACCCCAGCCCTCCCGACGTCAGAAACGCTTAATTCCTGCCCTGCAATCCTTTGTGTCTCTTCAACCCCCATGGAATTCTTCCGACAGTCAGGGCCGAGTATCTCAATCTCATAAGTCTGGCGCGCACAGCATTGATTAGGCTCCGATCCTCTGGTCAGATATCACGCCCTGGTGTCCACTCCTTAATTTACGTTCGAATTTCACCAGTCAAGGGAGGGGACCATCCCCGCCGGGCCGGTGCTTCGATACAGCACCCGCGCTGGCTGGCTGGGTACCTACAGCCTGCCAGATGACCCACCTCGCAGATGGACTGGCACCGCTTGTGGCCAGCGCTGGCAAGCAAGGTCGTGCAACGAGACCGGTATCTTCCGGGGGAAAGTCAGGCGAGAAATTTCCCGGTAGTTGATGCAAAAAGCCGCGCGCCAGGGCTACACGGTCGCACAAGCCCGGCGTTGGGGCGCAGGAGGTTCGAAGCGAAGAATCGGCCAGGTCCTAAGGTAGCTTGGGTGCTCACCAGAACGTGCTGTCCCACACGTCGACTTTTGTGACGGACCCTCCTCGATTCCTCACCTGGCGGTGTCAGGGAGCTCAAGCAGCGGTGTACGTGTCTCTGCGCGCGTCGCCGCACGTTTCGACATCGTTTGTTCGGACCATTGGCGTAATTCTAGCCGACAACACCGGCTATCGCTTCGGGAACGCCCCTGCCAAGCGGCCATGTGCCCCGAATCTTCAAGCTGGCCGACACGGACGTATGGAAGACTGAAAGCCGACATAGTGAGGGTGGGGGGAGCCGGGGATGGCACTCAACTCGCCGCGGCCGGCAATGTTTTCGATACTTTCTTGTTCCACACCGCGCGGAAGTGTGCCGGGCGCATCTCGGCAGGCGGCGTTTTTTTCCCTGCCAGCTCACAGAACCGCTTGTTGAAAGAGTTTGGTCCAAAGCTCCCTCGGGGCTTCCGTTGGCGGCTTGGGATTGTCAACCGATCGTATTCTCGAACCTCGCTCGCCGCCCGTCTCTGCCCGTTTGGACCAAGGCCTGCCCCTGGCTCTGGGACCTTGATGCCTTGGTTGGCAGCGGGTAGCCGCAGCCTCTACACTACGTGTCGAAGGGAGGTGGGAGAGACTCGAAGGCGTTGCCTGGTCGCTACGGAAGCTTGCTGCTCTCGTCCAACCTCCTTCATGGGGTTCTCTCAGCCTTTTCTTGACTGTCATTGGGGCAGGGCAGTTGGTGGGGAGGACCGGTGGGTGATTGCGCTCCGCGCCTGTTCCGCCTGTCACCTGTAGCTTTCCTAACGCCACATTTTCTTTCGACTTCGCTCGATCGGCGATCACCACCCCGGGGTGGTGTCCTACGGCATACGATACTGACAGGTCCCAGGACCTATAAACCAGGCCAGGGAGGGTCGAGTCAGCAACTGTCCTCAGGTGTCGATGGGAAAGCCAGCTTTCCACCTCCCAAGAAGCAGCCACCCACTCCTGTGTTTCCCTCGGGAATTTTGCGGGCTGGCACAAACTCGGTCTCGTGGGGAGCCCAGGTTCAACGCCGTCATGGAACGCTTATCCCCGCCCGTGCCTGCAGCCGTTGCCGGTTTGAGATGCCGGGAAGGGCTCTCGAGGAGGGACTGGAAGCGCAACGAGGCGCACATGAGCTTCGTAGACGGTTATGCACAGTACCTTTGCTTGCCAGTCAAGGAGAGCGAGCAGTTTTCGACAACACTCCGGCCGTCACGGCTGCGGGCTGCGGCCGCAGAGAAGAGACTACTGACAGCAGAGCGCAAAGGGCCGCAACTGAATGGCTTACCCCCTGCCATTTTGGTCATACTGCGCCAAGCGATGTCAGCGGGTCGCCTCCTGGCGTCCGCACAGCATCGCTTCTAGACAGCGTTGTCGACCTCAGTTGCCCTTCATCGCAAGCTGGCACACCTTGAGACGAAACGGCGGAGAGCAAGCGGAGAGCAGGAAAGGGTCGGCGGTGAAGGGATCTGGATTGACCACGTGTGTCGAGTCGATAACTGGTCTCTGTCCAGGATAGCTGGATCCTGGCAGCTATCATTCTTTGTTCTGTCTGCCCGGCGAAAGTCGCTCAAGCAGGTAACTGAGCGGCACCTGACGCAGCCATCCGCAGCTTGCTTTCTGTCTGGCAGGAGCGCCCCAAACAAGCCGGTGCCCTGTATGGCTTGCCCACGAGACTTGCCCGCGGCTCGGTTTGCGCTGTCAAACCCGTCTCTTGTGTAGTCAGCCACGATTTACGTCGGGGTCATCTGGGTGCGTGGGAGCACCCCTTTTATTCCAGTGTCCAGCTGCGGCAGACGCTGCCCTTTTCGGTCATCCCTCGGCGTCTGTTTCGTCTTCAGTCCACGACAGCTGCGAGGCTCTCAAAAGGGGTCACTGACAACGGGTGCCACGGGCCGTCTCAGCCCCACTCTCCCTGACGGAGGCTATTCCGCTGCTTGGTTTGTTTGGGTGCAGATATCCAGTCGACATACAGCGCAGCATCGACAGGAGGCAAGTACCCTGGGCCTTGTCTCTTGTTGCTCATCCCGCCATTTTCACCGCAATTCCACCGTTGGCGGCTTCCATCGTTCTAGAGCTCTGTCGGGCATCCCGGCGCTAGGCGGCCTTCTTACAGGTCACCTTTGCTCCCAACTCGACCGCCAAAAGAGCGGTGGGTGTCAAGAGACCGAGCTGCTCACCGTGCTCGATTCCCTGTGAGTTGAACAAAGAAGGGCCACCGAGAGTGTCAAACCAGTATTCCAGAGATAGCCTGCCACTCGGCACCGCTGCAGAGCGCACCCCCGGCTTCCAGGGAGAAAGAGCGGCCCTCTTCGGCTCCTTGTCGTGGACAGACACCTAGGTCAGTCCGCGTCAGCGGTTCACGAGGGAGCCGCTAGAGCTCTGTTGTTTGCGCCCTGAAGCAGGAGACCTAGGCCCTTCCCTGCCCCTCCCGCTTGCAGCAAGCACTGTCTGAGTTCATAACCACAAGCCCCCGTTCTCCCGGTCCACATTATTGCGCCATCGTCGCAGTTCCTACTTTTCAGACTGCAGAGAATCTACGAGTGTCCGAGACAACCCCACCGAGTCTTCACCGCTATGGTATCTGTGGCTTCCCTTCTTAACCCGGACCCTCCCCCGGCTCCGATTCCAGAGCCTCGCCGGCCTCTTGGTTCTCCAGACCGCTTGACAATATCCTCTCCCACAGACGAACCTGTCCCAACCACAGAGAAAACAGACATAGCACAGATGACTCAGGACTCCCAGATGGCGAGCAGATCCAGGTCCAAGGGAACCATCAACTTCCCCCCTTTTGAGGATGTCGACGACAGTTCTCTGCGCGAAATCCGACGTTTTCAGGTGCAGAACTTTGGCTCCATTCGAGAGACTTGCCGGCGGATTCCATACAACAGCGGCAAAAAAGACTTTTCCCAAAAGACTGGGAGAGAGAGCTTTGAAGGTATTTAATGTTTGTCTTTAGATACTTCTCCCCGCGGTAAACTGACGATGATTTTGAAGTCTTCCAATACGAATTCAGACTTCCCGGCGAAGACACCATCTACACAGTTATGTGGGACTACTACATAGGCCTCGTCCGGATGACCCCCTTTTTCAAGTGCTGCAAATACTCCAAAGTTAGTGAAATTCTCTTCCTCGCCTCTGAAACCTGAGTGCAAAGTTGACAAGCCAAGACCACGCCGGCAAAGATGCTTGGCCTCAATCCTGGGCTGCGAGATATCACTCATAGCATCACTGGAGGATCCATCAAAGCGCAAGGTCAGTTGACAACTTCCAGATCGGCCAGTCCTTTGAGACTAACCCCCCGCGGCAGGCTACTGGATGCCATACCACTGTGCGAAAGCTGTCTGCGCTACCTTTTGCCATGACATCGCGGGCGCTCTGATCCCGCTCTTTGGGCCCGAATTCCCTTCACTCTGCATCCCTCGGGATAACCCAAGGTTCGGGCACATGGTCATCGATCCGCAGATCACTGAAGCCTCGGCAAGAGAAGCACTGAGATTTTTGCACTACAACTCTCCATACGGAACACCCCTGACACCACGGCGGACGGGTAGCATCAGTCCTCGCCAGAGTCAACAGTCGCTGCACGCTATCGAGCACCGGGTCTACGACAGCGAAGAAGACCATCGCTTCCAGCACAGAACTGGTCCACTTCATGCTGTTCACAGAGCCGCCTCGAATATGGATGTGGACGTCTACCCCAGCAGGCAATACATCTATCAACACGCAGCAACAACGTACCGGAGCGCCCCAGATGCAAGACTGGCAGTTCCGCGAACAGCCGACATTCCATCTTCGGGCTGGACCGCAGTCAACCGCCATCACAGTTCTCACTACCAGCCCACCCAAGCCCAAGAATACAGCGGCGCAAACCTCCCGAGCAATGCTATCGCCTTGCAAGAAGCGCCCAGTCCCTATCTGTCCGTTGTCCCAACGAGACGCGCCAACCGTCAACATCCGTACAGTCGATACCAACCTCCGACATCGTTTTCGCCGCCGGATGCACGACGGGGCGAAGCCAAAAGTAGCGGCCACGAATCCGGACGCAGCCCGCTCCCAAGCAGCTCGGCGACGTTCCGAGGGGAAGCTGAACCAAGTCAAGGGGCAATTTTACCCAGCCCGGCCGCTCTATTTGGCGTCCAAGATCCTCGCCGCGAGGCCGAAAAGGATGCAGCATTGATGCTGATGAATCTGCGAGCGCCGACTTCGTCTCGAGCAACAGAGTCCCCATCTGGAGAAGATCGTTCCCCGACAACGCAGTACCTCACCGAGAGAAACCAAACCCCCAGTACCGTCAGCGACGAAGCCCCTGTCTTTACATCCAAGCCTTCATCGCCGTCGCCGATAGTTCCTCGAATCGCTCTACCCTTCTCCAAGGCAGAGTACCGGTCAAAACGCAGGGCGACTCTTACTTGAACTATTTTCTTTGCCCCTTATCCCCCAGCCACCTGTGGAGTTTGAAGTCCGCTTTAGCTCAGTTGACGACCGCATTGCGTTCAGTTAACAACATAACTCGCGCTGCATTTATTTATTTTTGGCCATGTGAATTGGGTTTTCACCATGGATTTTTGTAATCTCCTCCTAATTCTTGACGTTTCGTCTTCGGTGATAGGCATCCCAAAATGGTTGGACGGTTGGAAAGGCAGGCAGGTCGGAGCAGCATGGAAGGGGATTTTCCCGCTGCGAGTCACATTGGGTATTGGCGTCCTCGCGAACTTGGGCTAGGGCGTCTTTTGCTCTGGATATGCCTTGTATTTTTCTTGGGTATGCTCCTCATTTGCGAATGTTTACTCGCGGCAAGGGATGCGGCCAAGTTAGCAGTGCGCGCCAGGTTCGCTGCTTTTTGTAGATAGCTAGCCATCACACCCAGCATTGACTTATTTCGTGTAACTTTGCCCTCCCTCTGTTCCAGTGAATTGCCCACCGTCTCCCCCGTGATCGTCATCCGTGGGTATCATGAATTCATTTTTGTTGTGCTTGGTATCTCTAGCCCCTATCCTGGGAAGCCTGGACCCCAAACTCTCCTTCTAGCCCTCCATGAACTCTCCCCTATCACACTCTACTCACTCACACTCACTTCCCCTTCACATCCGCCACCCCCTTCTTCTCCTTGTACTCCCTCACCCACCTCTCCGCCTTCCCCTTGGGCACCACAAAAATCTTGATCAAGTCATCCACCACCTCCACCGAACTCCCACTCAGCACCTTGAGCAACGGCACCTTCTTACCCACCTTGACCAATCCCCCTCCCGTCGTCTCCATAAAACACTCCACGCCCCCCGTCGAGTACTCCCCCGATTTGTCCCACGGCGTCGGGAAAACATACCCAAAGTGGTTCTCCAGCGTCTGCGTCTCGTTGAACCCCTTTATGAAGTCCATGTCGTTTTGCAACGGGTAGAGAAGCAACGTCGGAAAAGACAAGGTGGAGGTGGGGTCATCTTCTGACGGGGTGAGGTGGATTCTGGCGTCTTCCATCTCGGGCTTGTTCCCCGTGGAGCGGGTGCGGATGCCGCGGGCCGCGAGGGCGGTTTTGAGGAGGTGGGCGCGCTTCTGGGCTTGGGACGCGCGGGCGGCTTCCGAGGCCGCTTTGGCGGAGAGGGCAGAGGCGCGGGCGGTGATTTGGGATTGGAGGGATGAGAGGGAGGGGTTGGAGGGGTCGAGAGACAGGCCGTGGGATACGGCGTCGAGGGCGAGGGGGAGCTTATCTAGGGCGAAGAGGGCGCGGGCGGAGCGGTAGAGGGCTTTGACGTTGGAGGGGTTGAGGCGGAGGGCGGCGGCGCAGTCGGTGGTGCAGGAGCGAAAGTTGCGGAGCTCGAGGTGGCAGGCGGCGCGGTTGCCGTGGAGGGTCTCGAGGAGGGAGTGCTGCGCCGAGATGGTCTCGGGGGTGTCCTCGGCGGTTGGGAGGGAGGAGGAGGCGCGGCGGGTGTCCTCGGCGGTGAGGAGGGCGATGCCTTTGGTGTAGAACTCCTTTGCGTCGGCCCAATTCTTTGCGCGGAAGCACTCGTTGCCTTGCTCCTTGAAGTTGGTGGCGTTCTCGAGGGGGGTGCCGTCGTAGGCGATGGCCTGGATGGCGGCGAGCTCGAGGTTGTCCTCTGCATTCTCGACGTCCTCCATTTCTGTCATGAAAATGGGGTGCTTTTTGAGCTCGGCCACCGTCTCATCCACCGTCATGGAGCGTCCCGGTGGCATCTTGGGCATGGCGGCGAGGATGTCGGCAGGGTTGAGGGAGACGCTCTTGTTTGCTGCCTCACCCCCGCCATCACCGGTCAAGTTGAGGGATGAAGCTAGATCTTTTGTGACTTGATCCATATTTTTTCCTGGTTGTTTGGTCCTGATCAGCTTGAGTGCTTCTTCCGCCGTAACTGAATTTAGGTTCCACAGATCCGTTTGCTCAATGAGGTCCCCGCCCCGCCGAGCCGAAAAAGTCAAACAAGATCACTCGATCTCAGATTCCCTCTAGATTTCAGATGAAAATTTTGTATTCATGAAATTGTTGCCGTTTCTTAGAAGCTCTGATGACACAGGCTGATGAGAGTTGAGTGGTGAGTGTGGCGAATCACAACCTAACTTCGCACATCTCAAAATTTGTGGAGGTCGTTTGCAGCGCCTGCCTCACCCCGCTTCTCGAACCATCCAAGCAAACAGACGGCACCACAGCATCGTGTTTTCGCTGCTTTACCCCTTAACCCACCACCAATGAGTCAACATATAAACACATATCTATTCTCATCATACACGCGATGCCTGGCAGGAGCACCCCTGAACTGACCTCAAGACGAATTCCAGGCACACGCGTTTGCAATTTGGAAGATGTTATACTGATAAGAGGTAGGTATTCCTTGCGCCGTTTGTACATCTTCATTGCCATGCCCCGATGTCTATGAACCTCTACCGTTCTCCCAATGCTATGATACAACCAGGTCCTTTCATGCAGTCATTACATTCCCGCCTCCATCAGTTGTGTAACCACGCACCCTAAACGAGTTAAATGAAGGCCACCAGAAGATAAACAAAAATGCCCCTGTCGAAAATAAATCCGCTTCATGTCCAAATAAAACGCTCATGGCAAAACAAGAACGCCCCATGCAATGCTCACTCCGTCGTCGTTTGCTCGCGCGCCGCGCCAGGAAAAAAATGGTGACTGGTCATACTGCGTCTGAATCCTCATCCACGGCGTTGGCAGATTTCTCGTGAGTCTTGCTTCGCGTCACCGAGAAACATTGGACTGCGCCAAGAATGGCAACAAAGGCGCTACCATACCATGCCAACGCCGTGCAATCCATGCGTCTCCCCATCGCGTACAGATAGCCTGCGACGGGCGGTGCGATCATGCGGCAAGCTGCACTGGCGCTTGCCGCAAGGCCGTTGACCTTGCCGAGAATCGTGAGACTCGGCGTTGCCTCTTTGATCAAGATCAGGAGAAGCGGGTAGACGAGAATACCAAAGAAGTTGCGGATAGTGAGGTAAATGTAGATCACTGGGTAGAGGAAACGCTCCGGGATGAAGAGTAGTGATGGCATGATGAAGTAGGCGATCGGGTGGAAAACTGTGACAAAGATGAAGAGTCGATGGACCCCCATCCGTTCCGCCATGATCGGAAAGACTACCGCCTGCATGAACAGCGCAATGAGTCCCTGAATCGCCATGATCATACCAACGGCTTGTAGAGAGAATCCCAGGCCACCGGGGGAGTAGAATGGGCTGAAATGACCGAAGAGCGCATGGCTTAAGGGAGCTCGGTCGTCTTCAAGAAAGATCGGCAACAGGTGATCGTACGTCATCGAGTGGTAGGTGAAAATGGAGAGTGAGAGTATCACGGCCATGATCCTCTTGTTTTTGAACACGTTCGGGCGCTTCTCCACGGCCTTGATGCAGGTAGAGCCCACGCCGTCTATGCTCCGTATCGTCCCGTAATTCTCATCCCGAAGGTCAACCGCTGGTCGTTTCATCGCATCCGATGTCTCGATCAGCGGCGTGTTCTCGGACAGGAAAGTTGTATCTGGAAGAAGAACGCGGGGTTGCATGTCGGGGTGTGTCTCTTCCAGGAGGAAGTAACCGAGCAAGATACTCATCAAAAGCATGCCGGCGCAGATGAGGTTGGGTAGGAGGTACGGGAATCGCTCGAACAAGGAGCCCTTTGGGAACGTGTCAGGGAACGTTTCGTGGGGATCGGCGAACGTTCCCCCTATCGCGGGGCCAATTATGGTTCCAATGCTCCAAACAAACGGCACTATTTTAGACGGTCAGTCACAAATTTCGAGGGGAGGGGCCTGGTGTGGTGCCGTATTATTCCACAGAATTTGCTTTCACTCGGAGACCGTTTGTGCCTCAACCGGGTTTTCGGCAGCCTTCAGGGGGGAACGATTTCCGAGTAAAAGGCAATCCGGTGGATTAATGCGGTGTCGAGGTTCACTTACTAATGGAATACGCTTTGGCTAATTCACGAGTCAGCCAAGAGGGAACTTCCATGCTGTCGGGGATCAAGAGGAGAGGCCACTTACGTTCATGCTCCGGTTTTGTCACCAATTCGCCGACCATAGTTTGGATGACTGCAATGTTTCCGTTGAGGAGCCCGCCAATAGCACGACCCAGCAGAGCAACCCAGATGTTTGGAGCTACGCCAACCATGATCATGCTGAACATGGTCCCTACGCATCCGACCAACAGGACTGGTTTTCTCCCGATTCTGTCGGAGAGACTTCCCCAGTACATGCCCATCAGGGCCTCGGCGAGGGAGAAGGAGGATATGAGCAATCCGGCGTAAAAAGAGGCATCATCTTCGGAACCGATCTTAAACCTCTTGATCAGAGGCCAGGCGTAGGGAAAGATTGATGTGAGGGCGATGGGCTCAGCGAGACGGACAATTGCTGAAACGGAACATGTTAGCCACAAGATGACGCAGAAACAAGGTTCATCGATACTCACCCAGAAGAAACAGCTGTACTGTGGGGAACTCGTCCGGATTCCGATGCCTCTGCGCCATGGCAAGGCGCATTGCTTCGGCTTTGACTGACCGGTTGGTTTACACAGCGTTGAGCGATATGGCAGAGGGTTACACCTGCGCAATGTTCCGCGGAGGGGAGGCCGGGCGAACGAGAAGAGAGGGGGGAGCAGAAGTAGAGGTGTGGAAGAGGAGGAGAGAGTGTGCGAGTGGGAGGCGAATAACGGGAGCTGATGCCAGCAACTCGGAACCTTAATATGAACGTTGGGAAGTTTCGTGGGTGGCAAGCTGAAGCCTAGGTATGTGGAAGGGGCTACTGGAGAAGGAGCTACCACTAGGTACGATGAGAGAAGGAAGGGAAAGCAGACAGGAAGGTTAGGAGACGGTGTGGAGAGCTTCAAATACATGGGCGGATGCTAAGACACATGTTTACATTGAGCAATGGCCAACGGAAACGATCGGGAGCAGAAAATAGGATCCCTTCAAAAGATACAGAGAAAAAATAACGGCAGTCCATGGACCGGGCCTCGACGGGGCTGTGAGGTGGTCTACTGTTGTACGGGCGCATGCGGTCTGCGAGTTCCAGACACACGGTTGGTGGCCCACCGAAGCCGTGCACCAACTTTTTCGTCTGGCAACCCTTGGAATGTGATAAATCGCTGCCGCGTCTCCCCATGGGCGAGACTCGGAAGCTGGAAGGGGCTCCCCGGTGGGGATGGAAGCACGCCCTTTTCTGGGATCGGGCCGTTGCTGAAGCGAGGGGTACCTAACGAGAAGCATGGAGACTTGCGCGATGTTCTGCCGACTTCTGATGCTTCGAACAGGCGAGGTTCGTGAAGGTTGTCTTCGGGAGCGCAAGGGTTCGAAGCTGCTGGACATCTCTAGCGCGGACAGGGGTATCCAGAGCCCCACCAATGGGCGAAGCTAGGGCTTTTGTGGGGAAACTCTCGCATGCATCCACTGCAGTTGACGCACCTCCAACCTCATGCGCTGCACGCTCCCGCTGCGATATCAATCTCGCACATTCTGAAGCATGGTTTCTGTTAATCATGGAAAAGCTCGCATTGGTCGACGACGACACATCTATCCCATGTCGGAACTCTCTCAGCATCAGCTCCCAGCGTGAGAATCGGCATCTTTGGTCCGGAGAGCTGTTAAGCGCGCTGAACGCCATGGCTTGACGTCCGGGCTGGAATCTGCCGAAAATCTCACGATAGCGTCGACTGCATGTTGCCGAGGACTCAGCACCGAAAGCACGCAAACATAGCGCATCCTCGAGGATAACGTTGCAGAGCTCCGCCGAATGAGCAGCGCCGTTGCTATCAGTGGCCAGTGTGTCATTACGTCAAGACAAGCTGATCGCCTCACCTAGACCCTCGATGGAAAGATGGGACGGCTGGGCGGCGGTAGCAGCCGGAAAAGCCTAAAGCCAAAAGCTCTTTCTGTGGCGGTGTGTCGGAACAGATATGCGCTCGCATCGCCGACACCGGCAAATGTCACCTCAACGCTGAGATGCCGTGCCGCCAGCCGCAGCACAGACGACGCTTGCGGAGGCTGCAGAGCTGTTGCTTCCGAGAGATTGCAACGCTGCGAGATAACCACGATTTTGATGATCAAATCACGACTTCTCACGACAGACGCAATGGCGAGCCAGAAGCTTATCGCTCTGCATTCCTAGCATTGCCGTTGGATCTCAATCATCCTGATAGCTATCGCAGCTCACACCACCATGGTCCCTACCGCATGCAAGGCGCACATGCACGTCCTTATCCTCCTGCATGCGCTTATCCGGCTTCCACGACCTTCAACCTTCCCAACGGCCCGCCAACGAGAAGCTCTCACAGCTTAACCGCCAAATCAGCATCACGGTTAGGGCTAGTGTTGCGGTGGCCGTAGGCAGTGGTACGAGATCACGATGCTGTCGACTCCAAAATCTTGTGAGACGGAGTTCGAATTATAGTGAGGCCAAAAGTATTGATAAGGGGCACTCAGGGGCGCTGAACACATGGCTTGGCGTCGGTAGGCCTTGAGCCTCAACTGTGCCAATAGCACTAGCACTCGCCTTGTCGTCTCTTCGCGTCTCGCGCGTGTAACAGATTTACATTGCATGCAATCTTGCCTGGGGTTGACTGGGTATGTCTGGAACCAGCAGGCGTCGCCTCGGGACGTTTCAACTAGAAATCGCCGAAACGCTAGCTACTAGTGGCTCGGGACTGACGATGACCTCACCTGTATTCGCGAACCAGCCGTCTTAAAGATTGGTATATATGTGGCTCAGTACCTAACCCAGGGCGGTTGACAGCCTCAATGCAAGACCAGCACCCTCATTGCCTCTTGCATATGCACTCAAGATGCACGACCCGAGGAACGTTCCCGCCGTGGCTTCGTCGTCGTCACGCCCCGGCCGAACTTTCACATGCTTCACCGGCAGATCGAGTGCTTTGGCGACTTGGTGCCGCAGTCCCACCCCCGTCATCTTGCGCAGATCGATGGCCGCCCCCAGGGCGGCCCTATCACCATGAGCTGTCAAGGTGACCCCTGGCGACATCCTCCATGATTTCCTCAGCCTCGAGTGCAAGGCTGCCTCCGAATTCGGAAGCTCAGCTCTTATCTTGACTTCGGTGAGCACCTTATCACACACATCGGGCTCGGGGGGCGCCATCCGAGACACGGTAGAGACACACCGCTCCCCTCTCGTATTCCGCAGGGTGCCCCGGTACAGAGGGATGCGGAAGTCTGCTGCTGGTCTTCGTTTCCAACGAAAACAGAGACCGCCACCATCCCAATCCTCAACGAAGTCTGCAAGCGCGGCAGAAGCATGCGTTTCTGCGACCAATACAAGCCTACAGGGGCTTGAAAGACTGGAATCGGCTTGTAAGGAGTTCATCAACGTCGGTGGCCTTATTAGATGCTCGGCACACGACATATCTTTCCAGCTGCGGTCGTCGAACAAATTGGCGATACTGCCCATAATTAGCTGGATCGGGCTTGACTGGATGGAAGTGGGCCTGGCTGGACTTACTATCTCACAGGTATAGAACTGTGGGTTCGGTATTCCGGCCTTGTTTTATGGGAATCCCAGGACAGATGTTCTTTCCAAGCAAGTCCCTCATCAAAAGTGCCGCGTACGCGAAACTTGTTTTCGTCGGCTATAGGGACCGGGATCCAACCACCAAATATGGAGGCGATGAAGCTATCGCCCAGCTCCATTTCAAGGTCACCACCAAAGTATGGCTCGGTCATGCGCCTGTTCAGGGCACGAAAGTCTCGCCGGTACATTGCATGGCCAAGCCTGAGCCACAGTGCTATCGTCAGCGACATACCACGATGTTACACGACAGAGAGGGTGGTCGCACGACTGATCAAGATGATCGATTACCTGGGGATACCAAGATTTGGGGCACACTCACTCGTGTAACAGCGTCACGGCAGCCATGAAGGCAGTGAACAGGTATTCCTCTCTGCCAAACAGGCCTATAGTCCGCAGCTCCCTCAACCGGGACACATACTCCTTCATGACAAGGACTGTCAGAGGCCGGTTGGTGGCCCCTTGTCTTCGGTACGCTTCATCGGCTTCGATTATGTCCTCGGGACGTTCTCGAAGGGGCGTATCCCCGGCAGTCCACTCCCTCGCTCGATAGTGACGACAAGTGTATCCCACCCAGCCAAACTCTGCGAAAATGTTGTCATTCAGCTGCCACTGAACGTATTTCGGTAGATTGGTGCGAAGCTCTCGATCGGTCGTCGATATCCAGGCCTTTATCAGCCTGGGCGTCGCCCATGCTGCGCGGTGATGGCGTACTATGACTTCTGGCGTTTTGGCCGGTATTTTCCCCTGGCTCTCGAGCTCATAAGAATCTTCTCCGACAGTTGGTCCTGGATAGCCACGTCGAAAGATATCGTCGATGCAGAATTCGGAGAGCCAGGGGAGACCAACTGCTGCAAGAATTCGACTGGCCAAGAGAAGTGGCTGTCGAAGCTCGCGCCACTGGAACTGGGCCTCTTCGTGGTCATTTGTGAGGATCCAGTTCCCGAATACTGGATGGATCTCTCCTTCAAGGCTTAGCGGGGCCTGAATGTCGGTGCCTGCTTCTGTCAGAGTCGTCCTAAGACATGCCCATTGCTGCGAGTGGCATTTTGTCCGAGACCGAACCGCTCTGGGAAGTCTGAGGGTCTCACCTCTAGCGCCGCAGCGCATCAATTCCTCGGGGGTCCCAGTCCTTTGGTACGGACCCTGAAAAGTAGGAGGGCTCGGTTGCCATTGCTGGCTGATGCAATCGTCAACCGCGCAGAGTGTGCTCGCGGCTGATTCTGCGATTGAGCGATTGTGCCTCTTCATTGTCGTTTTAAAGTTCCTGGAACTGTTCTTTATTGTGGTGGATTTCTTTGTTCCGGGCGAACGCATTCCAACGGGCCCTGCCCCTGAATGCGGAAAGAAAACATTGGCCCCTTTTAGGACGCCCCGCGCGAGCAAATGCTACGACTACGACTCTGTCTAGCCAACCACCAAACCCCCGTCTAATGCTTATACTCCATCCTTCCATCCTCAATGACCTTCCAGAACTCTTCCACAATCTCCTCCTGCCCGTTTCTCGCTCCCCTCACTGCCAGATAGATCCTCGAATCCAGCGCCGGCTCCCACTCCCCAGGATTCCCACTCACCATCCTGCCACCGGCCTCGTTCAGGATACACCACCCCGCCGCGACATCCCACGCATAGCACCCCCCCTCCCAATACATATCCACCTGCCCTGCCGCCGTAGCGCACAGATTCAGCGCCGCCGACCCCAGCGACCGCAAACTGTGCACCATGCTCCCCCCATCCTCCTTCCTCGCCGTCAGCTTTCGAAACACCCTCGCCTTGATCTCGAAGTTCTCTCCCTCCCTCTGACTCCCCCACTCCACCGCCACCAACGCCGTGCTCAGATCCCCCAGCGGCGGTCCCACTCTCTTGTCACCACCCTCCTCCCAAGTCCCCGCCAGCGGCAACCGCAACCTCTCGCCTTGCCCTTGTCCTGGTGTGAGGGACGCGTTGCGCTGCATGTAGCTCCCCCCGCCGCGGATGCCCGTGTACAAAACGTCGAGAAAGGGGTTGTAGACTACGCCCACGGCAGGGCGGCGATCGAGCGCAAAGCCGAGGGATATGCACGCATGCGGGAAGCCGTGCACGAAGTTGGTGGTGCCGTCGATGGGGTCGACGATGAAGGTCGGCGCCGTGGTGACGCTCGTGGTGCCGGGGACGTAGGTTTCTTCGCCTACGAAGGAGAAAGAGGGGTACGCGGCGCGGAGGCGGGAGGAGACCATGCGCTCGACGGCTTGGTCGGTTTCGGTTACGATGTCCGCGGCTGTGGTGAGAGAGGGGAGATTTGGTTAGTTTGTGGGAGGGTGAGTTGAGGGGTAAGAGGTGAGGGGGCAGGTACAGTTCATTTTGCTGCCTATGGAGATGTCGCTGGGGTTGGCGGCGAGAATCATGCGGCCGGCCTCGAAGGCGACAGCCACAAGGGTGTCGTGGATCTCCTGGATGTTGATTGAGTCTGCCATGGTTGGAGCGTGGTGTCGTTAGACAGGTAAGGAAGAATCTCCGAGTATGATCGCGAACTTGGGGGCTTGAAGATCAACGAAAGATGACGCCAGGCCAAGCTTGAGCTTTACATCTTGGGCTCCCCGCAATTGTGAGGGGTAGTGGGGTAGCTCCAGCCCCTACGGGTCGATCTGAGGCCGATGAATCAAGTGCTACTTGCTTCTGCGTCACAAGTTGTCCGTTGAGACGGAAGATGCAATCCATCTATTTTCTGAGCGGGCAAAGCTGAGTTTGAAGAGCAAAAAAAAGTTACTCCTAATCTATCTTCTACACCAAGGTTCGAGCCTCGAGCCTTCAAGAGGAGAGTGTCAGTGCACCCATTTATGCCGTTAGGCTACTCCTTTGCTCGTAAGCGAAAATCGTCTTGCTTAATCCACTATATCAAGCACGGAACCTAGCTTGACGACGTCACAGATTGTCGCAATTTACGTGACATGACCATTTAGGTGACATGACTACACCTAGTTATAAATCGTAGCTACCGATTTCACCGTTGACTAAAAAAATCAGAATGATGCTGCGTACTACCTTATAGCTAGGTACCTCTAGAGGGTGGTTGAGGGTGCAGAAAAGGGGGCTTGTCGAGGCTAGTCAGAACTAACACCGAGGACGGCGGAACATGACTTTTCCTGTAACCATCTGCTGTCACTACATTCCTGGCTCTACACTTCCTCATTGGTCTCCCATCCAGCCTCTTGGCCTCCGCACTGAATACACATTCGTTCCTGTCCCCTATGGTACCTGGATAACCTGCCGTGGCCATTGTCAAACGTGATATTTCGTTACAGAATCCCTGCTTGGTGCTCCGGAGTACAGAAAACCCATCCTTGATCGTAACTCCCGTTTTCCCAGAAGCCAGCCGGTATCGCTCCCAGTCGAGAGAGAAGAATATTCACATGCTCACCGTCCTTGTAAACAAAATCATAATAGTACGATCATAAGGAAACCAATCATCCACCCGTCCTCCGGTCGTCAATCGTACCCTAGCGCATCCACCACCAGCGCTTACCCGCGGTCTTGAACGTCCTCACTGGAATCTAGGAAAAAGCTTATACATTCTCCCGGAAGACCGACTTCCGCTCAGTTGGGCTATCGTCATCCTTGCCCTTTCCTCCTGCCGCCGAGGTATCGATCGGCCGTGGGCTTACTCCCCTCAAGCTCATATTGCTTGGCTCGGCACTATCCGCAAAAGGATTGGACGGCGTGGGCCCAGGCGAGCGACTCCTTGGCCTCCCGCGCTCCTCATCATACCGCCCGCCGGGCGCTGTATCTTGCGGAAGGTTCATCTGGTACGAGCTCCCACTATAACTGGTGTTGACACCCAGGTTATTCGGCGTTCGCAACCCGAGCTCCTGCTCCTCGTAGTAACCGCCCGGCCCACCGTACGGGTCAGTCTCGTGGCCGACACGCGAATCCCACGCCTCGTCAGGATCGAGAGGGCCGAAGCCGCGGTGTCGTGGGGCTCCACCGGTCGCCCCGGACTGTTCGTAAGCACCGGCGGCCGTACGATTGTTTCGGTTTTTGAAAGCGCGCAGACGGTCGTTGAACCACCCGACGACGCCACCCGGTGCGGGCTGTGGTGGGCCGTACGACGGGGATGACTTGAGGAAGGGGATGTATGAGCTCAGCGGTGGAGGGGGAAGCTGTACCCAACAGGTTAGCGACATGGAGGACAGGAGCACAAGACCGACGGCTCCGGAAGCAGACGTGTGGTGCGGAAGAGCGAAATACGTACGCCGAGCCGTTTCGCCCGGAGGCGCGACCAGATGACCCATGCGAAGCCTGCCGCTATCCCCAGAAACAGGATAACCAGAATGGTTACACCAGCGGGATGCATTGTTTCTGTCGATTCGAGTTGCGCGGGGGAACCGAGAGGCGGGCGCGCAGCCCAAGACAGCTGGAGGTGCAATGTCAGACCATGATGAAAGCACCTTGAAACAGGACACGCATGCAGACATTGGGGATGCTTACGGGAGGGTTTTGGCTGTTCAGGAAGTGTAGGCTTCACTGCAGAGGAAGAGAGGAACAGAAGAACAAATACTTTTCTCAGCCGCTGGGATGTTGTTTGGAGTTTTCCTGCGCAGAAGCTGGGATGAATCGAGGCAGGGTTTGGGTGGACAACCGAGACCAGGACGAGCCACCCCGCTGGAGCGTCGCGGACAGTTCCGCCAAGACCCCGCAGAAGGACCAATCCCTGTCGGTTTTGGCATCTTTTATCGCCGCATCAACGACCTTGGCTGTTTGCGTCATTGCCAACTGCTACCCAAGCCCAGCCCTACGAATGTTGTGTTCAGGTATACGACACAATACAACGTGTCTCCAATTCTGTTCCACTTGATCTTTCATTTAGGCTACCCAATGCGGCCACGCTACGCAAGTCCGGCGGACAGCACGTGCTGGCAATCTGTTCGAGTGGCGCTCACGAAAGCTGGGTTTCTGAGGTGAGATCCAGGGTGGGTGCTTTCACCTTCTTTGTCCGCCCATCTAGGCGCATGCAACGCTCGCCAAGCCCAGCGAAGACTCGGCGGGAGCGCTGCAGCACCCTGTCGGAGCTCTCTTCAGCCCTCAGCAGGTCTCTCGGTCTCTCTCGCATAACTGGCTCGTTTTTCACCCGACTCTGAAAGTTGCAGGTCTAAGCCTCCCTCGCTGCGTGTCGCACGTGTTTCAACACCGAATCGGAGCAACCTGCGCGATATCACAAAACTCTCAACATCATTGGCCGGTATCACCAACGCTTGATTAGTCAGAAGGTGATATCCAAACCCCTATATCAATATCGTTAAATCCCATCCAAACCAACAAATTCAGGGGTATCACATCATGTAAAGCAGAGATCCCAGCGCCCTCCCTTCCTCGCAAACTCCATCCCCTCGATGAACTTATCGAGCCTGCATCTTCCCGACCTGTCCGAGCCACACCTCTGCATTGGCATGACCCGGTCATTCACCAAAACCCTCACCGACTCCTCCTCTTCACCACTACACTTCATCTTCTCCACGTATATCCTTGCCGCGAACGGCACCGCCCAGCTCGACGCAAACCCGCCATTCTCCCCCGGCTCCGAGAGCGTCCCGTTGGGCATTGCAACCGCATCATAAACTCCCAATGCCCCCAGAATCCCCATCATGTCATTATCATGACTAAAGTCCGCGTACAGCCTTCTCCCTAGCGGAAAGGTCTTCTCGTCCCCATTCAGAGTCCGATTCGTACTTGTCCCATCCTCCACGGGCTTCCCCGTTAGCCTCGCCAAAAGCTCATTCACCCATCCCACGCCCTGCGTCGGCCCAAGCGGGTTGCCAGGTCCGTAACCATACCACTTGCCTAGGCTTTGGTAGTAGTCATAGGCCGCCCACTCTTCGGCGCTGAAGAGGTCGCACAAGGGCGAGAGTTTTGCGCCTCCCGCCGATGCAACTGTCTCGTACGGACAGAGATCCATCAGCAAGGGAATCTCCACCGTAGTGAGGTTTGCGCCGACAAGATTGGCGTTGACACGTGTGGCAATGAGTGTGGCGAACTTCTCTAGGAAGATAGAGGCAGTCTCGGTGCCAATCTTTGCGTATCTTCCTGTAGTCCAGGAGGTGCAGAGCTTGTTGTTGAGGGTATTGTTGACACCGGGGCGTTCCGGGATGGTGACGATGTCATATGGGAAGGGAAGCGAGGTAGAAGAGTTGGATACCAGGGCGTCATGGAAACCGCGGGCGAAGTGTTCGGCGGAGTGGATCACGCGCGCCTGGCCGGAGGCGCGGATGAAGGGTGGCGTTTTGGGTTCGAGGAGGGAGCGGTATCGGGTGTAGAACTTTGTGCCGGAGCGGGACATTTGCTGTTCGCCGAAGGGGGTGAGTTGATCCGAGCCAAGGGAATAGCGGTAGGACTTGAGGAAGGCGTAGGTTGGGGAGTAGGACTTGGTGTGGAGATGAATTTTTGTGATGAGGGCGGCGTAGAGGACGGATTTGCCGAAGGTCGGGTCACGGGCGCCGTGCCGCGAGAGCACCTGGGCGAAGGTGAGGGTGCATTGTTCTGGAACGGCGGCGGGGATATCGGAGGGGGCGGCGAAGAAGGGTGAGTATTGACCCCAGTGGTGGGAAAGTTTGGGGTTGCATTGGTAGCCTTCTTCGGGGGTATCGCAGACCACCGGGCTGGGACCGTCGTGGTCGACCGGTTGGGTTGTTGCGCTAAGGACAAGGTAAGAATGAAGATCTGGGGGCCCGTTTTGGTTGCGTTGGGGCTCAACTTACAGGGCTGACCAGGTCACGAGGGTGAACAGAGCCAGGAGCATGGAAGCCATGGTGGCGTGGACGATTGCTCTGTGCCGCCTGCGCGGAGTTCCATCTTCAGTGACGCCGCCCTCGTCTCCCGGTAGAGAAGTGTAAATGATGTTCTTCTTCATCAAAACGTCCCGGAAACGACCCCGCCAGTAACCGGAGCTGAGGAAATACAGCGATCCCATGGTTAGGTAATGGTGGTTATCATCGGAGGGCCAGAAACCCGTATCGCTCCTCTTCACTGAACCTTAAACTCTTGTTTTACTCTCAATCGATGCTGCCGCTGATATCAACATGCTGCCAGAGAACATTGCCGTGGCTGGTTTGTGTTTTTTTTGTGATAGTCACAGCTCCTGGCGGTGACTCCAACTCATTCGCTGCAGAATGCTCCCCGCTCCCAACAACCTGAGCATTTGTTCTTAGCCTCAAATGCCAGCCAACCAACCAACACACACAGCCGCACGACGTTGGCGACTTGAAACCCGAACTGGCACGTGCGTGCAACCGCCCGGGTTCCTCAAGCGCCCAAAGTGGGGCCGCCAAGCTCACTTCGCTGGACTGCCGGCTGCCAAGTCAAAGCGGCCTCCGCTGGCCTCCAGAATCCTTCGAGAAGCCTTCTTTCAGCTCTGCAAGTTCGTAAAGATCGCAAGCCACGCCGGGTTTTCCGAAGTGCGCAAAGGAACGAATTGCTCCGAGTTCTCATGGACGTTCCCCTGACTGATCGGAGAGGGGCTCCAGGCAGTCACTTTTTTTTCTTCCCTCCCAGCGGGTCAAGCCAGCAGCCAATGCGCTGCAGGAACTGCAACGAGACAAACTCAGCCCAGAATCGAACACAGGTGCGCGTAAATGTATGCTAAGTTTTACGTATGAGCCGGCTTCTTGGTGGTTCTGGTACGGTACGGAGTAAATGCATCGCATTACGGTTACGGGGTAAATCCAAGATCAGGGCCGCTCTAAAACGTAACCTCCGCAATCACTCCATCCGTTCCCCGGATTCAGAACCAACGACTTGGTCCATCCGGTCGGGGCCAGCAGGTTTCTCATTCGGGTAGAGGGATACTATCAATAGTATCGCTTTGCCGTGACGTGGGAATGCGACAAACTTTGCCGCCGCCCCCTTCATTTTCCCCTCCTGCACACCAACTCGACGGATCAACTTACATCAGAAGAGCACTGCAGCACATTCCCCGGGTTGGGGGAACCGACCCCAACACCCCAGGTTAGGTAACAACCCTTCCTGCGGAGCCACCCCCAGTGAAACACCACACCTCTTTCTACCCGTACCACACCCACCGTTCTGCGAAAGAGTCGGGACACAGAAACCAGACATGCACCCATCTACCTGCGGTGTACGCAGCCGCACTGCACCCTACGTGCCCACCAAACAGATCCATGGATGCCCTGTGTATTATGTCCTTCCGACGCGCCAGCCAGTGATTTCCCTTCAGCACCGCCAAACCAGGCCCTGCGCCGCGCCTGTGTCTCCCGACATGTGCGCTTCGGAAGGCGTTGCCGCCTGTGATACCTCTCCTCTCTCCTGTCTGACTGCCATGCGTGTTACCTCGTCGTGCAACAAGAAGCAGCAAGCAACAGAGTCAAAAGAAGCAAACACAGCATGACAAGAGCAAGCGTCTAAGCGGTAGACCAAAAATCTGAAACATAACAAAAATCCAGCAGACAAGCTGCTGCTCTTCGAGTTTGGCCCAGAAAAAGAGGAACTATCTACCATCCCTCCGAGGTATCTCCCAATGCAAAATGGTATCATAAATGACAAAAATGTAGAGTGTAAGGCCCAAAGAAAAGAAAATACGGCCGCCATCCGTGCCGTAGCATGCAGCCATTTCCGACCCGTTTAAACCATAAGTGATAAGATGCGTGAGACAGGGTGCGCTTGGCCCCTATCTCCCAGAACAGAACCCAATGTCCATCCATCTACGCCGAGCCTCCAGCTACGGTGTAGTTTTTGCCAACCAGTCCGATCCCACGTCCAGTGAGATTTAGTTCGTCGGTATCCTCCAACAAAAATGCGTCGTATGCGTCATGGTAGTGTACACATCGGATAATACAGTCGCCGTTTTAAAAGGCGACACCAACACTCTGCGGGCGTGGTCCCTGCACGGGGGTGACTCCAAGACCGCTGCTCGCTCGTCCCCAGGTAAACTTCGCCGTACGCTCGATGACGGGAGTGTGTTTCGGTGTGCTCTGCACAATAGGGCTCGAAACCGTGGTAGTCGGCACTGTCTGTCTTTCCTCTTCCTCCTCGCTGGTCGTAGTCTCCCATGTCCTCAGAGATGACGAGTCACTGTCGACGCTGCGGCGAGGCGGCGCAACGGACTGGTAGAACCCTTCACCTCCGCGGATCGGTCTCGGGGCGTTGGTGATGCTGTTGACGGACATGTCTCGGCGATGAGGGATATCACCATCGTCTCCACCAGCGGGGAAAAGCCAGTTGGACACGCGAGAGAAGGACTTCTTCTTCCGAAGAGGTGGGCGCAGGACCAGGGGGAGTGGCGGCGCCAGGGGGCGTTCGAGGTAGCGGTCGTCGTAGCGGAAGTTGCGGGTGATGGGTGAGGAGGAATCTTGCTGGGCACGGGAGAACGGAGGGTGAGAACTGAAGGCGGCAGTGGCGAGATCCCGAGAGGGCATATCGGGAGCGTTGGCGGTGCTGTTGACCCCTTGCGATGGTGCTGTGTGGGGCCTGCCGTCAGAACTCGATCGTTCGGCGAACGAGGGTCCTGCGTCAGGGAGAGCCGGGATAGAGGGCATGGGCTCGAGTTCTGTCATTGTCAGCTCAGTCCTGTCAGAACGCGACACACGACTGGATGATGTCATACCAGGAATACCATAAGCAGTTGACGGGCGGCTGCTGATGTAGATGCTTTGGCGCTCAATGATGGACTCGATTTCGGCCTGCAGTTTCTCCTTCTCGATCAATGCGCTGGCGATACGCTCGACTATTTGGTCGACGTTCCCGGTAGGCGAGGTGTGCGCCCTCGCCCTCGACTTGACCGGGATCCTGGGCGGCGTGATGGGGTTCTCGGATGAGATAGATCCCTCACCAACGGCTCTGCGTGGGATGTGGAACGACATGGCCGAATAACTCCTGTCATGTCCAAGCGTTGCGCTGCTCCCATCCCACTTGCTGCTTGCAGCGGTATGGGCCCGCGGTGGTGGCGTCACCTGGCTCTCCCGGTCGACTTCACCCTCACCGAAATAGGGCAGAAGAGGTGAGAGGGACTTGTCTTCAGCCTCGAACCCTAACTCCAGCGGTCGAAATGAGAAGCGCTTCTGCACGGGCTGAGGCTCGGGGAACTGAAAAGACTCCGAGTGGAGGTGCCGGAAGTTAGATGGTCCGGATATTTTCGGCCTGCGGCGTGATGATGATGACCTCGAAAACCATGGCGTCCCCACAGTGCCCCTGGACCAGCTACTCGACGGGCGTGCCCCTGAGGTCGACCTTCCAAGCGGCTTCTCATAAGCACTCTCGTTCGACCATAGTGGTTCTGCTGATGGTGGCGGGACGTAGGCGGGTTGGTCCCGGAGTACGGTGATGGGTTTATGGGCAACTAGCAGCGTCAGGATGACGCTCGGTGGCATCGGACGGCCAAACTCACCTTGACGAGGCTTCTCGTCACGACCACAGCACGCAGAAACAGACAGCAGCCACGATGCGTAGGTCTCAGACAGCATGCTGCCCAAGGACCTCATGGCTTATTAGAAGGAAGGATAACTGAAGAAGGTAGATAATGAGTTGAGAGCTAAGGGTGGTGAGTAAGAAGGAGTGATAAGATGAAGACTATGAGGATATTGCCTCATGCCGTGGCCGAGGTCGACGGCGTCGAAAGAGAATAAGACGAGACACACGCCCAGCGACCAGCGACCCGGAAACAAAGGAAACGGATCGAGGAAACGGACATGGTTTGCAGGCGGGAGGCCGGAATAAGAGAGAAACATATGATCAGCCTCGGGCGGCGCGGTGGAGGGGCCGGCATCTTTTATTTGGCTTTTCTCGGCTGAGCACCTCGCAGCGGTGGCCGCACGCTGACGGCAACTTGCTCCCATACGTACCTCATGGGTACGGGGCCGTACGGGTGTGCAGCAGCGCAGAGGTGATGTTGCAGAACGCACGCTGATAGGCTGGCGGGCTGTGGCCGCGGACCAGTTGGCGCCTATAAAACCGGGGGCTGGTGATGTATCGATGGAGGCGCTACACACCAGATTGGCCGGCCCACAAATCGCGTGCTGCGAAGGGGTGCCGCACTGCGAGTCAATGTCTCAGTCTTTTCTTGGATGGGAGCGGCCAGCGGCCCTTTGCAAGAACGGCATTGCCACAGAGGCCCGCGAGGGGTGCCTCGTGGGCCGACCGGATTGGATCCCCTTGTCGAGCAGGGCCTTTTGACGGATTTGGCTTGTGATTCTGCTCTTGCTGCCGTGCTTGGCGGGAGTTATCGTCAGTTGAACTGGTCTGAAACCGAGGATCCGGCACGGAGGGAAAATGCGTGAATGCGCCAGAGGGCTTGGGCGCACGACGCGAATGCAGAACATTGGGGTCCGGGCTTGTTTCCAGAGAGAGCGACATTCCAAATGGTAGGTCCCTGCCGGGCCCCCAATGCGGCCGCTTTGGGCGTGGCCGACCGCACGCGCGTTGGTGGCCAAACAGATGCGAGCGACAAGGGCATGTTGCGATCTAGCCTCGATTGCCGCACTCCGTGATAATCTTGCTTGTCGCCTTTGCGACCTGCCCGGCGCTGCCCCTCGTGCTCGCCCCCAGACGGCCAGGGTGCCTGGTGACATGTTTCGATCGCAAACCCGACCGGGCGAGTCGACCCACGCCTGCAAGGGACCAAGACGCAAAAACGGGTAGGGCGTCCCTCCCCGAAGCAATCAGGCAGACTCCCAGAGCGGCGGATTGGCCAGCCGCGCGAGGCACCGTGTCGAGAGGAGGTGTCAAGCTGTTTATTGCCCCTCCGACCCCATCCTATCGTTGCCCGCTTGCTCACCGTGGGTCGAGCAAGCTTTGTGGAGCGGGGATGCAAGAGGCAAACGGCCCACAACAACACAGCCGTTACGAGCTGAGCGCGCGGTGGAAGACACGGTGAAGAACGAAGCTGCGGGGCGGCGATATCGTCATACCAGGCGAGCAATGGAGCTGCGTCCCGAGCGCTGACTTTAGCGCCCAACGGCGCGGTATTGGAAATCCTCCAGACCATCACGCCCGCTTAATATCGTGGCGCGGCAACAACCTTGGAAGACACACTTCCCGAGCTCGGCGTTAGTGCTGCGTCTAGCGAAGTGTAGCGCGCCGCAACGAGGGACAAGAGCTGAGGTGGTGCAACATGGCGTTGAAAATCATCATTCGCCTTCTCGGAATACTTGAGGTGCAGCTGCCCCGCCTGTCGTTTTCATTCTTCCTGTGGGATTACCTTCAGGTTCTTGCTGAGAAAACACAGCCATGTTGTCTCTTGCGTATTCGAGCCATTCAGGAGCTCGGCTCGGAGCTGCGGAGGGTGGCCATTCAATACGTCGAAATTGATGATGAATGACGATGGGTGAGTGGGGAGGTGTAAGAGCTGATGCAGCTGCGGAAGAAGCGGGACTGGACCCTGAAGAATGACCCACAGCAGGTACCAGCCACACAGGGGTGCCACAGAACCCCAACGGCTGCGGAGAATCAAAGCTTCCAGACTGTGGCTTGCAGCTCCCTGGTCTGGGGCAGCAAACCGGGGTTCGGCAAGGCTAGGTGCACGGGCCATATACTGATTTGATGCGACGTGTAATCTGTAAAGCACAGCTTGCCTTGGGAGAAACAGCCAGATCTCGCACAAAGAGCCCAACCCAAAATTTTGTCCCGCGCAACTCTAGTCTCGCACTCGCCGAAGCCGCCACAAACCTGAAGCTTACAAGCAGCAGTTGGTTGCCCTAATACTCTAAATAATTCGCAAAAGCCGCCTACGATGCAGGGCCAACCCATGCCCATGCCCGGCCCTGGGCAAATGCCGATGCCCACGCCGGAGCAGATCGCTCAGATGCAGCGCCAGATTGCCGCCGACGCCGAAGCCGCCGGCATGACGGTTCCTCAGTTTATCGAGCAGCTCAAGAGACAGGCCATGGAGCAGCAGAGGATGCGGCAACAAATGATGATGCAACAGCAAGCCCAGGGAGGGGGCCACGGACACAGCCATGGCCACGACCATGATCATGATCACGATCACGACCACCCGCATCCTCATCCTCCCCAGCACCAACAGGGTGTAGCACAACCTATTGTTCCCGGACCTCCGAACCCAGTGGCCCTCGCCCTCGCCAAGTTCCTCCGCAGCCAGGACCTCAAGCCGCGCACAGTTATTCTCAATGGCGATCGCAAAGATATGTTCAGAGGTGAGAAGCTCCGGTGATCCGAAGACATTTGACAACAATGTTTGCTGACCGACGCTTGTAAACAACAGTCAAGCGTGCCCTCCGAGCTCTCCAGTCCCCCGCCTACGAGAAGGCGCGCAAGAAGAACCCCGCGCTGCCCGAGGTTACTGACCGTGCCACGCTCGAGAATACCTTCAAGCTGCTCCCCATGTCGATGCTCGCCCTGCGCGTCTCCAAGTCCGATCCGCATGAGGGACACGACCATGGTCCCAAGAAGGGCAAGCGGGTGAAGGGCCTCTGGACAGTTCGCATTGAGCAGCAGCAAGATGCCGAAGACGACATGTACTATGTCTGGCTCTGGGAGGGAAGCCAGCTTATGCGCAAGGTCTACGCCGCGCTTGCTCTTCTTCTCATCTTCACCGTTGTGCTCTATCCTCTCTGGCCTCTGAAGATGCGCCAGGGTGTCTACTATCTCAGCTGGGGCTTCCTCATCTTCCTGGGTCTCTTCTTCGCCATGGCCATCTTCCGTGTTATTCTCTTCTGCGTCACCTACTTCGTCCTCAAGCCTGGTTTCTGGCTCTTCCCCAACCTCTGGGAAGATGTCTCTGTCGTGGACAGTTTCAAGCCTGTCTGGGCGTGGCACGACGTAAGCGGATCCTTGTCTATCATTTTAATCAACAGCTAACACACCGCAGCCCAACCCCAAGAAGAAGAAGAAGTCCAAGGCTGCCTCAGGGTCTGCCGCTGCTCAGTCGACCTTCTCGGCTGGCACCGGTCAGCCACTTCCCGCAAGAGCCACCACGACTGCCACAGCCACTCAAATCTCCACCGGAGCACAGCAACGCAGTTATGTGGCCCCGAGGGTGGAAGAGCTCGACGACTCCGAATAGTGGAGCTCTTGGGCTTGGAGAGGTGAGGGTTGTCATGAAGGTTGGGCGTTTTGGCGTGCGTGGTTTGCCGGGCGGCGATATTTTGACTCTTTCGCAACGCCTCGAACACGTTGCATAGATACGCTGAAAAGGTGGTCAGGAATTTAGAGGATGTACTATTATCGTGGTTGTTTGGTTTCCGTCAATCCGCATCGTCCATGTCAATGTTAGACTGGAGTCGTACCTCCCTATATCCAGGGGCGGGCTTGAAAAATCAGAGCGAGCATTTTATCCACTCCCACCCAATGCGAAGCAAGTCCTTACACGACCGAACGTCGACAAACCGAAACTAGTCAAACGACCGGAAACCTCATTCAACAATCCACCATACCATAAGCTGCAAACTCGACCATGTCGAACTCCTCAACCTCGTGCCCCAATGGGAACGAGCAAAAATACAAAAATATCGACGTGGGCATGATTCGAACATGCGCCCCCGAAGGGACTAGATTTCGAGTCTAGCGCATTAGACCACTCTGCCACCACGCCTTATGATGTCAGCTGTGGTCGCGACAACCACCTATGTTCCCATCCCGATCGTCGCGCCGAATGGTGATGGCTTCACGCCAGCAAAACGGGTCTTGAAACTAAATCACGCACTGGCGAATCTGGATGGCGGGTGAGGATTCGCGTCGGCCTCTTCATTATCTGGGAAAATTGAGTGAACCAGTTACAAAACTAAATCAGGAGAGCCCCTTTTGTCTGTACCCCCAAGTTCCCAAGGACGCAAGATATAGCAACGACGTAAGACTGAAGAACACGAATATCCAGTCAGAAACACAAGGTATCCACCCATCAAGTGCCCCGAAGTTCGACACGCAGCTCAGACAAACACGCTCGCCACGACCGAAACTACCAAGATCCGCATAAATTACCGCTCCTTGTTATCCCCTACACCTCCCCTTCCCTTATCCAAGCCCTTTGCTCAGGTATACAACTCCGCCGTCAACGGATTCAACGCCAGTCCCTCCACAGCAATATCCGGCACGTCAATCAAGAAATTCAGCGGCATCTCCACCAGATTACCCCGTACCCCATTCAGTAGATCCTTCAACTCCCTCACACCACCCGGGAACTCCTCCCTCACGACATGGCCGTAATCAACCTTGCCCTGCTTGTACCCCTCCTCGGCCTTCTCCTTCGCCTCGCCGGGAACAACAAAGTGCTTGCTGAAGAAGTTGTCGTAGTCCTCCCAGGTGCGGACCTTGTCGTTGGGAACGGGGTGGAACGCGCGGGAGAAGATCTCGGTGTTTTGGCGGGCGGTGCGGGTCCACAGCTCGCGGAACTTGGGGTCCATCGGGTCGCGGACGAGAAGGTCGGCGGGGGATCCCCAGTCGTAGTCGTTGGGGTCGCGGGTAACGGGGGTCCAGTTGGAGTCGGGACGATCGCAGCGCTGGTCGGGGAGGAGTCCGAGATGGCGGCGGTAGAGCTGGCGGCGGAGGGAGGTAGCGAACGCCGAGGCGGTGTAGACGTGGCCGCCCATGAGGGTGCGAACGGGGGTGGGGTCTTCGATGACGACGGCGATTTCGGAGTCGTGGTTGCCGAGCTGGGAGCGGTCATTGAGGTTGGCCGAGCCGCAGATGACGATTTGGTCGTCGGCGATGAGGACCTTGGTGTGGATGTAGAGCTGCTCGGAAACGAAGGCATCAAGTTCGCTCTCGGGGGTTCCATTCCAGGGGATATTGTGGAGATCCGGACCGGCATCCATGTAAGCAGCCGACACGCTGTCCCAGGTTTGGTCGGGATGACGGCTCGCGGCTTGCTGGTAGCGGCGGTATTGGCTGTCAGGCCCGCCGGTGTACGTGGCATCGTTGGGCTGGTACTGGTTTCCGCGTTCGTACTCGTTGTCGTAGTCACGGCGGGCCGACTCGTACGAAACACCGCTCTCCTGTTCAACCTGACCCATGACAGCACTAATGTTGATGCGGTCGTAGTTGCGGAGATTATAAAAGTTGATGTAGCGGTGCGGATCCTGGACACCAGACTTCTTCAACACCTCAATGATGCTGTATCCGCCGCGGTTGATGCTCTCGTACTGAAACTCCATGATGGCACGAGTGCCGAGAGCCCCTTCGGACTTGAGGTCCCCCGCAAAGGCGGGAACGGCGGGCATCAGAATGATAACCTGGAAATCCTCATGGGCGTGATGGGCTCGGACGATGCGATCCACAATTGCCCGACCAATCTTGTTGGAAACGGGCTTCTGGACGTCTGAGGTGGCCGTGATGAAGAACTGGTTCTCAATGTAGATGAAGTGGCGGGCATTCGTGATGATTTGGATGTAGGCGTTGGCAATGGAATGCTCAGTCTTGAAGCCAGATGACCACTTGGAAGAGCTGAAAGAATTAGTCGCCGCACTCCATGATTTGTAGGGCTTCCAAGTTACCTTCGGCACAGTTGGATATGAGCTCCGTCACTGGGTTGAAACGGCCTGTGCTGTTCCTCCTGCTCGTCCCCGAGATACCTGTGCATCTTGCGAGAGAAGTGATGTTGCAAGCCCCCAAAGAACTCACCATCGGGCAGGAGGTGGTGGGAAGGTCGGCCATGAGACGGTTTCTCAAGTAGCTGATATTTCCCAACATCTCGACTGGTGTACTTGTCGTCGAAGATGTAGTTCCTACAAACATACCCTTAACACAAGAAAACAAAGAACATGTTGGAGGCAGCTCACCATCGTTCGACGAAGTGGATCGCCAGGCTATCCACGATGGGTCCCGAGAGACTTATGCTGATATCAGACCAACCCATACGCGAGCTCTTTGTGCGGTCGACTTGTCCTCATCAGTATTGCCTCACTCGATGGGCATATTGGCGGAACTCACGCTTGTTGTTCTCCCACTTCTGAACATCCTCAAAGTCATAGACACGCGCGTTGTTGTAGTCCTGACCGGGGAAAACAATGTCATCGATATTTCCCGGGTGAGCATCCGCAATAGGGTGACTATTCGTGTCATATCTTCCAAAGCCTTGAGTACGGTCAGCAGCAGCTTTCGGGTGTCATCGTCACATCAGACGTACACATATCTAAACCGCCCATAAAGGCGATTTTTCCATCGATGAGGCACAGCTTCTCGTGGTGCGCCCAAAAAAGAACCATGTCATCGGACCCGCCGTAGAGAGCTTGTAGACTCTCCTTCGACGCCTTCATAATGTTGCTGCTGTTGAGGCTGAAGTTCTGGAAGCTTGCAGCTAGGCCCGTGAGTATTTCATTCCCTCTCGGGGTATGGTCAGGATGCCTGAACACCTTGATGTTGGGGTGCAAGGCCTCGAGCGCATGTTTGGTATGCTGGCGCGATATGGTCAGCTCTCCGTCGACACTCGATGAATCGTTGCGTGAAGCTTACGAGCGAGTCCACTAGGGGGTGTTAGCCATCACAAATTTCCATACGCCGGTGCATGAGTGCACTTACAAGTAAGAGCCTGCGGGACCTCTTTGTACACAATCACATAGATCATGACACCTCGCTCGGCCGCGGCCTTCAGCATGGTATCGAGACGGTACCGCGCATTGCGGGCAGGAGGCCGCCGCAGATATAGCTCAGGGCTCAGCCACCAGTCAAGAATGTAGATGGATTCGCGCGCCTCTATTTTGCGAGCCGAACGCCGGTCAGCGACACTCTACGGTGCAAGGTCGATCTAGATCAATAACAGTGAATACTTCTACAAACCTTCAAGGGCCATGGACACGGCCCAAAAGTACGATGCGCCATCGACATACCACTTGGCATGACCAGAGGACTGGGGCGCGAACGAGCAGTAGCGATTGTCTCGAAACTCCGAATGGCTTTCCTCGTGGCATCCATGGCCGATATGCGTGTGCGAGTGCTTCTCTTCACCAAAGAGTTCGCCCAAGCCGCTGCTGACCTTTTCACCCACCCTGTCGCCCACCTTCTTGAGAAGAGTGCCGAAGCCCATGGCGACAGCTGCTGCTGCTGCTGCTGCTGCTGCTGCTGCGAACGAGCGTCTGGATTGAGGCGTCCAACGAACTGTTGTTTGGGCTGCAGCTGAAGTGGCCGAACTGCGGGGCAACGAACTGGTGCGAAGATGGGACGGGCGTGGAGAGGGGGAGGGAGGGGTAGCTCGGCTTGCGCAGTTGATGCTGAATGGACCCCGAATCTTCCAAAGATCTAGCAAATACGAATTGACACACTCAAGCTGTGTTGGTGGCGATGATAGCTGTGTGTAGAGGAAGGAGGAGGGGGAATTGGCTCAAAAACGGTGCATGAAAGGGAGGCATCCAATTAGGTGGGCATATCTTCCTATCTGTCGGTCGAGATGCCCCTCACTTTTCGTTGGCCTGGCGGCAGCGGAGAGCTGAAAGGCCCAGCTGGGAGTTGAGGCAAGGGTTCCATCTGATGCGTACCACCACCAATCTTGGCCTCCGCCCGTGAGAGCATCCTGGTGCCGAATCTCCGTCTGGATGAGAACCAAGTGACCAATTGGAAAATTGGGATTCTCTAGCGAGTCAGCGGTCAAAAGGACGAAGGATGACGGGATATCTGCAATGCTGGGCGCGGATGCAGACTGTGACGCTGTCAGCTGAAGCTGCTAGTTACGATGCCTCCCTAGGCACCCGCTACCGCCGCGTGAGGAGCGGGACCTAAAGGAGCCGAGGCAGACGCAGATAGGGCTGACGGACGGGATAAGATCCGACCTGCAGCGCGCATAGGGAACCGCCCGCACGAGGAATCTCACGAGACCGACTGGAGCTTGTGATGGGGCACCGTGGGGTCGTCGACGGGTCCTGGGTCCGCCGATGGCGCCATTGGGGAGCGTTCACCGGATGAGGCCGATGACGGACGTTCCAGAAACCCGGAGCCCGTCACCGGTGACTTACGGGCTCTCAGCTCGCCGCAGATGGCGCCGCTCGCGAGTTGGTTGTGTCCCCGTATCTGGACAACCGATGCAAATCGATACCAGCTTGGAAAAATATCAAGAGCACAACCTGGACGGAATGTGCTGGTCGCACCGCCTCGCAGGTTACACAGCATCGCGGCCGACTGGGCGTCGACAGAGAAGGCCCGTTACATAACCAAGCCGATGAACCTGAGGTGTGCCACAGGCCTTGCTTTCCAGGTTGCGACGAGGTGTGAGACTCACCGGGGCATGGGGGCCCGACGACGGTGAATGCGGGAGAGATGACGGGACGGTGATCATCGACGGGAATTCGTCGGAGTCGAAGCCGTTGTTGCTTTTTCCACAGTGTCGAAACCAGTCTGTGGTGGGAAAGGTAGTGTCTCCACGGGGAAGGAAGGTGCAGGGGTGGCGGTCCCCCCGCGCCCCGTGTGGACGGATTTGGTCGAGCAGGAGCTCCTGTGGCGTTCAAGGTTTTTGACTGCCGCAGGCGCTCGAGCCGCCGAAGCAAGTGGAAAACCGGGAGAACGAATTCAGCCTTAAACAACCCCCCTGTGGTGGAGAAGAACTGTCTTGCGAGCCAGTCTGCAAAGGAGAAAAAAAAATGATCTCGGCAGGGGCTTGCCCCCTGGGGAACGCTCTTCGCCAGACCAAGCAGGATCGCAAGCTTCTCACCGCAGAGACGATATAACATATCACTTCTCGCGGGTTCCTTCCTCGCTTCCCCGGCTTGACTCGCCCAACCCACACCACGCCGCTCCCGGCCACAACCTGGAACCCGTTGACCTGCTTGGTACCGACCTTTGTCACCACGACCAAATCTTTGCTATTCACGGTGAACGGTAGTTGTTCCCATTCGTAGGTGTCAATGCCGCGATGGATGGGTAACCAGAACCCGCGTTTCTGTCTCCCAATCCTGGACTTTTTCTCCATTCCCCCGAGCCCCTTCCCAATGCCCTTACCTCACGAGCCACCCACGCGCACACCCTCACCGCCGCCCTCAACCTCCCCGCCCGTTGAGACATTTTCACTTATCATCCCCAATCCTCTCAGACGCCCCCAACCTCCACCACGCGCCGCTCTCGCACACCACACACCATATATACCCACGCACACCTTGGCCACCGACCTGTCTTATCCGGTGTGGCGGTCACAGTGCACACAATTGGCTAACTCCTAGCTCACAGTTTTTTGTGAACCCCCCCCGCAGCCGTCTCTCCTTGCGCTAGTCCCGTTCGCCGCTTGCGCCGAGGATATGCTTGTTGATGCGGTAATGCGACAAACACACCCGGTCGGTATCCGAACATAGCTGTCACTGCTGCCGCCGCCGCAGACCAAGAGCGACTTTTAAGTAAAGGCGGTCGCCGTTCCTCTTCACTGTCGCCCCCGTTCCCAGTCTCTCATCCTCTCAACCACTGCTACCTCTGCTGCCGCCATCACTACTACCGGTCCCTCCACTTCCCACGGAGCGAAGAGGCTTCGTGTTTCCCATCACCGCCTCATCCCGCGCTTGCGTCACGCATCAAGATGGCGACGTCCATGACGTACGTCTTCTCGCAAGAGCAGCACGGCCACCTCATTCCTTATATTGCCGCCCTTCATGCGTCGTGTATCACCCAGGACCACATGGTTGGGCCATTTCTGCCGCCTCTGACGAACGAGAAGCTGCTGCCGTGGTGGAAGGAGAGAATCGCCGAGGCCAACCAGGGGACTCGCATCATTGTCCTGCTGCTTCCCGAAACGGTGCCGGGGAAGAAAGTCATGGGGCCCGACCTCCGAGGCCTGGCCATGTTCAAGCTATCCGATGTTGAGACGGGGACCTTTCGGGGGCGCATCGATGCGGTGCTGGTGAACCAAAAGCATCGCCGCCAGGGAGGCGCCAGGGCACTAGTGACGGCTCTCGAGTACGAGGCGGCGAAGAAGGGCCGCACTTTGTTGGTACGCAATTTTTGTACACAAGGGGGCGACAGCGCCCTCTGCGTTCGGCCACATATTCCGGCAACTTTGCTGACCATTTGGCGTGACCAACACAGCTTGTGGATGCTGAGACGGGCAGTGTCGCTGAGGCGGCCTTCAAGAAGTTTGGATACGTTGAGGTCGGCAAGATTCCGGCCTATAGCCGGGCGTTGCCCAACGGCAAGAAGGGAGAGACCTTTTTCTACAAGGACCTGCTTCCTTCGTCGTAGAGTCGAGTCAGGAAGGTTTCCAGCACCGAAACCGCCTCTCAAATACTGTCTCGCGACAGTTCTCTTTTGGTGGTTTCCTTCTTCGTTTCAACAAGGCGTTGGTTCTGAAGAGCTTTTAGATCGCGAGAATTGGCCCACGCTTCCCCACCAGAGGGGATTCGCATCCCCAGAACATACACTTAGCTTTTTTGGCACCTACCCAACTGAATCTCACGCAATCTATCCATCCCATGTGTTGGGGTCGCTTTTTCTGCTCACTTTTCAGCAACCGCGGTTGAGAAAGGGGGATCGGCCAACGTTGCAACCTCGCAACGGTCCATGCAGCCACATCGGATACCCGCGTGGCCATGTCATTAACACTTTTGTGGACGATCTATTTCCCCTTGCGACGTCATAGTGTCTGGCAAGATAACCGACAGAGCGTCAGAGACACCGTTTCCTCGTTTTCCTTGCGCCGCAGCTTGCCGATGACCTCCCGCTCGGCAGGTACCCAGTTCCTACCCGTTACAACCGATGCATGCGGCCTACTTGGGCGACCCGCTCCCGATGTCGGCGACACAAGACACCTTGACTGGAGTCTCAGAGCTTGTATAGCTCCTCCCGAAGGAATATTCCACTTCCAAATCACCACCCGGAAATCATGATGGCCGTGACGCAACGTCCTCTGGACAGCCGCAGCCCCTTTGCATACTTGCCCAACTGCAACTGTACTTCCCCCACTACCTATGCCCCTTTTTTCCCGGCGCCCGGCACTTGCGAGGGATTGGCGAATGAAATCGCCGTGCCTTGAGTGGGGGAAGCGCGGGAAGTAGTCTGGACCCCGACATGAGTTGTCGTTCCTGCGCTGTACACACTAGAAAGTGCAGTTTCTTGGCGTCAGGCTGCTGCAACTTCAGCTGCAACTGCAACGACGTAGGGTTAACTTTGATCCAACACCTTTTCGTTCCCAATTATACGGACCTTGAATATCGTCAAGATCATATCCTCCACCACAGGACTCCCGTTTAGATGTGTGCTCGTGTGAGAATGCGCCAGAATCTAACCTTACCCCTTTTCTCAAAACACATCTAAGCAGCATGCTCCTTTCTCCCACAGTCACCTCGATCCATCTCCCACGGCCTATTATTAACCCACCCACCAAGCAACATGAACCCATTACACTCACTGCTCTGCCGTTCTATCATCCGAGATTCTCGAATATTCCCAACTGCCCTCATCCGCGACCTGCAAGTAACACACACTGCTCCTACCCGATTCTTAGCCGACGGAAAACAGTGAGCTTCCGTCGTCACTTTCACCCCAAAGGTGAAAACACTGGAGAGGGTACCTTATCATCTCATTATTATTCAAGTGTGTAATGTGAAGCTCGTGTCTATGTAAAACATTGCGAAAGACAGTAAAGAAACTTCCTTCGACTCCGTCATCAATGCCTGTTGGCCAGTTCCTTTCTGAGCAAGCCTGTGGGCGTCAACACCTGTAGCTCCCTCGCACGAGAACAGACAGTAGTAAAAAGTACTCAGAATAAACAAAGGTACCGCATCGCAATGACCTATGCACGAGACACACCGTCTCTGTCCAAAGCTTATTATACAGACCTACTTTATACCACACAAACAAAAGAAACTGGACAACGACAACATGAGAAGTCAGTGTGACACAAAGCCAACCAGGACTCCAACAAAAAACAGAGATTGTGTACCCCGCCGGCCCCAATCCCCTTTAGCCATGTTTATGAATATGCCCCTTTGTCACACATACTCTGATACTCGCAACACCAACACCTGATCCAAAAGCCCCTCAGCGGCTTAGTCGACCTTGGCTCCATTGGTGTTAGCACCAAGGATCGGTGCCTTCGTGTTGTCGTCCAGCCGGAAGTGGCCACGTCCTCTTCTTAGCCTGCCACGGAACCATGATGCACAGCCAAAGGCAATGCCGAGGATGCAGCCCATGCTGAGATATGGGTGCTCGGTGAAAGTGACACGGATGTCAAAGAAGACCTTCTCAATGCTGGAGATGGTGAGCTTAGGCTTGATCTTGGGCGGCGAGGCCGTGACTTTGTTGATGGTCTCGAGAATCGATGTCCTAGAGGGGACGATGTAGTTGCCGGTGCTGGTTTGGTCCCAGTAGCGTCGGTTCTATTGGTGTCTGTCAGCATTGGCTCTAGCCGTAGGATTAACCCAGAACTTACGTCTTCATCGTTGATAATAACCCGTTCGCCATCCTTGATGTCAATGCCGTAGGTGGTGCGGAGCCACCTCTGCCAGAAAACGCCATCGACCCAGGCAAATGTGACCTCCTTCCGGTCCGACCGGTCCATGTTGATGCGAATATTCTTGGCCGCACGAAGAGCACGCTGGTCACCGCGGTCCTCAGCTTCTTCGATACGCAGCTGTTTAGCATCACGAAGGTCTTGGCGCTCAAGTTGGAACAGCTGGATCTGCTTGTCCATCCACTCGCTAGCGGCGCTCTTCATCTCTCGCTTGGCGCTGAGGTACGACTCCTGGTCCTCACGGTTGAGGATACCCAAGACAACGAGCTTGCCATCCATGATCTCGCGTGCGTTTGAGGCAGTGAGCTCCGGGATTAGAGGAAGCCAGACAGACTTCATCCAGTTGAGAACCAAGTGCGTGTCGCGCATCTCCCTGGGCGTGAGAGGGTTGTAGTATGTTGGTCGGCCTTCACGCGACACTAAGAGACGCGGCCACGTGCTGATCTTGAATCGTTCGTACATGGCGGGATCGCGAGTCTTGACCAGCTTTGCCCGTCCGATGAGGCTCAATGGGAAGCGATCGAGGGCAAGGAAGTCCTCGCTGGTAGTGGCATGATCGTAGAAATAAACAAAGATGACCTCTTCCTTCTCCTCAAGGGCCTTGAACGATGCGAGATCGACATCTTGGATACCGCTGGCAAGATCAACGGCCTTTTCGGCGTAGCTGACAAAGTCGCCAATACCGCGGAGGCCCTCATACTCTACACGTTCGCCACCCTTGAAGAACAAGATCGTAGGGTAGCCTCGGAGGCGGGCATCCTTGCAGAGACGGGACTCAGCATCGCAGTTGACCTCGCCGATATTGAGCCTTCCCTTCATTTCCTTGGCCAGTTGCTCCCAGTTCGGTGCCATTGCTTGACAGTGGTGGCACCAAGGAGCGTAGAACTTGATGAACCAGGGATCCTGCGTCATGGTCACAAGCCGCTGGAACTTCTCAGCATTCAGAGGAATCGAGGTGCCATTGATGTTCGGCGTGACCGACGGCTTGGAGGGCTTCTTCGGAGCGACGTTATACACTGGTGTGGCAGCCTTTGTGGTCGCCTTTGCCTTCACCTCGGCGGTGGTCTCGGTCGGCTTGGTAGTCGTCGTCGCTGCCTTCTCTGTCTCCTTCGCAGTGGCCTTCACTGTCTCCTTCGCAGTGGTCTTCTCGGCTTCTTCGTTCTTGACCTTCTCCTTTCCAAGCTTGGCGGGAGGGTTGGCCTTCAGGTATTCAGCTGTTCCCGCCGCACCAGGCTCGGGCAGCTCAATCTTTTCGGGCCTCGATCCTGGTTTCGACGACTCCAAGATCTTCTCAATTCGATCGCTAAGGGTCTTCATCTCCTTGACGCCCTTGAACTTGTCAATTTCCTCGCCGTCCTCGAAGAAGATGGTTGTAGGCCAAGCCGTAACGCCCAGCGCGCTGCAGAAATCTTGATACGCAACACAGTTGATCATCCCAAATCGGAGGTCGTAGAATTCGGTGAAGTTGCCTGTCCCCCCAGGCTTTGACGTCCAGTAGTACTCATAAAGAGTCTGGAACGTCGGTGCAAATTCCTGGCAGTGACCGCAATATGGACTAGGGCGCTCAGCGTCAGCGAACGTCATGTCAATCAAGAGCACAGCGGGCAGCGTGGGGCGTACCTGTAATGCTTCACCACCAGATATTTTGAGTCCTCCATCGCGCGATTCCACCCTGACGGTGTCAAAAGTGGTAACGGAGGGACGATCTCCCCGTTAAAAACTGTGCTTTCGCGTTCGTCATCCTCATCGAAATTGTCTACCGGGTCCTGGGCGACGGCCAGCGAGGCCGCGCCGAGGACAAAGGCGAGGCTGGATAACCTCATGGTCGGAGGTGCACTGCGGCAGACCGACCGGCGTCAACCCAGTGAGCGTGGTCAAGCCGAGCCGAGAAAGCAGCTCGACGGGAGCGGACACCGAGACGTGTCCAAGGATATTGAGGAGCACCGGGACGAGCAATGATGTGCACCGAAAAGTCGCGGGGATGGTGCAACGAAGGCCGGTGTAGGGTTCGCGACGGGGTGGGCGCTTTGTGTCCGGTATTCCGTCAGCAATCAGCGTCTCGTCCAGCCCATGGGCGACCGCGCCGTCGGAGAATTCGACAATCCAAGTGCCTGGCTTCTGAAAATAGAAACCGGATTCACTCGTGTAATGTATACCCGATGCTCGATATCGTCGGTTGTTGCACAGTCTAGGACGTTGACCGGCTGCTGGTTAGGGGGTCATAATTTTCTTGGGCGACGTGGAAGAGCCAAGCACAAAGCATGGAAAAAAGGCCTGAGCCTTCAGCGGAAGCGCGAATTCAGGAGGCGACCACGGTTTCCAGTGCATCAGCGCCACTTGGGACTGGCCAGATTTAGCCGGACGCCTCATTTTCCAGGCAGACAGGGGGAACCGCCCCACCATTGGCCCCCCATCCAAGCAATCTAGGCCCAGGAGATGGGCCCTCTCATCATCCCCCAAACAGCAGCAGCACGTGCAATCACTTTTCAGACTGGACAAAGATTGAAGCAGCACTAGGCGTGTCGGAGATGGTGATTCTATTTAGCCTCTGTGATAGAGAGTCTACAGTGACGTTGACATCCTACCGCCTAACAGATGCAGAAGCCCAAAACACTGCGCCTCTGCATCTGCATGCACCGTTTTTTGAGTCAAATGCCAGCGGAGCGGCGCTCCATTGCCAAGGACATGCGGGCCCGATACGTCTTTTCGCCATAACAATACACCGTACAATGCCACATACATATCAGGGCGAGGGACTGAAGGCGTCTGAGATAAAGTGAGGGAAACACCACTCAAGAACTCTCCATTTCCTGCCTGAGACAAACTGGAGGGTACATTCATTACAGGTCCACGCCAACAACAGGGGAAGGGGCGAAACGCAACAACATCCCGGAACCGACTCGTCATCATCCCCATCTGGCCCAGGTCTGCGCCTCATCCCTTGTACCACAAATTATCTTGCCCACTCGTATCAGAGTCCATAAGAAAAACCCATCATCCACCGTAGAATTGCCAGTCTTGTTTGCCCATCCCAATACCACGCGCCGCCTCCGATCCGTAAAGCACTACCAGGTTCGCCGTCCGTGTGCTCGGCCGATCTCTCTCTGAGATGCTGCCAAGTATCATTGATCGTGTCTATGCCATAAAACGTCCGAGAATCAGAGCCAGCCGGTTGAGTTGGTTGGAAGCGAAAGGTGTGCAGTTGGCCAAGCCGAGATCATTTCGAAACAGATCTGCTTCCCCGTTTAGGCGGCGACGAGGGGTTCTTGCTCAGACTTAGTGGCCGGGGTCTTGATCTCATCCTTGGTGGCCGGAGTCTTGATCTCATCCTTGGGGGCGGCAGGGAAATCGGACTGCTTCAACTCATTGAGCACAGGGACTCCGGCTCCCTTGATCAGCGACTGCGCCTTGGCAGTGTAGTCTCCCATATATTGCTTGGTAATTTGGGTGGCCTGCTCAGTATGTTTCTGCGCAACGGAGCGGAGCTGAGCGGTCTGCGCATTGACGATCTCGCCGGCGTGCTTCAGCTGGCTGTCGATGAGCTCCTGGTTGGTGGTGTAAATGAGGGGAGTGAAGAAGACGACAGTCGTGGCAATCACGGCAAGGCCCCAGTAGGGAACGATCCTGACGAGGTAGTACGAGAGGAAAGCACCGAGGGCGGCCTACAAACTTGTTAGTTGACGGTCCTCGAAGTCACAGCTCAAGGGAGCTTGGGGATTCTGTATGGGGACGAACCGCAACGGAAGCAGAGATGTTCTCCGCAAACAAGATGCGCTGAGCCTCAATGACGAAGAAGTTGATGAGCTCATGAACATCGCCAATAACGGCGTCCAGAGTCTCCTTGGGAACCGTGTAGTACTTTCGGGGTCGGAGTTGGGTGGCGAACCCGTTGTTGACCATGGCTTTCCCAGCGGCCTCAGCGGTGATGGTGATGGCAAGGACCATCCATGTAAGCTTGAAGCCCCACCGGAACACATCGAGGTACCTAACCGCAAAGATGAGAGAAACGATGGACGCATATGCGATCCCGGAAGCACCTGGTGATCTTGTCAGCATCGAGGCACTGGAGGAATTCGGAGATAAAACCTACGAGGATTGTTCCATGACAGCAACTCGGAGAAGAAAGAGTGGTAGTGTGTCAAGGGCTGGCCGGTGGCAGCAGGATAAGAGGGGGTCCGACGAGAATCGGCCAGGTTGGAGAGCTCAGCCGTCGTCTTTGCGGATTGGTCCTTGACATTCTGGGCAACGGGGCCTAGGGGATTGGGACATCAATGTTAGTCTGAAGCTCCGGACGATAACGATAACAAGATGTAGAGGGTGTTCTCACCATTGGCGACGCTGTTGTATGCAGCTGCGGCATCTAGAGCGGGCGTGGTCAGTTTGGTCGAGAATGACGATGGTGGGGGATGTGGAACTGTGAAACACTAGAACATGTTAGCCTGTTATCTATCGCCAAGATGAGCGAGGAAGGGAAAAATTCCGGTTATCGGGCGTGACGAACCTTACTGTCCTTGAGGTTATCCACGGCAGTGGTGCCGTTGGCGGCGTGGTCGGCCATTGCTACTGATGCTCACGCGACGTGCGTGTTTTGCGAGGCTTTGGTGGTTCGGAAAGCGAGTCGGCAGCGGATGGCACTGCTGCGATGACGAGATTGGAGAAGTAGCTCGTGAGGGCGGGAAACCGTGCCGCTTAATGGTGAGGTCGATAACAAAGCGAACGCTGAGCTGCGATGGATGCTTTGTGGAAACGCGGGAGAGTTGCTGTCATGCAAACGATAGCAGTCTGATGTTGGCAGAGGGAAAAGTGGTAGGTGAGAGGGATGAATGTTTGAGACAGGACAGCAAGGGTCAATTATTCTCGTCCCCAAAATCTTGGTGACGAAAAGGAAAATAGCAGGCACGACACCCACGGGCGGGCCACGCCAGGCCCCACCCGTGTGCAGAGCTTGGCCCAGTAAGGGCTTGGAAAACGGGACGCACGAGCCAGTTCTCCCATGATCTCATCATGCCACAGCAACCCAGGAAGTCCGGTGTATACAGTGCGGGCCAGCCGGAGCTCTCCGTGCCTCACCTTCGATCGGAGATGCCACCTCTCTGCTGCCACCCACCAGGCAGTTAACGTGCATTGCGTATCGCTGCTCTAATATGCCATACGCGTAATATTCTGTGTAAAAGGGGCTATCTGTCCTGATCGCCCAAATCAATATTTCCAACCAGCACCGCATAAGCCCGTTTCGCCGGCGCGTCCCACCATGCTGCATTGGAAGAAGACGGCATTTGCGCACTGTGCCCTGCGACCTGCTCGACACACATCATTTCTCCAGGCAGCGTCGTCACCAAAGCATGTGATATAGCGCTAGACCTGCAGCGCCCTCCCCACCAAGGACTTGTCAGATGTGACGTTGGCGGCACGATAACACCGATGCTTCTCGTCTCTTCTTCAACCCGTTTTAGCGATCCGGCGTCACCGCTGGTCCACACCGAGGCTGCTGAAACGGAAACGTATTCCCACGAAACATGGAGGTATGCAGTATGTCATGTAATTCTCCTATGTGCAAAAGCCCACTCTTGCTCCCGTCGAAGCACTTTCTAAGAAGCAAAAGTTCTGCCCAACTCCTGATGTGTCCTGTCCTGCCCCTATATGACAGTCTGATGCTTTGTTTCAGACAATGCAATGCAATGGCAATTCTCTCATGTAAACTATGCCCGTCATCCCCATCTTGAATGAGCCAAATGTGGTTCCGTTGGTATCATAAAGTTAGAATAGAATAGAAGAACCTGACCGAAACTGGGTGATGTCGCGCGACTGCTGACTCCATACTAAACCATTACGTAGATAGGGTATATCGACAGGGTTTGCCGCAGAAAATTGATCACCTCCTCCAACCCCAGAAACCGCCCGCTCCGGTATTGTTGGCCGGTGGGACGCTTGCCGGCGTCGGGGCAGTGGTGGCCCGGGCAAGGCCTTCCGATGTTGCCGGAGGCGCAGCGGTCGATCCGGTGAGACGGCCGATCATGCCCATCGCCGCCGACGCCGCTGCAGATGCTCCACTGGCAGCCGAGGCCGTGGTGGTACCTTGGCTCGCAGAGGGCGCTTCACCAAGCGCCAGCCCAAATGCTTTTCGCAATGTCTCGAGCTTCTGCTTGGCCTCTTCAGCTTCTTGCTTGGCAATTGCTTCTGCTGTTTTAGCTTGCGCGAGTTCCATCAGCAGGGCGTCGTACTCTCCGGCCGTTGCGGCCGAAGGCGCGGGAGGGGCCGCAGATTCGTGGCTCATCATGGACGATGCTCTCTTGCCGTAGGTAGGCACCTGTGATGGAGTCGATTTGCTGCGACCAAGCTTGAGCTCGCGTAGCCCTCCACCAGGTGCGGGAACGCCAGCGGCGGCCCCAATAGCGCCAGTAGCCCTGGTGAACCAGTCCCCGCTCTCGGTGTTGGATGCTGGCGTGTCGGAAGCCCTAGCTCGTAGCCCGTGCATTGTTTTTTCCATTCGCTGCTTCTCAGCATGAAGATTCCGGACATGCGCATGGCTTTCTCGCAGTTGGTCTTTCATCGTTACCATCTCTTGTTGTATCTCATATAATTTCCGGTTCGCCTCTTGTGTTTTTGCGAGCTCATGAGATAGCTGCTCCTTCGCCCTTGCTAGTTCGTCTCGAAGTTGTGATTTCGTCTCTGGTGTCGATGATCTCCGGTTATCTGCTGTCTCGAACTTTGTCTCGATAGCGTCGAGCAGCTCTGAAAGATGCTCTGGCGTGGGCTGCTGTTGCTCTCCAGCCCAGTCGGTCTTCTTCCCCACTGCATCATTTGGTGCATCCGACCCCGTTATCAGCCTGACACCGACCGAAGGGGCGGGCGCGGTAATGGTTTCAGCGCTTGCGTTTTTGCGCAACCCGTCCAAAAGGCTGCGAACAGCTCTGCGGTCCTCGTCGCGATCCTCCCTCTCCTTCTGCAATTGACTCGCCAACAAGGCATTGTTTCTTTGTAGTTCGCTGAGGGCGGTGAGGAGATCCTCAATCTGGCTGTGCAGGTACTTGGTGTCGTCTTTGACGCCGCCGGCGCCACCAGAAGCCGATGCGGCGGTTGCCTTGGACGACTCCCGCGACGAGTCGTCAGCGGCGCTATCTCGAGAAACCGTGGTCGCCTCGGTCGATGTTGAGCTCAGGACGCTAGCCGCCGACGAGGAGGATGTTGACGCGGGCGCGTCCATAGAATTGAAGGTAGAGGCCAGGCTCTGTTTCGATGTGCTCCGCCGGAGCATGCTCAGCGGGCGCAATGGAGCACTGAGGCCGGGGCTCAGGGTGTTGCCGGTGGTGGATGTCGATGATGTGGCCACAACCCCCGATGCTGCCTGCGCGAAAGAGGCCAATTTCGGAGTAGATGAAGAAGCCCACAGGCGCCCCAAGAAGCGGGAGGCTGCTGTAGTAACGTCCAAAGCCTGGGCGGCATCTGATGTCTTGGTATTGGCTCCCGAACCCAGCTTAGCTTCTCGGTACCCCTGCTCGAGTGCCGCCATTCGTTCCCTGGTCACCACATCCGACAGATTTACAAAATCTTGGACGAACTCATCGGCGTTGTAGTGGTAGCAATCCCACAGACCGCGAGACAACAATAGCTGCATGACATCCTCCAGTTCGGTGCAGGCCAAAATGCGGGCCTGGTTTTTGCGCATGAGCGAGAGCGCCACCCGCATAATCGTTTCTGACGCGCCCTCGGCGAAGATCACATCGTAGATGCGAAACAACATCGGTAGGGGGCACGTTACGGCGAAAAACGAGAGGAACCATTGTGAAACGTAGGCGGGCTCGACTTGCAAATCGTCCAGGTGGGCCGACAAAATGGGCAGATGCTGTCGCAGCAATTCTCGAAATTGGTAAATTCGTACGTGCAATCCAGAGAGGTCGGGCACAAAACAGTGGCGCAGATCGTAGTTCTCCATCAATCTGTTTTGCGTGCATGTTAGCGACAGATACCCTCGGCCAATCGGGCGGGTTCCTGCAATGACAAGAGCAAGATCAGACGGTTCCTGAACTTACCGGACCAGGACGCAGAAGGCCTGTTTGTCAGGCATATGCATCAACAGTGGGCCAACAAGGAATGCGAGCCCTTGACAGTACCCAATCTTGGTGTCATACAGACTGAAGCATTTGAGAACCCGGCCGAGCATTCGCTGGCCATCGCCTTCCGGGTCTCTGAACATGTCAACCCCCGGGAAGCTTCGCCCGAGGTCCTTGGTGATGATTCCCTCGTATGGGCTGGACTCGCCGGACAGTCGTTCAAACACCTCCTCCAATGCCGTGTCCCGGGCCCCCGACATGCTCTGCCAGACCACGCCTCGAAGTGGCGGGGGAATTCCCTTTCTGATCTTGTTCGATAGCAGCGTCGGGAGCCTCGCGGCGGTTTGCTGTGGATCCTTGACGAGTGCCATGTAGAACTCGAGCTCCGTCATAGGCGGTGGCGGGATGACCGAATAACGAAGGGCGGGAGGGGTCGGGCCGTCGACGAGCTTGCGAAGCTGTGCCATTGAGGGAGGTCTCGGTCGACGGGCGGCTTGGCCATCCTGCTTCTCTGCTGCCTGGACCTTGACGCTTTTCGGGTTCGTAGCAATTTTGGCGTTTTCCTGCTCCAGCCTAGCGAGCAGCACTGCTGTTGACTGTGGCACACGAAGCGATTAACCAACGCCAGAGTTCAATATTTTGCAGAGTGAACTTACGTTGTCAGAGCCTTGGTCTTTCGATTCCATGTCTTCTGTTTTCTGGAGCTGGTCCCAATCAACAGTCTCAGATTCCGAACTTGTCCTTCCCTCAAGATCGCCGTTTTCTTCGTCTTCGTCCTCAGAACTTAGGTGCTCGAGTTCGTCCTGAAGACTGGCGCCTTGGTTCAAGGCAGGCGTGTCTGGACCCTTCTCCTGGTCGCTGCTTGGTTCCTCCTCCACGCTCTCGGTCATGATCTCGGTTGGCGTGTACTCGATCCCATACACAGTCTTACGTGAGGGAAGCAGATTGGAAGGGATGGCCGTATTTATTGTAAGCGACGGGGGCTCAGACAGCCGGACGGTCACAAGGGAGTCGTGATCCATTGCCCTCTTCTCGACCTCGGCTTTCGTCGTGGATTTCTCTGTCTCTGCGTCGATTGCGATCCCGGATGACTTGGGCGAGAGTTTGTCCGCACCATCGCTCGAGGCCGTCGCCGAGTATGGCGTCGTGGGCGTTGGTTTGGCGTCGACTTCCTCCTCGTTGGGATCCATCCTCCAGAAGCTGCTGCCTCGGGACCCAGAGTCGAACCCGAAAAAGCAATCGCACTTGTTTTGCTCCGCAAGGCGGACCCTTGAAAATCGTTGCGGCGGCCGGTTGGACTTGTTGCTAAGGGGCGGGCGCGGGCCGATTTTCTGTCTAGCAGGTAACCTGCTGTTCGAAAGGCCGTGTGGTCGAGAATCCCGATCTGCGCTCCCTCGAAAGCCAGCTCCCAACTTTCGAAAGGCCGAGATTGTTGACGCTCGAGGGAAGAGGCGGCGGGGACAGGGATCGTGTCTCGCCTGGAAGGGAAATCGAGCGACAGGCCGGGGTTCGTCAAGCTTGGTATTGGCAGCCTCTTGGCACGCGACTGCTGGCGCTCCTCTTGACCTTATTGTTTCATCGAGGACTGACAAGACTGAAACAGCTACGATGACAGGTGATGGAGCAGCGCTTCAAGGCGTGAGACGGACCAGCGAGCTGGTCAAGTCCATTCCGCTACAGTGCGCTTTTGACAGTAAGAAGAAAGCCTGGAAGGAAGTGGCACGACTCCAACGCCGGGAACCCAGCGACAAGGGTTCGTGCAGGAAGAGGGAGGAGCGACCAATATTGCCCAGAGGTCATGGGTTGGGGCAATTGGGAAGGCACCCCTTGATTTGCAACGGCGGCATCGGAAGAATTAACTGACCACCATCTTCACCTCAAGCAGCGAATCCAGCAACCTGAGGGTGAAGCGGAGACACCAATTGCAGCTGCAAACGACTTGAGCATTGCGTTGCAGTCTGCAAGCGAGGCGACTATTCGCTGAACCTATCTTTGGCGTTATTACAATAATATTCGACCTTCTCCCCTTTTCCATTATCGCGATCCCAAATCGAGATGCAGCCAATGGTCGACGCGGGCGCATTCGAAATAAAATAAGACCAGGGTGCCACTGCAGCCCGTCCCTGCATGTTGATGCAGTCGGCTGCAGGATTCAGAGACTGTGGGACCTGACATTGGAGACAGACATCGACAACCATTCGAGTCTCATCATAGTCGCGCCCAATTAGTAGTCGCTCAGCTTCAACCGTACAATAAACCAAGAATGGACCGCCTGCCGACTCTCAACTGAAATATCTCCACCCAGCAGCAAACACCAAACCCTCCCTTCATCCCCTCACGACACAGACCTCCCAACTACCCCACAACCTAGCCCAGACCACGCACCCCCGAAATGCCTTCGCGACGTTCGGAAGGCCCAAATGACGGGCCGGGGAAAGGGGCCGCCAGCTGCGACACACATTCCGCGACCGCATAATATGACGACTACTCCTCACCGCAGCGACAAGCAGCAGATCATCCATTCAACCGCCTCTCCAAGAACCAGGAGCTCACCATGGAACACCCGTCGGTTGAGTAAAGCTACGTAAGTTGGTCACGAATTCTACCCCTTTGGAGAGGGTTAGGGTTAGGGTTGCAGGTTTTACTGACCGTGCTGAGGCCTGGACTTGCGACTTGTGATTGTTCTAAAAAGTCATGGGACTTCGCTGAGTGTTAAAGTGATCTTCGCAAGGGGATTATTCTAACATCAGCAAAGTCCTGGGCCATTTTAACCACAAGACCTAAGCCCAGGCCTCAGAATTGGAAGGAAAGAGGGACAGGAGGGAGAGACTCGCCTGAGGGCAAGGCACAATACGTACTCTTCCTTCCTATCCACGTGTATGTGTCAAAGGTCGACGCTTTTTATCATGCTTTGTGATTCTTTTCTTCATGGCCGTTATCTAGCCCGACGACTATCACCGATTTTCCACCTCCCAAACACCAATCTTAAGAGCCACTGACATGATACCTTCCAGCAACCCACCCAGGCCTTAGGTGCGTACAATTTCGGCCACCTTAATGTGCTCCCGTTGATGATCTTGACGATGAACTTGACAAACCCACAAGGCGTCAGCGCAAACGCCCAGAGTGGTACAACGTTAGACGGCGTAAACTTTAGTCGCAACTCGGCTTGGCAGCCTGGGAGCACCAGTTGGGCCATCACAAGAGCACGGCATGACCGCTGGACTTCACCCGCCGCATCGCCTAGCCTGTACAAGTCGAGACGAACACCGTAGTGAAACAAGGCACTGTGATGGTCCGAACGTTATCAGGGTAACTATTTGGTGCATTTGTGCGCAAGGAGCGGCACAAAAGATTGCAAACTCTAATGTCGTTGTGTGGAGCACCCCGCAGGTATGGGTCCCTTGAGGGGGTAGGAGTTCATGCCCTCATGACCGGCGCGAGGGGAGCGGGTGTATAAGGGCACCCATGGACCGTGGAGGCTAGTTGCGCTCTTCAAACAAGGAGCTGTTGATTGTCATTCTTTCCCACTCGGCCTAATTTATACTCCCACAACAGCGCTATCTTTGACAGACCTATATCCACAACCTCAGAGCAGCCCATAAACGCCAAACATTCAACCCGTTTTCACATCTGCTGATTCAAGTCTCACAGGATAACGGCCCCCCCTAGGAGCCAGAAGCAACATCTCGGGTATGTAACGTGACCCAATCCGCAAACTCCGATTCATCAGTATATACGCCGGCGGCGAAGTACCGGTACATCCCGCCAAGACAAGCGCGCGAGGAAGCTTGATAACACAATTGTTAGATATGTCATGGCCCTGATAGTCCTACAGGCATCATTGGCGCTGCCGCGCTTGTCATTTGCGGAGTCCTCTGTGTCTGTGGCCCCGGTGCAGGACTTCCATTAGGCCCTCCCATCATTTGGCCATTTTGGCTCTTCATCATGGCCGGGTTCATCTGCTGGGCACCGGGTGGCATGGGCCTGGCATTTGGTGGCTGGGGAGGAGGCTCTTTCCTAGGGTCCACGCCGGGAAACAGGGCCTGGAGCTTTTTATACAAGTCGTTGAGCAGTTGAACTCGATCCTCGCGGTCCGAATTGGGGTCTGGCGGCGCCTCAGTCGCGCCCTCTGGTGCGCTCTGTGGAACCCTGAGCTTGAGCTTCAGGTTCAGCGGCGGAGGCATGAGGTACGCCGGACAAGGTGGTGCCTGGAGAGACTTCTTATCTGCTAAGGCGGCCATATATGCGAGGTTTGTGTGCAACCTGCGGAGACAACTGGACATGGGTTAGCTGGTCGCCCATATGAGGACAAGCGACGAATACTCACTGGTGATAATCCACTGTGCTAAGCCTCTCCTCCTCGGCAAGATCGACATCACCTTTTGGTCCGCCAGCGTCGACGGCGGCTTGCTCCTTCTTCAGTTCTGTTTTGCTGTTTGTCAAGGACACCAGTTCGTAGAGCAACTCTTGGTTGATTTCCAAGAGCAAAGCGAACCTCTCCTTTTCTCGAGATTCGGTGGCTGGGCTTTGAGGGGTAGAGACGCTGGCGGTCCCGTTCGCCTGGGGGTTTTGTCCAGTCGTCGGGAACGTTGGCGTCTGCGGTGTGGCAGCCGCGCTGGGTGGCTGTTGCTGTTGAGGATTCGTAGGGGTCTGACTTTGGGGGGTACCGTGGGTTTGCGGCGTCGAGAACTGGCTACCCTGGGGCGGTATAGCATTGTTCGGAGTGCCTTGAACAGGATTGAAGGGGCCGGGGCGTTGAGGGGTCGAAGCGCTCAACCCGGCCGGATTCTGCTGAGGCAGCATACGCTGCATCATGGGTTGCTGCTGGGGCATGCCCTGATTCATTGGGAAAGGAGCCATCGCGCCGGCCATAGGGGTAGCCATGGAGCCAGCCATCATGTAGTTACCAGGTAGCTGCACTTGTGGGGCTGCCGCGGAGGACGGGACACCCGCGCCGTAGGGCGAGGTTGTGTAAGGCGTCTGGTAAGCCACTATGGAGCAGATCCATGTCAGTGTTTCGGCAGTCAAGAGTTACGGAGGAACACAGCGTGGGCAGACATGTGGGGAGCGACACAAAGCCCCGGACTTTGACGGCCGAGGAGCAGCGTATCTCAGCCACAGCCGACAAAGCGGGAACATGGCCGCGAGGAAGGTGGAACGGAGAAGAGATCAGTAGGGCCGCAAGACAGGCATGGCGGGGGCCGGCACCGAAGTGACGGGACGGGGGGACGGGAATGTGTTGGATGGGGAGAGACAGATAAATATGGGCAGCTTACTCTGACCATTCGCAGCCATGTGCGGCATCGCGGTATTCTGCATCATCCCTGCAGGACCAGCACCTCCCATCATGGCGGGATTCGGGCCAGCTTGGAAGTGTCCGCCCTGGGCTCCCATGGGGAACTGCTGGGGGTTAAACATCATCTGCTGGGGCTGGCCTTGAGACGGACCAGGCTGCAGGTGAGGGTTCTGCTGGGGTGGGGCGCCGTTGAAGGCTGGTCCCCCAGCAGGATTTGGGTAGCCATAAGGGGCCGAGTACATGGCTGGATGATGCCCGAGCCAAGGGCAGGGCGAGAACGAGTGCCGACGCGGGGGATGGGTCGCTAAGAGAGATGGCGGCGGCGGCGGCGGGATGTGACAACACAACAAACGACAAGCGTTTGCGGATCTGGTCAGGTTCTGCGGCTACCAAAGTGGGGAAGGGGTATGACCATCAATCAAGTCAATCGAGGAGGCTAGCGCCAAGGGGGGTGCCGACGAGTAACAACGACAACGGGCGAGGCGGCCAGGCGTCGGAGTGCCTGGATCCCAGTCCTGTTCGCCGCGTCAGGCCGGACTATGACGATTGATGTGCGTCCTAACGAATGCCGGGGAGCCGTACGAGTGCGAAAGTCAGGGTGTACAAAGTCGAGGGTGGGCGGGGATTGGCCGTTGGGTTGCGCGGCGGTCTGGCGACGACTGTGTTTCGCCTGCTCTGGGAGTCCGGTCACAGCAGGCAGCCTTCGCGCTCTTCCTACACCCTTCCTCTATCCTCCTGTCTGCCGTGTCCGCGAAAGAATAGATAGGCGGGGGGAGGGGGGCAGATTGGCACGCTGCGCTGCGCACTTTGGCAACCGGGCGTGATGGGTGGACGCACGGGAGTGGAGGCTGATACCAAACAAAGTCTTGGGGGAAACAAGACCCGCGGGATCTGCCTTATTACCGTTCCCGCCGCCTCAATTACCAGTCGAGGGGCGCGCCGAGATAGTCGGGACGGTAAGCCTCAAAGGTTAAGGTACGGTCAGGGCAGGTAGGGGTTCGTCGGGATCGGATGGATCCTGGCCACAAGGCGGTGGCACTCGGGACACCAGTCTGCAGGCGAAACCTACCGAGGGCTGGCAACCTGTGTGGCCGGCGCAGCGCCAAAGGCAGACACGGGAGCGGGGAAGAGATAAGGTGACGCAAAGTCCGGGCGCCGGAGATGGATCCGGAGCGTAAGGGGGTGTGCAAAGTGAACCAGACCTCCCTATTCTGGTGTTCTCTTGATGACGGGTAGGCGGTGGGCGCGGTGTCAAAGAGAGGGGAAGTTTTGGCGCGGTTGTGCAAAATGCCACGAGGGCCAGAATTGCGGAAATTGGCAGGCAAGAGAGGGGCCTGAGTGGCCCTCCCAAGAACTGGTGGCTGAGTAGTAGAGTAGGCTAGCCTGATTGGGCGGATCGGAGTGGGGTTTCGAGACAGGGATGCCTCGACTGCGTGCCCGCTGTCGTGCATGGGAGACCCAGCTGCAGGCCATCATCCCGCTCCTTCCAGTGTCGACAGCAGGATGAATGGCCGCCTGCAGAGGGTGGTAAATCACAGTCAGAAGCTTCAGGGTCAGCAATGCAGCATCGGATGCGCGGATACGCCAATCCGTCGATTCTATCACTTCTCAGTCTGCTGGACCTCAACCGCGTCAAAACCAACCCCACCAAGTTTAGGTTGTTTCGTTGCACTCGATTGCGAGGGAGCGGAAGATCGATGTCTTATTGGCGACGACAACAGGAATTTTGACGAGCATGATGAAGGGGTGTGTGTGTGTGTGTGTGTGTGTGATGTTGTTGTGAAGAAGAGGAAAAGGATGGAGGTGATGAGAGGTGGTTTTATACTTTGAGGGGTTTCTGATTGTTGGCCTTTATAAAGTTGACGTCGGCACGCCCAAAAAGTATAAAATAAGCCACCTGCGATCAGGGCTGGATTTGACTTTTTCTGTTTCTCCGCTTGATACCCCTTTTTGTTTTGCAACGCCGGGGCTTGTGGCGTGTGTGTTTTTTTATTTTTTATCTTGTGTTCATTTTGGTCACGTGACGGCCAAGATTCATCAAATAAAAGCTCCCCGACACCAGCCGACATACACCACCAACACGCGCAGTCTTGGTTTCATTCTGGCAGTCAATACACATTAGAAGCTATTTTGCCATGGCCTTAACTGGATATTGTCGAAGATCGACCTCCAGACTTGTCCTCTTTCTTTTCTCTACCTCCCTCCATGATACCGGGTTCCGTATTTGGAGCTGCCAGCCACCACGTCGATGAAATTCTTCGCTATAATGGAATCTGCAAAAGACAGTTAGCCATCCGCCGCCACTCGACCAAGGTAGGTCCACATACCCGCTTTCTCCGAAGGATGTAACTCGTCGTACCACAGGAAGCCAGACTTGGGCCCCAAGTTAGTCAGGTCGTTACAGTTGGAGTTGTTTGTGGCCTGGCAGTGACGGAAGTAGCCGGTGACGTTGTAAGGGGCATCCAGGAAGCTTTGCGGCGCCTTGATAATGTCCAGGAGAAGGCTGTGAACGTCGAACAAGTCAAAGGTCGCTCCGGGCCATCGCGACTTGAGCACCGTCTGGAACGGCACACCGTATTCCAAAATAGTGTTGACGTTGCTCGCATACTGCTTGATCTTGTAGCTGTACTCTGTCATATTGTACTGCGTCTTGTTGGCCCAGAACTGGCTGTCGAGAGTACCGCCGTTCGCAGGTGTAGCATACAGAGGAGACAGCTCCAGCGGGGCCTCGTTGAGCAGCACAAATCGTCTTCCTCCAGCCTTGTAGATGGCGTCGAAGACTGTCCAGACACAACCGACAAAGTCAGTGATGGTTGTGCCCGGCGCTTGCGAGTCTGTCAGGAAGGCTCCAGCCCCGAGGTCGTTCGTCCCGATCCAGAGCGCATAGACTGTGTTCTCGGCGGTCCTTGGGGACAGTGACGGGAAAGCGGTATCCGCAATGAAGGATGGGATTTCGTCCTCCAGTACGGAGGGGAACGAGCGGCCGATAAAGGAGGCATAACGCTCCACGATCTTGTTCGAGCAAGTCGCTCCGCTCACAGCGTAGTCGAGGAGCTGCGCATCGGCATCCTTGGCAACGAACTGCGGCCAGGTGAGACCGCCGCTGGCCGTGGTCGTAGACTCGGTGTGAAGTTGTCCGGCAGGAGGCGCCTTTCCCTGGTTCCTGATGTAGTAGCTCAACCGGCCATTGTCCGTGTAGCTGTCCCCGAAGGTCACAAGGACGTCGAAGGATGTCTTGGCCGCACACCGGCCGCGCGGGCACCGATCAGGCCCCGCCGCAGCGGCGAGCGACAGGCCGCTGAGCAGTAACGTGAGCAGCATCGTGACACCTTCGCCGGCTGGTTGGAACGCGGAGAGCATGGAGCAGGCCAAGATCGCGAATCCCAGAAAACGGGTCGGTAGGATATCTTATAACCCAATGCTCCGTGCTCCTCCACCCGGCGGGCTCAATGGCACCACGGTAATTAAGGCAGGAACAGATCCGCGTGCATGCAGGCTATATTGCTGTCCCCATCCCGGAAGCATTGCAGGGTACTCGGAGAGTGCGGAGAGCCAGCCGCTGGCGAGGAGAAACGAGGGATTCGGTGGGTCGAAGAAAGTTCACGTAGAGGTCGCTTCCTGTTGTCCGATCCTGGATGCAGCGTGCCCTCTGCAGGAAGCCCTCGTGGAAGACACTCTGTCCCTGTTCCCGGCGTCCAGGTTGCCGTGGTACGAAACGGGAGTCTGCCCCCCCTCGCTATAGTGGAATGAGTGGTATTGTTGGTTTTGCGTGCAGAGGGTTACGTTCAAGTGGGTATCGGTCAATATCTTGAACCGCTAGAACGGCGCGAAGTCCGGGGATGAGGAAAAACGCTCGGGAGCTCGGGTTTCCAAACATGAAATGAAGCCTGGGGTATTCGGAAGTCGGGACATATCCAGACGAGGGGCCAACCACAAGTCCAAAGGGAAAGGGAAGTGGATAAATCGAATGGGTGACCGGAATATGAGCAATAGGAAAAGCCATTTCTGTTTGGTACTGGGTAGCATGTCGCAGGTTTGGGGATCAGGTACCGATCCTTGCCCGCTTTTTGATGCAGGAACACACCAAGGTTAAATGACGAAATGGACAGCGACGCGGCAGGCCCGCGAACACCAGAGGGACTACCTCCGTGCAGTTGCATCGCGCACATCGATGGCTGCCGTAGCACGGCGAGGCCGATCATATCCCCGGTGAAAAGAGTCGTGCGGTCGTTCACTGATGAGGAGAAACGTTCTGGAATGGTGGAGGAATTGGAATTGGCCAATAAAACTCGAGGATGGAGCAAATGATTCAAGGGTTAGGGCTGATGACCACTCTGGACCCCTGCTGCCCCTCCTCCCCTGTCTCCTCAACTGAGAACCAACAACTCGATCAGAAGAAACACCAAGGTAGAAGTGTTTTTGGCCGAAATAGGGTAGGGAACTTTCTTGTAGTAAGGTGTTGTTATGAAGAAATTACACAGTTTCCCGGATGGCTGCGTCTGTCCATCCGCAGGACCCGCCCTCCGGAGTCGGGGGCGGCGATACGAGCATTTCACCGTCAATACGCTCCATGACTCCTTCCTCACTTATGACTCTTCAAAATCAGCACCCCATCCCGCTCCTTGTTGAGACCACATAAACAGCAGCGTTTCAAGCCCGGGGAGCCATTGCCGGATATCTTATTGTTCTCACAGGTTCCAAACAAGCTTTCCACTCCCCACGTCGCCGTGATGTCACCCTTCAATCTCGAAACTTGCGCAAGGCCCAACATCCTCGCCTTGGAGCCCTACCGATGCGCACGAGAGTGAGTCCAGCCGCAAACTTTCCCTTGTTTTTACTGATCCACCGCAGTGACTACAAAGACGACGGCACCAACGTGCTGCTCGACGCCAACGAGAACGCCTATGGCCCGTCCCTCCCTGCTAGCGCCGTCTCCGGCTCCGGCACCGGCTCGGACCCGGCGCCGGGCTTCGACCTCCTCGGCCTGCACCGGTATCCGGACCCGCACCAAAACGACCTGAAGCAGCTCCTCTGCAACCTGCGCACGACGCACGCCCACACACCCAAAACGCTCACCCCCGCCAACCTCGCCGTCGGCGTCGGCAGCGACGAGTCCATCGACGCCCTGCTTCGCTGCTTCTGCACCCCCGGCCGCGACCGCATCCTCGTTTGCCCGCCCACCTACGGCATGTACTCCGTCTCCGCCCAAGTAAACGACGTCGGCCTCGTCAAGGTCCCCCTCCTCCCCGCGCCCACATTCGCCCTCGACGTCCCCGCCATCCTCACCACCCTCACCTCGGACCCCACCATCAAGCTCATCTACCTCTGCTCCCCCGGCAACCCCACCGGCGCCCTCCTCGCCAAATCCGACATCGCCCGCATCCTCGCCCACCCCACCTGGAACGGCGTCGTCATCGTCGACGAGGCCTACATCGACTTCTCCCCCTCCCCCTCCGACTCCCTCGCCGAATGGGTCCTCGAGCACCCCAACCTCGTCGTCACCCAGACCCTCTCCAAGGCGTTTGGTCTCGCCGGCATCCGTCTCGGCGCAGCCTTCACCTCCCCTCCCATCGCCCGCCTGCTCAACGCCCTCAAGGCGCCGTACAACATCTCCGTTCCTACCTCCGCGCTCGCCTCAGCCGCCGTCTCTCCCGCTGGCCTGGAGGTGATGCGCAAAAACGTCGCCGCCCTAGCCGCGCAGCGGGAGCGCTTGTTGGAAGAACTGCCCAAGATCAAGGGGATCGGACGCCTCCGCGGCGGGACTGCGTCGAACTTTTTGTTGTACGAGATCTTGAATACAGAAGGGAAGCCGGATAATGTTACGGCGCTGGCGGTGTACGAGCGGCTGGCGGAGCTGAAGGGCGTGGTGGTGAGGTTCCGAGGAAAGGAGCACGGGTGCGAAGGATGCTTGAGGATTACGGTGGGGACGGAGGAGGAGGTGACGAGGTTTTTGGCTGCGTTGGAGGAGGCGATTGGGGAGGTTCACAAGGGGTTTGCTGCTTGAGCGTATCGTGACAGAATAAAAGGGGTTTGTTGGAATTTGAGAAGCGGAAAGAGATCTAGAGAAGTAGGCTGAATCTTAAACGGAAGACAAAATGGACAGACTAGAAGATCCTCACAGCATCCATGTTGGGCTATTCATTGAGCGTGATCATCGTGATGCGTATTTCCCAAATCTGGTCCCAGGCTTATCCAAGCAAGGCAAAGCAATGCATCTGTGTCTATGTGTATCAGAGCCCCGGTGTGTCTACCCAAGCGACCCTGCGATGCCAAAATATCATGTACATGAAAATCGTAACGTATTGCTGAACTCCAACCGCGCCGGTAGGCAGTCCCAATACTAAATTTTTCGTCCCAGACATTCTCAACCCACTTCGTCAGACTACCTGATCATCATCTCATCCCATACCCCCCGGCAAAGAGGACTGCATATCCCCCCTAGAGACCCCGCGCCCTTCTCGCTCCCCTCCTACTCGCAACCGCCGCAGACGACGACTTCGCGGCCGGGGCCGCAGGCGACGCAGGGGTCGACCTAAATTCTCTCACAACCTTGATCTGATCCCCCTTCAAAGGCGGCGTAGCCTGGCTGGCAAGCAGCCCCTGGATCGTCTCGAGCGCACACATCTCCTCCCCAAGTCCCGTCTGCCCATCAAACCCACCCACGTACCACTTCTGGCCGCAGGTGGTCCCATCCGGACCGCCGGTGCAGGCCTGCGCAGCAGCGGCGGCAGAAGCACCGAGGATTTCGTTGACGGTGGGAACGATGGACGGAACAAGAACAGCGGAGGAGTAGAGGAAGCGAGAGAGATACCCCTTGAAGCTGCGCATGTCGGTGTTGCAGCGGCCGACGTGCTCGCAGGCGGCCTCGTACATGATGTTGGTGGCGTTCTCAAAGGGGTGGAAGTAGTAGGCGGCGGTGGTCTCGAGGAGGCGCTCGACGCGGGTCGTCCACTTGGGATCGCCGGTGATGTCGGCCATGACGGCGGCGCCGTACATGTAGATTCCTGCTGTGTACGAGAAGGAGAGGGGGTTGATGTCGGTGCAGTTTTTGGAGGAAGAAGCACCGTCTTTGACCATGTATTGATGGTCGATGAGGCCGACGGCTTCGGTCCAGTCCCAGACTTTCTCGGCCCATTGAGAATAGGTTTGGTTTCCGGTGGCACGGGCGAGGCGGGCAGAGATCTGGAAAAGTCCGCCGTTGCTGACGGTGTTCTTATAGTCTAGACCGTTGGGATTTGAGGCGAAGATCTGCCAGAGGAGACCGCCGTTGCACGCGGTGGTGTTCCATCGAGAGACCAGAGAGTTCCAGAGGTTGGCTGTAAGATCCAGATAGGACGGTGCGCTCGAGTCGGGCTGCGGGAAGTTTCTCTCGGCAGCGGCCATGATGCTAAACCCCCACATGGCCTGGTCGTCGTTCCCTTCTTGCCCGAAATGCGTGGGCAGCATGTAGTCGTTGTCGGGGCCCCTCTGCGCCAACAGGGCTGTAGCAATAACAGGGTCGTAAGAGGTATCTCCTGTGTAGTGAGAGTAGTCGAGCATTGAGCCCATAAAGGCGCCACACTGCCACCAGTAGTACGGGGCGTCAAGATCTACGAACTTGGTGGCGTCCCCCTTGTAGTACGACATGGCACCCGCAGCAACAGTTTTCGCGACGCTCTTGATAGAGTCTTCGGATACTATCAGCACAGCTCGAGCATACCAGGGAGCTATGACACCACTTACTGGGATCATTGATGTTGAGGTCCTTTGGCAGGCCTGCTGAGATCAAGAGCGAGCCGGCCGCAACCGAGTGAACCGACTTGACGAACTTCATGTTGACCCAGACTGAGAAGTTGATATAGATGTCGGAGAGCACGAGCTGACGGTCTTGAAGAAGCACGAATGTCGAATTCGGCCTTCGCACAGCGAGTGAAGAGGAGCAAGAAGTGAATGACGCTCAGAGGCGAAGCTGAGTCCTGCTCGAGGACTGAAGTTGAGCTGTACTGACTCGAGGAAGCTTTGTGGTGATGAACGAGAGGCAAAACCAGTGCGAAAGCGAGAGGCAAAATACAAAAGCGAAAGCGATATTTGAGTACAAGTGGTCGAAGCAAATGCCTTTTCCGTGCGTCGAGCAACGAGAGTGAAAGCGAAGGTGTGAGTAATGATACGGAGAACAGAAAACGACTGTGACTGCTAATCGAAGCAGTGAGCAGCGGACGTGGTGTTGGACAACAGACGAAAGAAACAAGGAAGCGACCACAGGCTGAAGTCGAGATACCGAGCTTGGCGGACTTTCGGAGGACCTTGATGACGCCGGCGGATGGCCCAGACTTTTAAAAAAGAAGAGATGCCGTTTGAATTCACCCCGGTTGGGCCTCCAGCTCTGTTCCTGGCTGATCAACGTGCATCCCCGTTCGCTGCATGCTGACCCGGCCAGGATCGCCATTCTCCACTTTCAGCTGCATCGCGGAGGCGAGGGCCAATGGGCGTGCCGCGGTGCAAAGAACGTGGACCTTTTTAGCATGTTTCGATCTCTTCCCGCCTTCTTTTGGGCGTTCCCGGAACCGCAAAAGGGGGTTGACGAAAACAGCCGGGGGCGTCGAAGGGCGGTGCCGCGGTGACCTGGTTCAGGAACAGGAAGGTGCGGCTGGCTGGGCTCAGGGGCAGAGGCGCTGTGGCGGGGTGCGGCGGCAAGCATGATTGGACAGCGGCGTTGGGGCCTTGAAACGTGAAACGCAAGCTTAAAAACGACAGGCCAGTGCCACCAATCGAGGCGCCGGATGTCTCGGAGTGATGGCAGGTGTCAACTTATGGGCATCGGGGATTATCAAGGTGCTTTGTGATTTTTTGAAGTTATTGTGTTCCTCCGTCAACCTTTTGGAGACCACAAGATAGCGAGTCTCACCGTCATACAATTTCACAGTATTGCTGGTATTCGCTATGTGGGATATTCGGGCACCAGTCTTGATCATCGCAGCTGAAGGCCAACACGCCATGGCCTGATTGTTCGGTCTCGATTGTTCGATGTCCGGCCCGAACATGACATTGGGCTGGGACTGAACAACAGCAGCTCGAAAAGTCCCATCACCACATGGTCCGGCGCCAACCAGCACTCCCGCTCACGGATTCACCACAATCTTAACCCCGCCCCGGACGTCGCATGGTTGTCACCGCCGCTGTGTCCACCATTCCACTCGTACGATGCTGGACACGGTCTGGCCGGTTGTCAGCAACACTGCGTCAGCTTCCTCAACAGCCTCCGATGAAGAGAAGCCCCTCATCGAGGCCATTCTGAATGGCCCTGTCACTGTGACAGCACCGTAGCCAGAAATCGACCCAGAATGCTTGTCGCATGCCTCTGGCTGGAAAGTACCTCGCAGAGTGCTGCATCCCAATCATCAGTGCATCGGCCCGGAGAGACGGAGCCGAAGGAGATCGAGTCGAGTGGCCCGGAGGCGGAGACCTTCCGTTGCCTGGGCTTGCGTACCCTAAAGCAGCGCTGCTCAGCTCATCCAAACTGGGACCTCTTGGCCGTCTCCACGGTGATGAACCTTCCCCTTCCCGCTCGCTTTGACGCAATATGTCTCTCGACCCTCTCCGCATTCTGTGCGGTCTCCCAATACTTGGCCTTCTCCGCCGGCCCGGCCTCTTCACTGAGTTGGTAACCTGGATACAGCAACAACGTCGAGATCTTGCCCCAATCACCTACCCAGTCGATTGTCTCGTGACCGACAGTGGACCAAAGCGTCGAGTACCAGTCCCCGCATCCCGTCAAGTCGAGATACTCTAGCCCATACAGAGTTTTGCTCAAACGCCGCAACACAACGATAGCCTCGGACCAGTCGTTGTCGAGTGAGTCTAGGGCTGTCAGCAGGCGAGCTTGGCAAGGGGTGGCTTAAGAGGAGATAACATACGGCTATACGGGCCCGTACCAGAGTACGGCACCGTCCGGCCCTGGGCCGTCACAAAAGATGCCAGTTTTGCGTTTGGCGTGAGGGACGGCTCCGGCCAAAAAGCCAAACTCAAATGGGTAAGCGTTGGGCAGTGGGCGACAAACCCAAGAAGTTGTCGCCATGACACTGCTTGCGCACAATCCGGTCGAATGCCCAACGATAAGTGCGTCAGATTTGGTAACAGGGGCCTCGGCACCGTGATAGAGATATCCTCAGGGGCATCCCATGACTCCCGAGTGTCCATGTCGGTGGGCTGCTGTAGTCTTGAAGGGAACAAGAAGCGGCCTAGCTCTTTGAGCTTCAGCGACCTCCCCAATGAACCCGTAAGGTCTAAATGGGTGAAGTACTCATTCGCTGAGCTGGGGCTCAACCTCCCGTGCTCGTATTCTTCGTCTCCTTCCTCCATGGGGGGTGGCAGGAGAACAGCATTCAGATCCTCAACGGACACTCCATCGGAGTTCCAGATTCCCAGATACGTAACCAGCGCCTCCCTCAGGTGTTTTGGCAAGTCGTAGAGATAGTACCGACCGTATTCTCTCTGGAATTCCCAGTCGAATGCAACCCGTCTCAGCACGATGTCAATCAAGCTCCCTTCGGCAGGTCGGTACATTCCTGGAAGTGGGCGATGGTCGCCATCTCCTGGTCTGCCATACTGCTGAAGCTTCCTGAGCCCAGCAGCACGATCGGCTCCAGAGAGCCAACTCCGCGGCGCTGGTGGTCCAGCATGCGTTCGACGACGATCTGGCCGTCGCGGTCGCAAGGCCGGCAGTTCAGGGAGCTGCAGGATATCTCGGAGCACGGGGGGAAGTGTCGGGGGAATCTCTACGGGCCGTTGAATCGCACCACCACCTCCGCCTAGCCTGGTGCGGCGGAGGTCTGCAAGCAACTCGTTGACGCCGCGATTTGTCTCATCTAGAAAGCCTCACAGTCAGCCAAGCTCAATCACCACTATCTCTACTCTAAACATCATCCCCAATCTCAAACACAGCACACCGAGCGACATCAACAAGGAGCTGAACACCAAGCAAAAGAAAAGGGGGCCCGGGAGTGGGCCTCCTCCCAAACCTAACGCTGCACAACACCTCAGCGCCACGCACAACAGAACACAACACACCACGGCCTCCCGCAGCAGCCAGCGGGGTGGCAAAAAAACGTCCCCCTTCCCCCTCTCAACCAAACGCCCAACCTACTCAAACTCGAACGAGCGAAACGAAACGACACGAAACAAAAACGTACCATGCTGGTGCTGACTGTTCCTCCTGCTCCCTCTCAAACTGCTGCTGCCGCTACCCGCAGCAGCAGCAGCAGCTCCACAGCCGCTGCTGATGCTGAGCGACGCTGGCGCGGTGGACTGCGGCTTGGAGTATCTGGCCTGGTGGTATCTCTTCTTCGGCATCACACACAACTGCACTCTATCCAATCCGAGGAGGTGTTGTTCCAAGCGGCAGGGTGCAGCGAGGATTTGTTACCTATCGAATTGTCAGGAATTTTGACAGCTCTGGATGGTGTGAAAGTTTGCCTTATCGTTGATGGTTTCCGCTTCTGCGAATACGTCGGGAAGGCCCAACAAAGGGGAGTACAACTTACCTTTGGTTTCGTTGAGGTGAGACCAGTGAACGGCACGGGCCTGAGTTTTGGTGCAGTGCGATACCTGACAAATGATCTGTAAAAAGGAGCCAAATTCTACAGGTCGGAAACAAACTACAGCCGGCCAGCCTCCAGATGGGTATACTCGGTCAGCAAACTTCTCGTAAGGATGCGTTGACAAGAATTGCACAGCTGCCTCCTGTTGATGCGAACCTGCTAACCACACGTCACCAGCCGTTGGAGTCATCGGTCGTCAGAGGCTGACCCCTCCGCCCGCGCGATCCGCACGGGAAGACCCACAGAGGCGCAAAGAGGTTGGAAGTGACTGGCTTGGCGCGAGCCGCCCTGCGATCGGGCCAGGCGGGCTCATACAACCTAGTGTGAGAAAGCGTCAGATACCAACCTGCGCACTGTTTGGATGTGAGCTGGTTTTGCACAGGCACTACTTTAGCACGTCTTTGCGGTATGTCATATCAATGTGTATATAGTGGATGTTCAGAGTATACTGCACGGTTTCTTTTACCTTCATCATTAAGCAGGCTGCTGGAGTCATGGTGGTTCGGCCGTTACAACCTCCTTCAAATGGGTGATCAACCCCGACCTCCAGACAGTATCAACTCGTCTACGCACTGGCTTGAGGATCGCCACCAGGTTTATTAAAGTGGATCCAGCCTAGAACCCGCTTTCAACTCCATCTCCTCACCTTCCGAGCAACGTTTGACCTCATCTTGCACAAGCAAAAAATAATAATGGGAGAGAGGCACTTCCAGATCTTCTCCAGGAGAAAAATGACCAGTCGCCTGCCACATAGCGACCAGCCCCGGGAGCGCCCGAAGCTTGAGTCGAGCACGAGATCAGAGCCACATCCGCTGGGATCAGCACCACCCTCCATTGAACGACCATCGCACCGGCCATGGCTTTCCTCAATCTGCACGAACGCGTCAGTTCCTTACGCAGTACCTAGGGTCTTCCGCGATGACTTGCAGGACATGGAAGAGTCTGGCGCAAGGGCAGCTGGTCGGGGGATTTGGCCGACAAGCAACAAGCCAGGACGGTTCGCACGCCGTGGTCTACCTCATCCCATCTCCACTACCAGTTCTGCCGGTAGGGACGCATGTGTCCATGACAGGCAGCCGTCCGTCATGTACAGGTCCTAGGGGTACAACCGCTACATGAACACGCCGCCGTGTGTTGTTCTTTCTCGCCTTCTTTTTTCGGGGTTCCATTTACATACGCCTTGCTCCGTGCTATGCTCCCAAACCATCATCCACACAGCTTCCCCAAACCCTGATCCTGGAATCGCTTACCCATCAATCGAACTGGTGTCCCATATCCGACAGCGCCAGCAAAACCCGCCGACGCGCCGCCTCGGGAGAGGGGACACAATGGACGGGCTTTGTTTGCTCGCTCCGGATGCGCGCATCCTTTGCTGCCCGCCGTCCACACCCCCTTTCGCCTTGATGTTATTTGGCAATGCGCGTTTTGTGTTGTTGTTATTGGGGTCGCCGTCGGAACCCCCAACCGCCTTTGTCGTATGCACGGCCGGTCGACGAGAAGCCTCCTCAGCTTATCCGATTTCGCTGCTATTCTTAGCCAACAGGAAGAGCATCGGAAAACCCCGACACGAATCGGATGTCTTGCTGGCCCGGCCATTTCTTGCCCGGTCTGCTGACCTCACCGGATGCTCCTGATATGATCTGATGCATCTCTTCGGCGCAGATGCTGTTTGGTGTTGAAGAGACCCGGCTCCGCTCCTCCGGATGAGGCGTCTCGTGTCCCGGGACCTCTTGCCCGCCTTGCCCGCCTCGCTGCCTGGCGGCGATGCAGAATCTGCGTAGCAAGGCGAACTTGCATAGGGGGGCTCCTGGCCGCTAGCTGGCTGTTGTGATTCTCGCACGCCACTAATTTGCGACGTCGGCGCTCGAATATCCGGGCCCCGTTGCTCTCTCTCTACCCACCCCAGCGGTCTCCAAACCAGAGTGGCGATCGACTCTGAAGGCCCCGCCCTGATGACGGCAAGACGGAGACGTTTTGTGCATCTTTGTCCGACCGTGGCCACGCGACATGGTGAGGAAGGAACCGCTCAGAGCCTTCTGGAGGCGCCTGGGCGCGTCAGGCTGTCCGGGGCACCGTGGCGGTCGGCCCCAGGTCCTGTGTTGCCCCCTGGTTTGTCTTTGGTGAGACCTACCGTTCCCTGACAGCAGACCAGAGCCTTCGTATGAGACAAGCAGCATGTCGCTGGGATGTCAACAACGGGTCGGTCAACACGACTCTGTGCCACGGCGCTAGCGGGGCCAGGTGGAAAGAGAAACACCACTTGCGTCCGGCCAAGGTCGCGCTCCTTTAGGGATGCTTGGTCGGCGGGCCGAAGAGCTATGCTCGCAATGACATGCTTGTATGACAACTGATGCAAACCTCGTTTCGACGCAACCGCGATGAGAGAGCGCGATGATTTTCTCCGTTGATGCTTGGCTTGATATCCCGGGTACCTCATATTTTCCGCCCCCCTTCCCCCACCCTGGGGTGCGCCGCACGTATCGGGTCGGCCTCTCTCTCGGAGAGTGGGTTGGAAGAACAACAACGAGTGGCTCACTGATGGGACGGTCTCGTCCACCCCGAGCCCCTTTCTTTTCGATCGCCTGCTTTGCCGCCCAACCTTGGATCGATCGAACAACTCGGAAACGGCAGACATCGTGAACACGGCATAAAATTGGAGTTGAGGGGGCGGCGATATGAGATCGAATACAGCCCTCAGACGAGGCACTTATCGGCGGGGCCAGGTGACCCCTTGATGTCGTGGAAGTCGAAAGCCGACAGAACCGCCTGGAAAACAGCCTGCCAGACCGTATTCGGAATCCGTTAGCGAGCAAATCCGGTAAGCCAGGTTTGACAAGAACCCTAGATAGGAGCAGACAGAGGGTGAGCCATGGTTGCGCAACCGTCTGTCGGAGCTAAACCTCATCTCTAATGTCACCTAGACCGTTGTAAAAGCGTCCAACGTCGAATGCCTCCCGGCACATGGCCGAAACCAGCCACGAACTGGTCCTGTCGCGAGATGTAGCGATCCGTATCCATGCCGTGACCACTCCCGGGGGACTGGTTTCCACAGAAACAGGGCATCCTCACCAAGACCGAGCAAGCCACAGACAGGCCTGGACACGTGGTAGGCGGGATTGCTCAGTCGCTGTTTCCATGCGGGGCCCTTTTGCTGTCGGCGATCGCTCCTCGTCCTTCCACGACGCATGCTCACGGGGTGAGATGGCGGACAGCTCGCAGCTGCTGCGGCGCCTGGGGCGGATAACGATTATCAACTCGGGTCGCCGTGGAGGACGTGGTTGGCTAGCCAGGCATGGTGATTTCTGCGGCGGTCGTCGTGGGTGTCGGTCATGCTGCTGTGCTGATCGAAGGCACGTCAACACCAGGCTCCTCCGAAGGGTGCCTGCCTTCTGCGAGCTAGGGACACCTCGCGGCCTATCTAAAACAGGTTTCTCTGTGTAACTCATCATGGCGTGGGCATGATTGGCGTGCTGTTCCCTTCAGGGTCTAACCGAAGTTATGGTCCGGGGGGTCTGACCCCAGATTGCGAGACAGTCTCTTTCAGCAGCGTCTCATCGCCGGGGTGCCACTCAGCAGAAGCCGTACAGGCAGGGTGTCGCCCGTTGGCTCCGATGCCATCGTCCGGACTCGTGATCTACGGAGAGACCGAGATAGGGAAGCTAGCTCAAGGTCTGGCCAGCGAGGTTGCGGCGGGCGGGTGAGCCATTGGCGTTGAAACTCGCGAGCAGAGCCCTGGTTGGCAAGTCTCTGCCATGGGAGGGAAGCTTGCCGCGGCTCTGTGACACCGTGAACAGCATGAGGATGCGCTTGGGCTGCCACACTCTGTCAACGTGAGATAACAGCCGCTCTAGAATGACGGCCCAACGATGATATTGAACCAGCAGCGAACGGAAGGAGAGGGAGACGACCAAGCGGCGCCGAGACGTCGTCGACAGGTTAGGCTTCACCGACTTTGACTTCGTCTCAGCCGATGCTTCCGATGGGTTGTGATCGTCGGAGACGGTGGCTTGCGTGATGTTTCTCAGGGCAGCCCTCTCCCAGCCCGAGTGAGCAAGTCGGAAGTGGAGGGCGCTGGAATTTCCCGGCTTCTTCAGATGAAAGCTACATCGAAAATTGTGAAACGATGAACTAGAGCCCCAGTATCCCTTGGAACGGTCCCCGCGAACAGGACTGCCTTGCGCAAAACCCCGGGGGTCACAACGCCATAGCTTGTCTGCCCCAGAGATTAAGCTGGAGCGTCAAACGGCGCCCATGGCAGCTGGAAAACTCCGCACAATGCGACGAACTTGAAAGCCAGATCAAGCCCGGGTCCCGATTCCAGCGTCTTGCCTGTCAGAGACCTGCTTGGTTCAAGCTGTTGCTGAGAATTGGCTCTAATCCAAACACCCGCTCACTCACACTCTGACGACGGCGACAAGCTTGCCGGTTATAGCTCTAGCTGAGCTAGTACAGACGCTCGCAGACGCGCAATGGCTCCCAACGCGCGGCAAAAAGAAAGAGACAACAGTCGTGCCAGAGGAGAACAGCTCTGGTACCCGGCGAGCAAGCCAAGTACCTGGGCGTACTGCGCGTTCCCCTCGTGCGCTGTCGTGATTTGTTGGCCAGATCTCTTGGGGACGACCGCAGATTTCTAGCGGGAATCCAAGGGTCCTCGATCGGAAAGACCTACAGGCCGGAGACCACCTTTGCGGGCGGCAGGCACGCATGTGCAGACGAACGCGGCCTCCTCATCACCTCACTTCCACAGCTCGACGAAACAGGAAGCTCGTCGAAGTTCTCACTGCATCGTCCATAAAATGCTCGATGTGGCCGGGGGTCGTCTTCATGTTTGTGTGCCTAACTGACAGGAAGCGTGGTGAGTGACATTCTCTGGCTGCAGCGATGAGGCACCGTCGGCTTTCCGTCCCGTTGTTTGTATGGGCGGTGCCTCCAGGCCAATGTGGGACAGTCGTCGATAAGGCTGTCTTGCCTGCGGAGACCGGCGGTCGTCGGCCAGAAACCGCCCGTGGGCGCCACATACCCTCACTGGAGACGCGAGCCGTTCTGCTGGACCATTGAATATGTGTCTGTCCAGCTGCATGCAGCCTGCATCCATGGTCTGCACCGAACCCTGGTGCACATTATGGCATTCTTCACACCCTCTGGCAGCCAGTCCCTGCTGCATCACCACCTTCCCACCAATCGCCTCCGGCGGGACAGTCAGTGGCCCGACGAGACTCTGACGTGGACCGGCGAGCCTTCGATCGCGATCGGGCAATGCTTGAGGGAGTCATCCCTCAGTGAGTTGAACGGGCGGCGCTGCGCTCGGCGTTTGTGATTGGCCATTCAGGTTCCCGTACATGCTGGCGGTCAGGATGGGGAATGGGTGGGATGGCTGGCTGCTTGACTTGGTGTCACGTCATGGAAGGCTTTGGTGTGAGAAGTTGTTGCCCGAGCCTAGAAGATGGCCTAGCTCTCGGACCTAACTGCTCCAGCTCCATAGCTTGTGGTCCGATGCCAGATTCAGATTAGAGAGCGGAAGGGAAGGAGCTCTGGGAGGGGTAGGAACCCAAGCAATATCACCTTTCGGGAAGTCATGAGGAGGTGGAGGTTGAGCCGGAAGGTGCAGCCCATGGCAGGCCCAAAGAACGCCGTTTGATTGGCCCGTTTGTGCACGCTGCAGGACCTGCGCCTTGCCCGGCCTCGCAACAAGAAACCTACGCTGTGTAGAAGGCTGCGAGGGGCGGAGCTATCGACTTTTCATGTGTGGCTCGTGTGGGGGACCCGAGACGAGGTTTGGCCAGAGGTCAAAGACGATTGTTCCTACGTTAGGGCCATTGGTGGGGCGGTTTGCATTGGAAGGCGCCGCACTGGAAAGAGCGCTTGGCGCAGCATACCCCCGCCTTCTGGAGCGTAATTGCGAGATTCAGCGGCTGCGGATTGGACGTCCAGAGCGATCACCCGTGCAAGCGATCCCCTTGGGCGCCCATCTCAGCACTTCGTTCGGCCTCTCAGAGCAGCTGCCGGAAGTCTGCCACGGACCGCGTCCCTTCGATGTCAACCCAGGCAAGGAGCACGCAAAAAACAGAGCCAGAACCGCACCGACCGAACCGCCGGGCCCCATCTCATCCGCGGCAGACGGCTCGTTCGAGGCAACACTGCCCGCCCGTTCCCACTGCCGACCTCTCCTCGCTGCGCAGACGCCATCCGGGCGTCCAAAAACTCGACGAAACTCTGAAAAGGGCAGCCACCTCAGTCCATTGCCGCGCCTGGAAACCCCGCACAGCGCCGACCGCACCCAATGACGGGCTCATTCGGGGTGGGAGCGCTGCTTCGGCTGCTGCTGTGCTTCGCGGGCGAGTGTCCCCAGTGGCTTGCGAGCTCGCGTGGCCTTGCTCACCAAGTATGTGGTGCTTCCTCCGATCGGCAGCAGGCCCGGATTAGGCGACACTGGACTGAACGCTTCAGCAAGGATGAGTTCATGCACCTGCTCGTCTTGACAGACTGCTGAAGGGTGAAACAAAACTTCAGCGGCCCCGGACGGCCTCATGGTTCGCCGCCATCGTCACCCCAGAAGGACCCTTGGTTTCGTCAAAGCTGGGGATGAGATGATGTGTCACATGGCACAAGATCTGGAGATCTCCCAGCGGAAAATGTGGGAGGATGTATGAGGGGCGCGGTGCAAGCCGCGACGCCGCCACCGCGCGCTGCTTTGTGTTCCGGTCGTCTTCTCTCTCAGCTGCCCTGGTGCGGCAGCCGATTGCCCGTCGCTGTTTGCCATCGAAGTGAGGAAGGGGAGGGGCGTCCCGCAGCGTGGCAGCAGCCCGTGCCCAGCCAACAGCCAGCACGCCAAGGGCGCGATGCTTTCGTCGTAGGTAGGTGGATCATCGGATCATCCCAGCGGATCTGGAACTCGCGTATTGCTATGTGCTCACGGTTACGGCGAGCTTGCGTGACTAAAGTGAAATAGGCAGTGACGGCCCGTTCCGATGCCCCATCAGCCGTCGACTTTGGTCGTCCAGTCGACTGCCCATATTCTGCTGCCCGTACCTACACGTTCGCTGGGCCAAGCCTCCTCTTGCCCTCCCCCTTCCGACCTCTCTCATCTCCCCCAGGTCGACTCGGCTGTGGGACAAGCAGGGACATCGCGGTCTCTGGCGGACTTTGTGATGGGAATGGCGCCAGGCAAATCGAGGGCGTCTTCCGGTCCCCGTGATAGCTACGGGACCAAGTCACTTTGTTGCCGCAGGACCTGCCTGGTGCAGATCCGCCTCCGGTATGGCCGGTGGCCCAGGTACCGTTTGTCCTGACGATACTTTGCAAGGAGAGCCAATCACGTCTGAGACTCCCCCACAAAGCCTCATACTCCAGGGAGAAACGGCCGAAAGAACATCTGATCTGAAACAATAGGACGAGCTGCCTCCTTTCCACAATGGGGAGGCCCCATCGCCCCGTGGAGCTAGCATCGGATTGGTGGCCTTGGTGGCTGGCCGGACGCATCTATTCGAAGGAGACGGGAACCTGCACAAACGACATTCCAGCAAACCGCCCATCCAACCCCTTCAGACGGTCTAGTGTACATGGTCCCAATATTAGGCGTGCATTGCGGAACACGAGAATTTCCCAAGCCTTGCTGCTTTGGGCCGGGCGCTGTTGCGTATTTTTGCTCGTTGTCTTTCTAGCCAGCAACCCGACTCCATCGGGGGGGCATGGCTTATTCGAAACTCCGGGACAGGACATGAAAGACGCTCGGGTACCGGACAATGCCATTGGCTGCAAGATGGATTTGCACTGGTAGGCCGGCCGCCCAGGAGAGCGGAATGGATCCGTCTTTCTGCTCTATCCCATGGGCTGCCTGCTGGTTGCTGGCGTCGGGAGGGAGACCCCTGGGCGCAAGCCCTGATGCCGTAGTTGGATGGACCCTCACGCTGCCAGTCTTTTGCCGGTGACTTGCGTCACCGTCCCGGCAACGGGCGTATCGCCATGGATGCCAACCTCACGGCTCTGCAGAGCGCCTCATCGAGCCCGGGGCATCAACTTCGAGCGGGCCTCGAGGTTGCGATCGAAACGCAGCCGGCCGTCCCTCACACTCATTCACGTGCTTGACGAATGGGACTGGCGCCTTCCAAGTGAGACGGACCAGGCTGAGGGGGGCTTGTGTCTGCATGGCTCTGTTCGGCAACGGCCGAACACGTCAGGTGTATAGGGCCGAGAGCCGGAGGCCGCACTGCATCGCCGCGGTGTATGTTCAGCTTCAACGCGCTGGCTTGGCTGTGGATGTCCTGCAGAGCAAGGCCGGCCGCTCTGGGCCAGTGAAGACGATGTTCTCTGAGCTTCTCAAGGGCTGGACCCAAGCCAGCTGTTTTGGCACCCCCTTTCCTCTTCCGTCCTTCTCCGAGCACGCGCCACCCCGTCTCTCGCTGTCCACGCAAACAACTGAAAATCGGGTGCAGCCCGGTCCGCAGCATCAAATTTATAGCCAGCTCTAAGCCCGCAGGCAGGGCACGTCGGGTCCGCGACGGAGACTGGCTGGGAAGGTCCATGACCTGCCATCTGAGCATGCAGCTATCCGCGCCTGGTCTATCTCTGGCCCTTTCATCAAGGCAGCCGCTAGAGGCAGGTGGCGCATCGTAGAAGCATTTGACGGTAAGGGTACATGCATATTTCATGCATGGAAGTCGACCTTCCTAGCGACGCCGGCAAGGTGGCGGCCCTGGTCGCGCCTGATCGCCCTGATTCCTGGCAGGGAAGGAAACGGATGGGAGGATCTTGGATGTCCACGATCGCGTGCCGCAGTCGAGCTCGGGTGGGTGATGAGGCAAAAGTACATGGGCATTGTTTGGTCTGTCTGGTACGTCACGGCTGGAAGACTACAGCAACAACTACAACAACAACCAGACGCTGCTTTGCTGGCGGGGGGAGGCGAACACGGTATATGGGTCATCGGAACATGTCGAGGCCATGTACTGGTCAGGATCTGGCTTGGGGGGAAGGGGCGCGGCGAATGCCCGGCCGGTTTGTTTGGCTGCCACTCCCAACACACACGGGGAGCGTTGTTCCTGCAACTCGATCGGCTCCTTGCCTTGCTTGTCCAGCGCGGTCCTTTCGACACAGATCTGAGTAGGCAGACCGGCGGCTTCGGCCCACAAACAGAGCTGGGTCACCCCATGAGGGCCCCCTTCGGCCAGTAACTTCCAGCGCAATCTAACCCCCATCAGCCCGTCTGAAGAAGAACATCATGGTCCTGTCTTCGAGATTAAAAAAGACCGGGGACCGTCGAGGTCTCTCCACCCCCATGTGTCCCATTGCCCTTGTCTCAAAGTCTGCACAACCGAGCGTTTCCCGAACGACTTTAAGAAGGCATAGCAGTCCCTCACCCGGCACTCTCCCACCTCACTCACCGCGAAGTCTTGAGCACTCTTATTCCTGTCCCCAGGCCTGCACCGTTTCCCCTTCCTTGTACCACCTTTCAGTCTGCTAGAGGCCGGACACAACCCCCATATCCTACGCTCTGTACGATCGTTATCAAGCCACTACGCCGGGGTTTCATCGCGGGTATATAGTCGGCTGCCCATCTGAGATCCTGCACTCAGCCAACTCTTTGCACGCTGTACCTGTGTTGACCACTTGCGGAGAAGGCGTACCTGGGAGAGTCAAGGGGGCTCGCCGCCACCAACCGCCGTTGCCGTTGACGAAGACAAGGCCCTCATCCGGTGACCGGAACGACGAATCTGAATCCGCATCCTCCTCTAGGCCATCCCCCTCCGAGACCGAACCAGCAACAGCGCCGCCCACCAGTCGGACTGAAGAATATTGATCATCGCTCGGTGGATTCTCGAACTTTGAGAACGCGCCAAGGTACGTCGATCTTATTGTCTCGTTGCCGACCCGACTCTGGCACATCCCTCCTCCAGCAGCGTTTTCGTCCGATGCCGTCACGAGACATGTTTGGGCCGTTGGGAATGTGCACTACTAGGTGGACCCGGGACGACGGGACCCGATGATTGTAGCGGCAAATTCCATTTTCCCCGCGAGAAAGCCAATGGCGGAGCAATCAGACAAGGCCTTGATCATGTAAGGCGAATACTGATTCCGACCAGGCACACCACTCCTTCTCGGCTTGCATGTTGGTGCGTCCACCGCCCCCGTATCGCCGTCCGTGACTGGAGCTGCAGGAGCTGGCGAAGACGCGCATCAGCCGGGGAAAAAAAAGAGCAAGCCAAGCTGCCGGAGAGAGCACCGGAGATGCGGTCGGCGGGAAGGGGCCAGAGTCTCGCATTCTCCTGGTCTCCGAGCCCAACAACCAGCGCGTGGGAGCTCTCTTTGGCAGAAAACACTTGGGGCATAACCCGACCGACTGTGCTTGCGGCTCGTCGATATCTTGCAGCTCTCGCCAGACAGCCATATGCTCCCCTCCCTTTTGAACACACAGCCAGGCTACAAGGGCACTGTCATCCGCCTTTCACGCCTTGCGCGCAGCGGTGCGGGACGTGTACCTTTGCTACGGCCCTCTCTTCTCGTCATTGTGGGATATTTGACCGGAACGCTGACGAAACGCCCCGATCGGTCAGGTTGAAGCCCAGTCCGTTCTTGACGCCGTGCATGGGTGTAAATTGAGAGCTTGGCATGACAAGGGTAGAGCTCAAGGTCAGTCAACCAATCCCTGAAAACGTCTCTCCGCAAGCCACAGCGGGATGGCGAGCTGCAGAGAAACGGAGGGGCGGAGGGGCTTGACAACGTCGTCCCCTTTTCTGCGCCGGCAGTCCCACTGTCCGCTGTTCGCACGGCGCTCGGAAACGTCTAGAGGCCGAGTATTGGGAAGGCTACGGCGGGTCAACGGCCAGGGGCTAACGGCGCCGACGGCGAGGAGACGGATCTCGAACGACAAGACAAGACCAGGGACAAACACACACCCGATGATGGAGCGCAGTTGAGCTGACAGTGTCCCCGCCAGAGGGGAAGTTGTTTGATAGGTGCCGCATTCGCTTCTTTCGTACCTAAATCGCAGCGACGCCTCGCTCTCTAGGCCAGAGGAGCCTCGTATGAGTCAACAACTCCCAAACAAGGTATCTTGCCCCTCCTCTTCTGTTTTTGTTTCGATTTTCTTTTCTTTTCCTCACTTGCTTCTTGCAACGATTCGCCGGGCTCGACTTCTCGATGTGCTGCATCTCGGCCGGGAAATGCCGCGCATCTGGACCCCAACCATAACAGCAGCGACAGGGCAGAAGGCCCCCGGCCCACCCCGCCTTGCCGTGCCGGGCCACGATCATGGTTCTGTCAGTGTCAATATAAGCGCAATCAATCCAAATAGACACCAATGCCTTCGCCGCGCGAGTGGTGAAGGAACGAGAGACAAGAGATGGCGGGGCCGCTGCAGTCGCGCAGGACCCAGCGGAAAGAGACGGTGTCGGCTTGGGGCACTCTAAAAGGTCAGTGGAAGCATCAGAAAGCCACAATCACATCTTCCCCATCTCAGCCATTCCCATTTATTTGCCACCGTCCCCCGGCGCCGCGCCCGGCTAGCCCTGGACCTGGGCCTGCCCCTCCTCTACCGTTTCCGATCTGCGGGCCAAGAGGGCCTGCGCGGTGCGCTGAAGGCGGCCCGACAATCTCGGGACTTATTCTGGCGCCAGGGTTCTGCCCGAGCGAGGCGCGCCCCCCTCCACACACCCATTTCACGGCCCAGTGGCCGCTAGAAGCAAAGGAAAAGGCAGAGAAACGACTAGATTTCTCAAAACGCACCTTATTCCAACGCCAATTTGCGAGCGAATTGACCCCGCAGATGCGAAGCTGTTCGCAGCAGCAGCGCTCGTCGCTGTGAATTGGCCGGCACACGATTTTTCGTGTACGACCAGGGCGAGCGTTCCATCCCGGCCTGCTGAGGGGTGACGGTCAATCCTGGGGCTTCTGGTCGCTTCTCGGTTCCGACTGGCTCTGGCGTGGACAGGCGTGCAGTTGGCCGTCCCCAGACCGGCCAGGTCCAAGGGAATGTACCTCTGCAGGCTGCGCGGTACCTTGTTGTACTGGATGTCACTGGCAGGTCGAACGGGTTAATGGCTCCCCGCGAGGGGTGTGCGCTGTGGTATCCAGAAGACCGCAACAGCAGTGAGAGCAAACTTTTTGCCCTCACTCACCACTGCCCGCCCGCTCGCTCCCCGGTTTCCTTTAGTTCCTTCCTCTCTCGCTTCCCCACCGCCTCCCTTCCTCGTCGCTTCCATTGCAAAAGATCCCGTGGGTCAAGCGAGCGAGTGAGCACCGCGTGGGCCGGCTGCGCATTTTCCATCTGGCCCAAAGACTCATTCGACTGGCAATGGAACTGAGGTGCCCTGCGTGACACGAGGGGATTGGACTGACGCGCTGCAGACCTTGCTTTTTTATTTCAACACCCGCCATCAGCGACAACACCCCCCTCTTCACAACCATCGACCACACACACTCACACACAGAGACAAGAGCGCCAAACCCCACACCGCGCAGCGCATCGCAGCCTGCTCCCGTCGTGCTCGTGCTCTTGGCCAGCCCTGGCTTCCCCCAGCCAAATTTGTGTTCTGCGTCGAGGTGTCCTCTTCTACGCTGCCTTTGCGGCGACCGCTGGAGCCGCGATCCCCTTCATGAGAAGTTGACCAGTGCATGAACGAGAATGGTTTTTCTGACCGGTGCGTTTACCAACAGGACTTCGGGGGCTCGCCGCCGTCTTGTGCCGGGCTTGAATATCTCGACGCTGACATGAGGAGGTACGTACCAGTCCGTCTACTACCTGCCCACCACACACAGCCCTCTCAACCCCCAGTCGCGGGGAGGCTCTTGTTTCCATTGGCCTGCCCGCCAGTCACAGCGGCCCAGGCTGTTCAAATACTTTATACCTTGCTCCCTAGCCGCACCCGACTTATACCGTTTATTTCCTGCATCATGCCCTTTCCGAGTCCCCCAGTTTCGATCTCGACCCTTTCCTTCTACATCACTTCACGCACGACGCCAGCCCAGGGAACAAGTGTCTGGGCCAACCGGCCAGCTCTGTGCACAACCACGACACGCTCTGCGCTTTTTTTGCACCCTTTCCAGCTGCCGCGACTGCTGCCATTCGCCTCTGCGGGACAGCGACCGAGCCAAGACCGCGCAACGCAAAGGCTATCCAGACGGTGTTGCTGCTGCTGCTGCTGTTGTTGCTGTTGCAGCTTACTACTTCTGCCCCTCCCGCCTCGCCTCTCTCCTCATCGCCCTGAGTGCGGAGACATGGGTACTTGCTTCGGCGCCGGACGTGCTACATAGGTGGCATCGACAAGCCGTTGCGAGCATTTCTGCTTGCTCCGCCAGTTGCCACAGGTGCTGTGCTTCGCGCTCCCGATCCTGTACCGGCCGCCGTGTGCCACTGCAAGTGTTGGCAGTACGACGGCGCCGTCCTACCTGTGCACCTGGATGTTTTGCATGGTACACACACAGCACCAAGGTACAGCAGTTGCGGGTGCCGGGCTCTGATAGACACTAGCGGCTCGCCCCGTGCATGGCGGCGTGGTGCTGGATGGCTGGCCTTGCGCATGCTGACACCCGATCTTCACCTTTAGTTATACCCAGGAATCTGCCAGCTCGCTGTCCACCTTGGAGGCTTCGGCCCAGCCGTCAAACTTCTTAAACTTGATCCCTCCGCCTGTCCCTCCTTATTCCCCTGAAGCCGGCCACTTTTATTCCGCCGCGCCCAGCCTCTTCCCTGGCCTGGACGTCAGGCCTCGACTACCTTCCAAGTACGTGACCATCCCCCGCGGCCCCCTCCTGACGGCCACAGCGCGCCGCCCAGGCCCGCCCAGTACTTACAGCTGTAGCAGTAGCACGTCTGGTCCGGGCATGGCACAAGCCCCTCGCTCCACGACGTTACCGCATCCAGGAACTCACATCAGCGCGCGAGACCTGTACGGTTCGTCTACGCCGTCCTATCGGAGGCAACCCGACCATCACCTGCCGCGGTCTCCGTCCTTCCCCGCCATACGACGACACCCACTGTCCTCACCCACACCCAGCCCCGTCACGTACAATCCGCTCAGGATGGACTCCGGCTACGGATCCAAGACGCAGCAAAACATCCCACCGCTCAACCCAATCGTGTCTCTTGGCCATTTGACTTATCAGGACCCGCAACAGACCCCGATTAAGGTCGAGATCAACGGAGTCATCGACAAGGGCTTCTTCCTTGCCGACAACGAGTGGACGTGCTACAGGCGGAACTACTTCTCATGCGTCTGCTCGTACTCGATCTCGCCCCCTAACCCCAACTACCCCAATGCGGGGATCCAGTTTGTGCGGCAGTCGGACTCGCAGCCCTTCCCAGTCTACGGTTTTGCCATGAGCATTTCGGCCGTGGTAGCGGACAACGAGAATATGGCCATCGAGCTGGTCCAGCACACGCCGAAGCGTGACAAGGGGCCCATCGCCAAACCCGAAAAAGTCCGGTTGTCGGCCAAGCCCCCGCAGTCGAGCCACCACCCCATCAACAGCATGTACAGCAACTCGAGCGGAGTCGGCGATCTCGGGTCTTCAAGGGGCTACGACCAAAGCTTTGGGCAGGCCAACAACAACAGCCTGAACAATGAACATACGTTTGAGCGCATCCAGTTCAAGCAGGCGACAGCCAACAACGGAAAGAGGAGGGCAGCACAGCAGTACTACCACCTCATTGTCGAGCTGTGGGCTGAAACTGGGACGCCGCAGGGTGGTGGTGATCCCTTCACCAAGGTGGCCTTCAAGAAGTCGGCCAAGATGATTGTGCGAGGCCGATCACCAGGACACTACCAGTCCGAAAGGAGGGCCAGCACGAGCAGCGGGCCCGGAGGATCCGGCGGTGGCAGCGTCGCTGGAACGGGCTACTCGTCGAACATGATGGGTGGGGGAGACTACTCATCCAGCCAATCGATGATGCAGACGGGCTATGGGCAGTACAGCGACCCTCGAGGCTACGGAGCAACACGCCACCACGAGCTGTCCATGGAGCCAATGATATCGCCAGAAGACTGTAAGGCGATCACAGAGCCCAAGGGGTACCAGTACTACGCAGGGCCCATCTACGAAAGCGAAGATTCGAGGCAACACCAGATCGAGCTCTTCTCGCATGCGCGAAGCGAGCCCGAGAGCACCAGCAGCAGTGGCAGCACCACAACCATGGGAAGCGGCGGGTTTGATCCGACGAAAGTCAACGTCAAGGGCGAGGCGGAGACTGGTCTGCCCAGCATGTTCTATGCCGGCAACTCGTTCTATTCGCAGCGTTGCGGACGCTTCGAAGGCAAGCCTAGCTCAGCTGGGTACTACCCGACGGCCATTCCCCCTTCGTCCTCGATGAACATGACATGATTCACAATGACCCCCAGGCGGGCGGATAATCACTTTTTGCTGCGCCACTCGCTACGCTTCATCAACGAATCCAAGGGCCTTCCAAATACCTACCGAGCACTGCATCAAATGTTCTTTCTTCAGGGTGTCGCTGCCACGCAAAAACAATAGCATGCGTCCAGCACCCAATCTTGGCATTGTCTTTCCTTTGTTACGTTTCTATGATATCAAGATCAAAAGCCGGGGTTCGGGAAACGGACAGAGAGCATTTACGGGATATACTGTTTTGTTGGTGATTTATTTGGCGGGCTGCTTGATATCCCTTAGATCTTTCTCCTTGTTTTTGTTCCTCTTCGACACTTATTCTGTTTGGGACTTCTCGTGGGGGTGCTACGGGAAAATTGGATGGCGCAAGGGATTAGGGCATGGCATGACAGTTAATGATTGGGACTTTTCTTCACCTTGTTGGTCGGGGCGTTGTCGCTGACCAACACGAGAGTATCTTTTTTATGCGTCTGGGAGTCGAGGGGGCGCGGGACCTGCGCCACGGTCAACGATGAATGGAATTTCCCCTTTCCACACTTCACCCCATCACCTCCCCCACCCCCACCCCCCCTTTTCTGTTGTTCCTTCTGTTGGTACGCATTCCTGGAGGGAACGAAAAGATGCGCGTGGAGATTCTGCACAGGAGACACCCAGCCGCCATATAACTGCACAATGACGGTATGTTCATTTTCATTTTCGAGGATGCAAGGATACCCGGCATCTGGCACTTCACCGCACCGTTGGCTGTTTGGCCAAGTGTCTCGGGCTTCAACTTCTTCTACGTTCGCTTTGGGGAGCAAGTCAGGAGGATGTTGCGATGAAATGATAGTTTCGAGGGCAGACTGAGAGTATGCGAGAAGTTCAGAGAAAGCAGGCCCGTGGTGTGTGTGACATTGTGCGTGTGAGACACCAATGGCTTTGAGTGTTCTGCCGAATCCAGGCCCGGGTTCGCGGCTCTTACAGGGGGCACATGGGTCTCATGTACGGCTCTTGCAGTCGGAGGACGACCAGGAGGGGATAGGGCGCGGCAAGCGGGGGCAAAGCAAAGCATTGGTATTCATGATACATGTTTTTAAGCTGCTGCCTATTGAGTGTCGCATGGTCGTCACCCGCCCAACAACCTTGACTTCCGGACGGGGACATTGGCGGCGCGTTGTCAACTCAAGTATTCCCTGGCCGTCTTTACCTTGTCGGTTCAAACTGACGTCGGCCCTCTCGTCTCATGTATCAAGATTGCCCAGCACTTTACCTTGAGTGACTGTTCTCGCCTGCTCTGCCATAGTTTGCCGAGCTTCATCGCTATCGCGCCAGAGGGGCACAGCTCGATAAAACGATCAAACGGGGGCAGAGATTCCAAATTGATGGAGACTTGCAGCGCCTTGTGCAACCCAAAAAGCCCTGCGGGTTCCTGAGAGCATGTCGTGTACGACCCAGGGAGCTTGGCATTTGGGGCGCGGACAAGTCTGACAGCCGCCAAACTGCCTTCGCAAGGTGACACACGGTGCTGAGAGAGAAGCGCCAACTCATCCCAGTCCTCTGGGTCAGCGGTGTACGCAGTCAGGTTCGGGTTTGTCCTTCCATGGGGAGAGGCGCCATGTCGCCATCTTTGCAGGTTTCTCCAGTCTTCTGTTTGCTCCTTTTTTTGTGGCCTTTCCCCCCCTCCTTCGTCGTTTCTTGTCCCACATTGCACGGCGCCGGAACGACCCGCAGGCGTGCAGTGCAGGCTGCTAGGTCGGTGCTTAGCCCGACTGGCAGCACCTGCTGCTCCTGCTGCTGGCTGGCCAAGGGTTGTCGGTCCCAGGCGCAGGAACATTCCTTCCATACTTGTTGCTGCCAACAACTCACATCCAACAACGTATCCTATCCCGACCTCCGCCATTCATGTGCACTCGCTCGGATTAGTTATTGCTCATTCTCGCATTTCGGGGCGCTATCGGAGAGGATCGTGAAGGGATCTCACGGCGGAATTGCACCGCACCGCTCTGCACCGCAACATCGGACGGAACCGACTGCAAAACGGAAGAAAAGAACCTTGCGCCAGTGGAGGAGGGCCGAAAGCAGGCCAAGATGGCCGCGCAGCCTCACTCTGAGCAGGGAATCTCCTGGGTGGATTCAGATACGCAATTGGCCCCCCTTCCCATTCGTCAATGCTTCACTAGCCAACCTCAGTGAGTGAGATAGCCTATGGGAGGGTAAGCCCGCATTGCTGAGTTGACAGTCTTCCAGACCGAATGGACAAAATGCTCCCCATCTACCGGTGCACCCGAAATGCCTCTGGAAGCGGCGCCAGCCGGTGACGGGCACTGGTGACTTTCCAATTTTCATCAGCCGTCTAGGTTGAAGGGGGGCCAGTTGCAGCCTTCACGCAGAATGACTTGCATGAACCCAGCATCTGGTTGCGCCCACCCCCCGAGTCGGTAGGCGTGTTTCCCCCCCCCGCCAAGGAGTGCTCTGCAGTTCGATCCGCGCCCCGACAAACCCGACACTCCCACCCACCCCCGTCTCGCACGCACCACACCCAGGACTTGCCGACGCAACCAAAATGAGTCGACCTTCCCGGCCCGACAATGGAAAGGCTGCTGCCCCGCTCCGGCCTCCGTTTCCTAACGCTTGGGGCTTGGGACGCGCTAGGCAGCCGTGAAAACGAAGGGACAGCGCAGCAACAATCCCTTCCCCGGCCAAACCCAACAACAGGCCGGCAGACTTTGCGGATGCGGTGAACGGACTCGGCCGGTGGCTACTGTCAATTAGCATTTTCTGTTTTCGGACAGTCCCCCGTCGTCACAAAGCAGGGGGTGGAATGAACGGAGCCGTCGCTGTTCGGTGGTTTGAGCCTGGACCCACCCCGGTCGAGCTTCAAACTAGCGTCCATTTCACGAGGGCCGTCCCGAACGGTGGTCGGGGGTGCGCGGCCGTGAGGCGTCCACTGACACCCGCCAGCCGTCCGTACCGCACCACACCATCGCTGGCTCAGGGCAACACGAAGCACAGCAGCAAACCAAAACAAAACCACGGTTTCGCGTCGTCGTTACATTCAGCGTTCATTGCGGGCTGCCACGGCGGATCAGTGCTCGATATATTGAACATACTGTGCTAGTGCTGCGCTGCGGCTGCCGATGCACGAAGTATTGTTTGTTCGCTCGAGGTGCCACTTGCCGCACGTGGATGCAGCAAACGAGCGGATGAGCAGGATATTGTTATTGCGTAGTGGGCCTCTTCGCCCCCGGCCAGCAGTACTCTCCCGACCTTTTCTCGAGCCCACCCACATGCATCGACAAGGCGTTGGAATGTGGTTTCAAGTGGCGCATGCTAGAAATACGATGACGATAAGGGGCAACGAGGCAGAAAGACAGAAGCAACCCGCCGAGGGCCTGCTTACAACGTCAAAGGCGCAATGAGTGGCAAGGCGGTGTCAAATTAAGCTTTTGGGACTAAAACCGCCTTGAGAGACCCCCTTTTCCGGCTGCACCAGAAATTTCAACTCGCCAAATCGTCCCGCGGTGACACAATGCCGCCGCTTTTTTTTGTTTCGTCTTTTGGTGGGCCGGGGCGACCGGAGATGCGTCAAACAAACGGAAGCTCGATCTGAGATTGGGAATCCAGAATCCCGGCTCCCAACTGATCGGTCACGCCACGGTTCGGAAGAAATCAAACATCTGGCCGTTCATACAGTTCGTCTCGAGCCCTTCACTGTGATGCGTACAGTGGAGGCGCGTCTCAGCGCCTTCTCCGGGCAGGCAATGGAAGCTGGCGTCCAATCGATCTAGCTCCGCGACGCCGCGAAGCCTGCCGTACGATGCACTCACGTCGAGATTGTCCAGTGACAGTATGGTGACGAAGTAACTAAGAGGAGAGAATGCTCCTCCTGTGGTCGCTGCTTGGTCGTCATCACGCAAGTTGCCGAAGTTGTGCGTTGGCGGTGCGAGCATTGTCAGCAATAGTCTCACAGCACACCTTCACCCGCTTGATGGTGCCGGCGTCACCCTGGTTCCTTGTGCATTTTCAATCTATCAGAACCCCATCTAACCGCATCACGGCTGCAATCACGAATTCTAGAACGAGGGCGGGAAGCAGTGGGTCCTAATCAAGTCCGAGGCAAGCGATTGCGGTGGAAACTGGCCATCAAGGCTCGCCAATACCACAGTATGTGACTTTGACCACTAACAGCAGAGCCAGGACGCGAGCCTGTGAGAGGGTCATATCTGATGGGCATGAATGTGGGGCAGAACGCACTCTCCTGACGAGAACCCCAGGGGAGAAGGTACCTCGATGTACCCGCCGTTACGCACTGCAGGCCCAAGACACCCCCTCTTCTTCCAACCAACCCCGCTGCTCGGTCTCAGGACCTTTCCACTCCATTTGTGCAGCCCTCGCACTGGGTGGCGCCCCGGCGAGCGACCCTGAGCTGGACTACGGTCCTTTTTTTGCTTCATCGATTCTGCACCGGGACGATTCCAGAAGAGCCAAGGTCTTGGTGATGCTCGGTTCGAGGACATCACCATCGCACCTTCATGCTTACCCGATTCATCTTGTCAAGCGACTTCCTGGACATAGCTTGAACACAGATCACGGCGGCCCGCGCCCACCCGTCTCACCCTACGTCACAGAGGTAGCCCTCCCCGAGGATGCCATAATACTCTGTAAGACGGGATCGAGACTCTAGCGCAGTGCTAGTCTTCCGACTATGAGTGTGCTTTACTCAGCAACATTCCATAGCGCGACTTGAACAGCGTGTGGAATCAAGTCGGTAAGGAGTTCCCGTGCTAGCTCCGGAGAAAGCAGCGAAAGCCTCGAGGCGTTCGAAACCGGTGAGAGAGCGAAGCAATCAAAAGAAGGAAACACGGTAAAGAAAAAGGAAATCAACATGGAATCATGCCCTCGACGCCCTGAACGGGTTGCCGGTGGGTGTTGTCGGAGGCTAAGGTAGCTTCCAGGGAATCGATGAGGTGCCGCCGCTGCTGGCGGCCCTCTTCGGCAAATGCACTGATCGCCGGTTGGGTCAGAAGCTTCGCTCTGCTGCTGGCCACTCACCGGCATCGACGGACGCCGGCCGCTCAGCGCGCCGACTGAGAAACAAGGAGCACACTGTCAATTCTCATTTTTCTGTCAGAACCTGGAACCCGGCGGGCCGTTCTTAGATGCGCATCCCACGGCTTCCAGCCAGCCACTCGCCGTATGCCTCTTTTGCGTGCCTACGTAGCGAATTCAAGGCAAGACGAAAGACACGCTTTTCACCGCTCATCTGTCGGGAGGCCGGAAAGTAGCAGTTTGATCGAATTGCAGTCGAGCCGTTTCAGTCTTGGTCCTTCGATCATCATTTGCATTTGAGGTATTCCGTCATCTTACTCGCGGCACCATCCACTCAACGGTGCTGATGACTGGACGCCGGAGCAGGCTCCGCCACTGGGACAGATTATGGCAGGTCGGTAGGTAAGGTAATCAGCCCCCAGAGGGTGGTGTGGGCTCTGGGGGGTTACACAGCATCCCCCCTTCTTCCCCCCAGGGCTGTCCAGCGGGTGGATTTCAGCCCTATCTCACACCCTATCTCCGACCTCCGACTCGGTGGTGTGGTAGCTGCGAAAAATTCGATTGGGCATTCTGACCGACGATGAAAGCCTATCAGATGGGGTCCAGACGGCATTCATCTGATGGGGGATGAAGCAGAGGACTGGGAGGGAACGCTCTGGCCTTTTGCAAGGCTCCGAGTCGGGATTTCATTTTGTTTCAATGTGAGTTGACGCCGTACGCGACTGCCGACTGCCGATTGCCCCCGCTGCACTCAGCCATCTCGGCTGTCCATCCATCAGGCTCTGGTCGGGTTCGTGAAGGGGAGTCACTCGCTGAGCCTCAACGGCCCAACTAGCTGCCGTTTCAAGACGTGGTCGCAGCTCGGCTCCCTCGGTCAATCTACCACACGTAGGCCCCCGTAGGCAAAAGTGCCGACCATGACGGAGCGGTGTGTCTTGTTGCGGCATGCTCGGCTGGGCTTTAGACCTCGCGTACTTCGCTTCTGGAGAATGTACCAAAAGTCACATTCAATACATTCGAAGTAGTCCATGGTCTAGACGTGTGCTACTGTGGGCATACTTACTACGCTGCTTGGCCTCATGAATCTACTACTGCTTGGGTCTTATCCGAAGGTAGGTTTGTAGATGGGGTTGACGCACCTTTGCCTGCCGCTCGCGGCGCGGTAGAAGTGGCCTGAGTCAGGTCGGGCATGGACACGTGACTCCATGTTGCTTTTTCCGGGCTCTTGAGCGTGTTGCCGTCTTCTTTCTGCTTGGTACCGCGGATGTGGTTAGATCTACCATTTTCGATGCAGGAGGATCCTGTGAGTTTTTACCTGCATGGCGTCCTAGCTGCTCCGGCTGACGCCGGTACGAGGATCCGGCCCCCGGCGCCGTTGCCGCGCCTTGGCCTCCGTTTTTCCTTGGGTAGGACGGCAGGTTCCAGGTCCCGGGTATTCAAACGAGACTAAGGTAGTCGATGGCGTTGTGGTGTTTTTGATGGCTTTTGGCTGGAACGGGGGATGACACCCGGCTGGAGTGGGAATGTGAAGGCGTTGGGGCTATAACCTAGTCTCGGTAGAAGGGGATAACCGCGGAGGCCGATGAATAATTAGAGCCCCGCACGGGGGTCGTAGGGCCTGTATTCGCGGGCGGGCGGGTTTCCGCCCAATCGACCCCGCGCCGTCCCGGCATTTTTGACAGTCGGCATCCAGCGCTGGGTGTCCATGGATGGGATGACAGTTTAGGCATCCGCCAATACCGGACATAAGGCATTGGACCACGGTTCAAGCTTCTGCAAAGCCGGATATCAAACCCGAGTCTGGTTCTTGAGCCCCGAAGTCTGCCATGCCATGCGGCGTATCGACCGGCCCGTTTCCGTGTGCGCTACCAAATATGACCTGACGTATGCGTCTGCCCAGTCCGTGCCGCAAATGCGAGTCCAGGTGCCATTTCTGCGAGGACCATGCAGATATGTCAAGATTTGAACGTCTGACCGCCCGGGGAGTTAAGACAGCTGTCCGAAGGCATCGGTCCTTTCTATCGTCCGTCGTAACTCGGAGCACATTGCGGGAAACCCCTGGTTTGATGGAGGCATGCGAATTTTGCCCGCTTCTGAATACGATTTCGGCTGACGGGTCACTCTATGGGACTAATTAACCCGCACATGCCCGGTACGACGCTTCGATGTTCCCAGGGGCATTGATGTTGGTCGTCGATTGACAGGTGGGCTGCCAGGGTTATGGTAACCCGCTCCCTGGCAGTTCCTGTCAGATTCCTGTCTGTGGGGTGGCAGTTCGTGTTGCGATGCTTCTGGAGCGAATAGGAGAATATTTTTTGAGGCCGGCCCGACGATTGAGATGGGAGCATGTTGTGCAACTCTGCTGGCCTGGACTCTCGGGTCTGAAGTCTGACCGTGGGATTCGGCTTGGCGATCCTGATGACGATGGAGTTGCCGTCGCTAGTACTCTTTGGGTAAACAATGCAAACTATGGGTTAAATACATTTGGATGCTCGGAGGGACCCGAGGTACGTAGGATTTGTTGGTTGCGCGTAACACTCGGCTTGGGCAAAGTTGAGATGGTGTTGGTGGTCTTCGAGAAGTAGATTATTGATCAGTTCCGAGGCCAGGGACCCGTCTTGGCTGCGGATTTATCGTGGATGCCTGGAGCAAAGGAGACCATGTTGAATGTCAGGTGTGTCTGTTGGTGGCTTGGGATCTTGCTGCGCCGTATTAGGGTTTGCAGTCGAGCAGCAGTGTGAGCCAGAGCTCGGATACCTTGAGGAGAGGCACGTGGAAAGAGCGACTTCGGTACGACGATAACCTGACTGATTGTAGTAAAGATATCCTGGCCGGACAACGTTAGCATAAAAATTGTGCAGTCGAGACACAGGGAGAGCAGACCTAATGTTGGTCAAGGGGTATGCTAAGGAAAGACGTTGTCGAAAACTTTCCTGATCCAACTGTTGCTGGCGCCAGCCAGTCTTGGGCTGGGCAGGATAGATTGCTGGTAGGATGTATGGGTAAGAAAGAAAAGTCCGCTATGGTGCCCGCCTTCGCATCATGTAGGTATTCTTCCAAGCTTCCGGTGCGAGCAAAAGATGGCAGGAACTATAAAGAAGGAGCGAGACGGCTGACGAACCAGCTTGGAGACATTGTGTCTGATATCGACGACGGAGTCATTCGGCGTGGCCTTTGAAGCCGAGTGAAGATTAAAGAACAAATCACTTGCGTGGCGTGAAGTTGGTTGCTGCTGGCAATGGAAAGCTCGATCTCGAAATCCTGAGTCACCATCCGAAGTGGCCAGCCTTCGGTGACCGGCATGACAAACGGCAACCACCCTTCTTCGTACCTTCCATCCCAACTCTCAGGCACCCAGCCGCCGCACATTATCAGCAACGAAACAGCAACCCCTTTCAACAACCAGAAAAACTAGTCTCCTGTAGTACAGAGGTTAGTATGGGGGCTTGTCAACTTGCGTTGCAACCCGCCCTTGACCCGGGTTCGAATCCCGGCGGGAGAGAGCAGTTATTTTTTTCCTCTGTCTCCCTCTTCGGTGGGTTTCTTTTTTTATTTGTGGTAAGGTGGTAAGTGGTTACGTTGTCTTCCGTGGTCGGTGCTCACAAGCCCTTCACCAGGGCACCGATGGTACAGGATCTGATGCTGACCCGCCTGGTGTTGTGGACCTAATCTGATCCCATCACCAGAATCATTGCCATCCTGTGATTGTGGTTCGGAGGTGTGATGGTTTCAAGGTATATGGGAGGTAAGACCTTGAAACTGCCCAGTGGTTCGTTTTGCTGCGGAGTACGGGAAGTGAAGTTCCAGCACGGAGGACCCACAAAACCAAACACTGTCCTTCAACGCACGCCGTACCAAGTCCATCGAGAGTTGCCGGTGTGAAGTGCTATGCACCCGACTGTAAACCAGTATAGATCCGAGAGCGAGTAGTTCTAACAAATATGTATACCAAGCCGGCCACCAAACTAGTATCGACTAGCAGGGATCATTCACACGTGGCTTCATCCTTAAAGCCATCAATTCTGTTAACTTAAAATAGTGTTACCCACCAGTGCTACCTAGTATAACCTTATAGACTTGACCAGATCCACATCTAGCCACGGTACTTTTGTCTACCCCCGCCCCATTATAGTGTTGACAAGATATTACAAGCCTCGCGACCACGCTATGCGGCCAGGTCCAGTGTTGAATCTCCCTCCAACTCCAATCTATATCAATACCTCCAAATCGCATCCGCCATCGACACCACCTGCGCCATCTCCTTCACATCATGCACCCTGACCACATCTGCACCTCCCTGAACAGCCGCCGCAACCGTCGCCGCTGTCCCCCAAATCCTCTCCTTGGGCGTCGGCACCCCCGTGACCTGCCCAATGAAGCTCTTCCTGCTCGAACCCACCAACCACGGTAAGCCCTGCAGCCCAGGCCAGTGCCTTAACTCCTCCAAATGCCTCAGCACATCCACGTTCTGCATGCCGATCTTGGCGAAACCGAGTCCGGGATCAAGCACAATGCGCCAGCGCCGAATCCCCGCGGCCTCGGCGGCCTCGACGCGAGAAACCAATTCGCGAGCAATCCCCGCGATGAGACCGCCCTCGGAAGACGGGTACTCGGCCAGCGAGGACATGGTCGCGGGCGTGCCGCGCATGTGCATGAGGCAGACGGTGGTGCCGAGGCGGGCAACGGTGGGGAGCATGTCGGGGTCCATGGACCCGCCAGAGACGTCGTTGACGATGTCCGCGCCGGCGGCGACGGCGGCCTCGGCGACGCGGGCGCGGTAGGTGTCGACGCTGATGAGGGCAGGCTGGGTGAAGTGCGAGCGGATGAGCTTGATGGCGGGGACGACGCGGGCGAGCTCCTCCTCGATGGGGACTTCGGGGGCGCGGGGCGCGGTGGATTGGCCGCCGATGTCGATCATGGTGGCGCCGGCATCGAGGAGGGACTGGACGCTGGCGAGAAAGGAAGGGGGATCGAGCTCGGGGAGCTGGCCGCCGTCGGAGAAGGAGTCGGGGGTCATGTTGAGGATGGCCATGACGTGAGTTTTGCGGTCGGGTTTGAGGGCTTGGATGGGGGGATGGTGGGCTGAGAGGGGGGTCATGGTGGTGAGCGGGGGGTCGGAAGGGGGGAGGTTGTCGAGGAGGTCGCGGGTGAGGGTCCAGGGGCGGGTGTGGTCGATGGGCTTGTGCGGGATGAGTTCGGCTAGGGGACGGAGGACGAACTCGCGTTCCGGAATACCGATGTGAGGCACCTTGAGACGTTCATGATCGATCTTGAGGTTCTCGTAGAGGAGAATGTCAAGGTCGATGTTGCGGGGCCCCTTGTCGATGACTTTCCTGCGGCCAAGAGCATTCTCGATTTCTTGGAGGGCATCCAGCAGCGCTAGTGGCTCCAGTGTAGTCTCGACCTGGCCTGCGGGTTAGCCTCGCACTGCATGAATAATCGTGGCAGAAAGAGAAAGCGGACGCACCTCGCAGGCTCCATTGACAAATCTATCCTGGTCAAGTACGTACATGGGCTCTGTTTCCCACAGTGAGCTTGTGCGTTTGACTTTGATGCCCCTTGCGTCCATCTCATTGCACGCCTTCTCAATCCAGGCAATTCTATCGCCCATGTTGCTCCCCAGGGCAATATAGGCCGTCCGCTTGGCGGGGAGCCTGGATGTGTCTGTGCCGTCCATTTTCTTCCTCTTTTGCGGCGGCAGCGAATACTTTTTGAAGCTGAGTGAATCGGCTGCTGCTCGTCGCGTCGATTGTGAAAAGTGTTTTTGAGAGGTCCTGCTCAATGGCAGGTGGATGCAGAAAGCTTGAGCATGCCTAGATATTGGAGTTACCGCTATGTGGCTGTTCAATGGCCTCAGCGAGACCGTTGCAAAGTGCCTCATGTTCGGCGTTTTGCCGCGTCGACAGGATAAGATGTGATGGCGTCGTGACATGAGTGGATCAGTTGGTGTCGAACATCGGACGACAGGCGCGGCTGGGGGTTAGGGTTGGAATACCACAGCCGTTGGTGGCGTGGATGGCTGAAGTTATCCGCCGGTAGCCGCCACCGGACAAGCCGCGGAACCTGCGGCCAAGCTTCACTTGGATGGGCTGTCTGCGCTTGAGCTGAACAAAGTTCAGCCGCTTTAACGTCTGTTTGAGGGGAAAGCAGCGCCCGAGGACCGAGATGGACGTACCGGGCGAATTAGGGGCGGGACTTCCACTGACCATCCGTCCCAGGGACCAAAACCTCTCTCAACCCCTCACAGACGGTCGTTGAGGTTCTTTGGGGGTGCCTCGGCTTTTTGCCCCATGACAATGTAGCCCCTCCATCCGAGAAGGCGGCCCGGGGCCCCAACTCGGCTTAGCGCACAAGTCCGACTCTCCAGACCTCGGCACATGCACCCCAGGAATACGATTGAAGATGCGGGTGCTTCCCCGGATCTCTAGATAACCTTTCCCCATTTCCCTCTCTCTTCCAGCCACCGTATCCCAGCATCATCGAACTGCCCACCACAGCGTTTCGTCAAACCGTCACAATGGCTTCCCCACGTATGCAGCCCGTCTTTCACAGCGGCGCAATTGCAGCCGCAATGCCTCGCTGGCCCCGCGCAGCAAAGCGCCGCGCATAAAGCTGACAGCCGAGCTGACAATGGTTTCGTACAGAGAGAATTCGCACCCCGATCACCGATCTCTTCGGGATCAAGCACCCCATCCTTCTGGCAGGTATGAACGTCGCGGCCGGCCCCAAGCTGGCCGCGGCTGTCACCAACGCCGGCGGAATGGGCGTTCTCGGCGGCATCAGCTACACCCCCGACATGCTTAGGGATCAGATCGGTGAGCTCAAGTCGCATCTCGTCGACAAGAACGCACCCTTTGGCGTCGATCTCCTCCTTCCCCAGGTCGGCGGCAACGCCAGGAAAACCAAGTGCGCATCCCCATCCGCTCCGCTTCCGTGGCTCCGGCTGACTGACTTTCCCTCGCAGCTACGACTACACCAAGGGCAAGCTCGACGAGCTCATCGATGTCATCATTCAGTCCGGCGCCAAGCTCTTCGTCTCGGCCGTCGGTGTCCCCCCCAAGCACGTTGTTGAGAAGCTTCACAAGCACGGAATCCTCTACATGAACATGATCGGCCACCCCAAGCACGTCAAGAAATGCCTCGACCTCGGCGTCGACATCATCTGCGCGCAGGGTGGTGAGGGTGGTGGCCACACCGGTGACACCCCCACGACCGTGCTCATTCCCGCCGTCGTCGAGGCCGTCAGGGGCTACAAGTCCCCCATGACCGGCAAGCCCGTCCAGGTTATCGCGGCCGGTGGTATCCACAACGGTCAGCTCCTGGCCGCCGCCCTCATGATGGGCGCCAACGCCGTGTGGGTCGGCACGCGCTTCGTCCTTTCGGATGAGGCCGGCGCCCCTGAGGCGCACAAAGAGGCCGTTCGCACGTCCGGCCACGACGACAACATTCGCACCATTATCTTCACTGGCCGCCCCATGCGCGTCAAGAAGAACCCCTACATTGTCAACTGGGAGGAGGAGCGCCAGGCGGAGATGAAGGAGCTCGCCGCCAAGGGCAAGATTCCCTACGAGGCGGATCTCGACAAGGTGCTCGCTGGCGAGGCCGAGAACTCCCCTGGCATCCAGGGATCCGGTCTGCTTAACGCCACCGGCGACGACGACGGGGATATCGAGGATAAGCTCGACGAGTTCCGCCCATACTTGATGGGCAAGTGCGCGGCTGTGTGCAACGAGAAGAAACCGGCAAAGGCGATCGTTGACGAGTTTGTCAACGATGCCGTCAAGTGGATGCAGAACGGCAACTCGTACATTGTGTCGACTGCCAAGCTCTAGAAAGGAGGGAGATGATACCTAGAAGTTGAATATGCCTGTATATATAGCGTGTTCTGTCTGTATGAAGGAATGATCTAAGCATTTTTGGACACATTTATCATGTTTTTGGTCCCGTCTTCCGTGTTCGCGACGCTGTTAGATGCTTGTGCATCGTCAACCGCCACTTGGTGGTTTATGCGTTGCTGTTTTTACATCTCGCGGCACAAACAAAGAATATCGCATGTCCCACGATTTGCAGGTGATCGCAACAGGGGTTTAGCGGCTTGGAAACCGGGAAAGCTGCGATGTGACGACACCGCCGAGGCACTTGCCGCTATGCCTTAAGGGCGATCCCCATTCCCCAACCCCCACCTTCGCTTGCTGGTGCTGGGCGACTCCGCATAACTTCATGTGAGCTTCATCGTGAGATTTCTCGTACAACCATCAAACGTATTTTGAGTCGAAATCGGAAAAGAGAAAACCAGAAGAACGCAAAGATGCCTCGCCTCCCAGAAGATGGAGAAGGATATGAATCCGATGACTCGGAGAACCTCTTCGAGCAGGGCGCTCGCAAAGCGAAGAACCTCTGGTCCGGTTTCCTTGACTTCGCCATGCAGGGCAACGTCCTCGAAATCGCCTTTGGTTTAATGTACGTCGCACACCCCTTACTGATTACTCCGTCATCGGATATTTACTTTTCAACAGCATCGCCTCCATGTTCACCGCCGTCGTCACATCTCTCGTTACGGACATCCTCCTGCCGCCCTTCTCCGTCCTCATCCCCCTCAACAAGAACCTCGAAGAGAAATTCGCCGTGCTGCGCCCTGGCCCGGCCATGCCCGAGGATGGCTACAACACGCTACAGCTCGCGCAGGAGGACGGCGCCGTGGTCATGGCGTATGGCGTGTTCCTGAATCGGCTCATCAACTTTGTTGGCGTGGGCTTCTCGCTGTACGGCTTGGCGTCGCTGTATCAGTGGTTTTCCAAGGACCCGATCATCAAGAGGCAGGTCAAGTGTAAGTATTGCCGGAAGTGGATCAATGAGAAGAGCTCGAGGTGTGTGAATTGCACGAGTTGGCAGGATGGGAGGGAGGATCATAGGAGGGCGTGATGGGGATTTTAGGAGAGCGTGATGGCGTCCCGAGGAGACCGCAGAACGGTTCGCTAGGCTTGGGACGTGGGATGATGAGGTATGATTTGGCGCGTTCTCGTTACTGCTCGGTGTCTGAGGAGGATTGAGACTGCGATTGCATGTGTTTACTCTGCGAGCAAGAATACCCTGTCGTTTGGCCTGTTACCCTTTCTGCATATTTTCCCTTACTCTCATGTATACTCGAAGGAGAGAACTCCAGGACCTCTATATCCAAACCCTCACTCCAGCAAATCTTACAATGCCGCAACAACAGCAGCAACACCAGCCAGCACCGCCCTCGCCGTGACCATCGGTGCCCCAGCCTTGCTCGTACTAGTACTCGCTGCTCCCGCGCCCGTCCCCGTCGCCTGCGGAGCAGACAGCTTCTCCAACCCGCCCGTAATCGTCAACGGGCTCGCCTCCTTGGACCACTGTTCACAACATTAGCAAAACCCATCTCACCACGCCAAGAAAAGGCCAACACTCACATCCTCAACCGTGGTCGTGACCACCTCCTGCGTACTAACAGTCGACGTCGTTGACCCCATCGCAATAACCCCAAACTGCGACATGGTACCCGAGCACGTCGCGTCCTTTGTCCCAATCACACACCCCAACACAACCCTATGCGTCACCGACCCCGCCCTATCACCATGTTAGCACCAATCTCCTCCCTCAACCACCCAAACGAAGGCAAAAAAATAGAACATACTCCTCCACGGCAGAGTAACTCTGCGCCTGACTAAACGTCTTCGCCCCAATAAACGCCGTAGCGCTATACAGCTCCGCACACGGATCGCTATACGTCCGGTCGCCCATCGTCTGCGTCTCAGTGGAGGGACAATGCAGCGCGACGGTGGTGAGGTCTGATTCGACGGCGATGACAGAGCCGTACATGCCGTCGTCGGCGCCGAGGGGCTGGATGACGTTGACGATGGTGGATGACTGCGCTGCCGCGAGGCGGGAGAGCGCCGAGAGGGCGAGGAGGAGGGGCGTTGAGCGGTGCATTTTGTTTGTTTACCTAGATTTGCCGAGGCTTGAGATGTATGGGTTGAAGGTGAAGATGGTGGGAATTTGGATCCAAGAAGAGAGAAGAATGAGAAAACGGCGCGAACGGGAAACCCATCGCGTCGATCTGGGGTTTATTGCCTTTGGCAATTTCCCTTTCGAGATCGTGGTTCGACCCCGTATTCGGCGATCCGAAACAGCGAGGTACAGGGGGGTTTCCGGTGTTGATTGGACCTGGTACAGGTCGCATCGGATCCTCGCCCCTTGCAGTGCACGGCACAGGGGGCAAGGACATCACGGGACAGCACAACCAAAATTGTCACCAACAATACAAAGCCCAAAAGTCGCTGTCTTCTGTACTTTTCTCTAAGATACCAACCTACCCAGCTAGTCCCAGTCTCGAAGCTATATCATATTGCCTATTACAAACTAGACACCTTCGCCGCACCCCCAGACGCCTGCCTGCTTTACCATCTCCATGCTCCCTGCCAAACCACATTCTTGCCAGATCGGATTCGCATCCAGGATGACAGTGCTCCTGTTCCGTCCAGCCCTTCCCCTTCCTCTCCTATCCACTTACGCCAACCCAACCACCCTTGACACATTGCTTCTCCCTGCCGAGGCTGCCTGATCCACACCTACTAGTTTCCGAGATAGGCCCTTATAGCACCTTGGAGCTTGCCAGAGGCTTCTCCAGCGATGCGCGTCAAGTTCTCCAAATCGTCGCCCGCAGTGATGCCGAACTTCCGCACAAAGTCCTTGGCAGCTGATTCGAGGTCGCCGTATTCGTCACCGACATCATCCTCCTCGGGCCGTCCAAAGTAGGCGTTGGAGGAAATGGCAGAAGCGCCCTCGAAGCCCTGCAGCCGTGACTTGGCCTCGGCCTGCGCACTGGGGTCGAAGTTGCCCTTGCCAAACACCTCGTCCGAAGAGATGGCCTTTTGTGTGCCAAACTTTTTCCGCGCAAAATCGTCCGCATCATCTACTCCTGTTAGCAAGCTACCCTCAATACAGAGGGTGAGTGACGAAACAAACCCTCAGCAGCGGCCTTGATAGGCCCAACAGATCCGAAGCCACCGGTCCCCTTCTTCGCCGCGGCAGCCTTCGCGCCGCCGACCTGGCCGAAACCCAGCCTGGCCACACCCATGCCCAACCGCTCCAGCTCCGACGCAGACTTCTCTCGGCTGTGGGACGCAGACCCGTAGCCACCGCGCGGGGCAGGGGCAACAGGTGTGGGCGAATGGATCTTAGACTCGGCCTTTGTGGTGGCCTTGACCTCCTCCTCAGCTTCAGGATCGTACCCGAGCTTCTCAATGCGCTCAGCCTCCTCCTTGGCCTTCTTCTCGGCCTCGTCAAAGTCGATGATATCAGCAGTGACCTTCTTGGCACCCAGCTTCGGTGCCTTCTTGGCGCCGAGGACGTTGGCCTTGCGGGGGCCGGCAGAGGGGGCCGTTTTCCTTAGCGCAGCCGAAGTTGTGATGCGGCTGGCGGCAGGCTTGGTCTCACCCTCAGCCTTGGCGAGAGGCGAGGATGTGCGCGCGATATCTTTGCCGTTAGCTCCGGCATTGAGGAAAGGAGACGGTGTGCGCCCGACGACAGGGGGAGTGGCGGTGCGGGAGATGGGCGGCGTGGGCTTCTTGATGGCGGGCTTATCCCAAGAGGAGAAGAAATCATCATCCGGCTCGCCGGCCGGCGTGTTTGAGCCCTCGACAACATCCCCACCTTCGGTGATGACGACCTCGCTAGGGAATCTGCAAACTTGTCAGCGCAATGCGATGTAGCGACTGGGAGGTTTCCACCGACTCCTTAGCATCCCGTGCAGCTCTCTTCTTTAGCTCCTCCTTGTACTTGGTTGCAGCGGCCGACTGGTATTTGGTCTTGGGGTCCTTGCTGTTGAGCGCAGCCGACCCGCCGTTTTGCTGAAAGAACTTGGTTGCCGATTCGTTACCGCCCACCTTCATAACCCTGAGCTGGTCCCATTGCCATTCTGCCAATCTGGTTAGACGAGATTTCCATCTTTCGTGACCAGAGGAGACATACGATCGAGGTTGGTAGACCGCACAAAGGAGATGTGGACGCCGAGGTTGCGATGGTTGGCCGAGCAGTCGAGGCAGAGGTAAATGCCAAAGGGGACCGAGGTCCAGGTCGGGTTCTTCTGGCCGCAGTCGAAGCAAACCTGCGCAAGGCACGGGTCAGCGTGTCAGGCCTAGAATCTGCGTTTCGGGACCGGACTTGCCTTGTTGGCGGGCTTGGTCTTCAACTTCTCAAAGATCTTGAGCGACTGCTGCTTTGTCGCGAGAGCGCTCATCTTGACTAGCTGCGCGCAATCGCCGGTTCGTATGCGTGGTAAGACTGCGTGGTGCTATGCGCCGGTGCGTGGACCGATCTCACTCTTCGCTGTTGTTCCGGGAAACGGCGGTTGTCATCGAGACGGGGTCCCCGTCGCCTCAGCTCGTTCAGGAGAAAGCGGGCCACATTTTGGATTGCCATCCATGTGGCATCAATCCAATGCGCTAGGCCAGATCCCGCTTAGGCCACATTGCCCCTCGGCGGGCAAACGAACCCACCCGGTCGCGTGTCCCGAGAAATTGCCGGCGCGGCACGGCAACAACCCTGACCCACTTCTTCAATGGAGATCTCGAAGCTCCCCGACCAAGCTTCCAAAGCTTGAATCTCAAGCCAATTCAACGACCTTCAACACCACCCCCGGAACGGCCTCAAGCCGCCCCGCCATGGGCACCCCCAAACCACCATGATGAACCGACTCACCGCACCCTCGCGACTTCCACTCCGCGCACCCCCCACCACCACCGTCACCCTCCGCAATCCCCTCCCCCGCCAACCAACCCTCCCCCGAGCGTATTCCGCCCAAAACCCCCAACAACCCACCTCCCGCCGCTCCGTAACCCCCTTCAACGACGATGGCCGCGTCCCCTGGTCCCACCTCTCGGCCACGGAAAAAACCGGCCGCGCCGCGCAGCAAACCTTCAACTTCGGCCTCGTCCTCGTGGGCGTCGGCCTCACGGCGGGCGTAGGCTACCTCTTTTACCAGGAAGTCATCTCGCCCGACAGCAAGACGGCGTACTTCAACCGGGCGGTGGACCGCATCAAGAAGGACGCGCGGTGCGTGGAGCTGCTTGGTGACGGGCGCAAGATCACGGCGTACGGCGAGGAGACGCATAACAAGTGGCGGCGGGCGAGGCCGATTGCGTCGACGGTGACGCGGGATGGGAGGGGGAATGAGCATTTGAGGGTGCATTTTAATGTGAGTTTTTTTGTTTTTGGCCCTGTGTGTGAGGGTGGTGGCCTTGGGGAGATGCTGACGGGTGGGGATAGGTTGCTGGGCCCAAGGGGACGGGCGTGGTGCAGATGCATCTCGTACGGCGCGCGGGGGAGGCGGACTTTGAGTACAGGTATTTCTTTGTGGATGTGAAGGGGCAGTCGAGGATTTATCTCGAGAATGCGGACGCATCATCAGCGGGGACTGGGGACAAGGCAAAGGGGTTCAAGCTTTTCGGCGTCAAATGGTCTTGATGTGAGGATAAAAGTGTATTATATGCGGTTTGGGGCTCGAGTATGGGTATGAGGGTGTATTTTGTATCATTTACATTGACAACTAGGGTTGTTGGGTCGCAACGTCTCAATTTGTTCTTTTCGTCCCCATGGTACATGCTTCGGCTACTTCTAGCCATCTCATGCTCTGAACGCTATTACAGGACCCGTCTGCGGTGATTGTAGAGCCATCGTGTACTATACATGAAAGCCGACATTGGTGCAACTTCAGTGTGTTGAAGAATTGAGCCCTCGAAAACAGCGCGAGACGTCATCTCGCTAGCTTCACACTCCGCGTATACGCCCGTGGCAAAGGGGTGAAGAAAAACACGAACGACGAACCGAATCCAGTACTCCATGCTAATAGCAACCGGCTACATGCGAACAGCACGGCGAAATTCCTTTCTCACGGAAAGGGACATGCCATGCATCATCACTGCCCTTCATCACCTTCCATTTTAGAAATCCACTTGTTCATTTGCGCGTACTTATCCTCAAACGTCCTCTGAAGCTTCTCGCAGGCGGCCCACATGGGGTCCTTCTTGTTCCAGTACGTGTAACAGTTGGTGAACATCTGGTTCATGTCGGCCAGGAACTCACTCTCGTCGCGGTATTCCTTACGGTCCATCTTGGCCTTCATGGTGCCGAGGTCCATGGGCTTCTTAACCTTGTCGAGGTAGTCGGGGACGCCATCAGCCACGGGGTTAACGGGCTGCTTAAACGCGCCGACAAGGCGAGTCCAGAATCCTGAAAGGTGGTGTTAGTGGGAGAAGGTGATGGGCGAGGACAGGCTTGTTTCTTACCTGGTCCAGAGAGCATCCTTGTGAGCAGGTCCGCGCAGAATTCGAGTTTCTGGCTCGTCGTGAACTCGCGATCCCCAGCGAAGGCGTTGGAACGGCGCTTTGGTTTTGATGTCGGTAAGGCCTGCCTCGCTGCCGGCTTCTTAACACCGGCAGGCTTTGGTGGTGCTGGAGGGGCGACACTCGGGAGGACATCAGAGTATCGCTGCTTCTTAGTTGGCTGCGACGGGCCCTCGTCACCCTCGTCAGGCTCGAGAACGTGAACGCCACGTTTTAGCGAGACCGCTGCGGCAGGTGGTTGGATCTGGACAAGCGGAGCCGTGTTGAGGTCGCTCACAGCCAGCACAAGCTCGCTGAGTACCTCCTGAGGGAGAGACCTGGCAAACTCAGCCCGTGACTCGGAGAATCTCATATATTCGGCTGCCCATGAGAGCAAGAGTTTTCTGATGGAGGATCCCTCTGGAGTGTCGTTCCAGACCTGGACCAACAGAGGCGCAGCGGGGATGCGGTCCGTTAGACGCCGGCACTCAGACATGGCTTCCAGCGTGTTATCGCAGAGGCCCTCAATGCCCAGGTCATTGCCAAGTTTCCAGACACCAACGAGCATCTCGTAACTCGGCAACTCGTCCTCGCTTGGGAAGACTCTTCCCGTGTAGAGGTAGTTTTGCGCAAAGGCAAATACTTCGACCGGTGTGTCGGGGAGCTTCACAATGTTCTCAATCTCGTCGGTCGGGTTCTCGCTGAAAAACTTCTTGTAGAATGTTGACTTGGCACAGAGAAAGTCTTTTTGGATGCCGAATGGCATCTGCTCTGGGCCGACCAATAAGATGACGAAAATAGGGTGTGGTTGGCTGGCGAGCGGTCAGTCGGTCAGTCTGGCCATGCTCTCACTCTCACAAAAAAAGAAAAAAAGAAAGGAAAAGAAAAGGGCCAACTTACAGCCACGAGAAGGGCTTGTTTTCTTCAATGATGGCTTCAGCCTGTGGCTCAGCGGGAGTCTCATCGGTCCCGTTGATGATAGTGTCAACGGCGAGAGGCTCCTCGTCCGACATGATGGGCAACTGTGAGCTTCAATTAGCAGAGCCGTGGTGAGAAATTGAGCGGCACAGTGAGATCTACGCTCATCTGGGCGGCTTACCTTGTCTTTATTGACCCTTCGGAGTATATAAAAAGAAAGGAGAGCTTGAATCGTGAAGTGGGAATGGGTGTCTTGATGATGCACTGGTTTGGAGTGTTGAGCTGATGGGCTGAGCTCGTGAGATGAAATGTGATGTGGTATGAGAATTGGCCAATAAGCTTCGCCAAGACAGGCCAGGATGTGGTTTCCGGGAGGAGCACAGACGGAAATTGACGTACCGTGCGAGAAAACACACCTTTACTCTTACCCCGTACACGCCTCAAGAGCTTCATCAGGGCCTTCCGTAAAGCCATCAAGCGCTCCTTGCACAATAATATAGGCCTATGCTTCATCAGGTAGGGTCTTTATGATAACATAATAGGCCTCTACATGGACATGCAGGCCGGTTTGCGGTCTTATGAGGTTGCGCTGATCAAGTTTCAAGGCGCGCACAGGGCAAGCGTAAAGGCGAGTTTGTAAGGGGCAACACCACTGTAACGCTACCGTGCGAATTCATATGACGCACACGGCTCAGGGGCTGAGATTGGGAAGACTCAACAAAATCTTGACCTCGTCAGCACCTTTCGTCCGAGATCAAATGGCAAACGAGGTTTGCTCTCGTGCTTCATGTTTGGGTCGGAAGTCATAACTCAAGGTATGGTCCCGAAAAGTATAACATTTCCTGCTTCGTTCACCGGACTGACATGGAGATTTTTAGGTTGACATCAACCGAAGGCACATCACCACTCCAATCCTTCGATGAAGCATTACAAAAGGGCATTGTCAGCCCAAAACCGGGATAGCGACACGTAATTCTCAGTAAAAGGATGTATTCTTCTTCTACGTGCAGTTCACACGAGCTCCTTCCTTTTGGGCGATGTTTGAGGCCAAGGCTTTGGCTTTCTCGCATTCCTCGGGTTCGATAGCGACATGCGACGCGCAATGCCAATGCCTCAAGCAGCCAATCACGGTTGCAAGAAGTCGGCTGCCTCCCCATGACCACGCAATCAGGGGCAGAGAAACAAAGCGATGGATGCTAGATATGAGCGAAATAGGTTCGAGGCCTCCTTATGGGAAGGTCAAAACCGCTTGAGCCACGAGGATAAAGAGGAGACCTTTTCCAACACTGCAGCCTGGCGTCGAACAGGCACGGAGACGACGGTCCATCCAGTTATCCATCAACACTTGACACTTGCCCCCAAGTGTAGCCACATCGAGTGTGTCGTATATCTCTCCGAGTCCTGGCCCCAATGGGCTGCGCCGAGTCGAGAATCCAGGCCTTGTATCAACCCCTTCGCTCAGACTGCGACTTGCCGGCGCGCTCAGCACCTATGCCACCAAGAATGGGACAGCCCCAGATCCTGCCCCAAGGGCCTTCACTGCGGCTCTCCACACAGCACGAGCGCCTCATCCTCGAGCTGCTCCCCTTCAAAGACGTCGTGCAGTTCCACGAGTTCGTGTCCTCCTTCTCCACCGATGACCTCTTGTGAGGCTGGCTGACACCCTGCTTGACAGATGGCTGAACAGCATCTATGTCCGCGGATCATGGTATGAGTTCTCGCGCGACTTCCTCTCACGCAACCCGCTCGCCCCGGAGCCCGACAAGGCCAAGCTCGCGCAACAGGCCAAGGATGCCATCAACTCCCGGAACCAAAAGTACCTCATGTACCACCCAGAGAAGGACAACTGGACGTCAGAGGACCATCACATCCGCTTCCTGGTGACGGTCATTAGCGATAACCTCTTGAAGGGCTTGTGGTCTGAGTCGGACTGGAAGAAGCGCAACATTGACATTGCAAAGTCTTGCTATGAGGTTCTCAGTTTCCTTCGCGCCACGGCTGGGCCAGGCGTTAGTGACAATCCGCCCCGGTATGATGGCTAGGTAGGCCCTATGAACCATGTCATTACCTGGGAGGTGGCCAGTGAAAACTGCATGGGGCGTCAACATGCGTGGTGAACAGCGTCTTTGGTGCGACGTACCTGTGATATATGCCTTTTCACAATACCCCAATATATTTTTTTCAGCTGACTCCTTCTTCTGTTGACACTGCTTCCCAGGTAAGATCTGAGCAATTGACGACAAGAATGATGGCGTCACTGCAGCTTACATAGGCCTCACATACTTGGCCCAAGGACAGCTTGAGCCTTCATTTTTCGGCGGTCTTGAAGCTAGACGAGACTCTGAGGAGGGTCCTCCCAGCAGACATCTAGGCGCGGCGGCCTCCGTGGCCAACTCCCTTTCGGAGCGAGGGTCGAGACCACCAGATACGGACGCCCTACCAGCAGACAATCGCCAGCAGGAGGATCATCTCGTGGCCCAGTTTCCCTCTTACCTCTCCTGTGCCCACTTGGCAAGAAGCAAACGACCCGTTCACAGCAACAGCATGACACACTTCAACAACCCCTCCTCAAGAGCAAACACCCAGCTACACGTTCACACTACATCACTCAAGTCCCAGTACCGATTCCCCTCCAGCGCTCGACGTACCTATACATCCATCCATCCCACGACGAACTGGTAACACGACATCCCCCAAAACAAGGATCGAGGCGATCGCGCTGGCTCCCCGAGACCATGTCCCTGTCCATATCGCAACTTATCATTCCCAGACTTTACCGAAATCCGGATTCGCCGCACTGTCTGAACTGCTGCAAGTGATATTGGATCGTTGATATGTTGGCCAGACCAAGGGCGGAGGGAGCGGTCTCAGGACTGGTAGGTGATTTGATGATACAAGCATGTTCTGTGCGTACAGAAGGATGAAGGATCTCTCACTCTACCAAGTACACGGCGTCTAGATAGCAGGTTGGCTGGGCAAGCTGGGCAAAAGGGTCCTTACTCTCTGCTCGGCGTCAACCCAGGCAAGAGCGGAGCAAATGATCCACCTCGGTGGTGAGTTACTTTGCTACTTTCTTTGACCTGAAGCTACATGCCTCCTTACCTCCCGTAGCAGATACGTAGCTTTAGATACACATAGAAACCACATCTCCCGCCGCCGTACGGATATATGCACAAGGTGACCTCGGTGTGCAAGTCTCCGTCTTTGCCGCGCTCAGGATTGCATCTTGTTACGCTCCAGATACTACGCTCAGTGTCATGATCCATCCACCTGCCATGCGGAAGCGGGAGAGCGGAAAGAGGTTTATTTTACTTTGGGGAGGGGGAGTGTCCGGGGAGAGCATCTGGCCGCAGGCGGATGGACAGAGAGATAGATTAACGCTATCGTCACTGGCATCGCCGTTGCAATGGTGGCATCGTGAAACACGTTGTTGAGCGGTTGATACCCTGAGGGGTAGGGGTGGCGGGGATTTGAGCAGCTGTGCGCTGATTTGCATTGCTTTCTTCGTTCGACAGACAAGACAAGTCGAGTGTCATTTTTGAGTGGCTGGCTAGCCCTGAGCTTCAAGCTTCGGAATCCCGCTGGCAACTACCGCTGTCAAAGCCTTGCGCACACATGTGCGTGCGCCGAGTCAACAGTGCGGAGACGTTGACGGGTTGGCGTACGTACATACGTACGTACACGGCGAGAAGGTAAGCCTGGAGACACGCCCCTCCCCTTTGTCGCTCCGGAAGGTGGGGGTTGCTCCCGTCTGTACTTGCAGGCAGAGAGAGGCATGGCATCGAGATAGCCACGCTTACAATGTCAAAGACACGCAGCAACGACGTCTCGCAAGTGCTACGGGCGTGCGTATGGTGAGGATGTAGGTGTGGTAACTCGGCAGTTGAAGCCCGTGTGTTGCATTCGCCGGTGAAGATTCGCTGAACGTCCGGTCGGGGAAAAGGGGGGGTAAGTCCTAGATGGCTGGATGGGGGAGGGTGTCTTTCCGTTGTCAGAAGAGAAACGCCCGGGTGCGCTCTGATGAACGGGCGGACATGAACGGTGTGTATGACGGGCAAGGTGTCATGGCGATGCGAGCCGTGAAAAGTGACGGGCTGGTTGATCTGTCAAAGTCGACGATGGAGCCGTTTGGTCGCTCGGCCCGAGGTTCCATCGCCCCAAAGGTGGGAAGGACAAGGACAGAGAGTGATTCCGAAGCGTGTCAAGATATGGTGCGCAGGATCGAGTGGCGTGGTTCGAGACCAATCCGATTGTTCGCATGCCGTCTTGAATCCTTCCTGGCTGTTTTGTTGTCCGCAACAACAGAAAAACAACCGTGGAATTGCATGCAGCAACTTGCAACCGCCGTAGAATTATGTCGGCTGGGGTATAGGTTTGTCATGACGGCGGCTTCGCCAACTGCGAAAAGGGGGGTGAGGGTAGAAGCGTTGGACTCGCCGTGATTCAGAAGCGGCTTGGCCCGTCTTCAGCAGTAAGAGCCGCTCACCGACTGACAGTCGGTGTATGCGGGTGGATTGGAAAGGGGGTGCCAGCCGTGCCTCGCCAATGCTGCCGAGTATTTTGAGAGAGTGGAAAACTCAACGGTCTGTCAGAGGGCACCGCTCTGGTGCTGCGTGTCTGGCCACGCTGGATCGGTATTTGGGCCTCGCTATCCTATGCTTGGCCCGTTGCTTGTTAAAGTTAATATCGCAGGAATTAGCGGATGGGGGGCAGAATGCTCGGGGTCGTTTCGACAAGATTCCTTGAATACGGGGGCGGGCTACTGCCGCTGCGGTACCACAGCAGCGACATCGTCTTGCTTGCGCGCTTCCTAGCGTGTCGAGGTGAGCCTGCGTCTCTGGCTGCGGCTGCGGCTGATATCGATATGAGCTCGGAGAAATGGTCCACGGATAGGCTGCAGGTTTACTTCGACAGTTATATTGTGGCGAAACCGTTGGAGATCGACAATATAAGCTCAATCCGGGAAGAACTGGTAACCATCGAGACATGGCCGTGGCATGTGGATTTGATTGGGAACCAATATCGAGCTGAGGAGGTGGGATCGTAGCGAACCCGCCCCTTATGCTCACGCCGCCACCCCCCGTGTCCGGACAAACCATTTGCCAGCTCTGTTGTTGCCCTCCCCCTGGGCGAGTAACAATAACAATCCTCAACACCAACATGCAACTAACATGAGAGTAAACACAATGCCATGGCCAAGGCAATTTAGGCTGCGGGGCAAGCTCCCAAGAGCGGCGACATACAGACGCACAATACCGTAGATGCAGGTCTCCCCGGGGACGGAAAGAAGGGTTCGAGGGCAAGACGGGAGACATTGTCTTGGTTTGTCGGGGCTCAAGTATCGGCTACCGTTGCACAAGAGTCGGCAACAAACCTCCAGGTCTAGAACGCAATGAAGCGGATGGCGTCTCTAGACGACCCGATTTCATCAGTAAAGGCCGCGGATGCTTCGGATGTCATCCAAAACACCCTCTGCGCAGCGCCTGCCTGCCCGAGTGTGCCATGACTCTCCCTGAAACAACAGCCATCCGAGTTTCCAAAGCAACCCAACTTGAACCTGACGTCACTTGGGCCATAGACCAGTTGTTGGTGGTGAGCAGCGTGCCAGACAGAACACGTCGAGGTTATTGAGATAAGATACCGTCAACAGGGTGTTTCGGGGTAGCAATATACCGGTCAGCGACTTGCGTCCCGGCTCTCCGGTTGCTGGTATTTACCCGCCAACCGAGCAATCTAACAAATTGCAACCGATCAAGAAAACCCTTCGCCCTGTTGACTGGGAACCCTCGTGTTGACAAGGTCTCAGGGCGGGCCGTAGCCAAGACGCAGCGGCCTCGAGGATCTCGGAACTGCGGTGGAGCAGCAATGCACATCCGATCTGAAGGGGCAACCGGCCTTTCGGAAGCCGTCAGCAACCCATCGGATCCAGAAAAACGCGGCGCGGAAATGAATCGGATACCCATCTCTCCACTAGCCGTTCGAGCCTGTTGTCCTGGAATTCCCGTTGTCTTTTGCTATACTCATTCGTAGTATAGACCCGCTGTCAGTGATAGCGGCACCGGGCTCGCAGCTTCACGACCCAGAGTCCGGTTTAGCAGCTGCCGTGGCATACAGCCGAACTTTCGATCGAGAATTGCTCGGGTGTCAGCCCTCCCATGCGTTCCAACAATGGGAATGCAACCAACGATATTGGAACCGGGCGACTTCAACGGCTGTGTGCTAGCACACTGCAACAAACTCCTCAACGCCAGCTGCTGTTTTTTTTCATCGATTCGCCTTCCGTCATCGGTGAGGGCCCCAAGAGTGGAAGGCGTTGGGAGGTAATACTTGAGCTGCAATATAGCCTGAACGAGCTATCGTATGGGCTCGCAACACGGCGATGAGTTGCAGCAGCGTTTATTAACTGAAGGCCGTCCCCGGTGCGCTGCCAATAAGCCAATTAATATCAAACTCCAATCCCCCCACATCGCTTGCAATCGCGGAGTAGAATGCCAATTCGCTGGCCGTGATGGCACTGATAGGATGAACACCACTCCATCCCGTTTTCAGCTGTATAGGATGACGGCATATTGACGGAGCCAGGCACGCAGCAGCGTCTCTCGAGCCTTCGATATTGCGGGGGACGCGGATGGAAGCAACGCAGAAGATATTTGCGGACAATTGTCCGGCCCCGAAGTTGCGGGTCAATATACACAATACGCGGTACGAGAGAGCAGCAACACCATCTCCAACGCACTCGCCATCAGGAACCAGCCCCGGCTGTCACTTCTCAGGTTCCAGGCGCCCGAACCAGCACGCTCGCTTGACGGCTGGATCCGCCGCTGGTGACCGTTGAACAGCTGGTTTCAGCCAGGGTTAAAATGCCACGGTTGCTTGTCCGCGCGTGATATGGCCTGGCGGTCGTTCGTTATAGGGGTGCCGGAGACGCGCCCCGGGATTCTGGAGGGTCGCGTCTGCTCCGGAAGCGCGGCGTCGTGCGCCCGACGAACCAGAAGGGCGACCGACCTTTTCGCACGGATATGTGTGTGTCTGTGTTCTGTCAAAGACTGGCTTACCAAACGTCAGTTTTCCATGGAACCGGCTGAGTGGGACTTCGCTCCCGAGCTGTCAAACCGGTGGCCCGTTGCCTCCCAATTTCTGCGACAAGAGTCAGCGCCAGTTCTCGGACCTCACAGAAGAGCGCACGGCAGTTCCTTGGAAGCTCTTGGAAGCCCAGTTCGCGGCAAGGCGCCCGCAAACCCGGGGGAGAGTCTGCGCTGCAGGTCGATCGGTGAGATAACGGATACCAGAAAAAAGGCGGGATGTGGATGCGTCTGCAGTCTCAAGGCGCCGCAGATCCACCGACCACACGGTTCTGGGTGAGCCGTGGCTGTTGGGCGTTGGCGATTGTGGCTTGCTTGCTTGCCTGCAACCAAGACTCCCTCGCTTTATCTTTCCTCTTCGTGCGCCCTCCGCAATGGGGGCTTTGGGTCGTCTCGTTCCGGCGTTGGTGTCGTTGTCGAGGTGCCTTCTTGCTGAGGCAATTGATTGTGGGGTTGCAACCCCTGGCCCTCGCGAAAGCGCGCTAGGGGTCGAACCCCATGGGGCGTGGGGGTCGCTTCCATGCAGTAAGGGGAAGGCGCAACCCTGGGGGCGGAGGCTGAATTCTCGTTCGGCAGACGCGCAATGCAAAACTTTGGTCGCGAGTTCCCATCAACCTCCGCCAAACCACGACGATGCTACCTCGATAGATTGATGCGCACAAGAATAGCATCACCGCCAGCCAGCTCGTCTGACTGTCTCCGTTGGCAGTTAGTAGCATTTCCAAACCATGGTTTTGCGTGGGGTCGAGCGCCAGCAGCGCGCCATCGCGCCGTCGAAACAGGAGACGCTGCCACAGAATTCGCTCCCAGGTTCCGAGTGATGCATCAGTCGGGTTTGGGGCCAGCACGGATGTCGTTTCGACCCCACCTGTCATCAGTAGCGGGTGCCATGATCTTCGATCACCATCATGCTCCCACCCACCAAGACGACCATATCAGCGCAACGCTCTCCGCATTCGGTAGGCCGCCACACCAACAACAGCGTTGGTCCCTCATCCCCCTTGGCCACATTCGTCAATATTCGCAGTTTTGGTCTGTCTCGTTTCTTTGAATGGCACGCGTGGCTCGCTAAATCCCACGGGGGATGGTTCTCCCGCCGCAACCCCCCCTCCCCGCCCCTGATTATCGCTAAGACCAGCTGATATGGACAGGCAGCGAGGCGACTTTGTTGATCTTGCGTAGCGGGCTCGGTTATCTTTGAAAAGGCCAAAGCCGCGCGGACTAACTCAGTATGGGATTTTCTGCGGGGAACAGCGGGATTGCGCGACAGTCTGGAATCTCGATTTCCACTCGATACGTTTTGCGGGGTGCCACGGCCTTGCATCGTTCCTGGACACGAATCCTTCCGCCCTGTTATTGCAAATTCGAGCAGGCGTGAAGTTTCACCCGACTTGCCTGAATCGGACGTCAACAATGTCTCGCTCGATGCGGACGGGCGGCCAAAATTGGCGACAAGACTGCAAGAGGCTGGACACAGCAGACAGCGCGCACTTCGTATCTGGCGGGCGGTTATGTCATGGCGTCCCGGAAGCTTCGCCGGGTGGAAGGAGGTGTATCTGCGCCGAGATGCGCTGCATTGGACTCCAGCCCATCATAGGTCTCAGAGGCCGCACCCGGAACCTAGGCATTGGCTGTGGGTTACCCGCCAGCCTCAAGATCGGGGATCTGAGGACGCGCCGATTGCATCACTCACAACACGCAGCCCCAGCCGCTCCCCTATTCGCTCCACCGTCTGTCAGCCAGTAGGCGTCATGAAACGCCCGCATCCCATCACTTGTTTCTCCTGTCCCGAAGTTGCGGTGAGAACCCAAGTCTTTTTTTGCGCAACCAACGTGGTGTGTCGTACGTCCGAGGCCGGGTCTATCAGTTGTCTACCCCCCGTTGGACTTGGACTCTCAACCGGTAGCGCGGGGTTCCTGCTTGAGAGTGGCCCTATCTTGGGTTCGAGGCGTTGGTCTCCCTCGAGCTCCGTCGAAAGTCCCGATCGCTGCGAGGTCACAAAGCGCAGGGGCTGCAAGTAATACGTTGCCGGGCCCGCTTCCGAGTGGATTTCCATGAACGGCCGTCTCCTGACGCCGGCTCTGGAGGAGTGGTTGAGAACTGACTGGTAGTTCGCAAAGACATGGAGCGATAACGCCATCCATTTCAATGGCCAACCGCCGGTTTCCCCGGCAGCTCGACAAGGAAAAGATCAACTCTAGACGCAAGCTGAGATCTCAACTTTCCGCTAATTGCCCCTCGCCGTCTCACTCGTCTGGTCAGATTCCGGGTGGTCAAGGACCGAAACAGCCAACGCTATTTTGTGTTTGGCGGGAACGCACGCCATCACATTTGCTTATCTGGCGCGTACCCCGGCGCTCCAGGAAACCCCCAGACTCTCTCCACGCATCCCGCCCCACACTTTCCCCAGCCAAGCAAGGAGGGGGGCCGGCCCAAAGCCGGATTGCACACCGAACGGCAGATTTTCCTGGGGTCAGCAACTCGACGCCAAAAAAAGGGGGATCGAAGGACGCAGCAACAGCAACACAAATAACAGCTGACGTGATACCGCAGCTTCCGAAAACCAATCCAAATGGCCAGGCGAACTCGAGATGTTTCCCTTGCTGCCGAGTCTTGGGGACAGGCTGCACGCCCAAGGGCATGTGTTTGCTCGAGCATGGCTTTTTTTTTGGTTCCTCATCCCTTATCCACAGCCTTTTGCTTCTCCCGCGACACTTTTTGCCCAGCCAAGCCATCTTTACTCACCACACCCCTTCTTCTCCACCCACACCCATCTTCCCCCACCCAGCGATGCCGTTCCCAAGCCTCTGCACAAACGTCATTCGCCGGGATCGTGACATGCATCCACGTACTGCCAGAGGCTGAGCCAACAGGCAACCGCCCACGCCGCTCAACAGTACACGTTCAATACATGCATTGGACTATCCGCTTCCTCGGTGAGCCATGGGGCAGGCGTTGGAACAAAAAAGTTGGCTTCAGGGAGAAAAAAGTGCATTTTTTTTGGGCGGACCGGAGATGACTTGTCAGCCCGTTGTCTCTCCTATTTTGGCTGGCGTCTTGGCGGAGTGGTCAACATGGGAACTTGTGTTTGTCTGGCATAGATTCTCTGCTTCTTTTTTCTCCTTTTTTGCGTTTTCATGACAGCAGCAAAAGGTAAGCGCCATGCAACAAGCAGCGAGTCGAAGCCAAGGCCAGAATAGGGCCAAGGTGCAGAGGGAGTTGCAGACAAAGTGCAGCGAGAAGGAGGGGTGGTGGGGAGGGGGGGTGTGAATAGGAGGATCTTGGAAGCACAGCACGCGGGGACGGTGACGCCGTCTCGTCTTCCGCTTCTTGCACCTTTTTCTCGTCAGCCTTGGGGGCGCGGTTGAAGCAGGTGGTGTCGACAAGCGGTCGCGCCGGATCTCGTCAGAACGGCTGCGTATTTTACCACCGCGGTTGCATCATCTCGACGGCTCCCTCATCATCACCATCGACACTATTTGCACTCAAAGGGAAGGGCGCGGAAAGGGGACTGAAGCAGGCATGCCTTCAAATAGGTTCCACCGCGGTCAACGCCACAGCCAAAATGAAACAAAAAAAGTACCGGTAATCGAGCTGCCTTGCCTGCGGCACGGAGCCCCATACAAACACACACATGAGGCACAGTGGTCGGATGCCCGGGGAAAATGGGGCCAAGAGTAACCAACAGCGCAGGGCGAGGCGGCCAGAACAGCCTTTTCCTATCCCATTTCTGTTGACCTTCCTAACCTTTCCAAAGCAGACAGCAGCAAGCACTGACAACCTTGTTGAGAGTAAGCTACCCCATGGGGAGGCGGCCATGAGCCGCCGCCTCCCTGCTGCCCTGGTCCCCGCGCCGTCGCGCCGCAGCAACAGTCCGGTCTGGTTCGGACGGTTCTGGAAGTTGGCTGGCCCCAACGGTTCCTACAAGTAGTGTTCGTACTTAGTGTAGCAGCCGTTGGCAAGGCGAGGATGCAAAACGTGCTGTGCCCTACCACCTACCACCCTAACGAACAAACTTGAGCCAAAAAAATCTCGGCTGACATCTCCGTGGGGGCGGCGGCACACACCGGCCTGCCCGCCTCTCAGCAAAAGGGACGCAAAACCTGGGGCCCCAACATTTTTTTTCTTTCCGTCTTAGTCCAGAGTCTAGGTTTCACTCCAGCAAAAGAGGAGACCTTGATCTTCAAAGGGTCAGTCATGCCGACATTCAGGACAAGACAAGTGATCACAACAAGGAGCAAGTAGGCCAAAAAGGGGGTGGTCATTTACTTTCAGCTGAGAAGCTACCAAACGTGGCTTTTTATCTGTCAGCTTCCTTCTGTAGCATGTAAAATAGCGTCTGTTCTCTGATCCCGTTTTGTCCATGTCCCATTGCTTGTACGCACGCAGTAAGGCAAGTCGTTGCTTCCCCACATGTCTTGATCCCCACCTGTTACGTTTTGGTTTCTCTTATTCCCCTTACCCGCGCGAAGCGAGACCATCACGCCATTTTGAGCGAGCAAGCAACTCCGAGGGGGGTAACCCGCAGAGAGGTGAACCAGGAAACAGTATAGACGAGGAGAAAAACACAATTACAACCACTAACTTTGTCAAGACCAGTCCAAGAGAAAAGGCAAGGAAAATATTTCCGCCCGTGTACCAAACATGCTCAAAATGCCGCCGGATACATCGCTAGACTCAAGACATCCACACATCCATTCTATCAACATTGCCCTTGTTTCCCTTCCAATCACAGCCAAAAGGAGAAGGACGGATAGACAGGAGAGGTGGAGTGAAGAATCCCCGAGGTGTTCAATTCCAAAAACAGCGATTTTGTCTTGTTGGAACTCGCTGGAGACAACCGAGGATGTAGAGAGAAGTGAAGTCTATCCGCCCAAATAAAAAATAGAGGTGATTGTCTATCCCATCCCAAGCCCAAAAGAAAGGAAAGCTCCCGCCATCCCGCTAAATCCGAGCCCGGTATCGTATCCCATTGCGCTGCAAACCATCCATTTCCCTCATTAGTGCCGGGAATGGCGGTGTCCCATCCATCCAAAATCCCGCCCGGAAACCCCAAGCGCCTATATCCTCTATAATTCCGCTGTCCGTCATCACTCATGTCGTTTAGGGATTCGCCAAGTTGTAGTTCTGCAAGAAGGGGTCGTATTCGATTATATCCGTTCTATCAGGTTGTCGCCCGAAAGGCTGTTGCTAGAAGAACTCCTGCCGCTTCCGTTGTAACCGTCACTGGGTCCGAGCAGATCGTGAACCGCGACTTTGGGAACCTGGGGAACGGGGAGCTTCCTTTGCGTTCCGTCCGGGCGGCTGATGATGTCGGTGATGGAGATGCCTTCACTTCTTGAAGGAGCCTGGGGCGCCTGGATGTGGGGGAACTGGCTCTCGGGCTGCGGCTCGAGCGGGGCCAACGCAGGCATGTGCGGCTGAAGCGACAGACTCCTGAACGGAGGCAGCTCGTAGGCGGCATTGATCGGCCGCAGGCGGGGCGAGTGCGCCGGCGTAGCCAGAGGGGTGTGATCCGGTGTGGGCGACAGCGAGTCGTGCGAGAAGGTTGGGGAAGAGGGGGCCGTGGAGTTGGGGGAGTTGGGGCGCGATCGCTTGGCTCTGTATGCGTGGGGCCCGTAGTGATCATCCTGATCATCGTGAGAGTGCGATCTGGACATGTGGTAGGCTCCAAGACCAGACAGGTGGTGACTCCTCGCCGAGTACCCGTGGTAAGGATGTTGCCTCGTCTGTGGGGGGTAGTAGTTGGGTGGGTGGGGATGGAGGCGATCGCTTGCGGCCTGGTTGGCGGCTCTGGCGAGCATTGCCATGTCAGGGCCGCTCTGGCTTCCGATCGATGCACGGCTGTGGCTATAAGGGTTCAGGCCAGACGATGGAGCAAAGTTGCCATATGAGCTGTAATGCGGAGGGGACACGTTGGGAGACGAGAGAGCAGTGGGCGGCGCCGAGCGAATCGCCTTGGGTGCAGGCGGTGGTGGCATCTCCGACGGCGGCAAACCGTGCATCAGCCCCATGTGCTGAGGGTGTCCCTTGTTGCCACGCCTCGAGTTTGGATTGCTGTGTATCCTCGAGTGACGGGTCAGTTCGTCGGACCGCGAGAACTTCTTGCTGCAACCCGGGTATGAGCAGGCATGCGGCTTCTCTCCTGTGTGTGTCCTAATGTGCCGGGTCTGGTGTTCCAGTCGGTGGAAAGCCTTGTCGCAGAGTGGGCACTTGTAAGGTCGCGGGAGCTCGTTGTTGGCTTCGGCAGTCTGTCCTCCCGGAACCGGCCCGTTGGGGCGGAGCATCCCTACCGCGGCCATGTCGGCGTCGGACCGTTGTGGTCGGGTTGGATTGTGAGAGTCCGTGTCAGGGTTCAGCAGATTGGAAAAATCCACTGCAGACTGTGCTCGTTGCATGTGATCGCCCGCGCCAAACAGAGGCGTCTCTTCGGTGGATCCTTGAAAGAAATTCCCGTCTTCCTTCTTCCCTTCTCCTATCCCGGGCAGCGGTGGATCCGATGCAAGCGGCCGGGAGAGAAGAATACGTCGTCGGTGACGGTGAGGTTGGCTGGGTCGCCGTTCACCCTGTCGTCGTCGACTGGCTGGAGAGTGCGAAAGAGAGTGCAAAGATTGTTGCACAAAAAGTCTTCGAGTTATTGTTTGCGGTGGACCAAAGGCTAGCACGAGTCGGGTTGCGGGAACGTTAGTTGTTGGGGCAGCTTTTGAGGCGCTATGGGGAAGTAACGGAAAATCGAGAAGGGCTGTTTGTCGGGGGGAAGCCGCACTGGTTTTAAATGGCTGTGGGCAGGCTGGCAAGGGGGTGTGTGCTAGGTACCTTGCAAAGTACCTGTTAGGGGGGGGGATGGCGTGTGGGTGTGGTGTGGGGAGCTAGAGGGGGCGTGGGAGAACAGTCGGTAGGTAAGGTAGGTTGCGACTCAGCGCCACGACCAGCGGGGGAGGTACCTACCCTCCCATGCCCGGTGAGGGCGGGATATCGAGGGGAAGGGTCGAAGGGGCCGTGGATCTCGGGGAAAAAATACACCCACCACTGCGGTACCTTTGTGGATGGAGAGGGAAAAGACAGCGAATTGCGATCTGGGGGAGGTGCGGATGACTTTCCAAACGAGGTACCGCAACTTCACCGCTCGCACCACCCTCGTACGGGTACGTAACGACCGACTGCTGAAGCGAGGTGCCCTGCAGCCGTCTCCAGGCACTGAGCGCTGGGCTGGGAGGGCTGCCCGGCCGCTGCAAAATTGGCCGGTGTGCAACTGTGTGGTGGATTCAGGTACTTTGATTGCCAAAATTTACACCGCAGTGAGTGCATCGAGAGCCAAGCATCCCTCGTTTCTAGTGAAGGGGGGCCCAGAGAGGAGGGGGAGGGTATGGAGACATGGTGGACGGGACGGGTGGGGTGTCCATCCGAAGCACCTTTCCCTGCGGCGTGGATTGAACAGGCGGGAAAGAGGAAGGCAGCAAGCCGCGGCGTGGGGTGCCGATAGCTTTATCGCGGGAGGGTTATTGGCATGCGCAAGCCCACCCGAGCAAGAATTCGTTGCTTTGCGTGCTTCGTGCTCCGTCCACACCTGCGGGACATTGGTTTGGTCTCGACCACCACCTCATCGTTGCTCTGCTGCGCGGACCCAAGAACACCAAGCAGGCCTTGATCCAGCTTTTCCAGCATCGGCATCATCCTGATGCACACAATCAAGAGCATCTCATGGTGCGTCCACGGAAAACTGTTGTGCATAACCCGTGCTTGCCGTGTTGGCTGGCCAGTCAATTTCCTCGGGACAAGTGGCTCTGGCCCCATCGGCAGCAAACCTTCATCTCGGGCAACTCGAACGGAGACAACACATGCTTCCCGACACGCGCACACATATGTTCTGCCAGCACCACGCTTCCCACGTCCGCGCGGGCCACTGACCGGCTCCCACTCCGCCTGTCCGAGTGCGTTGTGCGACGACGAGGCGGGAAGGGAGAGCCCGTGTTGTTTTTTCTTCTCCCTCTTCTTCTCCGTTGTACGCTCTGCGCTGTGGCAGGGTGCAGCGGCCTGAGGGTGAGGTTAGCGTTATTGTTTCCCCAGAAGCCGCCGGGCGTGGAAAAATGTGGGTGAAGGCCGGGGGCGGTGTGGGTGGTGCACGCCGGTGGCTGAGCCCAGCCGGCTGAACGATTGGCCCATGTCCCTCTCAGCTTTCTTCTTTTCCACTCGCTCGTTTCCTTTGGACTCGGCGGCTGCGAGCTGATGCAGAGGATCATCGCGCCGGAATCAATAGCTGCGGAGGCCAAGATTGTGACAAGAAGAAGGGCTGGAAGCTGATCGCCGGAGAATTCCGTGAATACCTTTTTTCCTTCCGACCTGGCACCTTGCGGCCCAGAAAAGTGTTGAGAGGGGCACAACAGGCCTCTGACTGTCACACATCTGGGGTAAGGCAACGGCACCACGCAGAAAGGACAGGAATATCCACCGAGAGCGCGGACAGCGTCCAGTGGCATTCGTGCGCCGAGCAACGCAAACAGGGCTGCTCCCAGCTCGGCTTTCGCTCTAAGGAGGCCCTCGGCCGTCGTGCACCGGGTCGCCGCCCTCGAGGAGAACCTGGTTTGATGATGCGTCCGTTCGCCCTTCTTTCGCGGTTGGCCCAAAGGTTCGAAGGCTGGTCATCACTGGTGGGGAGAGCTGGGGCCCGGGGCTGTCCTATCCCAGGACTTGTCTCGGAACGGGGAAGAACCCGGTGAGCGCCAGACGGCGTCGCTTCTGTTTTCTTTCTTTTTCTCCTGCTTCCAAACACACTTTGTTGCAAATGCCGTATTCTCGTCCCCGCCATAGCCGCTCCGTGTGCGACAGAACCCCTGGGAGGAGCCGCTCGGCCGCCGCCAGCGGGCAGAGATAAGCAAGTGTGGAGGCTCCATCGGCTTGGTGTGGATTGCGGAGGCCGTGGGCAAAGCCGCGGTCTGGCCTGACTTCGGCCCCATGGATCCTCTTCCGGCGCTCTCGCGGTGCAACTCGCGCGCAACGAAGGCCTGTCTTTTGCCCGAGGACGAGCAAGCTTGGCTCTCTGCTGCACTCGATAAAGGGGCATTTCCCCTTCATCCAACAGAAAGCTGACTGACGTTGTGCCGCGGCTGGCACCCGTCGCGCAAACCCCAGTCCTCTGACGCCAGCCGAAATCCGGGGTAGTTAGGGTGCTGGAACAATCCCTTTCCAGAACCGCCAAAAACAGGGGGCGCCGCATTCCCCATGAAGAACGTGCATGACTGCTTCAGACTCGCCGAGGACACAAAGACGTCCCATGGCGCTTCGGCTGTCCTGTTCAGGCACAGCACGGATTTTTCTCGAGGTTATCGTGGTGCTCAGGGACCGTCAGCAAAACGAGCCGCGTGGGGGTCCCCATGCGACTTGACGCCCACCAACGCCGGCCCATCACCGCTCTCGCAACGGCGCCGGCATGTTGCGGCTCTCAAAAACCCAACCACGGACCCCGTCATTGATGTCCGCGTGGTGTCTTTCGATTCCCATCGCGGAGTCGTGGGCTGTCATGCTCACAAGATGGCCTCATGTGGCTCTCCGCCGCGTTGAAAAAGCGGTGACTTACACACACACACCTGCTTTGCCCATAATCCTCCGCGCATTAAACCCCATTAGGAAGCTGACCTGCTAGGGTACTCCCTGGAGCCCCAAGACGATTTCCAATCTGCTGCAATTCGCAATTCACGTGCTGCATCTCAATTGAACTCATCAGCCTTTTCTCCTACCCGGAATTTCCACAGGTCCAACATGGGATGATCCCAGCGTTACGTCAAGCCAAAGCCGATGACAGTTCCGCTCGAGCGTCGATCCGCAGAGCAGGTTTCTTTCACAAGGGCGGCGCTTGGAATACGGATAGATGGATGGATCGCCCAGCGCGAGCAAGCTTGAGACATGTCACAGAGCGGAGCCGGGCCGATCAACCACTCTGGAGCAGCGCCATCGATGCTCTCCCACGACTGCCGTGGTAAGGACGATACCAAGTCACCTAGCCGGAGAATGGCATCCCCGGTTTCCCCAGGCTTCGGTTCTAGAAAGCTGCCACCGCGCCGAACCACGCCAAGCGATGCCAATAACTGCCATGGACGAGCGCACATCATCATTCTTCGGATGAAGCCAGTTCGCTCCATTCCTACCATTTTCCCTTTCGTCTGTGCACCCCGTCTCGGACGCATGCCAGGAACACTGCACCCACAGCAAGGCGTTTGCTGGTCATCATCGTCACCAGGGCCTTCCCCGGACGGGCAATCTTCCTTGGAAGTCCCGAGCTGAGGCCGAAGCAGAAAAACTTTCCAAATGGGAGGAGGCGAGTCATTAAAGGCGCTGACAGCAAAAAGGTTCGGGGATTATGCGACATCGTGGGGATGCTGTTATCAGGACTCCACAAAATGGCCGACGGGAGAGTCGACGTCCAGATGTGGATGTACCGGCTCCGCGCAAGACAGACGAAAAAAATCCTTCAACTCCGCACTCTGCACTACTGACCCTCGCACAACTCGCTCTCGGCTCGTCCGCTCCGAAACTACACCTTCACATAGGTGCTCAGCGACCTCGGTGAGCCATATCACGTACAACCCACACTTGATGGGATTTTGGAATTCGATGAGGCTAGCGGGTCTAGACTCCGCGGCCGCAGCCAAAACACGATTTCCGGTGAGAGGCTCCCCACGGCCTGCACCGATCGCCCACAATTGCATTTACCCGGCGGCTCTCCTGTAGCTACTCCCTAGCTCTCACCATAGGGGACCTCGAACATGACGACACTCAACAGCAGCTAGCTGCCTACAGATCCGTAACCACACTAGAGAAAGCACGTAAAGGGATGTGTTCAGCGAAATTGGCACCACTGATAACACTGCCTTCCTTAACCATGAGGGCCCCTGAGAACACCGGCGGTAAGGCAGTGCGACGGAAGCCCGGAGAATTATGGCTCGACATTTCCTCAACGGCCAAATTTCACATTTTGCCCCTCCACCTCCTTCTCCCATGTGAAATTTGCTCATTCAGATAAAGCCGACGCTACATGTACCTCTCTGCCCGACGTTGGAATGGAACTTGAGCCGCCGCCTCGTGGCTCACCGAGTTCAGTTTTGTGGCCAGATAATTCCCGAAAGGCACTCTCTTGGCCCTCGGCAAGTTCCATCGCCTCGGCCAGATCTGCGGAGCAAGATCGCATACGGAGATGAGCGGGCTCGCGACCGTCTCGGAGGGTTGACACGAGCATCTTGGGTTTCAGGACCGAGGGGGTTTTGGGGTCAACGGCGAGGGTCCCTCCGATCACATGTTTGGAGAACGAGGGCGAACCACAGCTGTGACAGCTCGCGATGATGTCAGCGCCCCTGCTTTCGGTCGTTGGAAATGGAAAACGCAACCCTGCGTTGGAGCCCTTCGGAAAATAACAACACAAGCTAGGCACCCTACGGCGAGAGGGCAATAAAGACAGGAAACGTCTTTATCTGGCTCAATTCAACCGGAGCGAGGATGTGCTCGCAGCGATGTCCCTCGACCCTGGATTTTCCAGCTGCGAATCGCGCTTGGAATTTGCATTGCGGTTAGGGGTAGCCCCCGAATCCTCTCTTTTTTGCTCACCGCCCGCTTGGCCCTGGTTTGCCCCCCCTATTTGCTGGAGAGGGGCGTGTGTCATGAATTTTTTTTTTCTCTTGCGGTGGATGAGGTGAGCAACAATGGGCGAGCCGGGTAAACGGGCAGAAGGCTCTCACCTCCCCACACAGACCCCTGCTGCTAGCGAACCAACTCGGCAAGGGACCGCAGATCCGGGGCTCGGGAAATCCATCCGATCAAGCACCCCCCGATCAGGGCAGCCAACGGCTTCTTCCACGTGCCTGGACGGGCTACCGTCGGACCCCATCACCCTACTGTCTTGTCCAGGCAAAGGTGTGCCGACGGTGTGCAAAAAATCCATCCGCTTACACGTGCAAGAGATAGGGTAAATACGGTGGGTGATGGGGGTAGTCGGGAATGGTGCTATTATTGGTTTAAATCGAAATCCAAAATATGGTCCCGTAGTTGGTACCTGCCTTCTGCGATAAGATGTCGCAGCCGATAAACGAGGTGGGAGGCCAGATACTATGGAAGACGTCCTCCCGTGGCAATGGGATGCGTACGCGCAGTCGCCCCTGATCCGACGAGGGAAAGCAAATCGGATGGATGGATGGGTCGGAAGCTGACACGATGACTCTCAGCCGGCGCGCCCTGCCGCCCGAGCGAAGAAAATATCGGAGAGGGGCCAAAGAGTGATTTTTGTCACTCTATCGTAATTTGGTGATGGCGTCGCGGACTGGCGTCGACTCCGCGTGGTCAAGGCACGCCCGAGGTCTGGGGAAAAGGGCGTTTGGGGAACGGACTACCCCCACGTGGATTTTGATTGGCGGCTTGGCGGAAGGGCTGCGACTTGTCCGGAACGGGGAGTCAAACTGATGCTCGAGACGGTTCACGAGGGCCGACGCAGAGCCCCTATTGGAGTATTCTCCTTTTCAGTAGAGACAGCTTGTTTGAGGCCAATTGAGCGGTATAATGCACTGTGAGATCTGAATTCGTGATAGGCTCAGCCCGCACCCAGCCCAAACTAGCAAACGAGGCTCGCTTCAAAAGCGACACTTTTGACGCTGGCCCACAAAATACACATTGGGTAAAGACCGCCCTTGTTCCCAGCTCTTAGGTTCGATCTCTATTGTACCAGCCCAACATTTCCCGGTCACGAAAAGGTATTCTTGACAAGTCAATGTGTCAATGTGGCCAGGTTTATTTTCTTCATCTCCCGCGGGCCGATAGGTACCTCTGCGCTGCTCGTCATAGTCAACTGAACATGGACAGAACCCGCCCTGTGCTCTCGGTGACGTGTTCGTCGCTCCGCCACACAGTTTGGGCGGGCTCATTGGTCGAAATTCCCATCACATCTCAGGCGTAGCATCTGGCCTTGAGCGCGAGCGCGCGAGACTTCCCAACAAAACCTTGGAACTGCCCCGAGCCCTTCTGACGCCATTCCGACAATTGCCGTAGGTGACTCGGCCGATGTCGCAGGCGCTAGATTCCACATTCTCAGGCGTGCAGATCAGATAAGGATAGGCCAGCGCCAGGGGCACGTGCCTGCAAGCGAATGCGGGGAGCCGTCCCGAATTTGGAGGTCTGGGCTGCTGTCACAACCACAGCCTGTTTGGCGTGCCCTGAATGAAGTGCCCCTCCCCCAACATCACACCCACCCTTTCGCACCAACTCGCAGCGTAGAGCCGCGTACTACCGCCTTCTGTCCGGTCCTTCTCCACCGGAGATGGCCTTGGCATTTTGGTGCTGTGATGGACGACTATCATGCGAGACACGGCCATGACGTCTCGAGCTTTGATCTCCCGTCGACGCGTAAGGATTGGCTCTCCCCGTGCTGAACCCCCGCGCACGGCTGACGGACCGCCAACCGCTGACCACATCACAAGACCGCCTCCCGACCGTCTCGGCGGCACAAGCCTTGGAGGAGTTTGAGGGTAACCAGACTAATTTTGTACCAACCGGATTGCGAGCCCTCGATGCCGCGCTTGGGCTGAACCTCGACGAGTGCGACCAAGGGGGTATTCAGAAGGGCCAGGTGACTGAAATCTGGGGTCCCCCAGGGGCTGGAAAGACCACGTTTGGGTGAGTGCATTTCTCAAGCGGCTGAGCACGCTCCTTTGCTAACTTGCTCGTCCAGCATTCAGCTTGCTGCCAACTGTCTGGGGGAAAGCCGCGCAGTAGTCTGGGTAGGTCGGTCTCCCCGCGATTCCTTCGGGGCCCAGGAAGCCAATTCTGACCGCCGAGGTGTGCAGATGGCTTTCATCCCGTCTCGAGCGAACGGCTACGGACTGTTGTGACATCGATGAACAAGGTTGACGGTAGCTCAACGCCTGACTACCTTGAGCTGTTCACGCACTATACCTGCCCGAGTCTACCTCATTTCATCGCTCTGCTGTGCCGGCCCACAACGTCCTGTATACCTCCGGGTACGGCTTTGATCGTTATTGACTCGCTCTCGGCTCTCATCAACCATGCGTTCCCAAAAGCCCCGGATGGACGGGGAGCCGGGGATCCCAAAAGCAAAGGTCACTCACCACACTCTTGCAACCACTCTCAGGAGATCGAGGTCTGACGCTTTTCCTAGGCGCGCCATTGACAGTGCGAAGGATCCAGGTGCTTCAGTACATCGTGGGAGCGCTCCAGAAGCTCGCAGCGACCCAAGACCTCGCCATTGTCGTTCTCACTCAATGCGCAACCAAGATGCAAGCGGAGCGTGGTGCAACTCTAATCCCAGCGGTCAATGCCACAGCCTGGGACCAAGGCATTTCCACAAGGCTCGTTTTGTTCCGAGACTGGGCTCCGGATGGAACCGAGTCACGAGCTCCGCACTTCGTGGGGGTTCAGAAGAAGAATGGTAAAGGGCACAGTGGGTCGCTGGACGATGTTACTGCGTTCAGTATCAAACCAGTAGGTCCTTAGAACCCCTTCGGTACCTATTTTGATGAATGCTCATGCTTTGCGACAGGGGGGCTTGGTCTCAGTAGATTGCGACAGCACGCAAACCTCCAGGGCGCTGTCATCAACGCCAGCAGCCAAGCGGAAGCTGGCCGAGACTGACTTTGAGATCGCGGACAGCGAAGATGAGGACTATGGGTGGCAAGATGAAGAGCCGCTACTGCCGCCTATGCCATCGCAGTGGAAGGGAAGCGAGGACATTCTCCTGGAACCTTCCCGCAGCGACGAGGAGGACCATCACGAGGATGAAGAATCCACGGTTGAGTCTCTTGCGGATGAGCAGGATCGGGAACCAACCATTGTCCAGGCCGCTGGCGACTTTGACAAGTCGCAGAAGGACCCGTGACTCCGCTTCTGCTTCGCGGAGGTAAAAAAAGAAAGGAATCACCGTTTTACACACGTTGCCATCAAGGTGTCCCCACGGCGCTCAGTCGGTAGCGATGACCAATGCCGGCCCGCCTCTCCAGGCCAGTTCCCCACTCCCAAGTCGTGGTCAACCACATCTGCCGCGCTGAGGGGATACTGCCCTGAGGCTTAGCAGGGCCGTGTGGTGGGTGTCCTTCGGTCACTTCGGATCCGGCGATATACTTGGCAGGCATCTGACCCTTTGGTGGCCCTGCGACGCGTCTGTCAGAGTCACAATTCGACCAGCTGCTTCCCGTCCGCTGCCGTCGGCGTGCTTGTGTCTGCTGCTCTGCTCGCTCCCACCACACACGCGATGACGCCTTTGGCCGCCCTCTGTGGTGTGACAGCTTTACGTGGGAGCTTTGACGATTTTGACTCTTGTCGTGGGGGCCTGTTTGGCGCGGCAGAGGCTGCCAATTCTCAACGAGCCACGGAAAGTGAAGGGCAAGGTAGCATCACAGGATCACACCGACAAGCTCGGCTCGTTTCTTTCGACGCCAGGACGACTAAACCGCCACCGCAGGCGGAATGCAACGGCAATCAATCGGAATTTACGAGGAAGGGTGTCGAGACTGTTCGATCCAGGGAAGGCAAATACTGGGGCTCCAGGGGGTACAGCTACGAGGTCGCCGCCAATTCGATGTGCCGTCCCGCCTTTCCGCACTGCGCCCTGAGGCTGCAGTTGATGAAACCAGCGAGATGCGACCGACTGGATCCTACAGTGGAGCAGGAGCAGCAGCAGCGTAGGCTATCCCTCAGGCTCGACTTCAGCCTGCATCTCAGATTTGCTCGGTAGGGCTTCAGCGTCTCCGCGCTTGTAGCGCTCTGCAGACAGGCGCCGCTCAAATGTTGACCGGGTGTCCGATCGCACATCGCAACGACCGTGCGGCATAGCGTGATGGAACCCCCTCCCTTCTCGGAAGAGAAGCGAAGCCTTCAGAAAATGTGCGCACACATTACCGAGTCTCGCAGAAGAGCCTAGGTCTCGGATTTGACAGCACGGAAACTCTGATCGATTCCCTCCGGCCCGGCGTGGACGCCGTTCTCCGCCCACATTGATGCAGTGGACGAGGACACGCAGCCACCACGCTCTCCCGAGTCACAGAAGCGGCCGAATGGCAACCAGCGGCCCGCGCGCGCCTCACCGGTCAGCGCGGGCGGCAGATACACGATGCAGAGATGACAGCCGGAAAATATCTCTTTATGTTTCGTGTTGCGCTGTGCGTGGAATCGCGCTCTGCCGTCCCTCTCCGACCAAATCGTGAACAGTCGCCAATGCCAAGCTGTGTGGGTGTGAGGCTGCCAAAAAAGCCATTTCGATGATCAGCAGCGGATGCAGGCGTCCTTTCCCCGATGGGACGGACCAGCCAGGGCCGGGGGAAGTTGGGGTTACTTTTGGAGTTCATACCACAGCGTCTCTATTCTTCCTCCTCTTAGGATGAACCGGATCATCATATGGGGGGTGGGAGCTTTGAGTCCCGTCTTACGGGGGCGTACGGTTTCGAGCACTTCCTTCAACACACACCCCGGAATATATTTTTCCAGGAGGTTTGTATACAGCGCAGTAGCGAAGCGCCTTGGCCGCAGAAGAGGACGATCGAACCACCCATCTCCGCGTCAGACCCACATTGCATCGAACAACATCGAATGATGGGCTGAAGGGAATGGCCTTATTTGTGCCCCTTTTCGCTGAGCTTCTCGCTCCTCGTGAGATGTTTTTGTGCACAGGAGTTCCCCGGACTTTCGTGGCTTACGCCGCCGCCACAAGCCAATGGGCAGTTTTTCGATTGCGGGGAAGGAGGGGTTGGTTCATCTCGATCGGCTTCTGCATTGCGTTGCGATGTGATGAGATTCGAGATGTGGAGCGGAGGTGTTGGATTGTCATCATGCGATCTCGAGTATTACAATTACGACCCGGTCCATCCATCATCCACTGCACTGACTGCGCTGCATCCATCGTGAGGAGCTCTCTACAACCTCCACGCGTCGCGGGTCTACATGCGTAGGGAGAAGGCTTTGGGTCTGCATGTGTATTGTACACGCACACCTTTTTGCCGTCTGCGCCCGGTGTCGATATAGCATTCCCCTTATCAACCCTGAGGCCGCACCGGACGGTGGAGGGTGGGTGGATGACGAAGACAGGTGAACCTATGAAAGGGAGGGGCCGGACCTCGCAACGCACAAACGCAGCACGGCGTGTCCCCTATTTTGCATGATAGGGTTCGCCGAGTCGGTCAGTGAGGACGGCTCGGTGTCCTACTCTCCATTTGGTGTTGCTTCCCGATCCCGAAGCGTCCTATTCTTTTCGCACGTTGCCGCAGTGATCCATTGACATCGAGGTTTCTATACCGGTTCAAGTGGCTGAAGAGCTTATCATCCCGCGCCGGTCAGGAAAATGCCAATACAAGCGCACTGCACGCGGTGAGATGTAGGGAGGTGGGAGAATAAGTCTTGTCGTGCGTTATCTCGACGGTCCGTTCGTCGGTTACGGCTGTTTGCGATGGCAAAGAGCGCCCCGACGGGGATCACCCCGGCCCGGAAGAGTCAGGGAGGGGATGGCGGCGCGGGCCGCGGGGGGGAGGCACGGGGGTAGGAGGCGAGTTTTGCCCCTGTCTAGGTCGTTTTAGCGTCTTGGACTTGACGTGCTTCGCCGTGCTTCCCAAGTATGATACTGCGATTGAACTTAATGGCATGGTTCGGGGGGTGCGGGAAGGAAGATGGGAGAGGTCGCGGGTTTGTTTGGAGGACCTGGTGAGGACCAGATTGTCTGTGCTATTGCTGACTGCTGTGCCGCCGGGAGGATTGAGGGTCCGTCACGTCTGGGATCAGGGGTGAGGTGAAGTCGGTGACAGGACTGGGCGGACGGGAAGGGAGTGGAGGTTCGATATGGAATCGGGCCGGAGGGGGGAGATATTTCATCATGGTGATGAGGGAGGAGGGGATGGGAGGCTTTGTACCGGGACTTGGGGTTGGAAAACGATAGGTATCCGTGGATGATGGGAGCCGAGGGGGATTGTTTGGGTGTTGGGACGGTATCCAAGCAGATTCCAGGTTTGGGGAACGTAGATGGTCCCCAGGTGGTGCTGGTGAGGGCCTGCCTCTGGCCGTTGGACTTGGGAGTTCAATGGTTTGAAAGCCCTACCTGTCAGTCCAGGGAAGGGTTTTCCAAACTTGATTGTCCCGTTGCAGATGAAAGAGGTGAATTGGGTAAAGCGGCCTCTTTCTTGATTGTCTATCATGGCAAATATGATTAGACTCTGCGTACTACCATTCCTTCTTCGTGATGCTTTGATTGTGTGCTTGGAAAAGAGGAGCTTTGAGCAAAGATGAATGAAGCCTTTCCCAACGGTCACTTCTCCAAGGACAACACGCCTAATTAGTTGTCGTTCGATTTACTCAAAGTGCTCTAGGGATTGATGAACACCGTGTCTTTTCTACACAACACTGAGGTGGATGTGGCTACGCAAATGTGAGCTTTCAAGTTGATGAACTAAAAGAAACACAACAACTGATTAGTAGAAAGTATCAACTGTCTACCTAGGGACTCGGAAAGCTGAATGAATGAGGCGGATTTGTACGATGGATTTCTGGGATTTTTGATCAGGTTCAGACATTCTTCAACCACTTGTCGTTGCGGTCAAACCGGGGCGTTCCCTTGTTGGGGAAGCACTCATGAGATTCGAAGATAAGGCTGATGGGAAATCAATCATTTTTACCCTTCGCAGGAACTCAACGACGTCTCAACGGGTTGATGGCCATTTTCCCTCAGTACATCAGGGTCTATACACTCACTGAATCTATGGTCTGTTTGGCATGTGTTGGGCATCAAGGATCCCCGAATGAGTCGGTTTGTAAACATTAATATTGTTGTTGTATTGTGGTTTTCCCAGTCGAGTCCAAACAAAGCAGCAGCAGCAGCAGCAACCAGGAAACACGTAACAGGACGCTGATCTTGCATGATTTTGAAGGTTCTAATGTCCCAAGGAACCCCAACGGAATGAGCATGATGTGAGACACTGCTATTTTTCATCGCGCCTCTGGGACTCGCGGGACTTGACGGTCAGGAATGCCACCATGTTGCTGGGGAATACTCAACTGAAACATTACCAAGTGGAATCCATCTCCACGGTTACAATGCCAAAGGAGTCTGCTGCGGGTGTCGGAAAAAGCCTTGCAGGGCGGGTGTTCTTTATAACGTAAAGATCTGCCCCAGAAAATGCGTCATTGAGTCTGGCAGTGCGACGGAACTCGAGTGAAGAACACGCACAACGGACGAAGATGTCATATATCCCGACCACCGCTCTCTACAACCCCACCAGTAGCTCAGATGACTCGCTGGGCTTCGCAGACGTCTTCGTCATCGGCATCACAGCTGTCGTATGGGGGATGATATCCGTGTGCTCGGCGGCCTACTACACCAAACTCCTCCGACATGACGTCCTTCGAAGATGGCCGGCGCTCCGAAACGATTTACTGAGCGAAGGAGTCATGTTGACGGCAATTTTCCTCGCCACTCTTGTATGCTGGCCCATCATGTTGATTTGGGACTTTTGCGCAAGATGTTGCGCTGGCAGGAAACCATCCAGATTGTGTGGGAGCTGCCATCCGTGCATCAGCGACGAAGCCCACAAAGAGGAAACGGAAAGACGTCTCCACACGCAACTACGACTTCAGCAGATCATGATCATCGAGGCACAGCCTCAGAATTCGGCGATGCAGGTGCCGTCTCGACGGAGGGGGTCTTCGGCAGACTACGGGGGTCCGTTCTTCTCCATCGCAGAGATCGTTCGGGCAAAAGAGGATGACATTAGGCCTCTCACGCAACCACCTTCAGCGGTTTTGCCGCCGCCGTATGGCACATGGTCTGGGACGAGGGCTTGATGGGGTGGAGGTGATAATTCGGAGGTCTTTTGCGCGAGAAAGTTTGGACATGGCAGCTTTGATGAGACGGATTTGGAAGCGAATGATGAGAAGTTGGTGAAACAGACCAAGAGCCTGTGGAATAACTTCAGTCCAAGGAAAGAGCGGCCTTGAGCTTCGAGTTGGAAGGATCGGGAGTCGCTGTAGGGTACACGTTCAACCCTAACCCTGTAAATCAAACACTTGACCAATCGCTTCGTTCCCATCCAAGCGGACTCGGCAGGCAACTCACCCCGCTGAGCCGAGTCCACCAACAACGGGGATTTCCATTGTTTACAACGCCTCAGCGCTGCGATTCGACCAAGGACATTGCGCACTCGTTTTGATCCACGTCGCCAACACAGGCCCACTTGCCAACACAGTTCTCCCTCAATTGACACAAGGACACTTACTGCCAGGTCAACTGTTCTCCGACCCCAGTTGTCCTGGAGATTGCGACGTACCAACAGGCATTGATCGGATCGCTGCTGTCATCTGCCCACATTCCTGACAATGCGACCATGGCAAGTCTTCACGGATCGTCATCTCTCACCCGCACGAGGTCTGCTCGCTTGCCGCCGCCAAACAGCAGCAGGACAATCCTAGTGCCCTCCCGGGGCCCTCCGTCCAACGGCAGCTCGACGACGTCCACTGCCCCTCCACCATCGCCGACCGCCACACCGACCTCTGCGCCCAACATCTCGCTCTTCCTCACGAACCTGCGATTGCTCGACCTTGACCTATACCCAGACTGGCCTGATATCAGTGCGTCAACATTTGGCACAAGAGATGCGGCGCAAGGGCAGAAGAGGCGCATCCAATGCGTCGAGTGGGCGCTTTACCGCCTCTTCACCCTGTGGGACCCCGACGAGGCACGAGACAAGCTGCAGCCATTCTTCCCGCCCCTCGACCAAGTCCAATCCCTCAATTTGCGCGCCGCCCTTCTTCGGAGTCTAGAGCACGCAAAGAAAAATGGTGTTCTCGGTCGCGACGCCGTCGTTCGCAAGACGATGCTCGACGAATGCAAGGGGGAGCGATTGGAGGAGGTCTTGGCGGCTTTCTCGTCTGCGGTCCTGAAGAAGCTCGTCATGGAGCAGCAGCTAAACGAGCCCGAATTTCCGGCTTTGGCTCAAACCCTCGCGTTGGAAAACCGGGGGTACTCTGGAGAGCGAGGGGAGCTGGTTACCCTCATTCTGGCCCACAAGTTCTCTCTTCGTCGGAAACTCGAGAGCAAGGACAGGGCGCGGGCCAGGTATGATGACTTTTCCCAGCTCATGAAGGTCAAGGAGAGCTGCATCGCACGCAGGCGGGCGGAAGCCAGAGCTGCGCAAGAGGAAGGACAGAGCCAGGGTGACATCTCGGAGGACATGAAACTTGATGTCTGGCGAACTGTAAGGAACAATTGGTCTGGAAATGAACGCTGGATGGAGACCCTGTTGTACGGAGACAGCCACACACGTAAGGACGGCGTTTTGTCTACTCCCTTTGACAGAATCTGGCGACGAGTCGAATCCGGTCGTTTATGTGAGCTCGAAGACAGCAAGTCCGAGGGCCTGCTGAAGCAGCTCGATGGAAGAGTCAAGAGCCAAAAAGAAAGACTGGAGAAGTGGCAAGGATTCCGACAAAGAATGTTTGGAAGAACTGGGACTGAGCCAAGAGCTGAGGAAGCTGCCGCAAGGCAAAGAGAGAGGGGCATCGATCTTGGGTTCAGAGCGCACGAGAACCTCCACCTCGGCCGTATGAGCCCGAGAAAACTTGCTCGGGTGACCCCGAGTGCCGCAGATGACGAGTACACCGACTTGATCCGCAGCCTCAAAAGAGAGTTGGCTGGTATTAGCGCCCCGGCAGCCTCGATCCCCGCCTTCTTCCAACGCCCCCAGGAACCTGTGCAAGCTGGCGCCGGACCAAACTTGGACTCAACAAGTCCGGAGCCAGAGGCAATATCCGAGTTGAGTGAGATTGAAGATGGACCTTTTCCTCTCCGCCCTTCGCCGCCTCGTCGGGAGCCAGTCAAAGCCATCGAACATGTACTGCGGAGAAAGGAGAGCCTCCGCTACGAGCACCCTCAACTGAATGGGGAGCAACCGGACTTCCCACACCTGCGCAGATCCGCAACCCTCCAGTCAAAACACTCACCTGTCTCGGAAAGACGTCCGCCAAGCGCCTCACCTACTAGAAGCCCTGAACGGCGGTCGAGTCCACCCCGTGCACGGCATTCACCCCCACCACTGGCTTGGTCTCCGCCCCGGGATGCGCCGCTTTCTCCTGTTCGCACACCCTCTCCTGAGCGCCCTATTTCCCCTACCCAGCAGCTGGCGGATCAGATTTTGGCTTCGGTGGAGGCCGCCTCTCCATCCCCGATCAAGAAGCCACGCCACACTTTATCTCTAGCCGAGCGCACCCGCCTGTCAATGGCACGGCGGACGTCCAATATCCCGTCTAGAATCGATGTGGAGGACTATGACGCCGAGCCTGAGGTAGATGACTATCATGTCCGTCGGGGGCCTACAGTTTCAGTCGATCCACCGGCGCGGAGCGTCAACGGAAACGCTGCAGATGCAGAAGGTGACCCCCACGAGGATCTGGTAGCCCGCACCCGCCGTAGCATGGCGGGCTTTGAGGCTGCCCAAAAGAAGGCGCAGCTGGAACGGCGAAGGTCGCTACGCAAGAGCAAGCAGATCCAACCGGCGGCAGGGGGTCGAAACAGTGTCTACTTCCCGGCCGTGGACGAAGAGGAAAACTCGACACTGCTGCTGGCGGAGGAACTGATGAGCGGCGAAGTGGACCAGGATACTGTCTTCATGTCAAGGCCAAAAATTAAGACCAGCCCTGTAGGAACCCCTGTTCGGGGAAGTATCTGGAACGATTGATGAAGGCAACGAGAAAATGACCCCTCTACTACGAAGTAACGCCATACTATGTGGTTTCTGGTGGGCAGGATATAGCGCTTTATTAGCAACCAAATAAACAGCGAGACAATCGCAGCGACATCTCATATGTTACAGACACACCCAAGACTCTAAATTTATGTCAAGAAAAGGGCAGGTAATAATGTACAACATAACCACCCCCATCTATATTTGTTTCCTTATTTTACACCATCCCCTTACCACCCCATCTGCCGCAACTTCATCGTCCTCCCAATCGCAGCCCGCACCGACTCGGCGAACCGCGCCTCCTTGCGCTCCAGCCGCAACCTCTTCCTCCTCAGCGCCGGCCGCTCGTAAAACTTCCGCGAGCGCCACTCGTGGTGAACCTTGTTCCGCGCCACCTGCACGTTGAGCTTGTGAATCGCCGCCGCTGCGTCCATGCCGCGCGTGATGTTGATGGTGCGGCCTAGCGGCACCTTGGTCCGCAGCTCAATCTCCTTCTTGGGCTGCGTCTTGTACTTGTCGATGAAGTTGTCGATTTTCCAGATGTTGAGGGCTTCCTTGTCGTTGATGTCTTTGAGGTTGAGGTTGAGGGTGGATGAGAGAGAGGGGGGTGGGCCTGGGCGCGGCGGGGAGGAGGGTTTAGCTTTGGTGGTTGGGGTGAGGAGGGAGGACGAGGAGGAGGCGCCGTCGAGGATTTGTTGGATGCGCTCCATGTTGGAGGAGGGGGTTGTTGTTGTTGTTTGTGTGGAAGAGGAGGAGAACGGAGGGGGGGCGAGGGTTGGGCGGGTGGTGGTGAAGGTGCGGAGGGTGGTTGTCGCCAGGGCTCCGAGGGAGCGCCGCGCGGTGGAGGACGTCGCCGTGCGGCGGACGGTCTGGAGGAGGTCCATTTTTGCGTGTGTTACGAAGCTGGGGAGGTAGAAAGTTAGCAATGGAGAGAATTTGAGGGAGAGGGAGGGGGGAGTACTTGGCCGGGTCTGATTGACCTCTCCCTCCACCAAGGCGCAACGTTGGTCGTGATTTTTTGACTCGGAGGTTTGCCGGTTCGGGAGACTCTGGAGCTTCGCTTCACCTGATTCTGTTGCTGGAGGCGGGCCTGGTCCGGGCGCCGCGGGTAAGTGACTGGCGGTGTTTTGTGGCTCCGCTTCCGACACCACACGTTGATTGGTGGGTAGGTTTGGTTTGCGCCACAGTCACGGTTGGGATTTGGCAGGGTCGTGGTGAACTTTTGCAGAGCCGCGACAGGATTGCCGCAACACCTTTGAACCCATCGCCCAACTAATGCGCCAACGTGTTTTCCAATAGAGGGTTTCACTATCTCCGACAGTTCCAACCGCCAGGCATTTTTACAGCATCTGCGCTATACTAGAGACTCTAGCACCGCATTTCGCGACGGTTCTGCGGCGCGATGGCGTACAATCCGTATGGAGGTGCGTTCAGCCTTCCCCCGCTACCCTGTTGATCTTGCAATGAGGCCATACTGACGATCGCTATCCAGCACCTCCTTATGGGGCTCCCGCTGGCTACCCAGCCTTCCCGGGCGCGCCGCTTGCCCCAGGAATGGCGCCTCCTCCGGGTTTAGGTATGTTGCTTTGAGAATGTCGTCGTCGACTGTGCGGCAGCTGCTAACGTGGGATCCAGGTCCTCCACCAGGCATGTCCTCTGCTCCCGGAATGGCACCGCCACCTGGTGTCCAGCAACAAAGTATGCCCGCACAAGCTAATCGACCAAGCGGCCTTCCTGCCTCGTTCCAGCCGCCCGCGAACCTGCCCAACATCAACTTCAATGCCCCCGTGATCCGACTCGGCTCCACCGCGCCGCCTGCGAAATCCGGCATGCCCTCGGACCGCGACCGCAAAGACTCGCACACACCGACCTCCGCGCGCCCCGGTCTAGGCGCGGACCGTGGGCTCGAACACTCCAGGGCGCAGCTCCGGGAGAGCATGCAGTCCTTGGTACCCCCCACGACCGAAGAGAGGCTGCGGACGGTGTTCGTCCACAAAATCCCCGCCGGCGTTGGTGGCGAAGACAGCATCCAGAAGCTGCTGAGCACCGTCGGGAGGGTGCGACGATGGGACTCGGCCCGGTCACATCTTTCAGATCACAAGGGCAAGCTGTTTGGATTTGCGCAGTACGAAGATCCCGAGTCACTAGCTGCCGCCGTTGATTTGCTCCAGGACGTCGAAGTTCCAGTGGAGAAACAGCCTACAGCCGAAAAGGAACCAGAGGACGCGGATGCTGCGTTGGAGAGCATTGAGAAGGTCAAGCTGCAGGTGGAGTTTGACGCCAGCACACTCAAGTACGTTGAATCGTGGAAGGAGAGCCGGGCAGATGACCCTGCGGTTGAGGCGAGACTTGCAGATGCTAGGGCTACCCTGAAGCAGTATGTCAGGGGGCTTTTCTTTCCGCGACCTCGAAGCGCTCAGGATGCAGATGGCGACACCGCGATGGGTGATGGGGCCAACGGCCTTGGGGACAACGTCGAAGTGATCAACATCCCGCTTGCTCAAGAAGACGAGCTCGCAGATATTCCGGCCGAGATGCGCGAAACAGTTGCGGCTGAGATTGCAGCGTTCAGGGACAGGAGTAATCGCAGAGACATGGAGCGCCTGAGAAGGGAGGAAGAGTTTGAGGAGCAAGAGCGGTTACGAAACGGGGCGCCGCGCATGTCGTCGCGCCTGGATTCACCCCAGCCAGGTGGCTCCAACAACGTGCCGCTCGGCCCTAGAGGGGTTCCCAATGCACCTTCGGGGCCGAGGGGAAGAGAGCGGATTGACTTTGTGAATGGTGGGACGACGAATGGGCATTCATTTCATCGGGAAGATGACGACACGGACGCCAGCGACGACGAGCTATACCAAAGGGAGTTGTCAAAACAGCGGGCAGAGGAGGAGAAGCTTTATCTTGAAGCCGAACGAAAATGGGTCAACCGAGAACGACAGAAAATGGCGGCTCTGGAGAGAGAGAAGGAGCGTGAAAAGTCCGAGACAGACAGCTTTGCTCGTAGGAGGGACGAGCAGCTCGAACGGGAGAAGAACTGGGATGATGAGCGGGAGGCTTCTCGCAGGACTCATCTCTATTACCGAGACCATGCAACCTGGGTCACAAAGCGGGCAGCCGAGAGGAGCGAAGAGGCGGCACGAGACGAAATGGATCGACGTGCCGAGGAGGAGGAGAGGCGCAGGGCAGAAGCCGACATGGAGCATGCACGAGGCATGGCCGATTCCTTCCTGGAGCGCCAGGCAGAAGAGATGGAGAGGCGACCAGAGGCCCCTGCTGCTCCGCAGCGCTTCACCATTTCCTTCGGCGCAGCAGCACAGAAGGCCGCCCAGCGCGCAGCACATAGCCGCCGCACTGTGGCGGAAGTGGAAGGGCTGCTGGATGATGAGGGAGACGACCAGACGACCAAGCGACAGCTGGTGCCTATCAAGTTTGAGCCCATCACAGATACAAAGGCCATGACTGAAGAAGATCTCCAAAAGGCGGTCCGCGCACTTGCACACGAGATTCCGACCGACAAGGAGGGTCTCTGGGCATGGGTTGTCAAATGGGACTATCTCGAGGACTCGGTTCTGCGCGAGAAGCTACGACCTTTCGTGGAGAAGAAGGTGGTCGAGTATCTCGGTGTGCAGGAAGAGTTTTTGGTAGACGTGGTGGATGAGCATCTCCGCAAGCACCAGAAGCCTGCTGAGCTCGTCGAGACGCTGGGCGAGGCGCTCGATGAGGATGCCGAGGATCTGGTTAAGAAACTGTGGCGCATGGTCATCTTCTTTACCGAGTGCGAGAAGCGCGGCTTACCGGCGTAAGGCCGACACTTCGACACTTGCTACTGCTATAAAACAAAACACGGATGGCGCTGGGTTAGACATGCCGTGATGTAAACAGTTTATCATCACCGAGGCAGTCCTTGCAGATAATTGTTCCTGTACGTTTAGAATACCACCTTTTTTGTGAATTCCATGATCGGCAATGAGGCCTGTTCCAAAAGACGGTTGTCCCCGCGCCGGAGTTGGAGAACCGAGGCTGGTTCGGCGGGGCATACCCTTGCCACCTCTCAACACCATCCTTCACCCCAACACTTGATGTAAGACGGGTTCCATCTTTATTCTCCTTTTGCGAACTCACTTTTTCGATGTAGACCAGCTATTCTCATTGCAATTGGTGTATTTTGTACGATCTCATCAATTGGCCATTTTCGTCATCACACTCACCCCTTCCACTCTCATCAACCACTCCGACTCTTAGAATGGCCTCCTCCGCCCTCCCCGCAGCCCTCAAAACACCTCCCCCATCCGTCCCCAACGTGCTCATCTCCTTCCCCGCGCCCAACGTCCTCCTCATCACCCTCAACCGCCCCAAACAACTCAACGCCATCCCCTCGTCGCAGCACGCCCCGCTCGCCGCGCTTTACGACTGGTACGACTCGGAACCCCACCTCCGCGCCGCCATCTTGACGGGCTCCGGCCGCGCCTTTTGCGCCGGCGCCGACCTCCGAGAATGGGACCGCGCCAATAACTCCGCCTCCACCTCCACCTCATCCGAGCCCGAAAAGGTGACCATGCCCCCCGCCGGCTTCGGCGGCCTCTCCAACCGCCCCGGCCTCAAACCCGTCATCGCCGCCGTCAACGGCCTCTGCTACGGCGGCGGCTTCGAAATGGTGCTCAATTGCGACCTTGTCGTTGCGTCCCAACACGCAAAATTCGGGCTTCCAGAGGTTACGAAAGGTGTTGTCGCGCTCGCTGGGGCGTTGCCTCGTCTGGGTACGATCCTTGGTCGGCAGAGGGCCAGCGAGTTGGCGCTGTTGGGGAGGACGGGGTATACGGCGGCGGAGATGAAGAGTTGGGGGGTTGTGAATTTTGTGGTTGAGGGGGAAGGGGAGGAGGTGGTGAGGGAGGTGGTGAGGGAGGCGGTGAAGGTGGCGAGCGAGGTTGCGGGGAATTCGCCGGATGCGGTGATTGTGTCGCGGGAGGGGCTGAGGTTGGGGAGGGAGGGGATGGGTGCGGAGAGGGCGACCGAGGTGTTGGCTACGGGATGGTATGGGAGGATTGATAAGGGGGAGAATATGAGGGAGGGGGTGAGGAGTTTTGTGGAGAGGAGGAAGGCGGTTTGGGTTGATAGTAAACTGTGAGGTGCCCTGGGATTAGGGGGGGAAGAGGGAGGGGAGGGGGACGTGGGTGTAGATGTTGGATATGGTGGTGGGAGGTGTTGCGATGTAAATATTATGGGTTGGAAAGATAAATATGGACAGCCATGGGCATGGTCTCACCAACCTGGGCTCATTGTAATGCTCAGATTTCACAGTTTTTCTTTTGAACGCAACATGAGTTGCTTCGGGGTAGGTCTCGGCCGAGATGTAAGTCGTACCTCCCCGCGTGGCTCTATTGCCATGAATACCATGCAAGTTAATGTGTGGTTGAGAAAGTGAGTTGAGCCATGAGCGCGTGTGGCAGCTTCAGTAGAAAGGCATCACGTAAAAATCCCGATGTCTTCGTTAAGTCAAGGAGTCAAGACCGCAAGAAGGCCTTGGGCGTTGGCGTGTAGGGTTAAAGCTATTGTCTGATCATCAGCGGCGAGTCAAGCTCTTGCCTCAAAGCTTGAACGGCGGGGACTGTGGGGAGATGGACGGCAGGGAGCGGGAGCGTGGAGTTTTCCCGGACGGCATCTTCTTTTCCATCAATGATGCAAACCAAATTCCCGGAATAAATTACAGGCCACATTCAGTTTATTGAGGGGTTCAATTCCCCAAAACACGGATGGGGAGACCACCGTTCATTTTGAAGATGACCCGAGATTCGACTCTCCAATTCCCGTACGCCCACCAGGGTTTCCCTAAGGGGGAGGGGGGATAAAAGCAGCTACAGGCCCGCAGCACGCGGCCATTCTCGAGCTCAGGAAACATCAACCGCCTTCATCATGAAAGCATCTATATTCTCGCTGCTCGCAATTGCCTGCGGAGCATTGGCCAGCGTTGAGCTGCCAGAGGGTGTGCCTCGCTCTGTCCACGAGTTCAGGAAGAGACATCCCGTTCAGCCTTGGGCAGACGATCCTGGGAGAAGACTTGTCACCATCCGGCCTTCGAAGAATGACAACGACGACGTATCAGACGACTTCCTCAAGGGCCTTCATGACGCCAACCACGGCGGCACTCTTTTCCTCCCTGGCGGAGAAAAGTTCGTCATCGGAAAGCCGCTCGACCTGACTTTCCTCGACAACATCCAGATACGGCTGGACGGAGAGATCAAGTTCACCAACGACACGCCGTACTGGCAGAAGAATGCTTTCCGCCATCCCTTCCAGAACAGCATCATGTTCTGGAAATGGGGCGGTAAGAACATCAGGATCTTTGGCGACGGCGTCTTGAACGGGAACGGTCAGCGTTGGTGGAACGAATTCTCGGGCCGTGAGATCCTCGACTCGACCAACGACTACTTGCGTCCCATATTGTTCTATGCCGAGAATGCGACCGGGCTAGACATTAGAGGCATCCACTTCAAGGATTCGCCGTGTTGGACCACCTTTTTTGTGACGTGTAATTGCTTTGCATGCCCCTGAGAGACACCTACTGACGAGTTGCAGCCAAGGACATCTCGCTGACAGACGTGGTTTGTACCGCTGAGTCCGAGAACGCTACCGCCCGGCCAAAGAACACAGACTTCTTTGACTCGCTCAACGTCGAGAACGTCAGGATCGAACGGGCCTGGGTCAATATTGGAGACGACTGTTTCTCACCCAAGTCGAACGCAACAAACATGTACGTTAACACCATGTATTGCAACGGAACTCACGGCCAGTCCATGGGGTCAATCGGTCAGTATGCTGGCGAGCTGAGCTTCATCCGCAACGTGCACATTGAGAACATGTGGATGCTCAACGGCCAACACGCCGCCCGTCTCAAGTCGTGGGCCGGACCGGATGCCGGCTACGGCTTCATCGACAACATCACCTTCAAAAACTTTTGGAACGGGAATAACGAGTACACGGCTTTTATAGACTCTTGCTACTTCAATGTAAGTGGCAACATGCCCCCCCACAACACCAAAAGCGGGAGTGTGCTGCAAGGCTGCGACTTACATATGCATGCAGATCGACGCCACCACATGCGCGCGCTACCCATCGCGTGTCAACATCACCAACATCACCTTTGAGAACTTCTCGGGCACAACCTCTGGCAAGTACGGACGTGCCGTCGGCCGCCTGACATGCAGTCCCAACGCCGTCTGCTCCAACATCCGTTTCAAGAACTTCAACGTCACCAGTCCCTGCGGCGGATCGCCCCTCGTCATCTGCGACGGCATCAAGGGCAGCATCGGGACCCCTTGCGTCAGCTCAACCAGCAACGAGGCCAAATCCGCGCTGGCGAGCAAGTGCACCGCAAAAATGGCTTCACTTCCGAGCGCAACGCCGTGGTAGAACCCAAATGGTATATGCTTTATTACGGGTATCAAGGCAGTGTGCCTGTTTTGACCAATACATGGAAGATTTGCATCTTTTCATCCAAGTTATGTTTTTATCTTCATTCCACCTTGTGCAATCCACAACCCCTGTCCTACTTTTCTCCCTGCTCAACTCACTTAGAGAGCAGCAACAACACCGAGGAAGCCAACGGCGGCGATGGCAGCGCCGACGAAGCCAGTCTCGCGAGCACCACCAGCGGTCTGGGTGCTCGACGAGCCGGAACCGCCAGCGGCCGTGCCGGTGCCGGTGCCAGTGCCAGTGGTTTGGCTGCCAGAGCCGGACTTGGTAGCGCTGCCGCCGGTGGGAGTAGCCTCGGTGGAGCCGGTCTTGGAGGCGGAGGCGCCGGCGTCGCAGGTGAGAGTGACCTGGTCAATGGCGCCGAGGACACTGCTGGCGTCGGGGCAGACGGACGCGATGGACGAGATCTTGGCGGACTCGGCCGAGAGGAAGGAGATGGCGACGGACTGGTAGCTCGACACGGCGGGGGCGATGGAGTCGGGGATGGACACGGAGCAGGGGTCCGTGACGGCCGTGTTGGAGAGGGCCCACTCGATGATCTCGGGAGGGGGAGTGGGGATGAGGGTGATGAGCTCTGCGAGGGCCGAGATACAGGCCGTTGCGTCCGAGCCGTCGGTCTGGCGGGCTACGAGGTTGGCGGCGACGTGGGCGGGGTTGACGAAGCTGGCCGAAGCGGCGGCGGCGAGGCCGAGGATGGTAGCCTTGTGAAGCATCTTGATGGTTGGTTTGCGGGGATGTGGTTTGAGGAAATGTGTAATTCGATGCTGGTGATGATGCAGAGATGTGAAGATGGAATGAGACAAGCTGAGCAGAACGCACCACAACGGGCCTGGCTGTTATTTATCAACATGCCCCTTCCCCCCAGCTCACAACGGCAGTGCCCCCAGCCTAGTCCCCTCCCGGCAAAGAAGGGGAAGAATTACCCAAAATATTCAAGCCGCCCAAGAAACTCCCCGTCGATCACCGCCTCAGCGCGGAAGGATTCGTCACCGCGTGAGGTCCCTTCCAGGGCCGTCCCTGGCATCCACGAGTACCTTTGCGGTTTAGGGGGTGACGCTGGGGGGTGTGAACCCCTGAAGCGAGGGGCGTCTGATTGGTCCAACGGGGAACGGCTGAGCGGGTGCTTGGCGATGGGCGATGCGCCAAACCAAAAGTGGCATGATGGGTCAGCCGCAGGGCTGGGTTGTGGAAATGAAGAGGGGACGGGGGAAATGTCGGGGTGCAGGCCGTTTTGGGCTGGGGGGATCGGAGGGGGATGCCCATGAAAAACTGGGGAAGTGAGTGAGGGAGCCGGCTTGGTAGGGACGGGAGGGGGAGTTTGATGGTGATGTTTTTATGGGAGACGAAAGAGATGAAGAGATTGGACTTGTTGTGCACTTCGTTCGGATTTCGAGACATTCCCAACTTCGGGAGTTGCGAGTAGGATTCAGGTGGATGACAGGTCGGCTGCTGCTGCTGGGACACCCCTGAAATTGCTGACACTTTTGTTTCGTGCTCACTTGCATGGAAGAATCCGACAGCAGGCTGTCGGGACCGAACAGCTGGTTGCCACGACCGCGACGTGGCGGCCTGCGACATTGAATGATCTGACCAACGGCATATCAACCTGGAAGGCTTGCAATCGCCGTCTTTGACGTTGTTTCTGATTTGTTGGACGGGCGTGCAGAACAGACGATGCAGTAGCGTGGTGAACAGCGCCACACTTTGATGTGGTTCAGTTGAGGGTAGGTCTGCCAAGACTGCCGGTTGCAACGTCTTGGCTTGCTGAGCGCTGTGCCAGGACGACACTAGCGACTGCTTGCACTGCTGCCAAGCGCATTGCTGAATTCTTGCGGGTCGCGCGGTCTCAGCAACCATTCCATTGGGAGTTTTGCTTTGAGCATATAATTCTTTGATCATGGCAGTGTCAGATAGTGCAATGTGTTGTTGATACCCAAGACATGCCGAAGCAAAGGTTTCCCGATGTGGTGAACGGTTGAGGTAACCGCATCGACAGCGACCAGTACCCCGTATTTGGATGCAGGTTCTGAGAGGGACGAATGTTGTTTGATGACTTGAAATTGGAGATACTGACTTCATCTATTTGATAGTGGTCACACGCTTTCGCTCCAGTCCATAAACGCCGAAAAAGAACTCAAGACCAGTTGTGTCGCCAACCAGAGGATGAAGAGAAGTAGGGCGATTGAAAGACCTGATATCAAAGCCCTTGAAATCAAGAATCACAAACACACTTCTCAAAGCCAGGCTCAACACCACCACCGCTCATGCCGCATGGGTGTACATAGCCAGTGGTGCAGCATAACCACTGGGGCGCGACCGGGCATCAAACACATTGCAGGCCTCAGGACGATATCCTCGACCGGGGTAATACTAAGCTCGGTCGAAACGTAAGTAGGGAATGTAGACGTTTCGAAAGGAAACGAGTGACCGGGAAGCGATGCCGGCCCAGGCTTCTCATAGAGGAGTGCAAGCGTGTTCCAGTTGGGATCGTGCCTTGTCAAGTGTTTATCAACATCAAACAAACCCAAATCAAGGTAGAATCAGAACTTGAACTCACTCCCGAGAGAGATATGTTGGAGAGAAGGCCGGTCTATGTTCCTGCTGAAGCGGCTGATTTGCATCCCGCAAATTCACTTCATCTTCGCCAGACAACTCGACAAACATGTCTGATTCGCATATGCTGATATCATCGTCATAGGAAGTGGACTTCGCGACGAGCACCCATGGCATGCTGGATGGAATTTTGAAAGATGTTTGCATTTTTGACTGTGATTATGCCGGCCGATGTTCGATGCTCATCCCCCCGATCCGAGACCTCAGACCATCGTCGTCTTATGTCTCCCACGGCTCGCCTAGGAGCACTCTGACGACGCCATATCTCCGCGACTCGTGTCTGCATGTGATCGAAGTCCCTCCGATGCCGGCGTGTTGATTGATGCAATATTCAACGGAAAAGACCGAATAATATGCCTTGGGGAGACGCCGGGGTATTTGAGACGACGAGTTTTGGCTTATCATGGAGGGAGAGCACCATGTGCTCTTGCCAGGTTCGCATGATGATGGTAGTAGAGGGAGCGGAAGTCGCCGTTGAAGTCCGGGGCTGTCGCCTGATTGGAAGTGCGGGGGCCTGTTTGCTCTCCCGAATTGGGACGAGACGACATGCCTTGTGGCGGGCGGAGTGAGGCTCCCCAGACCGGCGAACAAACAAACCGACACTAGCCGTTCCCGCATCGGCTTCGTCATGACTCGGCGGTAAGATAACCTCAAGTCCTGTTTCGGCGCTGCTCCGTGGGGGTTCTCAAGTTGCATAATGATTTTACCGATTGTTTGTCGCCACCTGCGCCCTCATCTCGTTTGATTGGATTCCAGAGCGAACGGTCTCAGAAGCTGGGCGGCTCGGGCTGGTGAATCAACGTCATGGCGCGATGACCTGGAAACTCGGTTTCCATTACACGTCGCAGTCGTGCCCGACTCCCCAGCTTAAAGGGGGAACGCTCGCCCTGATTTCAGCACCAATCAGAATCAAACTCCCGCGACATCGCCCCCTTGTGGGCCGCATCGTTCATGCAGCGAGACGATACATCATGGCCACCAAGGTCAGCTTCTCCTCCTCACCAGGCACCTGGATGGTAAAGGTGCCAACGCTTTCGAACCCCAGCCAGTGGTATAGCTCGTGGCCCATGGGGCTGGCCATGACGGAAATGTCAGTGAGCCTTTCCTGGTGAGCCAATGTCATGGCCCACCTGCATATCGAAGTCCCGTGACCGCGACGTTGGAATTCTGGCAACGTGGCGAGAATCTGAAGGTGAATCTGTTCTGGTCCAAGGGGCTCGAAGAAGCGTCTGTAAGCCTCGACTTGGCCGCGCCCAAAGGCATCAAATCGTTTGCGGTTGGCGTCTCTTCGCGTTCGCCCTCCTCGTTCGTCGACAAGTCTCATGGCTGGCCAGGCGTTAGTCACCGACTGGAACCTTCAGGATCTAGCGCGGGTAGGGGGACTTGCGGTCCTGAGCCTGATATCCGGGCCCGTATCTTCTCTTGTTCCTGAAAGCAACGTTGAAAACACCAAATGCCACAATTCGGGTCTCATCGCTGGGCGAGAAGGCGTCCTCAACGACTACCACGACCCAATCATCGTACTCAGGGTCAAGAAAATACTCGAAAAGCATTCTTGTATAAGTGTAATGATCCTCTGGGTACCTCAACCGGTAGGGGAAGCGGTAGTCCCACTGGGGGTCGAGCGGCATCGCCTCCAGGATGACTTTTGTGATTGGGTCGACATCGGCGGGCAGTCCCAGCCGCAGCTCCATTGCGGCGAGCAAGAGTGAGGCGGGCAAGGCAACCAGGCGGCGAGGCCGCGAGAGATCGAGAATCGAGAGCTGATGAGTGGGTCAGCAGTGGCGGCCGAAGCCGGTGTGGGAGCGGACAGCCCTGCTTTTCAGACGCCCGACTTCTTCGTCAGCACTGGCAGTCGAGCCCGTGCAGACATTTGGACAGGCCCAATCTTCGCAAGCGGCGGCCGCGAGCCCCAGGCATCCTCCCAACGATTCGGATCATTCTCGTCGGCTGAGACAGATTGGGTGCGGCCCAGTACCGGTAGCGCGCCTGTAAAATGGGACAGAGGCATGGGAGTGCGAGACGGGCGGACTTGGTTGCCCAAACTCGGTCTTCTCGGACCAGTAGATGGAGGATTGGCCATTGCGACTCGGAGCGCCATCGTTGCCGCTGGACGGGCTTGAGTGATACCTAGGAAGCGTTACCTCTCTCTTCGATAGGCTCACATGATCCGGCGCATGGACTTGGCGAATGGAGCAAATGCGTCTGCCGACTTTGCATCTTTGGGTCGGCCGCGCATTCTTCACTTTTTTTGCTGGGGTTGTCCGGATCTCGGCAGAAACGAAAAAGGTCACAGTGGCAGCTGCGGGCGCTTCCATCGGCTAGCCTGGAACGGGAAATCGGTGAATGGTGCTGGGCGTTGGTGAGCTGGGAAGCCACGATGGTGCCACAGGCCCCCTGTTACCGTGCCGCACCTTCCCCCAAGCCGCTCGCTTGCGGCGGGCCGTTGCATTCAACAGGAAACGCGGTACACCAAAATTTTACGCTTTTCGCTGCCACCTGAACACAAGTCTTCTCCGCGATGCCGTTTCCGCAGTAGCCGATCGTCACGCCATATGGAGCCCCCCGGCAGGCGCGACTCCGGGTGCCGCGATGGCGGCGACCCCACGTATGTCGATGGGCTGGTCTGGAACCCCTCTTTCGGCTTCGTCGCCCAGAGCTTGGGGCTCTCGTCCGCGTTTAGGCCCCGTCCCGACACCGCTTCCGATGTCCCCGGCGGCCCTATCGTGTTCGCAACCCCGAAACATTTCGCATCGCAACGATTGGCCGGCCGGCCCATCCCAGCGCCCAGCCACCCGACTGGTGATGATGCTGCTGCTACGGCTGGGCCTTGGGGATTGGGGTGCGCTGTTTCCCATCCAACCCCTCAAGCCTTTAGAGATGCAGAAGATTATCTTCGCCTCCCTCCATCTCATGTGTCGTGGATGGGCCCGCCGGCCTCAGCGGCCCCCGGCGCCACCGCGCCCGCAGGAACTGTGGGTTGGACTTCGACGTCTTCCGCCGTGAGTCCCGTTCCGCCTCTCTATGGCACTGATCCGATCCCGGGCCCCGGTTCGGCCGAGGGGCTGCTCGGGTTCCCCTTTGGCCAGATGCTGGACTCGCAACTTGATCCTGCCTTTGATACCTCGGTGTCTTTGGACATACCTTTCGTCCCTTGGTCCGACGCTGGCCTGCGTCCATCTCCGGCGCTCTCTGACCTCTCGGGTCCCGCCGCGGTGCACGTGGACAACAGATCATCGAACTTCTCTGCGGCTCACAACTCCCGAGCCCCGTCAGCATCTCCTTCCATTTCCTTCATCCATGACTCTGTTTCGGCAGCCCGGACATCGGTCGCCGGCCAGCAAAAGAAGCGCAAACCACGGACCCCCTCGCCGACGTTGGAGATCATTCACTTCAAACCAGATGGAAGCCCCCCTGAGGAGCGGTCCAAGAAGCGGCGAGCCAAGGATGCCGATGGGGGTGCCGGGAGCACTCCTCGGACGCTGAAGAAAATCACCTACGAGGATGAGAATGGTGAGATGCGAGGCACCATGATGACGTTTGGCAATCCTGAGCATCACCGATCCCGTTTTACGCCTCAAAAGAGGCTGGAAACTAAGCTTGCGAGGAGGGAGGGAGTCTGCAGCCGTTGCCAGGGTTCAAAGAGGAAGGTGAGGCACCTGAGTCACTTTGAGTTACGCCGGACGAGGCTTTGTCTTACAAGCCCTGCTGCGTAGTGCGACCTGGCCCTGAAGGAAAGCTTGTATGTTCCTTGTACCCGGTGTTCCACAAGCCGGCTGTACAAGAATGTCTCGCCAATGCCTTGCTTCAAGTCGATCTTGAAGGAGGTAATGTTCTTTCGAGATGGTGAGTGCCGGGCTCCCTCCCCTGCCATGCCACCTTGGGTTCGACCATCTCTCGATGTTGAGTTGACTGAACAACGTACACAGGGCCGGCGGCGAACGAACCCTTCTTCACCGAGCGATTCAAACGTCTCACGATCGAGGACATCTCAAAACCGAACGTCCCCGTCAGGAATCTGCAACTCACACAGCATGTCGGCCACAAGCTCATGATTTATGCCTCCGAGTTTGTTCCATTGCCAGGGGATAAGGTCTCGTTGACATGGAAAGACGAAAGCGGCAATCAGCGTGAGATGAAGATGCCTCCATTTTGTCTGACGAACATGCAAAAGGTTACGGCCCAAGTCCGTCAGTATATCTATCTTGCAAAGCAGTCGTATCTCGAGTTATATGCGCGATCAAGCGACGACGAGCTGGTGACGAAGACCGTCAGGGTGGCAATAAGCTACGCTAAGGCGAAACCGGTAGGCTCGCTCTTTAGACTGCGCTGACCAAATCTGACCGCGTTAGACATCATTGGTGGGCATGGCATTGGATCTGTGGGCGATATCTCGCATGATTGAGATTGAGTGGGAGATGTGTGGACCAGACACGCTTGGCATGTCCAAAGTCAATGACCCAACCAACCCGCGCGACGGCAAGATCCCTATTCCGCCGGTGATGGATACTCAGCTGGACCAGATCATCATCAAAGAAGTCCTATATCCCCTCAAGAGCAAGTTCCTGGATCAGTTCGAAGCCAAGATTTCACCGATGAAGACAGAGGACTGGTTCGACATTTATCTCACGTCGTTTGTCCTTCTCAGTCACATCGAGAGGTTGGCACACCATTCTGCCCATCACGCAAAGCTTCACTCCATGCCGGTGAGTGGCTGTACTTTGACCGCCGCCAATGCGACCGAGATTTTGCTGATGTGCCTGCAGAGCAAGTTTTCCAACGTCTCGTTCCTCACCAACGTTTTTCACACGGCAAAGGTCATCCTCTCCCGGTTCCACTTTGTCTGCAACGGATCTGCCCCCTTGGCGCTCGACTGGGACTCCCAAAGTGCTCAGTCCATGGCCGAACTGGACAGAGATCAAGTTGCGTTTATGAAGGAAACACAGTCGCTCATCAAAGCTCGAGGTAGGCGTGCCCCGCTTGCCTAGCTTTTGAGTCTTTTTTTTTTTTTTTTTGACATTCCTGACTCCTCCAGACAAGCACATTGCCAGCCTGCGAACGAAGTACGACTATGGGGAATCGCTGTATTGGTCTTCGCAGCTGTTTACAAAAGAGTGGGACGACTCCCCAGCGCGAGTCATTGAGGTGCCGTAGGGCCCGTGGTGTGGGCCAGCAACGGTTCCCACCAGCCACATGCAAAAAATGAAGGCAAACAATATCGCAGACGGGAATTGAGCCCGACGTGGGGGTCGAACCCACGACCTTGAGATGAATCTCTGGAGATTTCGGAGAAGCTCCTTAAGAGTCTCACGCTCTACCGATTGAGCTAGCCGGGCGTGTTGCCGATTTTGGATATCAGGGGTTGCTCTCGAACCCCCTGTATACCGGACGGCAGCAACGCACTCCGGCGGTTTACAGGTACAATGTCATGCCCTCTCGCCTGCCTTCAGCTCTGTCCACCTCTTCTCCCAGTTTGCCAACTCCGTGCTGACTGTGATACATCTAGAGCCGGGGTCGAGGTTTCTTGCACACACTCGCTCCGTCACAGGGCCTTCTGAGCAGGCCGCGCTAAGGAAGATTTCCAATGCCACCGACAGGCCGTTGTGTGTCCGAGTCTTGGACCTGGATTTATGTAAGCAACAGGAGATGTGCGGCTGTAGTTTGACGGTACTTGCTGTGCGTCGCCGCTTGTCGCTGCAGAAGGCTCTGAACCTGACATGGCGAACATCGGTCTTGGTATTTTGGCGGTACGAGACGTCAAGGGGAGGCGTAGGGGCTTCAGCTGGCAACGACTTGGAATTTGCGTGGTGGAGTGGATTGATGGGAGCATTTGGATAACGCATTGGATTGTCTGAGCATTGAGCCCGCATTGCATTTATACCTGACTTGAAGTTTTTGGCTCGACATGGTTGCAACAACACACAATGTGTGTTCTTCACTTTGATGGCTGCAACGGCGGGCTCGGGACACATGTTGTGTGCGCCCCACGGCGATTGCGGCGGGGGATTGTTGGAATCGCGAACAGCGTACAGGGGGCTGCAAGCCACGGCCGACTTTGCCATGAACGCACGTTTGTGCGTTCGCCGCTCAAAAGGGGCAGTGAGATTGGTGGGGGATGCTGCGTAGTGCGGTGAGTTCCTTCCAAGTTGGGCGACTGCCCCTCTAACCTTCCCCTAAATCTCTCCCCGCACGCTAATGGACGATTGTCCTGACAAAATGATGGCAGGAAAACCGCTGGACCTCTCACTCGCCGAAAGAAACCAATTTGGCTTCAAGCTCGCCGACAACGGGTCGCTTCACCTACCCCCGAGCGGCAATCCCGATGCCGACACGGCGAGCAGTTCGCCGTCTCTGGTTGTTGAGCGCGATGATGGCTCGATGATTGGCCAAGAAGAGATCCGCTCCGCCATACCTGGACATCTTGTATGGTCCTCAGTTCGACCCTGCTGAGCTCACACTGTACCGGATTGGCAAACGCACAGCAACTGTTGTCCTTCTCTCTGGACAGGTTCCACCAAAGACATCGAGAGCGTTCCCGGAGATGAAACTTGTCGCCGGCAGGACTCGCGTGACAGATAGCCCCAGGGACCCTTTGCCGGCACCGCCCAACCTGAGGCCGGAGTCTTGCTTTCCGAGCCCGAGACAGCCCACGATCTCGCACCCGTTGACCGGAAAGTGACCTCGGACTTATCTGATTTGGATCCGTTCAGCTGCTTCCATTCTTCGCCAAAGCCTTTTAACGCTTTGGTTCCGCCGATGTAAGACTCGCTCGCTCTTCAGAGCCCCACCAAAAACACTAAGTCGCGCCCACACGTTTGCCATACTTGCTAGAAGACTTTCACCAGATCGGAGCATCTTCAGAGGCACGAGCGCTCTCATGCCAATATACGCAACCATCCTTGCACCAAGTGCGGCCGGCGATTCACAACTGCAGAATTGCTTTCGAGACACCAAAATCGATGGCACGCGAAGACCGCTGTGTACCGACGTCTTCTTCCAGCAGAAGACGAAGCTGACGCCTCGCACCTAAAGAGCAAGGATCCGAAAAGCGACTCGGAACTCGAGACGGTGGTGAGCGCGACGATTCCGTCGATGACATCGTCGCTTCAGCCAGGTTCGGTGATTCTTGAGGCCACCACAAAACCGCCGAAGCAGGAGATCAACGGCGTTAAGAAACCCGAAAGCTCGTCTATCCCGGACGACAAGAGCTCTTCTCGCAACTCAGCAGATGGAAGCTTGGAAGGCGACTATTTCTCCGATTACACGCCAGACTTCCCCTACATGGACGATGAACACCCTTTCATGCGGCAGAAATCTCGAGCGTTGGAAGCTCTGCTTGAACGCTTCTGGGGCCGATTACGCCTAAAAGGATGCGTGGGCGGTCATGATACTGCAGGGGGCGGGGAATCGTTGCTGGCGGCGGCACGAGAGCAGGTGATGGATACGTCAGTTATAATGGACGGCTCCACTTCTTCGGTCGTTGGGACGGCTATGTCGACGACCGAGAGGACATTGGTGGAGGCACTGGAGATGTTGCCGCCGAAACCCAGGACTTCTGGCAGACGAGGAGGATGGTGATGATTATGATGGGATCGATGACGTGAACGTGGATTTTTGTCTTTTGGCGGCAGAGCCTCCAAGCCCATCCGCGGTGTTCCCACCTGACTCCACGGAGAGCCAGTATTATCATCAGGGCGAAGAACATGTCGAGCAGACGACCGATTACTGCGACATGGGATTATTCTAGCTCGCCAGCGAGAGTCGGTCGGGCTATTTTTAATAAAGCACAAATGACCTTCAAGGTAGGCATGATCGTACCGACTTCATTCTCGGGAGCGTTCCAAAGTTGCTAATTTTTGGCGGTGCCTAGTGCGGCTTCCAAGAGGCTCTACGTGAGTCCCAATTAATACACGCAGTTCACCTTGTCGTGCTCCATCTCCTGCCGTCGTGTCGACACCTTCATCTGAGCCCGCCATCTCTTCAAAGCCCGCGCGCGGCAGCTACAAACTGATGAGTCGAAATGTAATGAGCAACATTGTGGGCACCTACTTCGAACCGCAGCTCCTCGACCATGTGTTCAACTCCCCGAATCCCCCAATCATGGCCGTCAGCAAACGGCTCCACAGCCACATGCAAATCACGGAGTACTCCTGCTCGTCGGCGAAGCCCGCTCCAAGCCGCAATCACCTCGGGCGACATATCATTCCACCCCGCCGATGGAAAAGTCGAAACCAGCAACAGAACCGCAGTTTTCGGGCCACTTTCACGATATTGCAGGTAATATCCGAACCCCTGTCCGCCGTTCCAGAGTATCATGTCTTCCAGGTTTGGCATGAACGCCGCCGCGCGGCCGGCTCGGACGAGAACTTGTTGGCGTTCCCATCCCGGCGTGACAGGGCTGAGTCGTGAGGAAGTCAAGGTCAAATCTCGGAGGTAGTCCCATGTCTGTGGGTTGGACAGCGGAGCATCGAAGCCGTCAAAGAAGTCGTATGCGTCGACGATGAAGGATGCTGCGAGGCGGACAAGGGAAGGTATGTTTTGGATGGCCTTGGATAGGGCACGAGCGAGGTCACGCTTGCTTTCCCGGGTGAGCTGGTCTTCGGGAAGGGCGGAGTCGAGGGCGGTGAATTGTCTTGGAAGAGGGTGAGGGCTGTGAGGTGGGGTAGGTGGCTGGGTAGGCATTCGACGAGGGACAGGTATGATGATGTGAAAAGCTGTTGGCGCTCGGCAGTGACGGCGAGCCGGGGCTCGTGGGTAAAGTGGCGGAGGTTGGGCAATGCGACGAAGAGTTTCTTGAGCGAGTTGGGATTGATGCCACGTGATGATTGCCGAAGGATGGCGAAGTGTGTCACGACGGGGGCGATGGGGAGGGCATCACTGAGGAGGACCAGCGATTCGGTGACGCGCTTTTTCACAGCTAGCGACACGGCGCTTTGCTGGCCGTTTACCCATCCGTGGGATGGATCGTGGAACGGCTCGGCGTCCAGCTGGGCTTTTCGCTCTTCTTCTGCCGGGAAGTCGAGGTCATAATCAGCCCATTGGTCCTGGCAAAACAAGATTGGGTAGTTGGGTTGAAGCGCAAAGTCCCTAATGCCGTGCTGGTAGTCGTTGGGACACAAGGTGCTGAGGTCGAGCCAGATGCCTGTTATGTGCCCATGCCTTCTATGTGGCTGCGGCGCTGGCCACTTGGAGAGGGTAGCTAGCAGGTCCTGCATAGCCTGGGTGAGTACGACGTTGTTTTTCTTTCGCGATTCCTCGTCTTCCTCCAGCTGGCAGGTGGAGCAGTCGTAGTCCGGAAGCTTGACGCGCAAGTGGATGTTTACAATATAGGAGCGCCTCTCGGGGACTCGCGACGCGAACCTGTCAAAGTCTGCGATGCGGTCTTGGTCCAAGAGAATGTCTCGAAAGGTCATCGGCTCGAAAAAATATTGCCAGTCCCGGCAAACGCTTGCGTAGCGCGCCCAGACGTAGGGGTCTTGAGGTCGGAATGTGTCGGCGTAGTCCTCGGGCCCTGGGAATCTGTGGATCGGGGCTCTGTGCAGCAAGTATATTGCGGGCTTGAGGAATTCGAGCGTCATTAGCCGGAGCTCGACGGGAAGGCGGGACCAGGACATGGTGGTGTTGTTGAGGTGATGGTGTGATGGATAGGGGTTAGGGTTGGTCAAGTTCTGGCGGGAGAGGAAGAAGAAGAAGAGAGAGAGAGAGAGAGAGCGATGAAGGGGAGGAATTTATAGGTTGCGTGGATTACAGTCATCTCGGCTAGATCGAAAGCTTGATTGGAAGTGGTGATGTTTTGGCAACGCCACGTTGAACTTTGTTTGGGCGAGCATGTGAAGAGATTTGAAAACGGTATTACATGTATTCTGCGCAAGTGGCGTTCACTCGGACACGGGACATTTCGGGTCTCGGGGCAGGCGCGCTGGCTGGGCTGGGAGCTAATGTTTTTGAGTTGAACAGTCCCCGTTGGCTTTGGGGAAATGTATGTGAGAACATGCACAACCTCGATTGACAGCGGGATGACGACACCACCACCGTCATGGACCACCAGCTAGCTGCCGCCTCCTCCGCCTCCTCCGCCCGCCCGCCTGTAATAATTATGTAAGGACGAAGTGGGTGGCCGTCGTGGAGGACTACAGATAACAAACCGGCGAGCGTGACGAGAAGAAGAGGCTTTGGATCATCAAGGCGGCAGAAAGTCACCAAGATCATATCATACCTATCATCTGAACCATCATTGGAACCAACTCGAGCAGCAGCCACGGTCCGCCCGACGAAAATTCACGTGTTGAGTGTTGGAACAACATCAACGACACTTGCCCATAAACATCCAGTCAACAAGCAAGAGCAAGAATGGACCGGCATCAGCAGGCTAGCGGTTGGTATTACGGGAAACCCGATCGACCAAATCCACGGCGCCAACAGCGAGAGCCTCCGCGAGCTTCAGAAGAAGCTCCCGGACGTATATGTAAAAGAGATGGCGAGGGAACAAGTGCGACGCCATGATTGTCGGAACGAGATGGCGAGGGAACAAGTGTGAGGCCATGACGACGGAACAAGTGGGATAAGAACCACGAGAAAGAAGAGGGCGATGTTATAAGGTCTAGCGAAGGCCTGCCAAGGCAGCTAGCTTCGCCGGGCCAGCGAAACGTTACCAGGGGAAATCCCAGCTCTTTAAAGAGAAAACCGATATCGTGCTAACTCGTTCATCCTTTTAACTTTAAAGGGTTCCTTACAAATTCGAGGGAGAATAAGATATCACGATATATGCCGCCACTGGGACGAGTTGCCGGAGTAAATTCCTGCTGTTTTTATCGTTTCCAACTCCGGGGGTGTCGCCGGCCGCGGGTGAAGGGATGAACGGTGGGAGGGATTTGGTGAGGGCAGGAAACATGAGCCCGTGGATGATGATTGGGAGGTGTATATACTGGCTTCCAGCAGCACATTCCCGTCCAGCAACAGACCATTCCTGTCCAGCAAAAACAATACATGCTTCCTCGCTGACCAACGATAGTAACACATGCGGGCAGGAGGGACTCAAATGGGAAAGAGGGACTCAAATGGGAAGGAATTCTTCGATGGGCGATACTTACTCCCAGATACCGACCCAAAGCATCCACTTTCAGACTTTTGGACGAGAACAGCCGTGCTCCCTATTTTTTGAACGACGAGACCAAAGGCCACCCTTTACCCCCTTTGCAATTCCTCAGTTCCGGTAGTGGTTTTGCAGAGGAGCTGGTGCTGCAAAGCGGAAGAAGTGGGTAGAAAGCGCAAGGTATCCAATGGTCTGGGGGAAGACGACGGGGCGGCGGTTAAACATCACGCGGGGATAAGACGACGAGGCGGCGGTGGATAAGGCTCCAGGACAAGACGAGGAGGATGAAGAGGCGCATTCAATTACGTATCTGAGTGGATGCAGGGACTTCGCTACTAGCTAGGTGGAGTACGAGCGGTCACCGTATCTCTGCCCCGGTCGTCCGTTGGGGAAGACGTGGTCGACCGAAGTGGTGACGACATGTCCGATCCTGTGGGCGTCCCCTCCGGGATTTGACAAGAAAGATCCTCATCAAGCACAACTCGCCCTGCGGAAATTGACCCTCAACTCCGGCGGCGACCGCTCAACGTCCCACACCGCATTGCGCCGCCACTCATGGTCCCCGTAGCACTCCCAGCTCAGCCTCTCCAGCGCACGTGGCGTCGCCCACTTCCTCTCCTCGTTCCTCAACCAAAGCCTAAGCATGTGCCTTTTGTTGTTTATCTCCCCATCAACGAAGCTGCTGCGCGCGTGCAGCATGGCGAAGTTGTTGAAGATTTGGATGTCGCCCTTGCGCAGCGTGATTTCCAGGGCGTGTTGCTTAGCGAGGAAATAGACGGTATCGAGGGCTTCGGCTTGGATCTCGGTCATGGCGGGGACGAGAGGGTGATGCGGAGAAAAGTGCGAGCCGGTGAGGGGACGGCGGGAGAATTGGAAGCTTGGGCCGTGAGGCGGGAAGAGGTGGAGGAGGGGGCGGGTGTGGTATTGGGAGTTGTAGAATCTGGAGGTAGGTTAGTAATGATGGACAGAGCCTATGTAGGCAGATGGGGTGAACTCACTCGTCAAAAGGCCAGTCGTCTTTGGCGAGGACGTGGATGATGTCAGCGCGGGTGCGCGCAATCTCGTTGTAGATTTTGGCGGACGATGCGAGGAATGATTCACCGCCATAGGCTGCCACGTCAAGCGCGTAAAGCGAGAGTATGTCGCAGAGATCGGTGTGGAATGGCTGTGGTGGAGAGTTAGGGGTTGTTTGTTGACATGAAAAGGGGCTCAGGGGCTCAGGGGCTGACCTGTGCACGGGCCACATAGGGCGAGTTGGGCATGCTCCCGTGCTTCTTGATGTCCTCGACAACGGCTTGGATATGCACTGAGAGATGTTAGGCCTTGCTGGGACTCCGTGGAGATGCGGGGTACATACGGATCATCCGACCGTCGAAATCCTGCATTCCGCGCGTCTCGGCGATATAGCTTGTTACGCCGAGGTACAATAGCATGTTGTCCATGCTGGAGTACTTGTCGGGATCCAGACCGCGGAGAACAACAAAGCCTCTGCCTTCATGAATGGCCTTTGAAATATCATTGAGGCGAGGCCCTAGGGTTGGGAGTGGGAAGTTCGAGGGCTTCACATCATCCGGGTTCAGGTCGCCTGTACCTTGGAGATATGGAGCTGCACACGAGCTTGGTCAGCCTATTTCCACCTTCATTGCCTCCACAGCAAAGGAGCCAAAAGGCCTACCTTTGAAATGAGCTAGGCCGGCCTCAATCTCAGTGATATCGTCGGGGGTCAGCTTGATGGCATACTCATCCTCCGACTCGAAGTCCGATCCGGACCAGGAACGCTCGGTGTCGACATGGGTCGGCCATCCCTTGGGGATACCGGTCGGCCGGTCGAGCTCAAGAGCTGCAAGTCTCGCAACACGGTCCTTGTAGACCTTGTATGAGGGGATCCAGTCGATGTCAGGGCGGACAATCGGTTGGGGAGCTGCCTCTGGGTTCTGGACAGAGGCATCGGTTGAAACGGGGCAGGCCATTCTGGTTTGTCAAAGAGGTCCGTTGGGTTCAATCCCGGGATCAAGATAGAAAGATCGTTGATGAGCAAAGGAATTCAAGGACACAGACTCTCCTCGCTTTATACCCCAAGCCCTGCCCTCAACACGCATCGTCGATCGCATCAATCAACCGCTCTGAACAACAATCGCCACATCGACTCCCCGAATCACTATGTCACCTCAGTAGGTATTGTCTGCCACCTGGGAACATCCGCACCGACTCCCCGATTCGGCATCCCGCCGCCAGTCGGAAGCCCGACCCCCGACAACACCCCTCGCACCTTATCCGCTCCATCACACCCACCTCCATCAACCACTCCCTCCAACACCCCAGCTGCATCCCGTAACACCCCAAAAAGCATGGCACAAGCGCGCCCAAGGTTCCACAAACCCCCCCATTGGCTCCCTGCCGCGCAGCGACACATCCATTCCCCGACGATTGGCTCCCATCCCTCCACCCCAACAATGTTTGCCCCCCCCCATACCACCCTCTCTGCAACAACGTGCGTACACAAGCCCCGCGCCGCGCCGGCAAGGCGGCTCTGCGGGCATGAATAAGAGAGGAGTTCGGCGCCTTCCCCTCCTTTTTGGAAAAGGAGAGCGGTGAGTGGTTCAGTCCGGCCGGGACGAAGGGCGCCTGGCGAACCAGCTGAGACAGACGCGTTTGCGATGCAAGGTGACGAGGTAATTTTGGGGTCTGCATCGTCCGAGATCCCGCAGTGTAGTTTGTTTTCGTAATTCCGTCCATAGGAGGGTGGTGATGGATTGAAGAGATCGGCGGGGGAGTTGTTGTCTGGTCACGATAGCAGCGGCGTTGGGTAGCCTCAGGTGATATATCATATCCTCTCGGGCCTCGACTCTGGAATGTGCTCATTGAGATGTATTCCGGACGTGCTGGCATTCGGTGCGGCCGCTCTGAATGCCGCTTTCATACCGCATTGCCTGCTTCGTCAGTCTGGTGACATATCAGTGAGCTCTCTGAGTTATTTAAAATGTGCAATGATTCAGATCTATGATACATGCTCATCCGCAGCGGACTTCCGATCTAGATACAAGGACAGATCAAGTGGAGACTTGTCATCGGCGATTTCAACACTGTCGTCCCAACTCTCACCTCTCCGGCCTCGCCTCGTCCCGAGTCTCGTCACCATCTCCCACAGTGCTGGCATCCCCGACAATTGATGCCCTTATCACACCAATCAACACCGCGGCGGCCACCAAAATCAGCCCGCTAACCATGTACGGTAGCCCGATCCAAGATTCCAACCCTCTGTTGAACAGCCAGGCATAAAACATGGGAGCCACCAAAAAGATGACATTCTCGACGCAAGCGATGCAAGAATACATCAACCCAATACTGTGACCCGCAACCAGCGACGTCATCAACCCCCGCAGGACAAAGGTGTACCCGCCGCCCAGATTGAACGTCACCATGCCAGCGATAAGCTCTGGGATGTTATCCGAAAGAGCCACAACCAAGGTTCCCAGGGCTGCAACAACGGCACTCGCCTGCGCAAGCCGCAGATCCTTCTCCCTTGCTGACAGCCCTAGCTTCTTCGTCAGAAGGTGCCCTGCCACGGGCAAGATGGCAAGCAGCAGGACCAGCGACGTGATCGTGTCGACGGACTTGACGAGCCCAACCTTTTGATACGAGAGGTTGTACCGCTTGGCGAGGTACTGCGGCGCGATGAACTCGATGGCTTTGCCCAAGATTTCGAATGACAGACCGATGAGCAGGAACCCAACGAGGCGTTGCTCCCAGAAAAGCCAACGGACTGTTTTGGTCGTCTTGATGAGGGAAGCCTTGGCGTTTGCAAACATTTTGCCGAGCTTTGATTTGTCGTCTGTCGGGGTCTCGACTGTGACAGGAGCCGTTTCCACGGCCGCTTGAATGTTGAGCGTCTCGGGGACGCAAAAAGCAATGACGGTGGTGATGCTGAGCCAGACGATCCCCACCTTCATGGCCAGCCAGGCGCTCTGATTCATCACAAAGTACGTGATAGGCCGAGCGATGAGAATCCCGGCCATGAACATCGAACCAATGTACATGAAGGCAGAAGACCGCTGCTCGTCGGTGGCAATGTCAGCGACAGCAGTGTAGACCATCGAGTTGGCCACCATCAGACCCCCACCGACGGCCTGGAAGAGAGGACACAGCCAGATGAGTTTGAGCGAGAAGACGTCCGGTCGGGCTAGGACGACGGCGGTGGCAGCCATGTAGAGCGTGATACCCAGCATGGCCAGCCCGAGGATTTTGATTCGGCCGTACCGATCGGCGAGCGCACCGTAGGGAACCGTGAACACCAGGCCTGGGGCCATCGTAGCAGAGTTGAGCACGCCCATGATGGATGACAGTTGCGCCTGCACGTCGGTATCCTTGCAGTCCCGATCACCGGCGTCAGCGCCGTGCACGCGATCGCAGATGATGCCTTCCATGATTTCGTACATCGACGTGTCGACCAGACTGCCGCTGATTGCGAGTGAGATGCATAGTAAGAGGAGGATAGCAGCGATTAGGAGGCGTCGCGAAGGAGAAATGTCCCTCGTCGTGGGAAGAAGCGTCGTGTCGTGTGCGTGAGTATCGACGCTGTGTCCGTTGGCGGTGGAGCCATGATGGGATCCCGATTCCGCGCCCTCTCCCAAGAGAGGGGCGCGCTCGCTGTCGGTCCCAGCCGTCATGGTGTGAATATTTCGTTGTAGGTGAAGGGGAAATGCATTGGGGGTGCGAAGGGGAGGGAAAACCACGCCAGGTGGCAATTGATAAGGCGTCCTTTTTGGGGTTGAAGCTGCCGTCGGGATGCAGTGGAAGGGCGGGGTTGATGCTTGGTACGAAATACGGTGTTCCAGTCCAAACAGGGCAGGCGCGAATCCTTCCAATCTGAGACCGACAGGAGGCTCCAGTCGCAAAGCGCGGGTAAAAGACGTGGCATGCGCCAATGCGGCTCAGCGGAAACAAGCAATTGAGTTCTGACCTTTCGCTTCTTATGTTCACTTCCAGCCTGCAAAACCACTAAAGCGTTTATGTTTTTGCCTTGGGTGGTGTGGTGGTTTTGCAGCAGCTGGGCAGGCTTCAAACAGCAACAAGGGAGAGTGGTGCCTTCAAAACCACTCTGCAACCGCAGCGCCAATGGCTACAGCGACCAAACAAGCCCAAAACCCCCTGTCGTGACGAGTTTGGCGCCCGGCCACATTCTCAACAGGCACCGTTTCCCCCTGACAAGAGTACTCGCCCCTGAAATAGCCATCTCTTCTCAGGCCGTGCAACCCACTGCAGTCAAAATTTGGAACAGTAGAATTGATAATGAACCTCTTCCGCACTGTTGGTTGATCTCCAGTGAAGTTGATCAAGGGCTCGCTTTAAATGCCGTATCATCTCGCAGTATTGGGTCTCTACTCTTGCCCATTATGCATCTTCGGATCTTTGTCAGGGATTTGACAAAGCTGTTGAGGTGTGCACGGGGCAAAAGTAAAGGCCAATGTGGGGAGATAATACGGTAATTTGTTAGATGATCGGGCAGAAGAGACAATCACGACGTACGGGGCATAGGAAGAAGGGATAACTCACAAGAAGGCGTTGTCAAAGGCTCCTTTAAACACCATGGTCGAAGTGTCTTGTCGTGGCCAGATGAAGACGGGCTTCAAATGGCTCTCGGTGTCCGGGAAGGAAACGTTGTGGCTGTGCGCTGATTTCAGCCTCAACTCCGGATTTCCAGAGATGACGATATCAGACCATGAGTAGTTGAGCGCTTCGGGCCGAAACCGGACTTCTCGGAGATTTGGATTGTCGATGAGATAAAGACTCGTCAAGTTCTCAAAGTTCGGACTGACAGTTTTGAAGGTGTTGTTGATTGCCTGTAGGGTGCCCATCGTGATGCGTTCCGCTGGGGAGTGGGTGCTGTCTCTTGTCAAGTTGGAAACGCCCGAAATCGTAAGGTCAGGGATGTGCATTGAAGCCACGGGCCAGTTTGCGCCAAAGCCAAAAGGACAGTCGATGATCATGGCCGAGTCGTAAGCGGAGCATGTAAAGAGAACCGACAAGTTACCGTTGCCCTTGATTGTGACTGATTTTCGCTCTACGTAACCGAAGAGTAGTCGATTGGCGTTTGGAATTCCCTCGATCACAGCGGTCGACTTTCCACCGAAATCATTGGACAAGAGACTGCTGATGGCGTCTGAATCAAAATCGACATTCCGTACCGTAAGGTTTGTTGCCACTGTGACGGGGCTGTCTTTTGCAAGCAAAATCTTTTGCAGCTTGGGGAGATTCTCTAGCTCGAGCGCGCCAAACAGGTTGACAGGGGACAAATCCACCATTTCGAGAGAGGGGAGATCCTGAAACGTCAATGAGTCGACGCTGCGGACGTGATGCGTGAACTGAGAGAGGCTTGAAAGGTTTCGCAAGACGATATTCTTGGTCAAGGCTCGTTGTGTTGATGCATTGATCTGCTCAAGGACCAATGCTTGAAGGAGAGGCGCATTCTCGGCGATGAAGTTCCCGTTGATGTAGCGATGATAACTGATGTTGAGGTCACCCGAGGCACTTGGGGCGACAACGACATCTCCGTGAAGGTCAGAGTCGGGGGCTAGAGACTGAGTGCATCCGTTCAAGGCATCAGCGTCTTGCTGCGTAGCAACAACAAATGGGCCTTTGCTGCAGTCGATGGCCAGAGTGTGTGTTGTGAATAGGGAGAGAAACAGAATGGAAGCCGCGACTTGAGCCTGACAAGGAATCCTGGGTTGGGCCATGGTGATCGACGCATGCAAAGAAGAGGAAAAGTGGGAAAATGGAGTAGAGCGACAAAGCTGCAGTGATCAAACCACCAAGTGTGACAGATCATCTGCTGCCATGCCTGGGCCTATTCTGAAAGGGTAGGTGGCAACTGAAAGCCGAAAGAAGAGGGAGAGACCCGACAGAACGGTCAGAATCAGGCTAGATCTATGTTTGGGCTCCGAATTATTGCATACGTGCGTGCGGTTGTGATTCCGGTCACCGATAGGCTGAAGACCGAGATTAGCAACCATCGCTGCCGCCGTCGCGCACGGCGATTAACCGCCGGGAAAGCACACGACCGACGCTTAGGCTTGGGAGGAGGTATAACGGAGTCTCATATTCTCAGAAGACATTCGCTGATAGGGTTTACCTCTGAGGCAATCCTACGACCCCCCTGAAGCCCTTAATCCACCGGATTGACCAGGGCCACCAACTTGTCCTTCGCTTCTGCTTCCATCTGATCCACCTTCTCCTTCCGTGACAGCATTTCCCGCACGTGGGTCTCAAACTCAATCAAGCCTAGAGCCTTGCTGTTCAAGTTGATCTCACTCAGATCCACCATCTTGGGAAGCTGCCAGGGATGGCCAGGCGCAGCGAGCACTAAGCCAGCCAGCTCGGCTTTACCAAAGTCAAAAAAGGTCTTCGGGCCACGGATAGCGCGGTGACGGCGGATCTTGACTTTAACCATCTTGGAGTACTCTAGAATGTCCTTTTTGACCCTTGCAGCAACTTTGGGAGAGCATGTAGATGCCAGGGCGGCGAAGAGTTGTTGGTTGAGTGCCGAGGTGAGTTGACCTTTCCGGATGCCGAGGAAGAAGAACGCGCCCTTTATGCTTTGCCATACCCCCAGGGGATTGGCCTGGGCATGAATGGTGCCGAGGGTGGAGACAAGGAGTCTTGTTGTGTTGGTGGCATCGTAGGCGATCTGGCCGCCGGTTGGGGCAGCGGAGAGAAAGTGGCGGGTCAAGGGGAGGTGAAAGAGCTTCTTGCTGGACGGGATGGGATCCGGAAAGCCTGGCCGGGCAGAGGTAAAACGGTAGATCTCTGAGGTGAGCGTGAACTGGATGGAAAGACAGAGCGCTGACAAGACTTTCGCATCGACCTTGGCTGAGGTTCCAGATGATATGCTGCTGCAGCAGAACTCTTCGAGACCAGAGTAAAGCGCCGTGCAGTCGATAGCCCCGTCTTCCGTTGTCTTTCCAGCCATATTCCAGAGCATGCGCGTCTTGACTTCAAAAGGTATGCAACTGACGATGGAGTACATGTGGAAGTCGCCCATGTCGTCGTTGTCCCCCTCTGTGAACGGTCCGGCATAGGCCCAGATCTGCGAGTTCTTGGGGGCGCCTTCACAGATAATGATACCTCCCTCCTTGCCGGGTTTCTTCAGCGCGGCCGCATCGGGAACGCTACAAACCGACGCATGGGCATAGTCCTGTTGAGTCTTTTGGCGGCAGATCTGGCTGCCCTCTCGGTTGTCGAATTCAAGGATGAAAACAGGCCCTTCTTGACCGGGATCCTGTGGGCGGGCATGCTCTCGGTCACCAAAGCCTCCATATTTCCCTTTTTCAGGTCTGTCACCAGTTTCTTTGTTGATTTCTGGCTGGTACTCGCGGAGGTTGCGCCGACTGTAGGGAAAACGGCCTTGGCGATGAAGACCTCGAGACTTGCCCAGGCGTCCACAGCTGCGAACAAGAGACTGGTTCGAAATTGAGCTAATACTCCGACGAGGGAGGGATCGAAAAGATCCCACGGACTGCGCCGCCCGCTATCGAAGAAGGGGAAACTGTTGCCAAAGACGATGATGCTCTTGCCCTGATATGATCTGAGTACGTTATTTCCCGTCACCGGACTTTTGTACCAGCCAATGAGGCTGAGGTTGAAAATGTCCAAACTTGTGTGCAAACCGTGGCGGACAAAATTGGTGATCTGGTGGATGGCATGGTTGGGCGTCTTGGAGTTGACAACTAGCAAGAAGCTCGGGTTGGGACTCAGGCTATAGAGACCCGAGATCTGGATGGGCATCTGATGCCTCACGACTGAGTGTCTCACACCTGTGGAAGGGTCCGAAAGCAAAAGATTCAGCATCAAATACTCGTCGGTAAACTCGAGCACATTCTCATCGAATCGCAAGTCCTGCTCGATGGTCATGGCCGAGCCTGGTTCCATCCGGGAGATCTCGATTACCACCTCCCAACGGCTGTTCTCGGTTGCGTGGCTCAGGTTAAAGGAGTTGTCGGTCTCGGCCAGCTTGGTAGCAGCAGCCCTTCGGGGGCTGCCGCCGTAGGACTTTGTCGAGTTGTTGTGCAAGGTCCAACAGGCACGGACCGTGTTCCCCTTGGCCACGCAGTCCAAATACTTTGGCGGGTCCAACTTGAGAGGGTACTGGATGTATGTCACGCTTCCATTCGTGAAGTTGGGGAGCGGGCGCTTCAAACGCTCATTGAACACGGCAATCAAGCTCACCCTCTCTCCTCGTATCGTAGGGCCTGCCCAGCTGGCCTCTCAGTCCAATCATGGCGGATGAAGGCACGGAGTGTGCCGGGCAGATGCACCACCTGGCCTGGTCGAATATCCTGCGGCAAGTAGAGTGGTTCGGTCGTGACGGGACAAAGGAAGCCTGTTTCCCGGATGAGAAGCTGGATTGACCTCTGTTTGGGCGACGGCATATGGCCGGTGTTGCGAACTCGGATATTGCGGACGAGTAGATGCTCTCCCGATTCGTTGATGCCGTCCTCATTCTCGTCGAATATATCGAAGCCGACAACCTTGAGGCAGTAGAGGCTGGGATACGTGATCTCGGTTCCGTCGTTCTGGACGACTTTGATCTGCACACTGCCGTTCCTGCCAGCTCTTCCTGCCGTCAAGTTGGTATCCGGGACCTTCCCCGCTTCACCATTTCGGCCAGAAGCCCCTCCAGGTGATGAGTGGACCTCCCCGTCCTCTGTCGTCCAGGTGGAACCATTTCCGCCTCGTCCGCCCTTTCCGCCTGCGCCAGGCCTCCCATGTTGACCACTGGGCCCTCCTTTTCCGCCACGAACGTTGAACATCAGGGGAAGCAAGAGATCGGCATCTTGCTCCCGAACGGTGACATAGATGTTCCCGCCGGCGCCTCCGTCGGCACCACTTGAGCCGTAGCCCCCGTTTCCGCCCGAACCACCGTCCTCTCCATCCTCGCCGGAAGTTCCATTCTCGCCAGAAGTTCCATCCCGTCCGTGACCGCCGGCCTGGCCATCCTCGCCCCTGCCACCCCTTCCACCATCGCCTCCTTCGGCAACTAAGCGGAGGTCTTCATCGGGATAGATCTTCCAATGCTGCCCTTGGCGAGTGCCTTGGCCGGCGACCTGGACGACGCGTGGCTCTTTCGCGTTGTAGGTTAGGTGGACGCGGATGTCAGATGCTGGGGCGCCGTGTGTTGACGCTCCCGCCGAGCGTCCATGCAATCCAGGCTGGCCATGCTGCGCCTCCGGCGCGCGCTTGTCCCAATTGTCGGCGGCCGGCTGTCCGTCGCGGCCGCTTGAGTCAATGCGCTTGACGTTTTGAGTACTGAAAAGAGTACTGAAAAGATCTGTGTCCATGGCGAGTTAGATCCTACGTGTCTTGATTCGTGGTCTGCGTTTGGCTGGCGTTTCAAATTTTGTCCACACGAGCAAATTTGGATCGGGCGCTCGCGTCCAGCCGATAAGGTTTCGGCGCATCGTCTCATGATGCTGAGCCAAATCGGCATCCGCGTGGATTCTTTACCATAATTTAGTTGGCTGCTTGAGAAAGGTAAAACGCACACAGGTTTCATTAAACAGAGGAATGCTCCGTAGCAGGTCAAGTATCGAACGCGGTAGGGCCCCGGATGGAGCCAAGTTCGCCACGCCTCAAGTCCGCGGCGCGCCTTCCTCCTTCCACTGGAGCGCTGATCACAACGTCTGCAACCTGGAAGTGGAGCACAAAACGCCCATCCGCAACACGCCTCTTTTGCTTCTGATGAGAAAGTTTCCATCGCAGATACCCGACATTCCCTTCCTCACAAAGGATTGCGTCGTCTCCCGCTGCCCCCCGTGCGGTTTCACAAGGCAGCAACCGTCCCCCGAGCCGAACTCTACCTATGATCTGCGCATCTCCGACAAATCAATGAAGCCGTCCTTGTTCTCGTCATACCTGAAATATTTCAAGATCATTAGCACAATCCAATCCACATACCCATATTTCGAGTTCAATTTGACGGGAAAACCCAGCATATCTTACTCCTCAAATCGAGCATGAAGCATATCCCGGTCATGGCTCCCCAGCGTTGCCGAGTAACTAACAAACGCTTCGCGAGACATGAGCCCGGTACCGCCAGAAGCCTCGTGGAGCATCCTGGCATCTTCCTCAGCTACGTCGAGAGCACTCCGGGCGAGGACGACATCCGAGTCGGTGCAATACTCGCCGGTCCAGGCATCAACGCACACTATATTTGCGTGTCACCGGCATTAGCATCGATGTTCCCAGATGAAATTCTCCTTTGGCAGAGAAAGAGGGACTCACCGAATACCCGACAGTCGTGGGTTACCAGGTCTCGACACAGTCTGGCATCGCAGTTGCAGCAAAAGATGTTGCAAGGGCCAACGCCAGTGCAGTTGCCGCCGCTGCCGCAGCACTCGGATGCGACTTGGCCTACCAGATGGGCGAGGACGAAGATGGAAAAGGCGTGGAAGAGTTGCATGATGGCTTGGTGGATATGATGTGTGATGGGTTTGAAGAAGGATGCGTCCAGGTAGGAGCTGAGTGTGAATGCTGACTCTGCTGCTGATGTTGACGGCGAAGAGTCCAAGGGGTTGAATGCTCTTCTTATACTTCAAGACCCAGGGTAGGACATTTTCGATGTGTTCATAATCTTTCCAGTATTGTGCTGGGTTTCAGTTTTGAATATGAACTGCTCGGTACGATGGTTCGTGTAAGCCGATGTCAGGCCAGTTTCATGAAGATGAATGTCGTGGTACCTTACTTAGACCTTCTTAAGAAGCATTCACCGCCGCATTCAAGACAGCTCGCATGGAACGTCATCAATTGAGCAGTTCTAGAGCTATCCTTTACCAAAGAGGGCTGATATGGAATGTAAGCGGTTTCAGGAGTTTTGGAGCTCGTACTCGGGTTTCAAGTGATTCTGACAACCATGATGGTCTAGATGGTGTAGGTTGATCATATGACGCGGCTTCACAGCAGCCTCTTTGGTCTCAGAATGGGCTACAATCATGAAGTGAGAATGGTTACACTGTATGAGGACACTCGCCAATGTCTGTCTCACCATCGCATGTTTGCCGTACCTGCAAACTACCGCGCTGTTCTTCTTGCTCAATCCTCAGCATTACAGATGAAAATGTCTCAAGCTGTGTAAAGATGCGAGTATTCTCAAGAAGCACGAGGTGACTAGCAGTGGGCTGATATCTAGATACCCGAGAACGTCCGCAGCCTTTTTGGCTAGGCGGAGATCCGAGTGTGGTTTGCCGCTGTTGAAACTTGCCATTGGTGTGTCCACGGGTTTTCTTCAACCGCGCGGTTCCGTTAGCCGACCTGGCACCACACCTAGTTAGTGTGGTATCAAATTGCGGCGCTCAATGTTCCAATATAGGCATTTTTGTTGTAAAGTCGTCCAGCTCACTGCAGAGTTTGTAGTGGGGGAGGGCAACGAAAAAAGAACCGCAATCCAAAGCTGTGTCGTTTTCCGAATTCCCATAAAGTCAAAGGAAAAATTGCCCCAAGCACTGCGACTGACTAGTGGGAAGTGAGTTTTGTCGATGAGCTTGGTTTGAATTGGTTCGTGCCATCCGGTCTTCCAAGTTGCTTCGAGCCGAGGCGTGGTCGCACTTGCTTGATGGAAACGACTTTGACGAAGAGCCTGAGGCACCCGACGCCCGCCGCTGCTCGCGATTCTCAAACCAGTGCATCCCAACGCCAAGATAACCTTGGAACCTAACCGTTGTGGAAAATTTATGGACATCAATCACACGGCGATTTTTGTCATGATCGGCGACCAACGGCAGCTGTGCCGTACCGACGCAGCGGCACTTCAATGCCATAATTCAGGCTGTCTGTCCACCTTCCAAATCTTCCGAACCTGTGTAACGGCGGGTTCGTTTCAAATCTCGCCATAAGTACTCACCCAGCCCTGTTGGGGCAATTCTCATCGTCCAATGCCCAGACCGCAACTTCGAGTTCATCGACCGATGCGCGAGGCTTCATGTTGTTTCTATGGAGTCGGCCGCAGCCGTGATCGGTATCACCGAGGCAACAATCCGGACGGCGTCCAAGCTGTGGAAGCTCACCAACGCATGGCGAGACGCGCCCGAGGACGTGCACCGCCTTCGCGATGATCTCTCCCGCACACAGCAGTTCTTCGACGAGGTCCGCCACAGTGCCTCTCTCGCTAAACTTTCCGAGTCATGGGATCAAAGCTCTCCGTTCGAGACAGAACTGAAGCTGCTGCTTGAAGGGGGCATCGCTATCCTCAAACGCATTGAGACCTTTGTCGACGGTCTGCTTGGGGATAGTCCGGGTCTCCGTCAAGATACCCTTTTGGGAATTGGCAAGCGGAGGAGGCTTGCTTGGATCACCAACTCCCGCAAAATAGCGCAGTTGAGGAGAGAACTGCGTCTCAACGTTTCGAGTATTTGCAGAATTCTCATCACCCAAAACGTGTACGAGCCCGGCACTCGTGTCATCCAACCCCTAGTTTTCCCACTGACCAGACACAACGTAGGTCGATATCGACCGAGATATATGCTACTCTCAAAAGATCCCAAACCGAGATAGAGTCCAACGTCCGCAGTTATCTCCAAGACACATCCGAGCGCATTGCATTTGTCACTACCAAGACCACACAAGCATCCCAGAGCGCTATTCTGGGCCATGTGGATGACCGACTAACAAGCATCGAGGCAAAGCTGGTGGCTGTTGTCGAGCACTCGATAAGGCAGAGCCTTTCCATCCAAGGGAACCAGCAGCAAGTGTCATATGAACAACGACCGCTCCCCGCAAAGGAAGCCCCATGCAGATGCCGATCCACCAGCCGCTACCACTGGGAGACAGCCTCCTTTCGACCATCTTTAGGGCTGGTCAGTCTTACATACCACTCCGGCAAGCTGCCTCGGGAGCAATGTTCCAATCCCTCCTGCAAAAGCCGACAATACAAACGATGGCAGAGCGTGCAGTTTGCATACCACTTCCCCGACTGGTTAGTCCGAGCAGCTCTCTCGGTTTCCCTCCACAGCAACCTGAATGGAAACCCTCAAGCGAATCTTCGCATCTTCACCCACATACCCAACACCCGCGACGTTGGCCTCCCCGCCGCCATCCGCCGCGGCGAAGTAGAAACCGTCAAGGCCCTCCTCAGCGACGGCGCTGCCTCGGTCCATGACGTGATTGGTGAGCAACTCTGCTCTCCGCTCTGGGTGGCGACAGTCCTACGCAGGGTCGATTGCGTCGGCCTCCTCCTCCAAGCTGGCGCCGACCCCTACCACGAAACAGAGTCCTACCACGGATCATCCCCAATCCGCGTTGCCTTTGAGCGATCTCTCTCCGGCAATCCAATCGACGTTCAGCTCGCCAACTTATTCCCCCTCAATCAGTACTACGAAGACGAAGACTACTCCCCCCTCCACCTCGCCGTCCTCGGAATCCTCCGGCTCGACCTCCCCTCCGCTCTGCGTCAGCCGCACTACCTCGTCGACTTGAACCGTCACAGCCGTGACGGCCTGAACCCCCTCCTCACCGCCTCCATCCTGGGAAACGTCCCCGCCGTAAAACTCCTCCTTCGCGCAGGCGCCGACGTCGAAATCGAATCCATCGAGGGCATCCGCCCCCTTCATTTCGCCTGCCGCAACGGCCATTACGAAGTCGTGCGCCTTCTCCTCGCCGCCGGCGCACGCATCGATGTCAAAGACTCCTACGGCCGCACGCCCTTTTCCTCGGCCGCAGCATGCCATCACATCGAAGCCGTCAACATCCTCTCCATGCTCGTCGAGCACGGCGGCAAGGAAATCACCCGTCCTTACCCCGGCGAGGTCTCCGCGCTGCACTACGCCATCTCCGTTGGCATGCTCGAGGCCGCGCGCTTTCTGGTGGAGCAAGCGCAGGTGGATATCGATTACCCCTCTACGGCAGCGGGGGGCAGGACGCCGCTGTTAACAGCGTTGGTGGTCAAACGCCATGACTGCGTGCGGTTTTTGGTGGAGAGCGGAGCTGATTTGCGGGCGGTGACGGACTATGGGTGGGGGGTATTGCATTTTTTGGCGAACGATGGGGATGCTGAAATGATGGAAATTTTTGCCGAGGGGGAGGGGCGGGCTAGGCTTCGCGCTTTGGGGCTAAGGGGGTGTATCCGAGCAAAAGACCAGGATGGTATGACACCTTGGGAACTGTTGAGTAAGAGGTGTGTGGCTGGGGAGCTCTGGAAGGCTTTTGAGCGGGTTTTGGAGGGTTTGGAGGAGGAAGGTAGCGGTGTTTATGTGGAGGAGCCGGGGGAGATAAATGAGATTGAAGACGAGAATGGCGAGGGGAAAGGGGAAGGCGATGAAGAGTACTTTGATGCTGTCGAAGACCTAAACGAATTGGAGACTGTGGTGGATGAGTTGCCAACACTGGTTGGAAACTTGGCACTGAAGAATGAGGCAGTTATGGGAATGACATAATCAAGGAGGAGGATCTCTGCAGCTCATTTGTGAGACTGGAGAAGGGCGTTTGTTGTAGCTAGAATAAAGGGAGAAATGCAAACAAAGTCCTTCAATCTTACCGCCGCTGTTTTGAATGATTGGACCCTGTCTATCAAAGAAGGCGGGAAGAGGTGGCAGCAGTGTAAGATACGGTAACTATGCTACCTGCTGGCGAGAGTCCGGCGTCTACGCTGGCTGTCGTTGCTTCCGGGTCCGGTACGGTAGAACGGACCTCAGCGGCCGAGACGGTAACACAGTAGCTACCCCATTCGTACAAACTGACCGTAGTCTTCAGGGATTGGTGTCACCGAAAGCCCATGGCACCACCGGGAGGGTCGCTTGGGTTCAGCCCCGGGTGTTATCACTGTCGTATGACCGTCACAAAGCCAACGACGAGATGGATACCAAGAACGGATACAACAGCGTGACGCCCCTATCACAGACCAACCCGAGCGCCACAAACCCGATCCAGATCTTGTATTCAATCTCCATTCCCTGCAGATATCACCAGCCCGGAGCCCGGTATTTCCCCTCGCGTGTCCGGGTCAGGGTCCAGACCGGCAAGGATCCCCCCAGAAGCTATCCCATTGGCACTGCTGTCCCTTTGTTTCGCTTCCCGTTGTTTTGTTTTGTTTTCCACGTGTCTGCCAAATGTGGATCACCTCCGGCGGCGGCACGGCCTCGCTTTCCGACCAGCCGTGTCCCCCACGGGATGATGATAATTGCGGTTGAATCCACCTCCCAGGGACCCGGTAAGTGGCGGCCGCGTGTCGTCGCTCAGATTGGAGCGCTTGGGGGGATAAATTCAGGCACGGCTTTGGGCTGGTGTGATAACTGCCGATTCTGTTTTCCGCAGCGTGGGCATTCCTGTTTTTGGGTGGAACCCATCTCTCGGATGCGATCGGATGATGGTGTCTTTCCTGGTTCGGCAGTCAGGAGAATTTGGCGGCTCAAGTGCAAGGACCAGGCTGCTCGCTTGGGCGGTCCGGGGAGTTTTTGAGGACTCGGATGAGGACTTGGGTAGCAGATGGTGCACTGCAATGCAACATAAATGCGATGGGGGCTGCTGTCATTGGAACGCGTTCCAGAGAGGCAGGGCAATCTCGACAGTGCTATCCTTCCCCCCTTTACCGAATACTACACGAGACGACCTCGTCTGTGCACGAACGTTACACGACAGTATTAGCTGAACCCGACGACCCGGTACCGCGACCATGAGGCTCCTTGCGCTGCTGTCTGCGCCTTTGGCGGTGCAGGGCTTCATATTTCCTGCTGATCGACCTGATGGTGTGTACACGGTTGCGATTGACGACGGCGGAAATGCGCTGGAAGAGCCGAAGTTTCTCTCCGCAGTTCCGGACTCGGCGAGACTCAGTCGCCGCCAAGCACCCGCACTGCCCAGCCCGCAAACAAACTGCCACAACCGCGCTCTGAGCGTCAGCGACTGGAGCATCGCCTTGAGTGCGTTCAACAGCATCTGTGATCGGGGCGAGTACTACGCGGCAAACACGAGTATGGTCGTCAGCGTCGGAACCACCATCGCATACTTGTGCAACTACCAAAACTCGAATCGGTGCTGGAGCAGCGAGTCAAATGAGGCGAATCAACTTATCAACCGGCAGTGCGGGAACAATGGAATCGGCTGGGTCTATGTGGATCAGTACAAGAAGTCATACGGAAGGGAAAACAAGGATATCTCGATCTGCTAGGATCGAGCATGATAGAATTGGTGCGGTGTCGAAGGCTGATGAGAAGTAATTGGGATCATGTAATGAGATATGGTGGAACCATGCAATGAAATCTGTAACGAGACGTACGAATTTGTGCTGTAATCCAAGCTGGCAATCACTCCTTTTTCCAACTCTCAAACTCCTCGTCAAGATGATGCTTCAACTCGGCAAACCGGTTTCCAAACACCTTTTTGCACCGCCAGCAAACAAAGTCCTTGCTGAGATTGGCATTCTGGAACGACGTTCTCAGCCTCTCATCGTCCTCGGCCAGCGGATAATCAGCAACGGGGATGAAGAAGGACGTGTTAAAACTGTTGTAGTGCTTGCGATGCTTGAGGCGGTCTGAGTGCATGTCGCGCGAAATAATGTGGACGTGGAGATGCGCCATGGAAGGGTGTGCGTGGATGCCGATACGAATATCAGAGAGGTAGTCTCGGCCCGGAGGAAGCTCGTCGTATGGGACGCCGGCGTCCATGGCGTCATTGCGGGCTTTGCTTGTTGCTGAAAAGGGAGAAAGTTCTGAAGAGATCTTAGCTGGACACTTCTTTTTTTGCAAGGCACAAAACATACGACGGCCCAATTCCGCAGCGGCAATCTTTGCTGCGCTCGCTGCCTCTTCCTTCATCATGGCGAGAAACTCGAGGTCCTTGAAGGACTCATGGGGGTGGAGATCGTAGTGCTTCGGGGAGCGAGGAAGCAGCAAAAGATGCACTGTCGCCTTGGGAAAGCCATCCTTGACCAAGACGGTGTTGGGCGTCACTCGGAGGACCTCGTTTGGGAACCGCTCTGGGTGTTTGATGTAGTCCAGCAGCGCTCCTTTCCAGGGCGAGAGACTCTTTAGCGACCTGCGTGGTTTCTTGTCCGATGCGTCGGATTTTGGCGCCTTGAGCTTGGGCGACATCAACTCGGCGAAAGCGTTGCGCTTCTTCTTGTCGGGCGCAGTTTGTGACGTCGAAGTTTGTGGATCCCGGTCGTGGGCAACATCTGGCGAGTCTTCAACCAAATCCTCTCTGTCCTCAGCTGCCTCGGCCATGGTCTGGAGAAGCTGCCTGAATGAAGTGAAGCGAGTAAGAGGTTAGCTGTGGATCGCCACAGCGGGGTATGATGTACTGCGTAGCAGCAGTTCGACGTTGGAATGCGTTGGTGGATCGCGCGAAGCTTCTGAAAATGCAACCTAGACAGCTGTGCGCCAGCTGTAATTGCCAGGGACAGTTGGAGCTTTGACGGACCCTAACCCTGAATTCTCAGAAAAGGGCTGAATCGCTTAAGTAATCAGCTTGGCCCCGCAGCCCATTCACAACTCCCCCACAGTTCCCCGACGCGTGTCTGAAGCGCAGTGATTTCAACCTCAACCGGTCTTCTCCGGCGTGAAACGTCAACTTCTAGTCAATGCTGTCACAGATCTTCATATCGATCGATAAGGAAGACAGGCAGCTTTCAGGTTCTCCCAAAAATCGCGAGCACGCCCGGGCACGGAACAAGAGGTCTCTCCATGTCGCAGCGGCCAATCATGGCGTGTTCCCGCCCTCCGACAGCTTCCAGCTCTGCCAAGCTGCATTGTGGCTAGCGTGGTGAGCCATGGCGGTGACCAGCTCCGCCCCCCGTTGCCAGAGCCTGGTCGCTTTTTTCCTCACAAATCACGACTTCCTCGATCCTGGGCTTCTATCTTTTCATTCTCCACTGCTAAGAACGATTTTCGTCACGCGCGCTTGCTTCAAGTGTTGGCGGGGATGGCCGAGGTCACAGGGCTCGTGCTTGGGGCGTTGGGCATTGCCGGATTGTTCAAGTCTTGCATCGATAACTTTGACATCGTGGTGCGGGCACGAGACTTTGGCGAAAACTTCGATTTGTTGTGCACCGAGGTGAGGACGGCGTTGTGACTTTTGATGACATGAGACTAATAGCCCACAGCTGTCGCTTCAACAAGTCCGACTTGGCTTGTGGGGGGAATCGCTGGGGTTCATACCCGCCGAAGACGGAAAGGAGCCTCGGATCAACCAAGTATTGGACCGAAGGCCCCAGGTTCGAAGGGCCATCACCGATGCCCTCCTTCACCTCCAAAACCTCCTGACCAAAGCCGACGTAGTCACGGGCCGATATGAACTGTCGGCAACCAACGATGCCGGCACACTGGTTCCGTCTGAGCCGACTTCACTGGGAATGATGGTCTTTCGAGACTCGTTCAGAAAGTTGCGGTCACGAATGCGGCAGAACCAAAAAGACAAGTCGACCCTCGAAGTTACGCGCTGGGCAGTCCACGATTACGCCAAGTTTAAAGATCTCTTGACCAGCATCAAGAATCTCATCGACGGCCTAGAAAGCGTCACCGCAAGCCTTGGGCTTCTTGAGAGGCAGAGAGCTCGCCTGGTCGAGGAAATCGAATCAATATCCGACACGCAGAGCCTTCGCCTCTTGCAAAACATTTCTTCAACCGCCTCTTCGGGTGTGCTTCACCTTATATCAGATCGTGCAAGCCAACGGATTTCATGCATCACTTCCGGGTCACGCACATACCACACAGCTCCAAGCAAGGCGGCTGGGCCGTCAACCGTATCTATCGGGACGGGGACAGGGACTATCAACCATCGATCGGAAAGACAAGTCCCAGAAATGCCTGAGATTGCAGAGGAATCCAGCGTCCCTCAGAACCAGCGCTGGATTGCTGCCTTGCTTGGCAAACATGGCAAACAAGAAATACCCAATGAGTTCAATCCAGCCAGCGATATGGATTATGGTCGACAACTGGCGCCTATCAAGAAAGCAGATGAAGAGGTTCGGACAGCCAATGCCACCAAGCTCTTGATCCATGCCGACGGCGGAGTATCACTGGCCCAACGAATGTTCACTGAACTCAGGAGTATCCGCCGAGCCAACGTACCTTTTATCAGCGCCGTTCCAGTCCAAGACCGTCTCGACCGCCTTCTCGCAAGCGTCGAAGGGCCCCCAGGAACGCCATATGATGGAGGGATATTCTGGATCACAGTCCAACTTGTTCCGCAAAAGCCACCGCTCCTTCGCTTCCAGACCCGAGTCTATCACCCCAACATCGATTGCAATGGTAATCTCTGCGCGGACTACGCATCTTGGTGGACAGATGCGAACCTCAGTGCTCATATGTGGACGCAAGAGGATGAAAGCATGCCCTGGTTTTCTGAGCTGCGGGCAAACCACTACTCCCTTGGCGCGCTGCTCGTAGCCGTCTGCGGGCTTCTCTCGAGCCCCAACATAGACGACCCGCTGGTTCCAGAAATTGCGGAGAAGCACATCACAAACTACGCAGAATATTATGACACCGCCAAGCTATACACCAAGAGGTACGCAACAGGCGAACGACCGTCTGAGGATACTCTCCGCTTTGCGGGCACCACAGAGCCGAAAGAGCTCCTCTCGGTGCCGCGAATCAGCGCTGAGCCATCTATCATGACCGAGAGACCGGGAAGTTCAACAGGCAACGCATCCACAAGAAAGGCACCTTCGATAGACGACGCCTTCCGCTATATCTCTGAACCATACCCTTTGGCAAGGGCTGACCACGTCGATGGTTACTCTCTTCGGCCAAATGAAAGTCCAGAGCACGACACCAATATCAAAGAGGTCATCATGACAAGTAGACTGCCGCTGCGAGCAAAGTTAATGGAGTGGCGAGTGGCCTTAGCAACCGGACCAGCGAACAACGTACCGCCATCGACAATAACAAAAGCTGTTCGGAGGGCGGACGCTCTGGGCCGAGTGTTCGGGAGGCTTGAGAAGAGAATGTGTCCGGAGATGCAAACACGACGGCAACCTACGTGGCACCCTCATGACTCGAACATTCAAAAGCATTGTGGGGACATTTATGAGGATCTGGCTCGTGTGTCCAAGGTTGTAGCCACGGCGCTCAACCCTCCGTTGAATGGCTGGAGCCCTCCACCGCGGACAGAGTTCCCACAAGAGCTGATCGACTTGGAATTTTCGCTTCTTACGGCTCCGGGCAATCCCCGCTGGGCGAGGTCATTGGGCAAGGACACAGAATGGGCAAAAAGATGCTGGGTTGAACTAGGGCCAGTCCTCCGCGGAAGAGCCAGTGTGGCCCAGTGGACCAGTGCACACGGGCGTACAGCCCCAGGAACCATTGCGAGCATTGCAGAGATGGAACACGAGTTTGCGTTGTATTGTGGCTGCATTTCCTATCACATCCAATGCGCATGGGAACCAGAGAATTCGGATAATAGTGACGCGTGGTGGTGGGCGAGTCTTAACCCATTTGGAGCGTTTGAACTGTTGGAGATTGAGGGTACTGAGATTCGAGATGCTAAGATTGAGATTGTCGAGACTGAAGAGGCTGAAATTGAGGATGTCGCGATCAAGGATGGTGAGGTTGAAGATGCTGGAGTTGCGCTCGCGGATCTCAATCTCGAGCCTCCTGAGCGTGGGCACGCTGAGCCCATCACTCAACTCAGTCAAGCTCCAAGAGGGAAAGCACGGCAACTTGTGGGAAAGGTCAGGAACCTTTGGGGAAAGACTTGACCTTCTCCATCACCTCAAGTGCTTAAAGTGGGATTGCCACGAAGCGGCGCGTTCGTGGAAAGAAAAAACTCGCACCCAGACATATTGATTGATTCAAATCTTCTTCCGCATCTCAGGCTACCTACCTAACACTCACTATCACATATATGAGCCCTCACATATATGAGCCCTCACATGTATGAGCCCTCACATGTATGAGCCCTCACATGTATGTAGTGGGGCAAAAAGAAACGAGCAAAAACATACAACACCAGGGATTCGCTGGTCGTCACCGACCCAACTACTAGTCTGGCCCTCACTGGCTTATCTATGGGAGAGCGGACGGGATCCCGAGTTCTCCAGTGGGTATGGTCCTATGTGAAAAAATAAGGTAGAGTTTTAGTTTATCATTGGGGCCCGACCTCAACCCGAGATGAAGTGGTTGACTTCCTGCTCTCGTCCCCCTGTCTCCCAGAACACCAGGACATGTCATCTTCCGCAGTGAAGATGCGGCGGTGACAACAATTAGTGTTCCGCTTGCAGCTCTTTCACCCACTGACCCATCGCGTCGACCGCCTTAAACCAGTGCTCAACGCTGCTGGATTCAAGTATCTCCAGGAAAGGCACGGCTCAATCTGTTGTGTTAGCGCCTGTCAGCGAGAACAACTTGGACCTGGTCTGTAATTGCAATGGAGAGGTTAAGCTTGGAATAACCCGCCTGATTTACAACTCGACAAGTTGATTACCTTGCAGTGTTTGACGCTGAGAGAGTCAGGGTTAGATTGTTGACAAGCTAAGTGAGCTACTAATAGAAGTAGTAGTTTACTTATTTAGATTCCTCCTTGTCGCATTTCAGCCTCAGACCATTGAGCTAGAACGTAGCAAGTGTGATCATGGGTCGGGGAGGCAATAAGACTTTGGGGTGCAGGGGGATGATGATCAAGCATAGATGAAGGTAGAAAGCTGTGTTGGGGTCACGGTGTGGCCGGTGAACGGTAAATACCTACCTATCTAGGTAGCCGGGGTTTTTTGTGGTCTTGACAGATGCTTTTTTTGTTTCATTTCTCCTTCAAGGGCTTGTGACTATCTACGGTATCTGGGAACAAAACCCTTGACGTCACGATTGCATACCTACTGGGTAATTAGAACACACTTGGCACGCCCTGAGAAAATATCCCATCTCGGGGCGTCCAGTCGGAATTCCGACCCCCGCGTGGTGGCAACGGGATCTCGGCACATGCTGAACGTGCATCTCTCGTCCCTTGCAGGAGCTGCACCTTTCAGCTCTGGTTCTCTGATTGAGGCGCTGGTGTCTTGCCGATTGTAGCTAAGCGCTTCCCCGGAAACAGGAGCAACGATAAGGGGGACCGGGGGTCCTGTCGATCTATATTCTTTTAGCCTGGCTCACAAAATCCTTCTGCACATCCCATGAAATATTGCAGTCCAAGACTCCAAATATTGGGGGCACCGGATGGTTTGGTCCGCCAGCAGCATGTTGGCACCAGCATATAAGAATGAGGTTCCAAGACATGGCACCGCGTCAAGTTACCCAAGTTTCTTCGCAACCAACCTACTTCAGTGTCCATCGAGTCGCCATTGTCGAAACGATGAAAGCGTCACTTCTCTGGATCGGACTGGCCCTCGGTGGCGAGGTCGCTGCAAGGAAAGGAACCATCAAGAAAGAGTATTGGCCGGACGGGAGCCTCAAACAGGCCAAATTCATTCCGCATCGTGGGAGCTGTGGAGGCCCTGTAAGTCAACCCCGACTTTTCCTTCTCATGGACTCTCAAAGTTCTCACATCGCTGATGGGTGCTTTACTTGGCGCAGCACCATTCGAGTTCGTTCCCAACTGTCAGCTTCTCGGACTCGACATCCATATCCTCGTTGGGACCGTCGTCGACCTCGCAATCGCCATCTTCATCGTCGGCCGATGCCTCCGGTAGCGAATCGTCGGGTGCACCGTCTTCATCCAGTGCGATCCCCTCGTCGCTCTCATCCGTCGTGATTTCGCAATCGAGTGCCCAACCCTCGTCATCTGTGGCCTTATCGAGCGTCGAATCCTCGAGCATCGAACCCTCGTCGTCATCCGTCGTCCCTTTGCCCTCGTCTTCCCAGCCCCCCGAGCCGTCTTGCTTACCCCCTGGGGGAGCCTGCACCAGCCAGAACTTTTTTCTTGTTTGCTGCCCCGCTGTGAGTGTTTCCCATTTGCCCTTACTACCACCATAGTGGAATATTGGTTAGCATAGACAATATCTGACGAGCAATCTTGACAGCCGGATGGAACCATTGCTTGCAGCTGGGCAGCTAGCGGTGATCCCTCCGACGGCGTTTGCGTCCAAGACCTTTGAACAATGTCATTGTTCTCGGAAGGCATGGATGGTGAAAAGACAACTTGGTAATTGAGTGCACTATTCAACTCCGAACAAAGCGACGTTGACGAACATCAAAGACGGGAAGGAAATACAGGGGCGGAATTCAACTTTATTAAATACACGTTTGGTCATCGGCACATAATTAGTAGGTGTCACACACGGCATTGGCACCTCGAAAAAATAATTACCCAACTTTACTCGCATTTATTTAGCCTCATTCTTACTTACCTAGGTAGTTAGCCCTTGGCAAGCTGAGCTATCAACATTATTTCATGGTCGTCAGCTCAGATGTCTAGCAGCAGTTACCTCATTAAGCGGCAACACTCCTCCGTCTACACCCGAGTTCCCATCCGAATCTCGTTCAGCGGTGTTGCTCCACTAATTGGGACTCGAAGTCGGGACCGTAATCTCACTCAGAAATTCCGGCTCCTCCTCGGGCTGCGGTCCACCTTGGTTCAGCACCGGCAAGGGCGCCGGCGCCGCCAACGGGTACCACTCCCAGATGCGACCATGGATATCAGGCGGAGTCAGATACTGCGGAGCATCCCGCGGCGCGACGGGAAACGGAATCGAATCCTCCTCATCCAGCGTCGGGCGCGGACCAAACGGAAACCTCCGATCAGCATCCTCCTGCGCAGGACTCTCCCCGCCATCATAGTAGCGACTATTATGATCCGGCACGATGCGCACGACCGTGTAAATCGCACCCGTGTACTCATCCTGCCGCACCGCCACCGCCAGCATCATCTGCATCGGCTCAACCTCCACGTTAAACCACGTCTTGAACGGCTCGTCGCATCCGCGCACGGCAGGGTTCGCACTCGCGACACACCCCTCCCACGCCGACCACCCCCTCAAAACCCCCGGCGCAAATTCCCCCCTCACCGCGCGCTCAAACTCGCCGTGGTCACGCACCTCGGCAAAGACGTACTCCATGCACTTGACCCCATACTCGGCCGCCTGCACCTCATCAAACACCCCATCGCGAAAGACATTCTCATCCGCAAACAACAAGGCCCTGAAATACGGCGCCTCCCTCATCGCCCACTCCATGACGACATCCTCGGGCCAAGATCCAGGCATCGCATCAACCGACACCAACGCCGTCTTCTCCCGCGCAACCTCCACAACCCTCGGAACCACCCGATCCCTCAGCACAGGAAAGCAAGCCCGACAAACAACCGGCTCCCCCCTTCCCCCGGGAGCCACCTCCGGATTCGTCAACGGCACAGCCCCAAACGCCAACCTCACCGTTCCAGCCTGCAACGTCCCATGCGGGATCGGCGGCGTCTTAATCGGACAGCCACACACCGCGAAGCAAAGCGCATGCCGACAGTACGGACACAGCGGCAATGCACCAGGCACGGCCACGGCCTTGCTGTGGATTTCCTGGATACAGTCAGCGCAGAGCAAGTGGCCGCACACGAGGACGTTACCTTCAACCGGGGGATTCTCGCTGTCGGTATCGTAGCGATCAACGCCGAGGACGGCGATCTTGCGCGTGCAAGTGACGCACGTGACCTGGGGGACGGTGAGCATCATCTCGGGGGTGGGGTTGAGGATGTGAGTCTTGAGGGAGGTCCAAGTGGAGTGCTCCTCGAAGACGGGGGGGTTCGCCATGGTGGGCGATGTTTGTGGTGTTGTTGGTCGGGTGCCGCTGGTACGTGGTGATGATGCTGCTACTATACCCGGGGTAGGTTGTTGGGTGTGAGAAGAGCAGTCGTCCAGTGGCACGCTTGATGAGGAGATGAGGTCTGAGAAGATGACTGAAGCAGGGAATCTTGCGAATTTATATATGAGTTTCCCCGGGATCGATGCCTGGATCACAAGTTCCTACCTCACGCTTCATGTTTGTAGAATAGGTTCTCTGTTCACCGGTGCTTGGCCATGTGGGCCGTACAACAGCAATCGGAACTACACATCGACAGTGCATACAATATTGCCGTATTGTAAGATACCTAGCAACGACAGGAATGCCGAGTAGCATGTCATGGGTTTCTTGAGAGAGATGAATACTGACTGGTACATTTGGATGAGAAAGAGGAGTGTTGTGTTCCATCCTAGGAGGAAAAGGCCCAGGGTAAAGGTGGCAAGCTCGAACAATGCTATTGTTCTGGGGCCCTTGTTCTGAAGAAAAGAAAGCAGCAATAGGTCACGTGCTTATTGCTCGGCGGTTTCCCGGACAATGGGGAAATTCACACACCACTTCTACCGGTACCGTATATGCCCAGACGGTTCTGTCGGTGACCTTGGTCCAAGCCCCAGACTCGGAGCTCTCCTCGCACGACCAATAGTCATGGCCGTCAATAGCCGAGGCCTTCCTGATCTTGAAAAGGGCCTTCTTGATGTTGATCTGGCAAAGCTTGAATAACCTCTGGCCAATTTCGGAAGGCTGCTTTCACAAGATTCAACGTGTACTACGAACATGGTGAGTAAAAGCACATGCTGTGCATTCTTTCAAGGCATACTTTTTGGACCCACACTGTCTAAGATGAAAATGCTGGGGACATGACTTGCCCTTGGAATTCCCACTCCCACTCCACATACCGGTACCTTGATGACCATGACCGGCTAAGAAGTCTCTCAAACTCTGTTGTTGCTCCTCTCTCGTCTGCTTGCAACTTCGCACTGCTATGCGGCCACTTCTCAACTATAGTGTGCTCTTCCTTCATACAAACCCTAAAGGCAGTTTCATACTTGTAAAATGGACGATCCTGGTCCTCCGTGTATCTGAATTCGAATTAGTCTTCCCAACCATTACACGGTGCATACCAACAGGCACGGCCTCCAACTAAAGGCCAATTCCAGCTTCAGACTTACCTGTCAAAGTGTCTATCATAGTCCCCCAAGACCGAGAGGGCCATGTCGGGCTCGTCGATGCGATGGTCAAACGCGAAGGGAATTGCCATGTTGCGAGCTAGGTGTACAAACGACTGAACCCGCGGACCTTGTGAAGCTAGTATGTCTTGGGCCCAGTCAGCTCCGCGAACAGCAGCGGTAAATAGCGTGATGATGGTGGCGTGCCGATTCTCGTCGCGTTTCTGGAGCACGGCCACCGCCAACCCAAGCGTTTTCCGAATACCCAGTTTCATCTCATCAGCAACATTGCCCATATCGATCCGGCTGAACGTCTCCTCGTTGGAGAGGAGCAGCCGGTGGACGTCTTCGACGTCGAAGTTGTAGAGGCGAAAGCACACGTCGACATCCAACATTCGCAACACGAATGATTTCAAAAGCTTTCGCAGGTAGTAGAACAACTTCCCAAACACGTCCTCGGTTGCGCCTAGGGTCGACGTGTCGGCCACCTCTTGCGAGTTCCAGCTGTAAAGGGGGTGAATGTCAGTCCTGACAGACCAAACACCATTCCTAAAGAGGGTCGGGTTTGGTGTGTCAAAGTCCTTTCGACAGCTTCCAAAAGGCAAGAGGATGCCGTCCAATTCAAAGCGGTGAAGGGCGAGGCGGCGGGACGGAGTCAACAAGCGCATGTAAGCGTTACGCGTGTTGGCTTCCACCGGGTCACGCATAGCCTCGGCTCGGATATCGAGCGCCTTTTCCGCCGTCAAATCAGCCGGAATATCGAGCAAGGTCAACACCTCAAGCCATGCCGACTTCCTGAGAGTAACCTGGAGCTGTTTGCTCCCAGTCCTCCAGTGCCATTGCCGACTCGGAAACTCATCGAGTGACTCATCTGGGGCCTCCTCTTCGACACCGTTCCAAACATATTCAATGCTAGCTCGAACGTATTGCAGGACCTGGAGATCCTTCTGACGAATCAGGGCCGAATACCAAACGTGGATCATGCAGTCGACTATTTCATCGGCACTCTCCGGTGCCCACTCCACGATTAAGGCCATCAACAGGAGAATGACGTTCCGGGCTGAGACATTGGGGGTCTTGTCGTCATTCATGACGACTGTCACAGCACCCCGGTAGTCGGGGGGCAGCATGGCGAGCGTTCTGATGGCACTCCGGGGATCTGTGCATGCGCTAAAGAGCAGACGGAGGTCGCCTTGATAGCCGAGTCCCTCATTGTGTTCCAGCTGCAGAACGTCCAAAGCTTCAGAGACGCCCCAGACGATTTGGGAACTCTCAAGCCGGGCCGGAGCATACATCTCGTCAAGGGACCCCCTCAAGGAGTACGGATCGGGCTGCCACTCGGTGCTGGCGAGGGGGGAGTTGCAAAGGACCTTGTGCTTGTCCCAGCCGAGCGTGAGGCATTGTCCGCTGCAGTACTAGAAGCACACGGCCGTTAATCGAGGGCGCCTGCTATCGATGGGGGTGCCACGGAACCAAGCTCACCAGAATCAATTCGCATTTGCCGCAGGCGTAGAGGGCCGTCTGCTGACACGAGTCGGCATCGTCAGGGTCCTAATTGGCGCAGACAACTGTGGGCGGCAGCTCCATGGCTTCCATGCGGATGAATGAATAGTCGTGAATCGTTTCCAGTGCAAAACTGAGTAAATTCGAATGTTTGTTGTGCAGAGAACGGAATCTAATGGCCTGCCAAAGTCGTCACTTAAATACCCAGCGTGGCCTGCTCGGTTTTGCCTGCCGAAGCACCCACCCCTTTCGAAACCTTCATCGCATCGACGTCATCAGCACTTGGACAAGAATTCCACTTTCCCACGCTTCCGACTTCAACACCCTCAGGTAGCAGCGGTGGCGACGCATCAGTTCCGGGAAGCCGGTATTCTACCAGACTGGCACCCACCGTGCGCGCAATTCCCTCGCTGTCATCGCCCCCGCCAGTTCTCACGACATGAGCCACGCAAACCAAGGAGACAGGTACGTCCCGATCTCCTTCAACGATGGAGCGAGGGCAGCCTGACATGTGCAGGGCCGCCGTGCATCATGTTGCACAATCAACCTTTATCCGTCTTGTTCACCGGGTAATGCATCAAATAGATACCAACGGCGCCTACGACTGCAGTCAGGACAGTACGAATTGGCTGGACACGTACTGCCCTTTCCAATCGGGCGCGAAATCAGCGACATGTCCCCGAAGACGAATGCAGGATTATTGCGACGAAGAGACCTCATCGAACTTTCAGACAAACACACGGTTCCGCAATATCTCGGACATATTGATGCGTGGCATAAGCGGTAGCCAATGCAACAGCTTGGAATCTCCTCCCCAATGACTGCTCATGGCTCGTAATCGCCAACAGGAGTCCTACATGAGTACGGTGCATCCGAGGGAAGGTACGAGTGTCCAGTTGCGCTGGCGAAGCAGAGACTCATCAATCTCCAAATGACGCTGCACCAGAAAGCAAACAACGACCCCTCATCGGCCATGGTTCGCAACCGCTAGGGAAGGATATAATCAGCCCAGTTGCCCCTGCCCATAAGACATTCGACAGACTCCCCATCGATCGTCACCCAGCAGCGCCCCCCGGGCACCTTACCATCCACTAGCAGCTCTTCCCACCGCCAATCCCACCCCACAATGAAGTCATCCATCATCTTCCCGACCCTAGCGGCCCTAACTACCGCGTTCCCATCATCCCCTTACCAAGTCAACCCCAGCAGCGAAATCACCGCGAACACCCCCCTCGGCACCATGAAGTGGACCGGCCCCCTCTCTCCCACCTCAAACGCCACAACGACCCTCTACGGCACAGCCAAGTCCATCTACGAGCAAATCCTCACCCTCAACCCCAGCTACTCCCCCTGGGCCTTTGCCGACTTCCGCGCCGACATGGAGGCCAAGGGCATCACGCCCGAGATGATTGCGGCGGCCAACGCCCAGGTCGTCCGGACGCCTCAGTCGCCGAACCCAGCTGCTGCCGTGATGCAGCGGGCTCCCGAGTGGTTTGACTGCGGGGCGGGACCGGACTATGTCTTGTGGGAGCGCTGCAACGAGGGACGGAATTACATGCGGCAGCTGGGTGGCGGCCGCGCGCAGTGCGGCGTGGAAGCGGGGAAGTGCACGCGTTTTAGTTGTGCTTGGGGCTGTGGTGTTTTTCTTTGTAGCAGGGTGAGTTGTGCTGTTTCCTTCCCCCTCCATTATGACTTACCTAGGTTAGTTTGATGATTGGAGCTCTGTGTTGACGAGTTGGCAGGGCAGTAATTACGTGCTGGTGGACTGCGCCAGCATTGCAAACGACATGGAAAGGATTGATGGCGCCTGTCGTTTGGATGCTTGGGGCAACTGGTGGGTCAAGGGTCGCTTGGTGTTTGATGACCATTACACCGAGGTGAGCCTTCAGAGCTGTTGATGTTGCGTCTGTTCCCAGCTCGCCTATGATCTTCACCAAGATGGTTCCGATGATTTACCTCATGTATCTCCTTTACACATGAACATTTTTTTGTTTTGTTATTCTTCACAGCGATCCAGCCTCCAGAATCAGGGTTTGGACAACAGCATACTCGGAATTCTATTGTGGCAGAGCCAGGTCCCGTTTTCCTCAACCCGTGAGCAATAAGGTACCAAAAATATCTGCACTTACAATGATGTGCGGATCTCCAATAAGCCGATCTTACTTTATTTCTCGCCCGGGTCGTGGGCTCAATGATCTTCAGGGCTCCAGACCGATTCCCAAAACGGCCGCCACTGTCTCGGGTCGTGTGTCGACATTGCCAAGAGTCTGAGAGCACCCCAGCCCGGAAACACTTCAACTTCAGCTCCACAACCCACCCCCAGGCACAAACCAAACAAAAACGTCAAGTTTGAACAATTCAGACGACCAAAGCTTAATTCATTGTACCCCAACCTTTGTCGATCTCTTTATCTCTGATCTCGTATCCTCTCTATTCCATACCTGCGGCATTTATTCAGCCTCCCCCACGTGCAATACCAAGAGATTCCCGTTTGCAGATCTTTACACTGCCCAAAATGAAGCCTCCCGCGCAAACACCACCCTCTGGCAAGTGCCGTAGCACCGCAGCACCCTCTGTAGCAAAGTCCCAAGTGTGCCCTGCAGAAAATGTTACACTCGCCCTCTAACACGATCAATTACACCGCGGGGGCCAATTACAGCGGCCGCCGGCAATGCAGCCTCTTGGCGAGATCGGCGCGGCCCAATCACGGTGCGGCGACGCCGTGGCCGTTGCAGTGGCTGAGGCACGCCCCTGTAAGGGGACCCGTCCCAACTACCAGTCAACACATGAAACTCCGATCCCCCTTTCCCATGGTGTGCCTGGTGCGAGATGCGTGATAGCATCCCGCCGTTAAGCTTGTTTGCCAGGAACTAGACCGGATGATCCGATGTTGCCTCCCGGGGCGATGCTTATCTTCGCGGTTGCCCGTGCTGCCCTACGGATCTGCCCTACCCCGGGTTCTTCAACGTTCGCTCGATGTGTTGATCGGGGAAGACGACGAGCTTGGTCCATCGTGACCTGGATATATCTTCCAGCTTTCGTACCTCATGACCTGCCGATAATTTTCATCTCATCGTCGGCGGCAACACCCCCACACTCTTTACTATCACGCCCCTCGCCCTTGGGACTCGCAGACTTTGAGCTTCAGGTCCACTTTGGATGAAATCGACGAGCAGCCCACTTGCATTCTTTTCCGCCTGAGAGAGCCGGACACTCATTTCTCTTCACTCTTTCTCTTCACTCTTTTCTCCCTCCGGAAGGATCCGTATTCAAATCATCGAAATGGCTACAGTCATGAAAGCCCTCGCGGCGGCCGTGATGCTGGCCGCCCAAGCAACCGCTGGACTTGCATCCCCAGCCCTACTTTCCCCAAAGGTGGTTGACCGCGCCTTCGCCACCCCGCCCGTCATCGGCGTCTCTACGCCTCCCATCATCCTCGCTCCTCTCCGAAGGACCCGCAGTGGTAATACCAAGCGCGACCGCAAGGAAGCTCTGGAGCCCAAGACCGCAGAGACCTTCGACTGGATCGGCTCCGACGGCACCCTCGCGGAGCTCACCATCGAGACCCCCGGTCAGGATGAGGGCGTGGTCAACCTGGAGTTGATCGACGACATGGTGCAAAAGATCGAGTGCCCTGCCGGTGGTAAAGGCGATCTCAAGATCCAGTTTGCGCAGCAGGCCGACTTTGACGACGCCGAGGATGTGTGGAAGTGGGTGAATAAGAACCCTACGAACCATTTCCTCTTCGTTGTTGGCGTCGGCGCGTGTGGCGGGAACAAGGACCGCATTCTCTTCAACGTGGAGGGTCTCGGGTACGTTGACGAGGCCGAGACGGCGGTATTGCAGGTGCAGCAGACGACGTGGAAGGCGGCAGCACATACGTTCGATCTCACCGTCGGCAAGGTGGACGCTGCGTCGACGAAGCGCCTGCGGCGCGCTGGTCACGATCGGCGACAGTTCTTCGACAAAATCAAGGATACTTTCGATGATGTGGTCGACGAGGTCAAGAGCTTGCCTGGAAAGGTGTCCGACTTTGTGAGCGATGCCGCGGACCAGGTCGTCGATGTGGTGACGGCCATCCCAGCCAAGGCCGAGGAAGCCATCAAGGAGGTCACGAACCCCAGTCTCAATCCCGACTTCACCATCCCCTTCAACAACCGGTTCCCCAACAACACGCTGTCCATCCCAGTCAGCACTAGTGGGCTCACTGTGAGTGCATCGTGCAAGGAATGCTTCACCCAGGGCTCGTTGGACGTCAAGGCCAAGTTCCGCATGGAGCTGCTCGACCTGAAGGAGGCATGGGTTGAGATGTCCACCACGGGTATCACAGCCAAGGCAGTCATTGGTCTGAGCATGACGGGCGCCCTGACGGGGAAGCTCGCCGAGAAGGTCGTGCCCATCTTCAAAATCTCGCCAGGCGGTATCTCGATTCCAGGTGTCTTGACCATCGGCCCAGTCGTCTCCGCAAGCGTGGGCGTGGAAATCTCCGAGGTCACAGCTGCTATCAGCTTCAGCGTTGGAGGGTCGGCGACAATCCCGCAATCCGTGGCACGCTTGGACTTCCTGAACAAAGACAACACCAAAGCCACCGGTTGGACGCCGAAGCTCAAGGCCGAGCCTTTCACGGCCAGCGGGACCGTCGAAGCTAAAGCCTCGGCGTTCATTCGGCCTGCGGTCGGAGTGGAAATCAGCGTTGTCGAGACCGGATTCGTGGCAGAGATCGCAGCTAACACGCCCATTCTCACCGCGTCCATGAAGGGCATCGCCTCTTCCAACTGCACTGCCTGCGGCGACAGTGCGACCGGCCTCCAGGGAGCGCTGACGCTCAGCGCGACCATCACTGCGAGCCTCAACAAGAAAATCTTGGGCGATCAGAGCGCTTTGCTGGGAACTCTGACTTTGTCTCAGGCTTCGCTGCCGATTGCTGACTTTTGCGAGGGATTCGGACCCAGCGGCGGTGACTGCCGGGCGATCTAGAACGTCACCCGGTATCAGACGCAGCATCATGGTTGAGCTTTCCTTTTCTTTTCTCCTCTCATAGCGTTGTGGTTGGTCATTGGCCGGACGAAGATACCAGGAAGATAATGAGATGAATGTTTGCGATGAGGTTGTCCACTCACTTGCTTTGCCGCGATGTTGTGTAACCCAAAGTTGATGCTTGGCTGTGTGGCAGACGGCGTTCGCGAATGGAAAACGATGTTGGGCATTGGAGGCATTCAAGACCCCGCTGCTGTAGGCCTCACTGCTTGCCTCAGTTTTGGGCTGATATCTCCCCTCATGGAGGGGCCCCTTCATCGTTCTTTCCTCATCATCCCATCATCTGTCTTGCACATCCACCCGCTGCTCCATTTTCCACACAAGCTTTAGCACCAAATCGGAACCCTGAGATCCAATGATGGGCACACCGGCGAAATCCGAGTACCAGCATTTCGTCCCCCAGTTTCTACTTCGAAACTTCTCTCACCCCTACAAGCCGGCGGGCCCAAAGAAGCGCGGCAAACGCAAAGACGACAATGGCATCTACTTCAATGAGCTCGTTGTCCGCAATGTCGACCTCACCGCGGATCCCCCAGTCATCTGCGAAAAGCCCGTCAAACGAATCCTCGGCGAGATGAACATGTACGAAAAGAACGACGACCCGAGTTCCCACCCCATCGATCCCAAGACGCAACGGAGCCTGGAGCGGATGCTTGGCGATCTCGAGAACAAAGTCGCCGCCGTCTTCCGAAAAATCACCAAGGCCTACCAGGAGGACATCAAGGCCAAGGCCGAAGGATCCGACTTTGGACCTGCCTCGGTGGAGATGACCCGCGGCGAGCGCGATCTGATTCGAAAGTTTCTGTTCATCTTGAAATACCGAGCGATGCGCTTCCACAAGCGGTTCTATCACGACACGGCGGAGGATTACAACGAGAACGATCGAGAGCTCCTCCTGGAGTACATGGCCGAGAAGGGATACACCAAGCCAGTCGACGTGTGGCACGATAACATCAAGGCTATCATTGAGGTCGAGATGGATACCCGGGGCCTTTGGAAAAAGGAGATCCGCAGACGAATGTACCACATGGATGCGGAGTGGTTCATTTCACATACAGAGTTTTATTACATGTAAGTGTCAATAGGTGCCTCTTGCTCTTCAACTTTGATCCTTTGCCTGCGACCCTGGAAATCCTGTCAACAGCCTTGTGCAAAGCCATGATTCGTCAGGCGAGGGTTCTATCTGTTTACTTGGGCCAGCTCGCTGCTTTACGCAAGGCCACTCCGATGTTTGGGAACAGCTTTTTTAAAAGTAAAGGAGCTAATCGTTGCGCAACAGGGCCATATGCACCCCGTCCAGTCCTGATGAAGAGTTCATCTTGACTGACAACAGCTACAACATCTTCGAAGGACCCAACACCTTTGTCCGAGATCAAGTCACTGGTCTGGTCCAGCCATACCAGTACGCTCCGCTACATATGTTCGCTCCTGTTTCCCCGAAGCTCATGATCGTTCTCCGCTCCATGACCTTTCCGAACCCACTAGAGGACGCCGACAAAACGATCAAGGAATTTCGCGAACAGGTACGAAAGGTTGTACTGGAAGACGTGTATCACCCCGGAATGCTCAATGGTTTGCTCAATGATCTTCCGGTCAGCAAGGCGCAGAACAGCTACTCTCGAGTCGTTAACGGCAGATATGAGTGGATCGGTGAGGGACACAGCCCTGGGAAGTACAAACATCACAAATTCTACTTCACCATCTTCCCCTTGCCATCAAAATACGTCCACACGATCAGCACCGTCCTCTTTGACAATGCGTCGTATTGCAGCAGCATCGTATTCAATGGGACCGCGGCTTTCACAAAGACCCTGGAGTGGTTTCTTATGGCTCCGAATTCTGAGGCAAAGACGGTGACTGGATACGACCAAGTCGCTCGCGGCAAGCTTTTTGACAAACTGGAGACTATCTCAAAATCCCTGGGCCTGGAGATGACGATGAACAGAAGGTATCTGGAGGTGCCCACGACTCGCGACTTTGCAGCGTTTCTGAAGCAGAATTGTGAGAAGCATCGACTAATCAAAGCATTCAATCTCAATGAGGGCGCTCCGGCCCCTGTATTGGAGGGATTGGATAGAATTCTTAGCACAGTTTCCGACTTTCAGATTCTCTACGAAAGTTTAGGTGAGTGCGCGCCTGGATATTTGTGGAGGGATGAGCTCGCTAGGCTGCATCTGAAGAAAGTGGAAAAACTGACTCCCACCAGGTGGCTCAGAGAATTCGATCGGATACGACTTTGAGCAGGCCGAGAGAATGTGGACTCTACGGGTCAAGATTGACTCCTGGTCCCAAGGAATTGATGAGTCCATTCGGCGACGGAACAGGGATCTCCTGAACGAAGCATACTGCAAGATCCCACCAGCGCGATACTTTGTATTTTCCAAGCTTTGTCGCATCATCATCGCCTCTATTGAGCTCTCGCGGGGACACGAGTACGTGTTCGACGTTGATGGTCCGGATGATGTCATTGCCCGAGGTGAGACCTCCACATCCTAGTTGCATTATCTCCGATTGACAAGTTTGACGACGCAGTCCATCACATTGTGAGGAGAGACAGACTCAACTGGCTCATCTACAACGCCATGCAATCCTATGTAAAATATCTCCGGGGGCATCGGCTAGAGGATATGTGGGAGGATATCGTACCTGGTTTTGAGGGGTTCATGAGAGTGGTTTCGATTAGCCTCATGATCGAGGGGTCAGGTACGTGCCTTTACCAGTGCAGCCACAACGTTTATGGCGGACACCTCAAATAGTGCACTTGGTACTGACTGATTATGATTTTGCTACTCAGGGTACATCCGAGAATGTGGTAAGTCAACGCAGCAGAATCTCTGCGCTCAAGCCCCTTGGCTAACTGTGAAAAGGCATCCCGGAGGTGGAAGACCTCGCTAGGCAAGCTCAACGACGTATTCTCCGGGAAAATATTCACCACGACGACAGAGTGGCATGCAGTGCATTGGCATTCCTTGAGGACGACAACAGGATTGAGCTACTCACGAGAGCTCTGGTTAGAGCGGACTTTGTGTCTGCTCTAGAGGGGAAAGTAGAACGGCCTCTACTTCTTAAATTGGAGAATGTCATGTTCAACTTGGCATACCCGACGCCGCCACGAGAGGAGCACCGCAGTTGAGAGGAGCCGGTACTGCGCCAGTGGGTGCCAGGGGTATTGTGAACATATGGTATTCCATCGTGCTTGGTATACCGTATTATTCCACAAAATTGGCTTTTACTCGGAGACCCCAATTTTGTGGAATAACCCATCAAGGCGTGCACGGTCTCCGAGTAAAAGCCAGTTTTGTGGAATAATACGGTATGAGGGAACATCTTGCTGCTCACGCTCTTTTGGATATTTAACCGGGTTGAATTTTCCTTGCTCAAGTCCGGGACCTCGTGGTTATTGGAGGACCGTTGGCCAACTTTAAGACTGAGACACTGCCGATATACACGCCCCAACTAGATAGACCTTCCTTCTAGCACCAGCCAAAGTTCCACATACGTCCTCTCCGGTTGTCTGCTCCCCAACCAAAGCCAAACATTTGCCTCTTTGGCACAAAAGCCGCTCAAACAGCAGGGCAACCGTAGAACTTCTCATGGGATTCTCCCCGATGACGTCAACCAACAGATGGCAGCGAACTCCTTCCCAGGGGGGAAGAGCACCCCGTCGCTCTCGATGCATGCCAGGGTCAGTTTGAAGGCAGAGTCGACCAGCACGGCAAACACATATATACAGGCGGAACAAATTTGATGGATGGGGCATGATTATATTGTTGATGTGAACCGTTACCGGCCTTTGCCTCGGGTCCCGCGGCCACCCTCGAGAACCTTGAGGCGCTTTTGGTATCTCTCTCCCATGTTGGAGCCGTCTCCCTTCGGCCCATCGGTTGTCTCCAAGCCTCTCTTTCGGCTCTTCTCCAACAGCGCCTTGGTTCCCTTGCCGCTGCTCTTGCCTTGGGTCAGGCGGTGGATTCTGTCCAAACCGGCACCGAGATCTCTCCATTCCTCTCCACCAAAGTCCATGCGCTTCGAGCCTCCTTCTGCCTTGGCCCTCTTGGCGCGATCCTTTTTGCTCTCTGCAGGGAGACGAACAAAGTTGGTTTCTTCGTAATTCCGCCTCTCCTCCTCGGCGCGGCGTTCGCGTTCCGTCTTGATCTTGCGTCCCCCCTGGGCGATTGTAGTACCGATGCTGGGCTGGGCCATCGGGACAGCCGAAAGCTCATCCGCGACGAATTCGTCCATGACGGCGGACTTCATCTTCTTCCCTTCCTTCTTCTCCCGACGCTCGGTTGTGGGCATCACCGTGGGCGCAATCCTTGGCGGCTTGTAAACACCCGAGCCGTCGGACGACTTTCCTACGCCAGTCACCTTTTCCGGCTGTGCAAAATTTGCGACGTTCGGGCCAAAAAGCTGCGCGCCGGGTGTCTTTTGTGCATCCAACTTGCCTCCGTGGCCGCCGTCCTCGTCGCCTGACCCTTCTTCGCCATCTGCTTCGAACTCGGACTCGGATTCGGCAGCCTTCGCCGCTTCTTCGGCAGCCTTGGCGCTCCGTTCTGCGTCGTCGGCTGCGCGAAGCATCTTGTCGATTTGGTACCGGAGTTTGTCCTCGAGCGGTCGGGCGCCCTTCTCGAGATATAGCCTCAGCTCCACGAGCTTCTTGACGACCAATTCATCGAGCTCTTGATCGGCGGCGGCGCCATTCTTGGTTTGGCGCAACTTGAGGAGGATTAGGAAAACGAGGTTCTGGAGGTACGATAGTAGAAGCTCGTTTTTGACGTCGAGCAGAGAGATGCCGTCTTTTGGGGGGCTGATTGTGGCGAGCTTGGGCGCTGCTTCTAATGCGGAAGACAGCGATTTGGTGAGGCTGTCCAGCAGTGCTGGGAGTGTTGCGACGGTCGCCATGTTGGTAAGCCGCTGCGATTGTTGACCTGGGAAGAAAGTCTTCGCCCCGCCAATTTTTTTTTTGAAGCTCAAGTTCTGCAGCTGCAGGGACCAGGGTACTCGCGACAGGGATGGTGCCAAGATGGTCTGTGCGTCGATACGGAATGACTAAGCCATCCTTCGGGCATTTTGTGTTGCGATGCGAGGCAGCAGGCATGTTGGAAATTCCCCTTGCTGGCAGCTCAAGGCCAGCTGTTCTTGCGAAGACAGCTTTGTGTGAATGCACTGTCTCAACCATCCAACAGACGACCACGCTGCAGCATAATTGACCTAGAGGTCCTTTGTTTTATCCCGTTGCCTGGTCGATTTTATTGAATAGAGCGTTGCGTCAAGTCGAGGCGCAATTCGGGGCCACTGAGCGCAAGCTCAAAGTTCGTTGCTTGCGACTTTCATTACGACGTGCGTCATGCGGCAACCCGCCTCTTCCGACTACCAATACTGACCAAAGAATGCACAGCGTCGGTTCAGACTGTCGATTCCACACATTTACCATGAGATCATCACAGGCGTCGCCCCGGCGGGCGATGCTGGCCTCGCTGCTTGCGATGTCGCAGCTCGCATCAGCCTTCTACATCCCCGGCGTCGCGCCCACATCTTATAAGAAGGACGAACTCGTGCCGTTGCACGTCAACACCATCAAACCGCTCGCTGGCCCAGATGCCATGCTCCACTCGGTCGTTTCCTACGATTACTACCACCCGTTATTCCAGTTCTGCCAGCCAGAGGGCGGCCCGAGGGATGTCAGGGAGAGCTTGGGAGGCATTCTCTTCGGAGACAGGATAAAGACCTCGCCGTTCGAGCTCAAGATGAAGCATAACGAGTCGTGTAAGGCGCTTTGTGAAGTCAAGTACAACAAGCAAGCGGCTGGATTCGTCAACACGGGCATTAAGATGGGCATGAGCCTTGACTGGTTGGTAGATGGGCTTCCGGCGGGCCAGAAGGCTGTCGATCCGTTCACCGGCAAGGATTACTACACTCCAGGCTTCTACATGGGATACACGGATCCCGTCGATGGCAGGGCTTCCTTCAACAATCACTACGACATCTGGATAGACTACCACGAGGTGGGCGGGAACCCGAACGAACTCCGTGTGGTTGGTGCGCTCGTCACACCTTACTCCAGGAAGTACACCGGCCCTGTAACGGAGAGCGACTGCGACCGCGAGCTGCCACTTTTGGTGCTCGACGAGATGGGCGACACGACGGTGCAGTTTTCCTACAGCGTATACTGGACTTCTTCGGCAACGCCCTGGGCCACGCGGGCAGACAAGTACGGCAACGTTTACAACCCTAGCATCCACTGGTTCTCGCTCATCAGCTCCGCCATCATCGTCGTTTTCCTTGTCCTGACGGTCATGTCAGTGCTAGTCCGCGCCTTGAAGAAGGATATTGCGCGTTACAACCGTCTTGACCAGATTAACTTGGATGACCTTTCCGGAACTTCGGCGCTGGAAGATGGCGTACAGGAGGACTCTGGCTGGAAGCTGGTTCATGGAGACGTGTTCCGCACCCCCTCTCACCCTCTGCTCCTGTCGATCTTCCTCGGCAGCGGTGCTCAGCTGTTCGTCATGGCTGGCTTCTCCATCTGCTTCGCGCTGCTTGGATTCGTCTCGCCCTCCAGCCGCGGCTCTCTGGGCACGATCATGATCTTGCTCTACACCATTTTGGGCTTCGTCGGAGGATATGCCTCCTCCCGCGTGTACAAGGCGATGCAGGGCGAGAAGTGGAAGCTGAACATTGTTCTAACCCCACTTCTTGTTCCTAGCATCGTTTTTGCGACCTTCTTCCTCCTCGATCTGTTCCTCTGGGCCAAGGACTCTTCGGGCGCTGTTCCGTTCACTACTATGCTGGTTCTTATCCTCATTTGGTTCGTCATCTCCGTCCCCCTATCGTTTGCCGGCTCCTGGCTTGGCTTCCGCGCGCCGGCCATCGAACCCCCGGTCCGCACCAACCAGATTCCTCGCCAGATTCCCCCTCCGACGACATACCTGAAGCCGATCCCCAGCGTGCTGATGGTTGGAATTCTGCCCTTCGGCGCCATCTACGTCGAGCTCTACTTCATCCTGAGCTCTATCTGGTTCAGCAGGATTTACTACATGTTTGGCTTTCTCTTCCTCTGCTACGGGCTCATGATCATGACCTGCGCCACGGTTACGATCCTCATGGTCTACTTCCTTCTCTGCGCCGAAAACTACAACTGGCAGTGGAGGTCGTTTTTCGCGGCCGGAGCGAGCGCTGCCTACGTCTTCCTTTACTCGATTATCTATTGGATCGGAAACCTGTCTCTGAGCACTTTCACTGGAAGCGTGGTGTACTTTGGATACAGCATTCTGATCTCGTTCCTTTTCTTTATCCTGACGGGTAAGTTGCACCTGACCAGCCGCCCCAGCACCGGTGCTAACTATTTCTAGGCTCAATCGGCTACTTCACTAGCTGGTGGTTCGTGCAAAAGATCTACAAGTCCATTAAAATCGATTAGAAGGGTTCGGAGGAAATTGGTCACTGGCGCAAGTTGTACGAGTAGAGGCTCTGTACCATCACTGCTAGTGCTTCTCTTTGGCCTAGGATGCAAGATTTTATTACATTTCCAAGTAGAAAGACTAGTGGAATCCTCCGCCCATCACGGTGCAGGGTGGCGTAACGGAGTCATGGGTATCATGTATCAAGATGATGAATAAACGGCATTCCAGGAGTGAGCCCAAACCGCAAATCACGGACTCTAATGGCGAGATTCACGCATGCCCTACTCGTCATCGTCGTCATCGTCGTCCATCCCCAGGAAAGAAAACTGCTGGTTGGCCTGCGGCCTCGACTCTCCAGCAACACTTCCCCTCCTCTCCGCCTCCAGCTGGCGATCGCGCTCGCGCTCCCCCGCCAAGCGTGCCCGCTCCTCCCGCATCCGCCGATCGGCCTCCTCCCTCTCCAACCGTGCCCTCTCCTCTGCTTCCTTCTTCGCCCGCTCCTCCTCCTTCTTCAGCCTCTCCACTTCCTCAGGATCATAACCTTTGGGGTCAATCCCACTGTCAAGAAGCTGCTGGTACCCTGCTAACCCCCCGCCGCGAACATCCCCTTCGACCGGCCACGCGTAAAACACACTCCCCTCGTTAGGGTTGACCACAGGCTTGAGATGCATCGGGAGCTCTGTCGCTTGCGACGTAACCGTCGCCTGCGAAGCCAGCACCTCCCCGTTCGCACCAGGCGTGGCCGCCGCGCCGGGTGTGCCCACCCCATTGTTAAAACTCGCGCTCGGCGTCTGCGTCGCTGACCCCCCATCCGGCGCGGGCAGCTCCGTCGCAGGCGGACTCGCGCCGAAATCCACCCCGTTTGTGACGCCTGGCGGGGGCAAAGTGTTGCGACTGATGCGCCTCGCGTAGCTGAGCAGGTCCGACGTGGTGAATTGGTACTTTGGTCCAGAGGAGGGGTAGGACGTGGTGGTGGTGTTTTTGACTTCCTTGCGAATGGTCCAGAGGGTGGTGATGATGTCCTTTGTTTGGGCGTCGAGCGCGGCGGTTTCCTGGCGGAGGGCTTCGATGCGTGCGGCGTTGTTTTGGTGGTGCTCTAGGGAGCGCAGGCTGGCGAGGAGGTCTTTGTCGGCCGTGGAGAGGTTTTCGGCGAGCTTTTCGGAGGGGTTGTACTTGGCGATGGAGTCGATGAGGGTGGTGAGGACTTTTTCGACCCGTTCGAAGCGGGCGTCGAGGTGTTTTTCCATGGCGGCGGTATTGGGGGGAGGAGTTGTTCGTGGTGGGATATTTCGCCAGTGTTGTGTTTGGTTTGGGGAAGCTTTTGGAGCTGTCGCTGGAGTTGAGGCTGCATGGGACCCGCTTTTGCTGCTGCAAGGAACCCGTACCCATGCGATTCAAGGGTGGATATTGTGGCCTGGAAAGTCAGGCAGGATTTCGGCTTTCCGGCTTCGTCCGGCAAAATCTCGCGCAACATCAAACCACGTTCAATCCACCGACGTATTCGCAGCCATTGAACCACCAGTTCGCTCGCTCACACCGCGGTAGCCAAGATGCCTTCTCAGGTACGTTCCAATTGGACCCTGGAGTCATTATGTGATTATCCGGCTGGCTGCACGGAGCTGCAGAGGTGGTTGTCAAGAGCGCGCTCCGATCGCTAACTGCGTCATTCCAGACTCCCAAATGGCCCACGTACAAGAGCCAGTACGGCCCTAAGTAAGCGACCCACGATCAACCGACGGACGAACCGAGTTCTGGAAGAGCCGGGAGGATGGATATGCTACCGGACTTGTGGTGGAGCGGACCGACGAGGAGCAGCAGAGGCTGACGCGATGCACCAGGTACCACTACCAGGCCCAGGTCGCTGGTATCACCTCGAAGTCTCTTTTCCGATTGTGAGTCGCCATCCCTTCATCATATTCTAGCGAAGGGTCTGGTTTGGGGGGGTTTTGCGGAGGGGAATGGAGCCTCGAATTAAGATGCGGACGGGGCTCTCCTCTACGGACCTTAGCTGGGCCGATGGCATGATGCGGCCCGGCAGTCAAGGGGCATGATCGATCATATCAGGAGACGCAATGAGGAGGGGTGGAATACTCCGCATGTGGTGCTAGAGGGCGTTCGAGCTGGGCTAACAGCTCTCGCAGTGGCGTCAAGGCTGCCGGGTTCGGTGGTGTCGCTCTCTTCACCGTCATTTTCTTCGCCTCCGGCATTCCCAGAATCCAGGACGATATCCTCAAGGTACGTGACTTCCGAGCCTATCAGGCTTGTGGTTCTAACAAGCCCATAGAAGTTCCCCGGCATGGCCAGGTACTACGACCGATCTGTCCCTGCATCTGACAGCGTAAGTGATCCTGGATTGTCTTGTGTCGAAAACTTCGGATGCTGACATTCGGTAGCCCTTCTAAACTTTGCATTTGGGAACTGCTGTGCAATGCCTCAGCAAGTGGTTAGGCGTACTAGCGGAGCCTGGGCGTGCTGCGAGCCGGCCTGTATGAAAAGACAGAGTTTATAGACCTTAAAGCATTGAATCCACCCTCCACTCTTCGTGACGCCCTTAGCCTTTTCGTTCTCATTGACACTCATGAATCGTTCATCGTGGTTGTGTTGATTCGGTCAGGGGCAAGGGGCAGCTGCCAACTCAACGTGGCAGTGCACGGGCCAGGTGGACAATTTGGTTCGCGACAACTTGCGACCCGGTCACCGGGCGAGCGGCTGTTCCAGTGCTGTAACACTCGGATTTGGGGAACAGGCTCATGCTCAGCACCATTGAAGCTAAGGGGTCATGATACTTATCAAGATCATTGAGATATGAAGTTCCTTCGTTTATAGGACACCAACTTTTATTCTCACCATGGAAGTCGCGCAACTGTTGTGGGGCGCAGTTAGCTACCGCGAGCTTGTGAAAGCTGTTGGGACAGCCATTTTGCTTGAGCAACTCCTCGCCCGCGGCAAAGGCGCCGTCCAAAACTCGACTCTCAACGCGCAGCTCACCACCACCGGCGGCTTTTTCTTTCTCTACATCTTTGCCCGCTCATGGTTGGGCCTCGTCAGCCACTATGTCCCCGAACCATACTTGGTATGTTGCTGTCCTCACTTCGCCAGACGCGCATCTCACTGACATTCAATCAGGATGAGTTCTTTCACATCCCACAGGCGCAGACGTACTGCAAAGGGCGGTACTTGGAATGGGATGACAAGATCACCACGCCTCCTGGGCTATACGCCCTGTCTGTGGCCTACCACAGGTTCTGGATGATCGCACAGTGCACCGTCTACAGCCTCCGTTACCTCAACGTCCTCGCAACTCTAGCCACCGCTCTAGTTGCTGCTCAATGTCACTCGTTGGTCACCGCGAGGGCCTCAGGTCGTACCAATGCCAACCCTGTCACGGCATTCCACACGGGGCTCAACATCGCCTTGTTCCCCGTGATTTTCTTCTTCTCGGCCCTCTACTACACCGACGTAGTCTCGACGCTAGCCGTCCTTCTCGCGTACCAGAATCACCTCCTCCGAGTCGGGCCCGAACGCCCTGGTTTTCTGAACGGTGTCTGGACCGTACTTCTGGGCGTCGTCGCGCTCTTGATGAGACAGACGAACGTCTTTTGGGTGGTTGTCTACATGGGTGGACTTGAAGCTGCCCATGCTGTCCGTCTGCTGAGACCCCCACCGGTTGAGCCGCCGAAGGGTCCCCTCTCGCTTTCAGAGCATATCCGATTCTACGTCTGGAGAGACTCAGTTGGGGATATGCATGACCCGACGCTCAACGCCGCCTGGCCAGAAGGTAAGGAGATTGCTCTCTTTCCAACATAAAATCTCATGCTGACTTCATAGATTGGCTGTTTTGTCTTCTCAGCATCGGCATTGCTGCTGTCTGCAACCCCCTCAAAATCGTGAGGCAAGTCTGGCCTCACATCACCGTTCTCGGCCTCTTTGCCGGGTTTGTCGCCTGGAACGAAGGCGTAGTGCTTGGTATATCTTCCTCTCGGCGTTCATGCATCTTCTTCTCTCGATGCTAATCTGCTCTGAAGGAGACAAATCCAACCATGTGGCTACCATCCACTTGGCCCAGATGCTCTACATCTGGCCATTCTTCGCCTTCTTCTCCGCTCCTCTTCTCCTCCCATCACTGCTCCCCCTCATCCTCGCCCCGTTACGCCTCTTTTCCAGCGCCTCCCAGCCAGCAATAGCCGAGAAGCCATTCATCATCCAAATGATCAACAAGTTTTACTACATCCCGTACATCCTCGGCACGATCGCCCTCTCTCTCGCCGTCGTCAAGTTCAACACCATCATCCACCCCTTCACCCTGGCTGACAACCGACACTACATGTTCTACATCTTCCGCTACACCATCCTGCGCCCTATCAAGGTTCGCTACCTGCTCGTGGCAGGATATACTGTGTCAAGATGGCTGGTCTGGAACACACTCTCCGGAAGCCCATCGCAGACGAGCAGCGTCTCTCAAACCGAAGCCAAGGGCAAATCTCTCGCCTCGGGATCGTCCGGCCCGCAGACCTCGACCGCCCTCTTCTGGCTCCTCGCCACAACGCTCTCTCTCATGACAGCACCGTTGGTCGAACCCCGGTACTTTATCCTCCCGTGGGTATTCTGGAGACTCCTGGTCCCATCTTGGAGTCCTGCAGCACAGATCGAGAGCTACGTCCCCAACTCAGGATGGGCACGCAGACTCAAGGTCGACCCCAGACTGGCCCTCGAGACCATATGGTTCACTGCCATCAACATCGGTACAATGTACATGTTCCTCTTCCGACCGTTCTACTGGAAATCACCAGACGGAGAGCTCCTAGATGGCGGGAAGGTACAGCGATTTATGTGGTGACGAGAATTCTCTTTGGGGTCCATCTTGTCTCGGATATATACAAAGGCCATAACTTGTACCATATTCCTCTTCGTGTCCGCCCATGCAATGCAAATCTGGCGAATCCTGCCCCCCACCGATAGTCTTGTATCTTGGTTTGTCTGCGGCCTGTGCCCACCGTCGAGTCCTGTGTGCTTATGCGGTGCCATGTCTTTTACCCCATCACCCCGATACCGATACCCTTGACCCATAACCCATACATCCAGACTAGTAACCAGCAATAATGATACCCCTTCTAACGCCAACCGGAAACGCCAGCCCAAGCCAGATAGATGTTCACCCCCGCCCGCCGTCCATATGTGTAGTTTCTAGCCCCTTTACCAATCCCTAGTCCCCCATCCTCTTCTTCTCGTTCCCTATCATCAAAGACTCAACCGATCCAAACTCAACCGATCCCCACTCCTCACCCTCCTCACAACCCCCAGCTTGAAAAACTTCTCTTCCCCCGTCGCTGTCCTCCCCCCGATGTACAGCTTATCCGCCCCCAGCACCTCCCTGAACCCCTCGCTCGAACTATCGCTCCCCCGTCGTCGCCCCGGCTGCGGGATGGGAATGCCCCCGTGGTGATGGGATCGTGGCGAGTGGATCGGTAGTTGACTGATCACGCCCGACCGGGAGGGTGCCCCTGCGGGGGAGGTGCTGGATGCGGCGGAGCCGGTGCTGGTGGTGATGTTGCGGGGAGTAGCGACGACGGTGGTGGTGGTTGTTGTGGGTTTGTGTTGGTGCGTGTGTTGCGGGGGGGAGGTCGAGGCGGAGAGGGAGGGGGGTTGTTGGCGGAAGGCAGCGAAGAAGGTGGAGAGGAAGAAGGGGCGTTGGGAGGACATGGTGATGTTGGTGGAGGAGGTTGGTTGGAAGGGAGGTGGGCTTGGTGTCGCCCTGGGAGTTGTTGTCGGAGATGCTGGAGTGGAGCGGTCGTGGGGATGCTGGGCGTATTTGTCGTCGGTCGGTCGGTTTAAGACTGTCGCGGGTTCGTGGAACGTGAGGTTTCGAAGATCACGCTGTGGCTTCGGGGTTGGCTTGTGATTCCGGGTCGTGTATTTGACGTTGCTCTAGCTGTCCGTGACTTCGCTCGGCGGGAAGGGCGCTGGCGCGATATAGCGTGGCGAAATAAGGTTTTCGTTTTGAACAATGGGGGGCCTGGTTCTCTTGCGGCGAATGCGTGACTCGTAAAGTGTAGGCGTCGCGCGCGCCCGTCGTGGGAGGGCTTCAGGCGAAAACGGGGAGGAGATTCCGTTGCGCTGGCTATGACGGGGTATTTGCGCGAAATTTCGACTCGGTGGTGGTGGTGTGATGCGCGCACTTTGAGAGCGTCTTGACGTCGACTTTGAGGCCGACAAGAGATCGGGTTGTGCTGGAGGGGCAAGCCGGCCAATCCCGGAAGCGTCATGCTCTGCCGGACAGGCGGGTGCACATTGCCTGTGGGAAATGACCGGCTCGTGATAGGCTGCCTGCGGGGTTTTCGTGCGGGGCAGCCCACTGTGGATCCAAAAGTCGCAACCGCCTCGTCTGGTTTTCCGCCTGTGCGCGGCTTACTGAGGCCCGCGAAAACCTGGGGATAACCGAGGCCTCGACAACGACACTGCATCTCTCTCGGGATCTTTGCCCGGATCTGAGTATGGCGGCAGCTTCGATGCACTGCGTCGTTGCCGGTGCACGGCACCAACTCATGTTTTGGAGCTGCACCGTGGAGCCTCCAACGGCTACAATCTTGATTTCGAGGCTGCAAACGAGACGCACGTCAACCCATGTGCGCCTGAGACGGCCAATCCCATCCGCCCATTCGGGACCAGAGACTCTCGGCACCCCTCACCTCGCAGCATGGAATCCTTCCGCCAACCCGGATATGCCAGCATCGGGGAAGCGGCTGGTGTCGCGCACTTCACTCATCGACACGTTCATGTTATGATGTGTCGATTCAGAGTTCTAGGATGCCAGCTACGTTCCAAGTTCGCTAACAACACTGCGCTAGCTACCTGCGAAGTCGAGCCCTGGGTTCCAAACCCATCTCCAACCTCTTCAAGAAACCTCCATCGCCAGCGAGAAGTAACTCGACTCACCACATTCCACCGGGCCCGATTTCACCATGTGTCTGCAAACCACCGTTCAAGCTGCAGGGCGTTGACTCCATTTCTCTCATACTCTCCCACCTCACCGCGACTGTAGGGCCCAAGGCGGCTCAACTCACGCCATTCACCGCCTGCATCGCCATACCACACTGTGGTAGGGTACTCGCAGTTGGGTAACCCATCAAAAATCAAGCAATCCAGCAGCACCTGGATGCCGCACTTGAAGGATTCTCGAACCTGTTGGAATTCAGCGAAGTAGTCGACGCCCCTGACCCCGACCATAACCAAGCGGGCAAAGGCCATGGATGGGTGTGCATTTATAACGGACGTGAAGTCGGTTGCGGTGCCCTCAATAGCACATAAAGTCAAGGTTTCTAGCGCTGGCCAGACATGACCGGGCTCGATTATGTCCGACAGGCTCGCGGGGAAGATGTGTCTGTCGGGGTATAAGATGTCCTCCTTCGCGATGTGCCCTATGTTTTCGAACTTTACGCAGAGTTCTCGCAGTTTTGGTAATGCCTTGAGGAATCGCCTCACATGGCCTTCCGCCATGGAGGCGGGACAGCCCTTTCCTGCTTTGCGACGGTGTCCCTCGCCAATGTACAACGCAACGACAGTAAGATTGCTGCAGGAAAGCCCAAATATGTAAGGGATGGCTGGTCCGCCGTCTGTGTCAGACTCGGCGTCGATTTCTACTTCCAACTTCGAGTAATGTATCCAGCCGATCTTGATACGTTCCAGTTGCGGACCCGGACCTGGGGGTAGCTTGCGTGCGTCTCGGGATGGTTTCATCGCTGACTCCGGCCAAGCCAGGCATTGGTACTCGACCAGACCTCTGAGGAAACCGTATTGAATATCCTCTTTTTCGTGAGTCTCCCAGGTCGACGTGTAGTGAGGATATAGCTTCAGCGGTCCGAGATGAAGTGGTTCCCATGGGACCCGGACGCCCCTTTCGGTGCAGAACGCGGCGGCAAGGGTCTGGTGCATCCAGTACCCTGCGAAGTTGAAGCCCCGATCGCAGAGAATCTCCAAAGCCCGCAAGTTCGGGAACCTTGGGAGAGATTCACGCAGAGCCATCTTATCGTCTTGTGAATGGGCAATACGGTGCTGCTCCTGCGCTACCCGGCGGTACAGAGCCACCAGCGTCTCTGCTTCTGCTGGCGTGGGCGATATAGGGAGAGATACCCCCTTTTCATAAAACATGATGGGATTGGGGACACGGTGGGAATGTAACTCGTTGCTGACCGGTTCGTAGTCCAGGCATCCAAGATCCCACTCTTGGCGGATTCTTGCAACTTGCTCCTCCGAGTAGAGCCATGAATTCCAGTCGCACCCTGTGGGATTAAGGAACTGCAGATCATAAAACTTTGCAAATTGCTCGCCCGTCTCGATTTCGAGGCTGAGCGTATCGGGGAGGTAGACGACCTCCTCGACGTGGCGTGCGAGGCGCTCCGAGGCAGCGCTCTCTCGAAGTTGGGCAAGATCTCGCTCCGTTCGAAAGACGACGAGTTGGCTTGGTGCGAATCGGCCGATGATACTGTTCAGAGACTTGCATGCCAAGCGGAAGTTGTTTCTGTCGCGGAGAGAAATGTTGTCGCATATGCAGAGGATGAGGTCGGGGGTGAGATCGAGTAGGGGAAAGGGGGTTGTGGAGGATTCCATGGTGGAAGAAGTGGCTCACGAGGTGTGAGGGGCGCTTTGTGTGAACTTCTTGATGCCCTGTAAGGGCTGGCTGGGAATTTGCCCCTGATGGTTGAAGTTGATGGGTTTGAGTCATGGGAAGCACCCGGATTATATCCTCGTTCCTAGAAGTCATCCGAGTTGGCATTCCCACAACTCCGAAACCGCAGTTGAGGCCGTCACCACCAAATAACAAGATGAGAATTGCATCTGGCTACGTGTTGACTTCTTGTCGGTCACAAGGAGAAGACGTCCATCCCGGATCAGACGAACACTTGCAACGTTGCTGATGCAAACGCATCTTGGCCGTGGGCGTGGATGGCGCGCGCCACTCTCTCTGCTCATGCGGGAAGTGGGCCTTGAGAACCAATGGTTCGGACAACAGGAAGGCATTTGATGGCGTCAGGAATAAACGGAGCAACTGGCCGATGTCTTAGCACCGCTGCAACTCCCTCGTGGCTCAGGCTCCACGGCTGCAATGCCCTCCCTTCCCTCTAAAATTACACATGCCCAAGGCGACTATGCGTAACGCAAGACATGGGCTTTCATGTTCCAGTTACAAAACAAACACTTAAATCAAAAAGAAATCTTTGCTGCTATCAAGTCAAGGCGTGCAAAACAACGAATCCAAGCACCTCTAGTTCCTCACCAAGTATTTGGGAACCACTCCTCCAGCCGAAGCGTATTCCCACCAGAGCCCCTGAGATTCGGCCGGAACTCTTCTTCACGTAATTTCTGCCATTTTCCTTCAGTGTCTCGATATTCGGTTCTGTGCCGAAGTTCGGTTCCATTCAAGTGGACCGCCCAGGTCGGAGGCCAATTCACATTGTGAACTAAACACCTAGGGCCGACCTGGAGAGACGCGGCAAACTCCTTGTCAGTCACGTCGGGGATGCGAAGTCCTAGCAAGCGAACAAACTGCAAGGAAGGCTGAAGGTTGATGGCGGTCGTCAGTTCCTTGCCTGGGGCCTCGATGCGGTCCAACGTCAAGGTTTCCAGGTGTGGCCAGACGTGGTTTGGTGCTATGATGTCGACCAGCCGCGCTGGGAATGCGCCGCTCCAGCTAATGCTGTCGAACTTGACGCAAAGTTCACGCAGCAGCGGTAGCGCTCGTAGAAATCGTCGGATGTGACCCTTTCGTGTCGACTGTGAACAAGACCTGGGCCCCGAGGACTGAAGATCGAGGATCATGTCCGTCGCCGTGGATATGTATAGCGCAACGACTGTGAGGTTGGCGCACGATAAACCAAACAAGTGCGGGATGGCCTGCCCGGGAGCGCCGCTCATGTCGTCTGGGGAGTCGCTGTCCTCCAAGAATTGAAATCTGATCCAACCTACCTTGATACGCTCCAAGCGGGGGGCCGACGGGGTATCAACGGCTCTGCGGTATTCGATAAGACCAGACAGTGAGTCGTATAAGGAGTACATGTTGCCATCCAAGCCCCAATACCAGGGTCTCACCGAGGCAAAGTTGAGTGGCTCCCATGGCACTCGGATCGACGGCCGAACGTCCTTGCAGAATTCCAGCGCCAGAGACTGGCGATAGTTAGGCCCCAACACGCCGAACCCCTCATCGCACAGTATCTCCAGAGCCCGCAAGCGAGGAAGTTTTTGAAGAGCCTCACGTAAGGCTGCCGTGTCGTGCCGCGCGAGAGTGATATCATGCTGTTCTTGCGCCAGTCTACGATACTGCTCCCACAACAGTTTCACTTCCTCGTCGGTCGGGGTACCCTGAGCCGGGAGATCGGAGATGGAAAAACGGTCCGACGTGTGGCGGGGCTCCAGGATGTGCTGGACACCTCGAAAGTTCAACTGCTTAATTCTGGAGATTTGTGTGGCTGAGTAGAGCCAGGGGCATGCAGTCCTGGCCGAACCCAGATACAGCGCCTTCAGTCGCCCCTCGTCGGCGATCTTTGGCTCGAGGCTTTCTGGGATGTAAACTAGCTCATGAATTTGCTTTGCGTATCGCTCGTGTGAGGCAATGTCTCGGAGGTTGAGGAGGTCTCGTTCAGTCTTGAAAATCACAACCTGGGGCGTAATATAGCGGCCTATGATAATGTCGAGAGCCTTACACGCCAGTCGGAGGCGGTTACGAGAGGAAATATCGAGAAAGTCCAAGATCTCAAGCATGAGATCCAACGACAGGCTGAGAAGCGGAGGGGTGTGTGGTTGCGTTGATGAATTTTGCAGGGAGGTGGATAGATTTTGAAGTTCGCTGGGTCCGGGAATACTCAGTTGTACCACTCCTCCATCGTCGTGGAGGTTCCGAAGAGGTCGTTGTTGCAACATGTTTCTGCGTTGCCTTAGGCATGGAAACAAGAGAGGGATTGTAGACAGGCTGAGGATATCGAACAGGCTTTACCTGACGAGAGAGAGAAAAGTGGCGACTCAAATATCCGGTCATGCTCAAGCCTTGAAGACGACCTTGAGGGGCCGTCTGAGTTCTTGTGGATCCTTATCCAAGAAGGGCTTCGCACGGAACCAGACAGAGCGAGGGGTTCCGGCAAAGCCGGAGCTTCAGAATCACGCGCCTCCGGGAAGAGGGGTTGATCAGTTGCGGCAAGTGGCCTGCAGACGAATTGATGCTCGGATTTTCGGGAACAATTCTTATTTTCCCCCATGACTATTGCCTGCCATGTCGAACATATACATTGGTAAAATTGATCTCCATAGGTTGAAATTCAAAATCAAGTCCATCATGGAGCGACTCCTCTCGGTAGGATACGCAGCATGGTGGCCGGAACCACCGAAACCGTAAGAGCAAAATGTTTGGCGGCCGTCGAAACCTGCTTATTCCAGGGGCTTTTGGGCCCAGGCCGTTTCCCTACAACAGGTCAGCACGTCAAGCTCCAACTCGAATGCGCAAGAATGACTTACCAAAGGCAGTAACCATGATACGACTTGTTCCTCAGCCCTGCCTTCACCTTCTGCAAAAACGCCTGGGCCTCTTCATACTTCCATCCCATGATGTTCGTCAACACGAACAATCCAAATCCCTCGAGTCCCATCTCCAACGCCGCTAAATTCATAGCCCCAAGCTCTTTGAGAGCCTTGTCAGCCGGCCACGCACCGACAGGCAGCTTCAGATCCTTCTTTGACGTCCTTGAACCCGGCTTCTTCCATCCACCGGATGTACTGGTCATTGCTGATCACATCAAAGGTCTGGCCCATAATCTCGCCAGCTTTCTGGAAAACGCCGAACCAGTCCTCGAAGATGTTTGGCTTCGGCATGGATGCATCATCAGCGTAGAGACTAGGTGCACAATCCATATGTTCGATCCAACCACCGGGCTTCAGGCAGCGGTAAGCCTCTCGGTAAACAGCAACCCAATCCTTGAAGGAGCCAAGCATGTAGCGAATGTGGATGTAGTCAAAGCTATTGTCGGGGTACGTCCAGGGCTTCGAGGCATCGTCAATGACGAACTTGCAATTGGGGGGGACCCATGAGGGCTGAATGGGCGACAGGTCGATCCCAGTGACTTCTGACTCGGGGAACTCATCCGCGAAGTCGATAGCCCAGACGCCGGTGCCGGTGCCAACGTCGAGGACCTTGGCAGGCTTGTCGACGGGGCCAGGAACAGTTTGTCGCCGAGCCCGGCGGTGAGAAGATGGTGATTGATATCGAGTTGTTCAGTCCGGGTCTTGTCATTCGGACCCCAATACTCGCTGTCGTTTTGGTAGGTTCGGCCGTGAAGCTTGCGGTACTCCAGAATGGTAGAGTTGAGAGAGGCTGTTGAAACAGTACTAGTGGAGAGACACTTGTGTTAGTGATGTCTCATCCCAAACGCTGCTGCTGCTCCGGGGTCGTTTGGTGTCCATACCCTTCGCCACCAAGGGTGGAGTCGCCATCATTCTCGTCGGTTTGGCCAAAGAGCGGATCCTAGGTATCAAGGCATGTTAGCCCCCACTGCAGTCAGAAACGGGTGCCCCTCGACATCACTCACGACCGCGATATCAACCTGCTGCTCGTTTGTGCCCGCCATACTGTTGATCTGGATGAAGTGAAGCCCTTTGATGAAAGGTGTCCTTGAGTATGATCTCTGGGAAAAGGGGCATCTTCATCTCTGTGCGATGAAAACGACGAGATTACCCCGCATCTTCAGCATCACCGAGCGGTGGCGACCTTACCCCCTTCAGCGAATATTTCCAATGCCCAGACTGCGACAAGGGAGCTAGGCGCGGGACGAAAGAACGGACCTCCCGAATCGGAAGGGCCCCTGTCTCAGGGAACTGCCCTAACCCATACAGGAGGATGGGTTGCACAAGATAAGGGGCTGGAGAAATAACTTATCGGGTAAGTATCCCGGCGATAGTGGCGTCGAGGAGGGGGTGACTGGAACATCTACGGTTGTTTGGCCTGATAACTGAGCCAGTCATGCGGTTGATCTTCCGCTTTGTTGCTGCTTGTTGGATATGAGGCAATTGACATGACAGTCAAGCGGCTGGTAGAGGTAACTCGTGGTATCTCCAGAGTGATCTTCATTGAAGCTCCGATCCCAAAAAATAAAAAATAAAAATTGTGTGCCATCAAAATCTTGGATGACGATGTTGACCGTGGAAGCTAGACGACGGGACGTATGGGCCGTGAGCGAGACCGAGTATGTAGAATTTTTGCTGCTTTGGAAGGGTGGTTCGATTTGGGCTAACTCTGCTGACTTCAGATCCTTGCCGTGTTTGGGCGGTGTGTTATCATTGTGGGTGCAAACGCCGGTCGTGGTTGCCAAAGTTGTCATTTTGGGGGCTCGAGCAAGAACTCCATCTCCGCATGCAAATACAACTGCTTCTGAAATGGTAGCCGTGCACTGATGAAAGCTTATAAGAAGAAACTGCAATGGCATTTGACAATATCGATGGCATCGTGTCAAGTGGTGGTCACACGGTAGTGTGCTGACTCTAAAGGCAGGAAGAAGGGGTTGTTGGAACCCTAACCCTTGTGATTCCCGTCGTTTGCCAAGCCTCGACGACCTTGCCTTTCATCCACCTCCTTCTCGCGCCAACGGCCCCAAACACCTCGCGACTCAAACTCGCTCTTCTCGTTGCACGAATCGAGGGTAAAACACCCACAAGCTCCAAGCGCAGGGTCGCCAACATGCGGCGCGACCAATTCGCCGGCGGACCGCAATTCGCTTGTTGGGCGGAGCCGGCGAAGTGGGTGGCTGCGGAGCTTCTTCATTGAGATTCTTCAATCGGCCCGGCTTTCCAGCCATGTCGTCCAGACCCAGGCTTCGCGATTCCCACCACGCCCACCTCCCCGGCGCGGACCCGCACAGGGGACTTTGAGCCGCCACCTGTTCACTCTTCTCCGGGACTGATTGGCGTTGGGGGTTGCGCGTTGGCTCCATTCTGTCCAGCGCCGCGTGCACCGCTCCAATCTTGAAGCAGCGTGCAACACGGAGCGGAGCTTCTGCGTATGGCAACCCCTTGTCGCCCTCTGTGCGCCTGTTGCTGACTGACATTGAACAGTCCGCACCCAAGTAGTCGTTATCTCCCGCAGACGCTCGCCCTCACAGGCCCTGGAAGCCTTGTTTGCCGGCAGGTTCGGGTAGCGGGCCATGGATGGAGCCCGGCGCACAGCCGACATGATTTCCGCATCCGATCGGGGTCTCTCCGGCCATTTTTCCTGCGGCATGAGACAGCCTCTGTGCACATATGCTGCCTCCCGCCCGCGTCATGTTCCGCTCTGCGTTGTCGATTCTCTCTGTCTTGAATTTGTCGAATTCACCCACTGGCGTTGTGCAGAAACGTCCGGCGACACCGAACGTGGGCGACGATCAGCATCAAAGATCGGCGAATCGTTAAGGATACCGAGCAGCGAATGTAACCCCTGGACCGCTTCGCCCGAGAGGATATTAGTTACCTCAGCAGCGGCCCAACGGTGCCACAAACTTTCGACAGGACAGCGACTCTCTCGCCAGTACACCACGGCGACCCTTAATCGGCCAGGCGCCTGATCGCAGGGCCAAGATGGACCGACGGGTGAAGCCCAAGGATGGAGGTGACAAAATCGCCATCATAACTGCAGGACGCTCTCGAGGCGCACCCGCAGATCGCCTTCAGCTGCTTGCTGTCTGCCTCTTAAGTTTCAGCATCGCCCTTAGCGACACAGCCCCGAGCGCCCTTCGGCCGTCGATAGAGAAGTAAGCTACCTCAGCACCGCCCCCAACAACTACTTGCTCACCGATGGACCCGCAGGCGTTACAACTCCAGCAATGGCCTCACCTCTCTCCTGTTTGTCGCCAACGCGCTCGGGTTCATCATCGCGGCGGTCATGATCGACGATCTGACGCACTGCTTTGGCCGTGCCAGGACGTATCTACTATGCCAGCTCCTTGTTGCGGTTGGGCACGCAACGCTGGCTTGCACCCCGCCGCTGCCAGCTTTCGTCCTTGCATTCTTCCCAATGGGCTTCGGCGCGTCTTTCAGCCTCGCTCTCGGCAACGTCTTCTGCGGTTCTCTTGGAACATGGGCTCTGGGCGCGATGCACGGCGCCTATGGGGCTGGTGCCATTGTCAACCCCTTTCTTGTGGCGCTCACTGCTCGCACCAGCTGGTTGCGGTATTATATCCTGACAATGGGGCTGGCCCTAGCTGCCGGGGTGCTTGCCGCCTACGCGTTCTGGAATTACGAAGAGGATGAAGAACTGGTGAACACGGCAGATGTGGATGGGTCTAGCAGCCCCAGGCCGGCGCATGTGGACTTGCAAGGCATGCTTAGCGCGGTGTCGACGAGGGTTGTACTGATGGGAGCCCCGTTCGTTCTCGCCTACCGCATCGTGGAGGTGAGCATATCCGGCTGGGGATTCTCGCCAGCCACCGTTGCATCGCCGCCGTTCAACACCGGGACCATTTTTTGGACTGGCATAACTGCCAGTCGGTTCCTGCTCTGCGCTGCTCAGCGGGTCGATGAGAGACGAATTGTTTATGGAGCAGTAGTTGCAGCTGCAGCCTTCGAGCTCTTCACATGGCTTGGACCGCATGTCGTCAGTAACGTCACATCAGTCGCGGTTGTTAGCCTGCTTCTGGGGCCGGTGTACCCTTGTGCCGCGGCAATCTTGGTGAGCCGCATGAGAAAGCACGAGCGTATCGGTGGGATCGGCGTCATTTCGGCGTTTGGGAGCGCGGGAGGCGCCGCAGCGCCGTTCACAATTGGCTTGGTGGGTCCGGCCATGTTGCATCCGATTGCGATCGGGCTTTTTGGAGTGATGGCGAGTTGCTGGTACGGCGTGCCAAGGAAGCCTAAAAGAGCGGAATGATAATGTGGTTTCGAAACAATTGGTCGGGATATTTGTTTTGACGGGTACGTGTAGCGAGCGACGGCGCCATCTATGAGTCTATTTCTATAATGATACCCCGGAGGAAGTCTGGATTCCACCTCGGAGGCTCTCAGCTTCGGCCCGTGGCAGCAGCGGCGACGCTGAGCTTGCCCGCCACGATGGCCTTGACGGTGGCGAGAATGTCCACAAAGCTGTCGAACGTCTTGAAGGGAACATTTTCCCTCTCGCAGTACGATACGAGGTCTAAGCTGGTCAGCACAATCCATAATCGACAGAGGCAGTTCAACATACCGCGCCCTGCCTTTGCAAAGAGGAGATCCGTCTCCTTCGCAGCCGAGAGATCTGACACGCCATCACCAGCATAAAACAGCACCGGCCTCTCGCCCTCGGGCAGCGCAGCGTACGGCCGGATCTCCAACGACTTGTCGTGCCCAAACCCGCTAAACACATTAGCAACGCATCTCTCTCAGGGTAAAACCCAAACTCATACCTATCATCATGATACACAATCGTCCACCCGCCCGCCTCCTCGATGCTCCTCCCCGGCCTCGCCGCAACATTGTTGCTCACAATCTGCAGCGTCTCCGCCTCCTCCTTACCCAGATAATTCTCCAACAGCGCCCTGATAATCGGCTCCATGCCTCCGCTCAGAATCACAATCGGCACATTGTTCTCCCGCGCCCAGACAAAAAATTCCTTGAAGCCGTCGTCGAGCGTGATGTTTTGCAGCAGCACGTCGATGCACTGCTGGAAGGGCGCGTTGATGCTGTCCAGCATCTCCTGGAAGGCATCGCGGAAGTGGCGGCGCCCAAAGAGGACGTCGGCGTTGCCCTTCTTGCGTTCCTCGCGCCCGAAGCCGAGGTTGTCGGTGATGAAGTCGTTGCTGTCTTGCTGCGTGATGGTGCCGTCGAAGTCGGTGAAGAAGATGAATTTGGGGTTGGTTTTAAGCGCGGGGAGCGCGGGGAGGGTTGAGCCCATCTTGACTGAGGAAGTGAGGGGATGAGGGAATGAAGGGCAAGTGGTGAGATTTCTCAGCAAATGTCAATGAGGGAGTGGACTGGGGCGCTGAGAGTCGTTTGGGTAGTCACCGTCGTCAAACTGAAGGGTTATGGTAAGGCGGCTTCGGAGAGGGACAGAGCTTGAGCCGGTGTCTTGGTACCTGTTGCGGAACGCAAAGACTGCTGGGTTGGTCCCTGGCGGAGATCGCCCGGCTGCATAAACGGGCGGTGCCCCTCACTCAGCGATACATATCCGACGACACTCCCGCCAGATTGGTGTTGAAACTAACCGAAGTGGCGAGCTAGATATAATGGCTTTGGATAAGGATGATGAATCACCGTTGGAAGTATTTCATGTCCTCATTGGCCTCGGATTGCTTCGGGTTGGGAAGTTGGAAAGATCAGTGACGTTGGGATGCACATTGCGGGGCTTTGCAACAAGACTGTATTTGCCCCACCATCCAAAATTTATCGCGGGGCAACTTCGTTGAGATTTAGTGCCGTCATCAAAGCAGACCACAGCGTATTCCGACCATGGGCAAGCCGAAGCGCAACGTCCTTGCTGCGGCGGAGGAGTCTGCCACACCCCCTGACGAGCTCACGGATTCGCAGTCGGTCGCTCGGGTCGTCAAGGCCGAGGGCAACAACCTCTACATGTGTGCGCTTCCCAATACCAAGACCATTGTCGTCGAACTCGAACCGCGCTTCCGCAACACTATTTGGATCAAACGAGGTGGCTATGTTCTGGTTGACCTGGCCTCCGCCGACGAGCGGCCAGCCAACAGCAGGGTCGTTGGGGAGATTGTGAATGTTGTGCGCGACGAAAAGGCGTGGCGCAAGCAGCCGTATTGGTCAGTAGCCCTTCTGTCTGGTCGGCTCGCCATGGACTGACGTTTGCAGGCCCAAGCAGTTTGTGAAGAACACGTACGACGACGAAGACGACGAAGAGTCGACAGTTGGGAAGATGCCGCCCAGCGATTCGGAGGAGGAGGGTTGAGGTGTACAAGAACCTCGTTAAGCAAGATACCTTGGCTACCTCTTTGCAGTCGTGCCCTTCGATGTCGCAGCTCGAGGTTCCCATTCCTCCCGAACACCGAACCAGACGAAAGCAACGGTGATTGCCATCACGCCAACCACCACGCCTGAGCTGATTGGTGTGCTTGGGTATACATTCCACGCCCACTCCTGAGCCGCCCAGACGAGATATTGAAGAACAGGATGAGCGCCGCTGCGCCAGAGGAGGAATGGGGTTGACCAGGCCAGATAAGCGTAGAACTGGTAGTGCAGCGAGCGAGCGAATAGCAGTCCGATGACGTTGGCCGAGAGTATGGTAGTCAGAATATACTGTGGCGTGATGTCGCGGGCGACTGCTTGTTGCTCCTGTGGCGAGAACGGAGATTTCCCCTGCAGCAATGGTGCCACAAGTCCAGCAACCGATCTGCGTGCGGGCTTCAGCCAGCGGTTGGTGATGAAGCCAATGAGCACTACGACGTGTAAGCCCAAAAGTGCCAGGGAGAAGCGCTTGCTGAGGAAAGTCTCCTCTCCCACAAAGCGCCAGTTGACAGTCCACTTGAAGAAGAACTGGCGGGAGAACTCGAACGCCTTCCCAAGATAGCCCCAGGGGTTACTGGCAAGAAACGGGACGCCAATCAGGACCTGCACCAAGGCCATGATAGCCGCAAGCTGGGTGCTCGTGGAGAGCCCAGCTCCAAGGAAGAACACAATACCAATGGCGGGTAGAGTCAGGAGCAGCGACATCTTGATCCCCAAGCCCCAGGTGTAGAACAGCGCAGCGGGTTTCCATGATCGAAACTGCAGGAAGAATATGGCCAACCACAGGAAGAACACGGCGAAGCAGTCGTTGAAGCACCGCAGGACGAAGATGCTATGGAGGCGCTTCGAGAGGATGAGAAGCGGGAAGACGTATGGGGGCGCCTGGAAGATCCGGGTTAGCTGCCGCCATGGTTGAAGCAACTCGAATCAGACGCACCTTTGCCCTCCAATAGCACGCCATGACAATGGTCAAAGTTGCCAGATACAGCAGGGCGAACATCTGCTGGGCAAAGAAAATGTCCGTTCCTTCGTCGGTGAGGTAGTATAGTCCGGCGTAGGTGTAAACATGCGCTGCAGGGTACACCAGCGGCCCGGTACCCCCGCGGATCTTGGTGTAATCGCGCTCGCCCGAAAGAAACTGGGAGACCTGCTCCATATATGCGACCCAATCGATCTCGGTATCTGCGCGAGTTTCAAGAAGTTAGTGTGTTGCCCAGCGCTGCGAGAGTCGTGTCGCAAAGGGGGCAGCTGGACGCACAGCGAATCCTCCAAATCACCAATGCGCAAAGGAGCGCATCCACGTGCCAGAGAGCTGGCGGGATGAATTTGGATAGAGCATGGCGTCCATTGGCAATGTCAAACACAAGCCGTACGGCTCGCTGGTGAATTGGGGGCTTGCGGTCTGCCATGCTGCGGTGATGCTTGAGGCTCGAGCTGTTCCCGAGAGGACGCGTTTCCAAATGAAGCTCCATCAGCTGTTGATGATTGCCCCACATGCACCTTGATGGCCAGGGTTAGGGTACTGGGTAAGCTCGCATCTTTGCTCCTTCCAATTCTTCGACCTCACTTTGTCTAGCTCTTTTATTAGCCCTATCAAAATTACAACTTCGACTGGCGCTTCTGCGGCCTCAGTTCAGCAATTATCTCATCCACAAGATCAACAACAGCCTCGGCACATCCGTAGGAGCCCTGATATCCCCATCCAGCGTGGCCGTAGTTGTGGATAACCCAGGTCCCGCCGATTTGCTCTTTCTCGATGCGCACTCCGGCTTTTCTGTACGGACGCAGCCCAACGCCGTGCCGGATGATGCTTAGCGTCTCGATTCCCCGGCCGCCAGTCAGCTCTGGGTGCAGCTCCACCGCGCGCTTCATGATGCGCACCGCGACATTGGGATCCGGGTTCGGGTCCCAGTTGTCGATTTGGTACGTCCCGCCAAGCACGGTGCCTCCGCCTGCCGCGCGGGTCATGCTGTAGACAATCTCGTCGTCGGCATCATCACACCCGCTCGTGGTCATCATGTTGTTTGGTGCCTCGTTACGGACGACAACAATCTGTCCCCGAGCCGGCTGCACCGACGTGTCCATGACGCCACCGAGACGCGAAGCTAGCACTCCGGAGGCATTAATGACGATATCGGCCTTCTTTCCGGTATGGCTCATGCTGGCGGCCTCGTTGATATGCTTTAGCACCGCCCGCTTGAACACCACGCCTCGCGCGAGGCATTGGCTCAGCAGCCACGGCAGGTAGACGGCTGTGTTGATACACACCGACTGAAACTCGCATCCAGAGCGGACTCCGGGGTGCGGGAGCTCGTCAGGGGGCAATTCCCTGAAATCGTCCATCATCGCCTTGTACCAAGGATCGAGTGCGAACAAGCTGTCGTCGAGAGGGCCCTTGATCTCGTTTGCTTCGTCCTTGGCGAGGCGGTACACGCGAGCTTCTACTTGCCGTCAGCCTTCGTACCGCGATAAGGAGGAACGACTGACTTTGCAGATGGATGCCAGCTTCGGGGACTTCCTTGGCTAGATGCTTCAACACCGGCCAGGTTTTTCTTTCCCACCTGCTGTCCTTTTCGACGGACATCCTGAAAACGGCGTCAGGTCAGTTATCATCACCGACTCGGGCACCACCGAGAGCACTCACGGAAGCACATTGGCGCCGGCCCATGGCGAGGTGTATTCGACATCATAGTCCCCGGGCATATGCTTCGCGATAACAGTGATATTGACGCCTCCACGCTTGGCCAGCTGCAAAGCGCAGGTGAGCCCGGAGACACCGGCCCTAAGAACATCAGTCAGTGGCGATGCTCTGAGGCCCCCGCACCGGTACCGGGACTCACCCAAGAACCACAATTGTCGTCATTTTGATGATGTTGGCGAACCAATGCTTTCAGGGGTCAATTCTGACAGTTGGCGGGTCCTCTCTCTTCAACGTGTTGAAGGCTTGATGAGTTTTGGGTTTCGGGCGTCTCATGATGTGTTATCTTGGACGAGGAACGGGTCCGCCGGCCCCGCTTCCAACTAACCGGATGCTCCCACCCGCATATTCAATAGCGTTTCTTCAATCCGCCCGACTCGTTTCCTAATATCGCTCCGCTCAACGGCCCGGCGCCGAGAGCGGGACGTATCCGCCGTCATAGAGCCGCCGATGCCGAGAGTAGCCGCCGTCCGATATAGAGCCGATGATGCGATACGCACATCGACCGTATCAATGCAGTAAACTGACCCCGAGGATTCGGAATGCGCAGGGTCGCCGAATCCAACCAACCTCAATCTTGATCCTGCGATTCTGGGTTCACGCATGTTGTTGTCGGCGCGGCGATTCGTCTTCTTGGTGTCGGAGGGATGATACCGCCGATTCTCGGCTCGGAGTGCTTTTAGGGGTGTCGCATCGCCGACAGTTGCCATATCGCCTTCCAGAGAGCCGCCGGATGATATACGCTTCCATAAGTGTCCATTCGACACCTCGTGCAGAGCTTGACACCCTGTAACCTTGACGTCACGGGATGAGTGGGTATGTCAGGGGCTTGGCTTGCCTGTCTGGGGATCTGGGATACGCTCGTGGCCCAGACTTGTCAAATGGATCCTGCAAGTGCAGCTTGGAGATCCGTTTCCTCATTGTGTTTGGTTGGAATATACGGCAGCGGCAGTGCAATTCGTGCGGTTACAAGACGTGCAGCAGCTTTGGGACCACACTGGTTTGGTGTGTCAGGGAGGAGAGCCGTCAGCTACAAGTCTTACAGTCGTCTGCTCGGGGGTCTTTAAACCGGACGCCGAACCTGATGGTATTACATCGCTTATTGTCTTTCACCTCAATCCCCGCAAGGAGAGCTCCAATTTTTGCCGTGATCACTCTGCGGAGAACTTGTGGAACGTGATGGAGGCGGATGCACCTATTCGCGCCCCGTAGCGTAACACGGCTGCTGCTGTGTCGTTTGGCACAGGTCTTGGACTCTCACCACCAAGCAAACATGCCTTGGTCGCGATGAGTACCTAGGTTGTTGTTCACTCACAACAGTGAATAAACACGCAATCTCCCTTTAACCCTTCCCTCCCCACAATCTCACCGCCCTTCACCTCCAGCACAACAGCCTCCTCTCCCTCCTCGTCAACCACCACCGCCCTCGTCCCCTCCTTCACAAAATAACTCCTCACCTCCACGTCTGCCGCGTAGTCATATACCGTTCTCCTCTCCCCTTCCTTCCCCAGCACCAGCAACGTCCCCTCCCTCACATACAGCGGCAGCGTTCCAAAGCCATGCGTCTCCTCTACCCACCCAGGTCCGGCCTTCACCTCCCCCGTGAAGAAATTCGTCCACCTCCCAGCAGGTAAGTAAAACTGCACCGTCCCGTCGTCCTCGAAAATCGGCGCCACGAGGAGACGATCCCCAACCATGAACTGCCTATCTAGCGTCCATGCCGTGGGATCCTCAGGAAACTCAATGCACATGGCCCTCAGCGAAAGCGGCAGTCCGCCACGCGTGGACTCCTGCGCCTGCGCGAAAAGGTACGGCATCAGCCGCGCCTTGAGGTGCGTCCACTTTGCCAGCACGGCAGAGCATCCTTCTGGAGACGAATCATCGTTGTCGACGGTCCACGGCACGCGGTAGGAGTTTGATCCGTGCAGGCGCGAGTGGGAACAGAGCAGGCCCCATGCTACCCAGCGCTTGTAGATCCAAGGCGCGGGGGATCCCTCGAAGCCGCCGATGTCGACGGACCAGAAGGAGAAGCCGCACAGCCCGAGGGAGAGGCCGCCGCGGATGGACTCGGCCATGGCTTCGGGGGTAGATTCGCAGTCGCCGCCCCAAGTGAGGGGGAAGCGCTGGGTGCCTGCGGTGGCGGAGCGGGCAAAGAGGACGGCGGAGCGCGGGCCGAAGCGCGTCTGGAGGGCGCGGTAGACGAGGGCGTTGTAGAGGAAGGAGTAGTAGTTGTGCATGCGGCGGGGGTCGAGGGAGGTGTCGTGCCAGGCGACGTCGACCGAGGGGATGCGCTCGCCAAAGTCGGTCTTGATGCAGTCGACGCCGAGGTCGAAGAGGGCGTTGAGGCGGGAGACGAACCAGGTGCAGGCGGCGGGGTTGGTGAAGTCGATGATGGCCATGCCGGTCTGCCAGAGGTCCCACTGGAAGATGTCGCCGTTGAGACGCTTGAGGAGGTAGCCGTTGGCGGCGGCCTCGGCGAAGACGGGCGAGGCTTGGCCGAGGTAGGGGTTGATCCAGACGCAGGTCTTCTTGACGGTGCCTTCGGCTTTGAGGCGGGCGATCTGGCCGGCGGGGTCGGGGAAGGTGTCGGGGTCGAAGGCGAAGTCGCACCACTGGAAGGGCTTGAGCCAGAAGCAGTCAAAGTGGAAGACCTCGACGGGAATGTCGCGGGCTTTCATGCCGGACAGGAAGGAGTTGACGGTGGCTTCGTCGTAGGACGTGGTGAAGGAGGTGGAGAGCCAGAGCCCGAAGGACCAGGCGGGCATGCTGCCGGGGGTTCCTGTGAGGATGGAGTACCTTTGGAGGATCTCGCGTGGGGAGGGCCCGTAGATGAGGTACCACTTGAGACGTTGGCCTTTGACCGAGGTTTGGGTGCGGCAGCAGCGCTCGCTGCCGATTTCGAGGTCGACGCGCTCGGGGGTGTCGATGAAGACGCCGTACCCGCGGGAGCTCATCCAGAAGCTGATGTTCTTGTAGGCTTGGTCTGAGGAGGTGCCGCCGTCGGCGTTCCACAGGCTGACCGTCTGGCCGACCTTGTTGAACGGGCCGAAGCGTTCACCGAGACCGTGGACAGACTCGCCTACGCTGATGGTGGTCTGGGTGAAGATGTAGTGCTTGATGTTGCGCATGTCGCTGGTCTGCATGGGCGTGGTCGGCGCGGGGGTGTAAGCCAAACCGACAGATCGGTTCTGGAGCGACGTGAGGCGCTTCTTGCCATCGGTGGAGTGGAAGGATATCTCGAACGTGTGCTCTTTGCCGCTGACCGTGGCCGAAATGCTGCCGGACGACAGCGTCGTTTCCTTGTCATTCTTGACGACACTGGACTCTACCTCGGGTTTTCCACTCGGGAAGAGCTCAAAGTCAGGTCCACGACGAAGGGCGCCTTGCCAGTGGGTGGTTTCGACGGACAGGACACCGTCAAAGCTCGGTTCGATGTCGACTGTGAGGGTGCTGAGGTTTAGTATGTCGCCGCGGGTGCGGATCTTCTTGGTTGGACAGAGCAGACTGATGCCCTTGCCCGATGATGTTGGGCTGATGCGGTACACCTCCTCGGCGTACTCGGTGTGCACGCCCTCGGCGGCGAGCCATTGACCGTCGCGGAATTTCATCGCGTGTTTCCCAGTGACGAAATTGACAGTGAGGGGTGAGGATGGTCAGATGGTGCTGACATCTGACATGGACAGCGAGGGGGACATCTTGGAATCTTGAGAGACAGGAGCAGGCCATATTCTCATTGATATGCTTCTCAGCAAAACCTCGTCTACATGTCTACGGGTGCTCGGGAATGTCTCCTCTGAGCCATGTTGGAGCGACGGGGCCCGGGATTTGACCGGTTGGTGGACGCTGTAGTCCGGTTGTTTGGTGGTGGGGAGAGGGGGCGAATTGGCGCCGATGAGGGGTAGCTGTGGATGACTTCCGCGCAGTAATCCTTCGGCGACCGGCCCTGCTGTCCTGGCCGCTCCAGAAAAGTATCCTAGAGCTGACGGATGGGAGCCGGGAAAGATGGCGAACGACCGCGGGGCGCGCTGTTCCCCGCCATTTCTCCGCACTCGGGATGGCGCTCGCAGTTTCTCCGCGATTGACGGTGCTGCGGTGCGGGAAGGCAACGGAAGACAAGCACTCCGTAGGGACAAGAAAAAGGAGAGAGCGTGGGATGTTCCGCTGGTATCGATTGCGCTAGAACTGGATTCAAGAAGGTAGGTTGTCTGATGCAACTTGGAGACTCTTCAAAAATACGAGAGTGGACATCTTTCTACGTTTGTTGGGAAATTTGGCCATGAACTTCGCCGGTTCCGGCCAGTCACCAATCATAGAGCCCTTCAGCGGACTGCCTTCCAACAACAACCAATGGAAATTGGCTTGGTCTGGTGGTCTAGTGGTATGATTCTCGCTTAGGGTTCACCCTACAGCAGTCTTGCGAGAGGTCCCGGGTTCAATCCCCGGCCAGACCCATCTTTTTGCCCTCAATCCACTTCACTTGTCCACGGCAACGCCGCTGCTGCTGCTGCGCTGAAGCAACAAATACCTAGCGGCATCGGATTCCTTTTTTTGCGCTCCTGATCCGCGAAGGACAAGCTTGCTGCTGTCATCACTGACGGCCATTCGACCGACAGACCGCATTTCAGCCTCAGCATCAGATCGGTCAGAAGCCCACGGCTAGATTGCCCAGACGACCACGCCGCAGACGCACGTCAACCAAGTTTCCCGGTAAGTAAGGTGCCATCGATCAAGCCGTTCGCCCAGATCCCGCACTCGGGGAAGGTGAGACCATCTTAGAGCCTGGGCTGGATCTGCGCCTGCAATGCTACATGAAGGGTCGACAGCTTCACCAAACACTGCTCTCAATATTTATAGCACCCGTCCCCGCCGTAAAGTGTACGCCGTACAAGATAAATAACCGATGGATCCCGCAGCGCAGCAAAGCGAGCTGGCGAGTCCTAGCATGCAGCTGTATATTGGAAGCAGGACCGTCTTCAAAAGAGTTTGGAACCTGCCCCATTCTCGCCATTTGCATCATGTTGAGCAACGCTGGAGCTGACGGCGGGCTTGACGGCGACCGTGTCGACCGGGAACCGCCTGCTTGGCAGCAGGACGGTCGTTGGAGCGGAAGGGATGCGATGAGCTGTTTGTCTTATAAGAGCCACGATCGTTCTGTGTCAAGACTCACCCAATTGAACCAATTCTCGCATCAAGCTTCTTCTCACCACTCGCAATGCATCTCAAGAGCGTCTCGGGCATGGTGGCCGGTGCCGCCTTGGCGTCGGCGCAGTGCGCCATCCCCGGTGCGCCACTTCCGGCCTCCATCGCGGCCTCGTTCCGTCTCGAGATCCAAAACGTCACCCGCCCCGATGTACATGGCAAGCACATGAACATTTACGAGGCCGGCGGTGGTGATCAGCACTTGTTCATCGGTCCTGTTGGTAACCTGACGCATGATCTCACCCTTGTGAACGGCGTCATCAATTGGCTGCCGGGCGGCGTTCGTGCAGTCATCGGCGGAGAGGTATGTTGAGAATACCCTTCGGCAAGTTTCTTACTGACCCTTCCCGCAGTTCTCCGAGATCGACCACACCACCAAGATGTTCATGACGGAACGCGGTGACCCCAAGGCCGTCTTTGCACCCACCTATGCGTGCAACCCGGACGAGCCCACCGAGACCCAGGTCGAGTTGAGGTTCATCGGATGGGAGGGGGAGCCTGAAGGCGGCTGGATTTGCGTCCGCCCCTCGTTTGATGGTTCTCATGAGTTCCGCTACTATCCTCCTGGCAATGATCGTAAGTCGCATGATTCCGTACTCCCAAGACACAGTTGCTGACGAATTCCTTCCAAAGTCGTCGATGTCGATCGGGAGTGCGTCAAGGTGACGCTCGTTGTCCGTCCTACGGAGGAGGTAGAGGGCTTGCGACGTCGTCCTGGCCGTCGTTTGGCCTAGCCCGTCTTATCCGTTCATGTAACTGAGTCGCGTCGAAGCGAGATGGGAAAATGGGCCAAAGTCTGCGAATGCCGAATCGCGCGATGTGTAATCTTTGAGACAGAATAGAAAACTGATAGAATGCCCTACTTGTGCTACAATTATCGTGGTAGTTCCTTCGCGTGCTCGTGCCGACTGACCTGTCGCGAGCATCGGGTAGTCGCAGAATGGCCTCGGCGATGAGGGAACATTTGAGGCACTGGTGACACGCTGCTGTGTAAGCGCAATTGTTGGAAATGTCCAGCACCTTAGTGTCATTCGCTGCAGGTCCAGAGTGAGACAAAGCAGCCTGTTGCAGCATTTACAACGTGCCGGAAACACGGATGTGGGATGGAAGATGAGGAATCCTTTCCAGTGCCGCGGAGAACGGCCTGCCCCGCGATTGAACCTCCCCAATTAGAACAAGGAGGTGGGGCGTCACAGCTTCGGACCGCGGTCACGTCATTTTTCCAGGTGACAAATCGCCCGCCGGAAAGCCTTTACATCATCATCCAGAAGGCTCCACCTGCGATCTTTCTTCAGCTTGACCGAATTAAAAGCACACGACCTCCCACCCTGCTTTCCGACCCCGCACCATTCCAATGACATCGCGAATCTTTACACCTACACTCAGAGCATTGAGAGCTAGACCAATTGCAACAATACCTATCACCCCGAGATTCTTCAGCACAACTTCGCCCAGAATGACTGTCCACAACATTGCGACGTAAGTCCGCGCCTCCCGCGAAGCTGCGCTCCTGTTTGCCCGCCTTGCGCCCTCCCATACTGACATTTTCTGCCCCAGCAAGGACCAGTTCAAGGAGGTGATCGCGCGCGAGCCGGTCGTTCTCCTCGACGCGTTCGCAACATGGTGCGGCCCTTGCAAGGCTGTCGCGCCCATCATCGCCAAGTACGTACTCTTCCCCTAGCGCCGAACCCCGAGTCTTCCGAGCACGCTCTAACAAAATTGTCTGCAGGTGGGCTGAGTCCGAGGAGTTCAAGGACAAGATTTACTTCGCCAAGTTCGACGTCGACGCCCTTCCCGAACTCGCGCAGGAGCTCGGCATCCGCGCCATGCCCACATTCATTGTCTTCAAGGATGGCGACAAGGTCGGAGAGCATATGGGCAGCAACCCCGGACCCATTCTTGCTCTTCTGCAGAAGTGGAACGGGAGCGCCTAATTGAGCTTCGGGCTGCATTCCATGGAATGGAGGGACACAACGACAGGGGCGAAAGACAGAGGGAAGGCTCGTTCATGATATCCTGGGGAGAAGAACGCCGGGCTCTTTCTCTTGTACGATAGACACGGAGTGGCATTTTGCACCTATCTATGCAATAGATGATACGCGCGCGCGGATGATGTAAATCCGGGCTTCTACGTCAGATCGTGTTCGTCCTGTGATGGCCACAAAAGAAACATATGCCACCCCGCTGTAGAAGAAACATGGCGACCCATACAGACAGTCGCCGAACAGGCGACTGACAAAACTCCCCACGGCCGGCAACCAGCGGCGGTGGCCCACACAACATGACTGTCGCGGGCCGGCCCGCGACACTGTTGCCACGGCCCGCCTGCGATCCACAAACGGGGCTTCCAGACCCGTTTGCTTGCTTGTGGACCTGCTAGAGAAGAAGTAGGCACTTCCTTGTCTCATCGCCACTGCGCAGTGCATCGCCGTCCTTGTAAGTGAGGGGAGAAATCTCCACTTCGGCCCTCGAGCCAGTCTCCCGGATCACTAGTTTCTAGATCCGTCGACATCCAAGCCCAGAAACAGCCACACAACAGAAGCGTCTCATCAGTGAAGTCCAGATCTACTGTGTTAGGAGAACTGCTCAGCAGAAGCGGATCGGACAAGGTGCCGCTAGGAGGCTGTCTATGCGGCGCCAGGAGAAGGCAGTGATGTATTCCCACAGAGGGTTGTCAACTCCGTACGAACTGTCCGCAAGGAGTCCACTTCTGGGAATATAAATGGTTCTTATGTGGCTGGGACAGTGGCTTCCTATCGGCCGGAGTCTGTAGAGGTGGAATGGCAGAGGTGGATGCTTGCATAGAGTAGATGGTGCCAGGACGCTGTCTTCCACCTGAGGTAGCTTCATGGAACAGTGAACGCGAGGGGTAACTTGACCAACCTGGCAGTTTCTATGCTCTCTTTTGAGGCGTTTTAGACTTTTTTTTGGTGGCATAACGAAGCCGTCGCTGCGCGGCCACCACTCACACCTTTCCAGTACTCTTGTGGTCGAGGAGCAGGGGAGTATGGTATGGCTGTGGCTATCGTCTTGTTGGTTGAGTTTTGGACCGTGTGGATGGTGAGGCAGCGTGAGGTGGGAAAGATGAACAGCAGACCGGAGGGTGACACCTTCGGTGTCGCGCGGACTCGGGCTCAGTAAGAATGAACTGTAGAAAATCTCATTAGCCATGTTATAGTATGCGGCTTAAGGGTGGGAATGTTTGGGACCAATGGTCCGTATCCGGCCGAGGCATGGAGCAGTCTTGAACTTCGGAACCGGGTTGGAGCGAATTGTTGGTGCTGAAAGAAGCTGTCATTTGTTAGTCATGTTTAGGTTTCTTTCTTGGATAATTTACATAACAGGGCGAAAGCCCTGTTGAAAATAACAACAATGGAAGGAAGCAATCATTTTGACTATTGGTAAACCAATTAGCCAGGGTACCACGCCAGTGCCCGTGAAACAAAAAAAAAAAAAAAGATTGACTGAAGCAAACGAAGGAAGTAAACGAAGCGATTCAGGGGTTTTAACTTCAGCCACAAAGGAAGCTTTGCGTAGGTGGCGCAAGCCCGGAAAGTATGATAACAATCATTGCGTATCCGGCGATCACTTTGTGGCGTGTGAAAAAACCCTATATATTTGCGCTTAGGTTCTTTCATTTTCAGGTCGGCTTCGGCAAAGGGACGACACCTATGTAGGAAGCTAGGCTCGAGTGGATGTTCAATGAGGTGGTGCGGAACGTGCCTTCCGTACTTTGATTCCAAGTCGCAGAGGCAGAGGCTGTGGAGTGGGCAGCCCACAACGTCCGGCCGAACGGGTTCCCGGTCCAGCTGACGGGACCAAGTCGGGGTTTCGATTTGCCTCCACTGCCAGTCCCAGGCCCCTCGCTTCGCTCACGTCTCGTTTGTCCTTTCTGGATGCGAAGGCCAAGAATCTGTCACCACATTCCCCCCCGCAACTCGAACACCCTTTGACCTCTCTCTGCACATTTCACCACGTCTCCTTCGGCGGTTTGTCGGAGTACGCAGCGTGTTCGATAACTTTCCTTCCGTGGCCGGCCATCATCTAGGCACTCGGCGAGGCCCTGCAGCCTGACGGATGGGCCACGGCAGGCCAGGAGCCTCACCTCACCGACCCCGTCTTCAACCTAACGAGGGCAAGCATGCCGTTTCCATGCCCATGGAGCTTCTACGCGAGTCAAGCGCGACATGCAATGGCCATACCTGATAGGCCACTGGTCTGTTCGACAACGCTCCCATCCCGGTGGGTAGGCTTCCAGTGGGCCGACATCCCCACGTCGAGGCGTTTGATTGCTCCCGCCACATTCAGGGGCAGACCAGCTAGGCTTCTCACCAGTCAGCGCTCTGCGCAGAAAGTTGCCCAGACGGCGTTATGGCTCAATCTGTCGCTTCGTAAAGACCATATGAATGATAACTGGAATTATAGAAAGATGAACCTCAATGGTTTTGGCCGGGTTAGAGACCACCCACACAGCTAGACCGTTCCCCGACTGCGTTTAGATATTGATATCCGCACCCCTGCTGGTCAACACGAAGGTCATGGTCAATCCGCAACAACAGTCAACCTTGACTCAACTGCGCAACGGGTCAGAATCTGCGCAACCTGAAAGTCAAGTGCGGGAGGCGAAAGGCGTCAGCCAGCAGCACCGCGCGGACTGGCGGTCAACCGTCCATCAATATGTCTTGGCAACGAGCAGGGACGCGGAGATGTGGAATCTCTCGACGAATGAAAACATCAGGAGGCTGAGATTTGAACATAACCCAGACAGCTGCGGGTTGCGCGTCGACGTTTTTGGTTTCACGAGCACATTCGCCACGGCCGTCGCCACTACTGCCAACGGCTTGGTTGCGCATCCCATCGTTGCCTCAGCGTCGAGCATTTTTATGCTTCAAGGTTGACATGCTAGTTGCCGAAGCTGCTGGATCGTGGCCGAAGTCGGGAAAAGGGGCTGTTGGGCGAGCTAGTGAGTTCTGCCAACTTCTCGTTGCAGATGATTTGGAATTTCTAATCTCTGACTGTTGATTATATTGGTCCTGCCAAGCTTCCCCAGACTTTGCTGCAAGTCAAGCGAGCGCTCTATTCGGGAATTACACGCAACTGCCGACCTCTGATACGTCCCATTCATCCCACATCGTCCGACAGAAGCTCATTGGACAAATCACGGTAAGCAATCGGGCCGTCAGGGATCTCTTTCTGTGCAATGTACTAACTATCTTTTCACTCGTCCTGGCGTGATGGCTTGCGTTTTGATGTCCCGCCGTGTTTTCGGCGTTAGGGTTGAGCGGAGTGGCAAGTGTCCGATGCGGGGCCGAGTCCGTTCCGTCTGACAGCCAGAAAACCCGCAACCCGCGGAGCGCGCGCCCCGCGACACCGATTGAACGACCCGCATACTGTTGTAACTGACACGCAGCCCACTATACCTACTGCCCCTCTTTTGCGCCATCGCCACCATCACTCGTCAGCCGCTGGATCCAGACAACTTGTCACTTTATGCAAGATCGCCAGGGTCCATCTCAAACCTGGCGGTCGTCGTAAAGGCATGCACCATACGGGCGGCACCTCTAGTCCGTGCTTGGCAGGTTACACCGAGAGCGCCACATTGCAGCTAAAGAAGTCCAAACAATGACGGGTAGGTAATAATCGTACCCAAACAATGACTTGAGAGCGTGTAAGCGGCACGAGGTGCTTCCGCCGAACCGCTGATAACCGCTCAAGGACATGTCAGTGTTGCGTCAGATCCGGCAGCCGTGGACAAAACGATTTGGGACATACTACACGCCCCAGCTGAACCCCACTCTCAATCGACGAACCACCCTTGCCCAGGGCCGATTGATTTGGAATTCCTCTGGCGTGGGTGTGTGTCCTCGGTGGGCCTCCCTAGAGTCCCCTCCGAAGGTCAGAAGACTGCCCGGATGATTGAGTCAACTGAAGCGGTAGGTGTGAGGCCTCATCTTGCTGGCAAGGAAAACGATGCCTGAGGGCTGATGCAGTCTATTCGGACGCCCACTAGGTAGACGCGAAACTGCTCACGGATCTTCGGTTCTGCCAGTTCAAGTGATGCACGGCTGAAGTTCTATGCCCGAGTATGCTGGGAAAGGCAGGTAGAGCAGGACTTTGCATAAACCTAGCCGCCATCGGGTTGTCCCGAGCCAACAAGCAGCGATCGACGTCGAAGTAAGCGTGTGCTTACAGCCCTAAGCTTTCAGGCTGGTCGTGGATTTTGTTAGGCAACCGGTACTGCAGTTCGCTTCCGGGGCCGGAGGCCTGCCCCAGAGCGTCCAAGAGTGGGCCCTCCGCGCTTGTTGGTCGTCGTCGCTGATTTGGGCGCGTCAACTGGAATCGTCCTCGACACACACCGTTAAAGTTGTCGCCGGCCCCACCTCCCAATCCCCGGCCACCAGATCGGGAGTGCGAAGCCAGAACCACGTGGAGTATCCCCTGCACAACGAGTCTCACCGCATCATGACAACGCCGCAGCTCGGAGATGTCCATAGCTAGCCCCTGCTGAATGAGGGTGAAACTGCAAGCCGGCCTCCACCTGTTGAGGTTGTCAATGTTCTCAAAAGTTGCTGCCTTGATTCTGGGCAGTTCAAGCGAACTCGAGAAATGGGACCACTGGCGACCTAGGCAAATTGTCACGGCGAAGAACACGGGAGGGATACGGAGTCACGGGGCGGCTTGCTACCTCGCTCAACTGTCAATGGCTGCCATGGTAGGATAGGCGGGCTTGACTTCGTGATTCCTTACCGAGAATCATTCGCCAAACCTAACTCATGAGCTTGGTTAAAAGTCGGGAACCAATGAGGGAGCTGTTTCAAAATGACCAAACACTTAGCTGCTGAAAACCCTGCTCAAAGGAGAAGGTAGCATTGAGGGTGGTAGGGCTGCGCCGCTACCCAACTTGGGGTCCCCGCTTGAGCAAGCAGATCTATAAAAATCCAAAAATGTGCCATTCTTTGTCAGCACGCGCTATCGCTCCCCATAGTGTGAAGGGACAGGTTTCGAGATGAGGCCTCGCAGGGCTGCATGATCCTTCAAACACGCTCAGGGCGCTCTCGTGGCAAAGAACCACGGTGCCACGTCTGAGCACCCAAGCCCGACACCTACCACAACCGTCACTGGCGCGCCCGCTGCAGGTTCCCAATTTCAAGGTTGGCCATTGTACGGATCCGTACGGCACGGATGATGTCTACCTTGGTACAAGCAGTCCGCAACTGGAAGGGCTAGACGGTCCCGTCCTTGCATCCATTCCATCTGCAGCCCCGAGTCTGGTGGGATGAGCCACCCCCCTGCAGTTGACATGTGCCGCATGGTGTTGAGGTTTTGCGGCTCAATCGTTGGACGCCCCCGGGCCTCGGCAGGCTTTCCCGTGCCATTGTCCGGTATCTTTGCGTCCCCCGGCGTACTTCTTGTTTCTCTTGGATCGTGACCACGAGGAACTCGCTAGCGTAGAGGATCCGGCAAATTTCTGCTGCAATTAATTACGGCGTCGTGAGGTACCTTTGCTGCCTGGATCTCAGGGGTAAAATATCCCGCGAGAGCAAGGAAATTCACGACGACGTCAACGTCGCTGTCGCTGCGGATGTGGCCCGGGATTCGATACCAAAATGCTGGAATTGACGCTCTCGAGGATGACTGAGAGATCCATGTTTGTTTCAATGGGCCGGCGTCAAGTTCTGGCCCCCGAATGGACGAGGTGTTGTTGCGGTGGCTGCCGGGAGATCATTGGGAGAGGGAAGCTCGAGAGCTGCGAGCGAGTGGTTCAATTCTTCCAAAATTCCCAGCCCTTGTCGAGCTGGCCTGTGCAGTGCCGTTTGGGGCGCACCCCACCGCAGAAGCTTGGAAGCTTGGCGTTTCCCGCACCCGAAAAGCCAATTCGTCCAAACCCGTGGTGGCCCGTTTCCTCCAAAATGTCACGACGTCGCATTGCAGCGTCTGTGTCCGCCAGAGCATCGTCGACGTCGACAGAAACTCATGATCCGATGTTGACTCCCTCTTTGTTCCATGTTTCTTGTCCGCCCCCGAAGAGATGACTCCATTCGGAATCTTTTTCGTGTCGGGCCAATGTTGACCGTCGCGCGCGCGATCGAACGCTTCGGAGGCAACCGATCGGAGGAAAGCGCACTCTATCAAGTACCTATCTACCTGTCAGTGAGTGCTTACGTTAGCTGACAAACAATGGTGCAGCCACGGTGCATCAGGGATGGATTCTTCCATGAATTGACGAGAATGGCCCTCGATGGCATCCCGGCGCAGGATGCCGTGCCGAGTCCCTCACCGTCGTTCCAGTACCTTTAGCGTACCTACACCCTCGCTTGGCCTGCGGCTCGTCAATTGAGCACCCTCTTCCCGCCTGTTTCGCCTTGAAGGAGGAGCCAAGCTTCAGGGCAAAGTCTCGCCATCGCCTTCGCCTTGGGGTGGCATCAGTGCCAATGGGCGTCATTTTCGGCCGCACGTCCGCACCTTCGGGCCCACATTCCCGCATGCCCGCACGATCTCTCGGTAGCAGCCAGGCAACAACTTTACCAGGGCCTTCGGTGTCCAGGGCATCAACAAGTCTCCACGGTACCACCACATCACAACGCTGGTTTTGACGCGATGCTCCCCCATCTGCACAGCGTTACTCTGTGCTTCCCCGCGCGGTTAGTGGCCCCCCACTGTCTTGCAGCAGGGCACCTCGGCAGCAGAAACCGGCGAATAGCTTCCCGTTCTAGTACATCCTACCACGCCAGATTCGCCTCTAGCACCAGACCGCAACGTCTTCGGGCACTTGTGATCACCCGTTCGTGGTAGGGCTGAATGCAACGCCGGGATGCGGGCGAGCAACCGCAATGCTGCAGAGAGCAGCGTTTGGAGACGGCAATGTCACGCCCCTTTTTTCCCAATCACTCCCGTAATAACGCCGTCCCGGTTTCTAATTGCAGTGTGTCGGTCCTTCGCCGTTGCTCATACGCAGCTTCTTGTCGCTCCCTCCCTGATCGCCTCTAGGACAGTGCCACCCCTGGCGCCATCCACACCCCCCATGCCCCCCCCCCCCCATCGCCCACTGCGCGATATCCCCACGCCCCAACCACTTCATGTTTACTAAACGACATGGCAGCAAATGGCAGTGTGGTTCCCGGTCGCCCGGAGCACATAACGGCTCCCGTGCGGGCCACCCCGGGCTGGGCGAGATCACGATGGGTATCTCCGGCCCAATAACTAGCGCTGCCAGTACCCGCCCTGCCCATGTCCTGCCCATGGCCATATGTTCAAGGCAGTCATAAAGATTCAATTCCGTGACCTTCAGCCCCAAGGCGGCAACAATCGTTTTCTCCCTCCCCCCTGAGGCATCCCCATACCGCATTCTACGCAGCCTGAGAAGGATCCACCACCCAGCGGTCCGGTACGGCAGTCGTTCCATCTTCCTAGTGGCCACAGACATAGACACACGCATCATCGGCGATGCTCGCCTCCGCAGCTCATGCGGGCCTCCCTTTGCCGCCCTACTTAAGCGCAGATGCCCCCGATTTTATCAACGGTCGATCTCCAGCATCACCCGGTTCACCATTCCAGTCACATCAACACACAACCAGTACCCGCCAACCCACCCCCTATTCGCCTCCAATGTCCTGGCCTACACCCGAGTCAGATCCCTTCCCGCTCAGGGCGTCCACGCCGATCCCTGGGACCCCGCAGGATAAAGATGGGAAGGGTGGCCCCAGGTCTTTCGTCTTTACCCTCCAACACCGACCACGAGCAACCCGTGCCAGCGTCCCCAAGGTGCGCTCTGGTTGTATCACCTGTAAGTAGATGCTGTTGCTGCTTTGCTCATTTGTGGGAGGGACGCTAACCTTGTTCGTCTAGGCAAGTGAGTAACGATTTCTGGTTTCCCCTTACCGCTTCATGTCGATGCTAATCACCACCATATAGGAGACGTCACGTCAAGTGTGACGAAGCAAAGCCGGCATGTCAACGGTGTCTCAAATGGCAAGGCACATGCGAAGGATACCATCTTGAGAGCCCATCCAAGAGAAACAGATCAAAGTCGCCCGCTTCCTCCCAGGCTTCCTCCCAGACCGGCACAGACGAGTCGGCGGTAACACCGAGGCACATCGACTTCCCCAGCCCACCCGCCGATATGATGGAGGACATTGAGGGTGAAGACGCCGCTGCCGAGAGCCAGCGAGAAGAGTGTTACTTCCAGTACTGGATGAGCCTCGGCGAGAACTTGGGCGGCTCGTTCTTCCCGGCCACCCTTTTCAACCAAACAATACCACAGCTCGGCCGCACCGAGCCTGCCATCCGATACGCAGCCATGGCAGTGGGAGCACTTGCAAAGGCCGTCTCTCTCAGCAGTGCTTCGGGGTCCCCGACAACCCCCACTGGTGACAACTCGCACTACAACCATGCGGTAACCTACTACGGGCGGGCGCTGCGCTTCGTTCGACTCCAACAAGACCTCAACTCCGACTACACATTACGAGTGGCCATTGTTGCCTGCATTCTCTTTGCGTGTTTTGAGATGCTCCACGATAGCCGTGAGGCCGCTGTCAACCACATCAACCACGGTTTGATGATCGTCGAGCAGTTCATGTGCTCGCATGACACCCTATCTCCCCAACAATCAACCAGAAAGGGGAAACAACGGGCTGTATCCCCTGGCCCATTCGTTCTTGACGAAGAGATCCTCCTCGTCTTCCAACGCCTCGAGTATCTCGCTTGGACGACTCGACTCGTACAACCAACACAGCAGACACCTTTTCGAATCTACTTGTGCCCGCCGCAACCTTATCGTACACCGACTTCTCCTTTTTCGGACATGTTTGAGGCCCGGGTGTGTCTGGACTCAACCAAGCACCACTTGCTCAGGATGATGGCGGTCAACAACGCCGCCGCTGTCGACATCACTCCCCTCGAACAATGGATGGACGCCTTCAAGCCCCTTTATGCTGCTGCCGCCAATGGCGCAGATTCAGAGCGGTCTAGCTATCTTCGAGCAACGTCATTGCTCCTGCAGTACCATGCAGCGTGCATATCCCTTCAACAACGAGAGCGTGATAGAGACAGCGTGCAGCGGCATGGAGAGATTGTGCGGCTTGCCGAGGAGGTGCTCGCCAACCAGCCAAGGGGAGTGTTTACAATGGACCACGGACCAACGCTGGCATTGTTCCTGGTTGCTACGAGGTGCGCTGACTCGTCGCTGAGAGACGAAGCCGTGGCATTGCTCAGGGCCTACCCGAGGAGAGATGCATTTTGGTGCAGTGGGAAGCTGGTTTCGTTGGCTGAGAAGGAGTTGGGGGCATGATTGAGGAATGTGTGAGGCCTCTTGGTGATGAGGCCTCTAGTTTTTGGAGTAAAAAAGGAGGCCTCGGGGATCGGCGTTACGGGGTATAGAGTTGTGGGGGCCGTCAGCATTCGTGGTACTAAGCATTACAGGGGTTGAGGTCACCGGTTTCCGCATGCATATGCATGCTTTGTTGTTGCACGTGCGTCATCTTGAAGAATTTAAAGATCTTGTTGGTGCATATAAGAATTGATGTGTGTCTTCACTTCAAGTTGTTCATAATGTCTTGCCTTCAGTTGGTCTTTAGTTCACGAGGTATGACCGGGTTGCTTCGTGGCAACAAATGGTCTTTCTTTCTGTCTTTCGTATCAGCCTTAACTTGCCTGTGGTTTCATAGGAGATGTCTGACCCTAAATCATCAACACAGCTAGTCACATTTCTCAAACAATACACCATCATAAGAAGGGTAGAAACTGAAGCCCCTCGACTTCACGATCAGTTATTACACACAGCTATTCTCATGATCGGGCACCAAATACCTCCACCATTATCCAATATACCAAAACCTTAGCTCATCTTTTCACAAACATTCCACGATACCTACATCCCAGCCTCAGCTCATAAATCATACATATTCCCATCCCTCCCCCCATACCATCACCCCTGCCTCCCACCTCCCATCCCCTCCTGCGCCGCCACCGGCAACTCAAACCTCTGATGCTCCTGACCCCCCAACTCATACCGATCCCCCCTATCATTCGGTAACTCGTGAGCCGGCGGGAGATGCTTGACCGGCATTTCCGAAACCGCTGACGCCGGACTGGACCCGGAATAGAACCCTTTTGTCCCGCTCGCGTCAACACCTGCACTGTTGGCGCCTGCTAGCTCTGCCGCGTCAGCGGCATTCCGGGCCTTGCGCCTCCTTCGAAATAAAAAGAATGCAATGAGAACCAGAAGCGCAAGACCAAGGAGGCTCCCTACCACGGCGCCGGTGATGGTCCCCGGTGACGTGCCGGTAGACTGCGACGTGGACGTGGACGTGCCGGTCCCGCCGCCCGGGCCGTCGAGAGTCCCGGTACGAGTAGCGGTTGCGGTGGAGGTGGTGGCGCTTTGTCGCTGGACGATGTTATACCCGTTCACCGGCGGCGCGAAGACGGTCGCGGCGGAGGATGTCACGATGGTGGAGGAGGGTACCGGTGTTGATGCGCCGCTGATGGGGGTGAGGCTTTGGAAGGAGAGGGACGCGCCGGGGGCGAGGGTGGATGTGCACTGGGCGACGGAGCGGATGTTGGGGGGGAAGATGGCGCCGAGGGTGAAGTCGGGCGGGCAGCAGTAGATGTATTGGGTTTGGGCGGCGGCGGAGTTGCTGTTTGGGAGGGTGGTGGTATGGACGGTTGTGTAGGATTCGGGGCAGACGAAGGTTGGGCCGAGGGCGGAGGATGGGTTGGCTGTGGTGGGCTGGAGCCACCACGAGGAGACTTCGGGTTGGAAGCAGGATTGGGCGCGTTGCTCGATGATGGAGGGGTACATGGGGTCGTGGGCGAGGAGGAGGCCGTTGTTTTGCTGGCGGTAGATGTATTGGGTGCAGTCGGCGGGTTTTGGCCATGGTGTGGGGACGGGGTACAGCAGGACGGCGGTGCCCGAGATGCTGGACATTTGGAGGGTTGCTGACATGGTGATGGTGTTGCGCGCCCGCGCGTCACGAATCACGGATCTCTCGGGTCGGAGGAGGAGCGGCGTTGAGCACGGAATCGCGGGTGTTTTGGGAATCGCGGGTGTTTTGGGAATCGCGGGGCGGGCAGACGCGAGGAGAGAAACAGCCCGTATTTACCGGATGCATTGTGAGCATGGTCTTGGACCCCTGCGGCGTAGCGTCACGAGTTAATGTCGACACCGGGCGGTTGGGTGTTTTGGCTGAATCCTTCCGCATCTCAGATTGTGGCTCGGCGAAGGGACCACCCGCCAGAGCCTGGCGACTTGGTCCAAAATCGAGAGCAGGCATGCCTCGCGTCCTAAGGTAGCCCTATGAGGGGAAAATTTGCGTGAACATTTGAATGAGTAAGATGATTCTCAAGTATTCATCAAATAGAAGAAAAAGTCGACGTTCTGGGTTTTTACCGTTCATCTGCCGATTTGGGGAGCTGAAGGGACTCGAGCCAGGATCCCGCTCCTTCTGCAGACCCGAGACCAAGCTTTGAGTTTTAGTTGACCGTCAATTAAGCGCCCAACTGCAGGCCAATTGTCGGGGCTGACCCTAAAGCGGGCCTCAGGCATCGTGCCTCCACCGCCTCCTTGCCTGCCCGACATTTTGAGTTGCTCACCTCAGTGTTGTATTCGTCCTGGGGGGGCCATGTGCTGCGTAGTGCAGCGAGGGAAACGCAGAGGGCCGTGGCGAAAACCTTCAAAAGGAGTGAGCGTGAAGTGGTCATTTCGTTAGGTAGGCCTTAGTAATTACCATCTTGAAAGTTCGACTTCCCACTGTGCGCCGCGAATACCACTTACTCATGATGTTCTGGTGAAGTGCAGCTTGTGACCTTGCTTCGCTTGCCAAACAAGGGATGTCTCTGTTCTGGCTTTCAACTGTGCACCCACATTCCGCCCCTGAGACACTTGTGCCAAATCCCCAGTGTCTCGCTCAGTGGAAAAGACTCGGGACGGCAACTGTCTCGGCCAAATCTTGTTGCACTCCAGCCAAGAGGTATTGTCAATGCCACTGACAAGATGCCGGGAAACAAAAACAAAAAAAAGAGTCTGGACATGAAAGCTCAAGATAAAAGGAGGTCAAAGGATGACCATCTCCCATCAGATGGCACTCGACACCACCCCTCTCACTTGTTCACCACTCGCCGCCACTCAACATGAAGCTCTCCATCATCACTCTCGGCGCTGTCATCGCCAGCGGTGCTCTTGCCCGCGTCGAGACGCTGTATCGCGACGACGGGTCCATCTCCAAGGTGCTGAGCATGCCTGACCACGGCGTCTCAGCTGCCATCTCCAGCAGGGAGCCACATCAGGCAGAAGAGGTTGTTGCCGCCAAGACGAAGAAGCCGGGAAAGCCGGGAAGAGGCAAGTCGAATGGGTCAAGCAGGTCCGGGGACGAGAAGGACAAGGAGAAGGAGAAGGACAAGAAGAACCACCGCCTTTCTCGCCGATGCGTCAAGCACTGCTCCATCCCGCTCGTGCCTTTGGTGAGCTCTCTCCAGCCCCATCTTGCTAGCCCTGTGAGCTGACTGTGTCATAGACCCCGGCATGCAGAGGTCAAGGAGGCCATTGCACCATTGATAATTTCGCCAAGGTCTGCTGCCCCAACAAGGACAATGCAAAGGCATGCTACTTTCCCACTGGGAACCCGCAGCAAGGGTATTGCCAGCTTTGACCAACCAGAAGTGGGGGGATTGGATGAGATACTTCCGTCACTTGCAACACAACCCTCATTAGTAGTAGTAATTCATGGTTACCTTGCCGCCAGCCTCGGCCGGTGTTCCTTCACCACATGTAGCCAAGAACGTCAGAGCCAATACTTCTTCATGAACTCCACCCCTTCCTTGATCCACGGCACATCCATCCCACAATCGAGATCGAGCAAATGCGGCCCTGGCTCAACCGTATACTTGACCGGCACATCCGGCAGCACCTCCCTCATCGTCTCCACCACAAAATCCGCACCAGCCTTTGGAACCTACACCTGTCAGCCAGCCCCTCCATATTTTCCCCTAACCCACAAAACAAACCCCCTGAAAAGCGAGAGCCCAAAAAAAAACTCACTCACCAAATCATCATCCTCCCCCTGAATAACCCAAACCGCCGGAACCTCCCACCCACCCTCCCTCGCAACCCTCGTCGCCCCCGTAATCCCCAACCTCTCATCCCCACCCATCATCTCCCGATGCCTCCCCGTCGCACACATGGCCTCGACCAACTCCTTCCCCCGCGGCCACGGAGACGACACCCTCGTCGGCATCTCCCCCCTCCTCACCCTCTCCAGATACCCATCCACCACGGCCTCGGCTTCCGCGTTCCCGAGCTTACGCTGATTGTACGCCTCTGCGTCGGGGTACTGCGCGGGATACGCCGCGCCGACGGCCTTGATGCGCGCGTGCGCGTTGAAGAGGAGGCCGGCTTGGATGGAGAGGTATCCGCCTGCGGATTCGCCGACTGCGGCGATGCGGGATAGGTCTGGGGTTGGGAAGGGCGTGTCTGTGGATAAAGCGGAGCGCAGGGAGGAGGGGAAGGAGGTGTGCAGCCAGGTGAAGAAGGTGGAGACGTCGGCGAGGATGTCGGCGCCGCTGGATTCGGGGAGGAGGCGGTAGGCGGGGGAGATGACGATTGCGGGCGTGGTGGTTGCGAGGTCGATGATCCTGGGTTTTGGGGTGAGAAAGTGGGTTCGGTTCGTTGGATGGGGGAGGGGATGGTAGGTAATTACCACTGCGCGAAGAAGGAGGGGTCGGGGTTGGTCCCGACGATGAGGGCGCCGCCGTGGAAGTGCACGAGCACGGGGTAGGATTTGGAGGGGTCCGGGATGAGGGACTTGGGGATGAGAACGGCGGCTTCGAGGGGGATGCCGTCGATCGTCTGGTAGACGAGGTCGATGCGGTTGAAGTGGGCGGAGAAATCGACCAGCATTTTGGCGCGTGTTTTTGGGCAGTGTTAAGCTTGGAATATATGGATGTTAGTTGGTCGGAGATGGATCCGGAGATGAATGTGGAGGGTTGGTTGGTTTAGAGTTCTGAACGGCCGTTTTTCCGTTGGGCACATGTTTCGGGAAGCTGCATGTCGGGAAGGAGCGCCCAATTGAACGACCAGAGAACAGACGGGAATTGAGGGCAGGCGTTAATTGATGCATGCAACAGCCCCTATCGATTGGTAACCACCGCCTAAGGGCAAAATCCACCCTTCTTGTTGTCCGCATCATACCAACTTCACGATCCGCTCCCTGGCTGTGCGAAAAGCTGTCTGCGCCTCGGGTCCAAACAACCGGCCCACATCAACCCTCTCAAAGCCATCGAGCAAACGATCCACCCTTCTCAATAGCAATACTTGATATACCGTGTGGCGCGGAAGAAGATTGCCAAAGAAAAGAAATCCAACCTCAACATCATAATCCAACAGGACGAAGAGGGCGTAGATAAGCCCCCCAGACTGAATAGCCGCGGCGTCCTGCAAATCAGGATGCTCGATGGACGCCCAGCCGGCAGGAGTCTCCCGGGAGCCAGGAAGCGTGACCATTCGCCAACAATCCCGTCCAAAACGATGAGTGTGGCCGGAGATGCGTGCGGTGATATCTGTTTTTCCTCCTCCAGGAGCGGTCCAACATGGATCGGGTGCAGTCTCCCTGACAGGTAGAGCACAGCAAAATTCTCCTGGATGGCGGTGGCTCTCAACTGTCCTTGTTGGCTATTATCATGGCCATACGAGGCGACCACTAACTCGTCCGTCGCCTCAGCAGCAGTGCTGGAAATGTCAAGCGTGGCGGCATCGAGTTGGCCCACACAGCTTGGTGGTGTCATGACCACCTTCCTCACACGACATATCGACGCTGGAGACCATGAATACTTTCTGCCGTGATCCCAGTTAACCTGGGTGTAGATGAATGCCCATGACCAGGTCGGGAATGTGCTGAGCCTTTGGTGGGTACCTCGGGTGGATTGTTGCCAGAGCAGGCCATGCTCGATAGCCTAGAGCCAAACACCCGAGACGAACTTGTTCAGCTTGTTGTCTTCGTCAACGCTTTGCAGTGCGGCCTGAAACTCTCCTGCGACTCCGGACAGAGCGATGATGCGGTCCTCTGTGGGCTTGGTGAACTGTGTTCTCGAATATGCTTCCACTGCTCGTTCCCAAGCTGTTCGCAACGTGTTGGGCTTCATCTGGTAAAGGGTCCACCCCGCTTTCAGAGCCAGCTCGGCACTTTCATCAGTCAAAAATTGGTCAAGGCTCTTCACCGGCTCCCCCATTTCGGTTTGTGGGTGATTTTCCTGACACTGCAGGAACACCTCGGAGGAGGTGTAGCAGACGATGCGTCGGCTCATGAGCCACTCTTGGAACACCCAGCCACGGGTCAAGAGCTCGCTCTGACTGACCTGCTCGCGATACCGCCGCCTGATGCCATGGTCAAACGGGATAATGTAGTAGAATCCGTGCTGTTTGCCTAGACTGTCAAAATAGGGCAACTGTGCCAGGCGAAAGCTGGCGGGTCTGGTTTTTGCGCTGAACAAGCCGTCAGCGGCCCGTTCTGTAGACGCTGTTGCGGCAACGGTGAAACGGGATTGTTGATAGTAGCCCCCCATTCGCAGCGATTCGGATTTCCAATCGTCAAAGCTGTCTTGGATGATACAGAGACTGTCGATCCAGACGAACTCGATGTCCAGCTGCGCGGCAAGGTTGAATACGTCGCCAAAGATGTTGGGTAGCGCCTCGAAAGATGTCCCCGCTCGCCTCTCCGAGTAATTGCTACTAGTGGTTGCGCAAACAACAGTTTTCCCTTCCACCCATCTGTGGCTCACGCATATGTAAGCCCCCGTGCGGCCACCTGTTTCTTCCAGGCAGATGGTCACCCCTTGGCCGTCTCCGCCTTTGATGACCCGAATACAGCACGTTGGCAATGCCACCTCGCTCGAATCGAATGTTGTTGTCCTAGAGATTGTCTGCGAGCAGTGAACGTGTCCATCATTGCACTCTTTGAGCCAATCCCGGATACTCTGCACGAATTCTTGCGAGAGCTTGTAGTCCTTTTGGACGTATCTTCCCACAACATCGCGGCTTTGAGCGGCTGGTGAACCTACCCGAGGATAAGCACATGATCTGCACATGGCAACTGATTTGGGGGCAACCGCGAATCTAGACTTACCGTTGTCAGCAACGACATGGAACATCGTGGAGGCATCGTGTTCGTTTCCTCGAAGGAAATCAGAGACAAAGCCAGTTTCACTCCCTTTGGTGAAGCAGACAATCATCCGAATAACGTTTTGTGCGTCGGTACCTTTCGAGTCGTCCAATCGTTCTAACTTGAGGTGAAACCATGGAGGCGCCTGCGCTTCTCGGCTGCTCTGATCTGGGAGCGAGACGCTCTGTCCCAGCTCGGCCTCGATTGACTAGAGAAGGAGGAGGCAAAACGGGCATTTTTGCCCCGCACCTTCGACAATGCATCGGGCTGGGATACCACGTCACGGGTAAGTTCCTCGTCGGAAGCATTGTATATCGAATTTGCAGCATAAGGAACAAAGTTGAGGACTCGTCATCTTGATAATGTGGAGTCTTTCCGCATGCACCGAATTAGTAAGGGTGACGTACCTCCTGTCAGTGTGATCACGGGAATTGAGGCATCAAATCTGGAGCCCTAATCTCCTGAGCCCTTGACCTTCATGTGGCCTGTGCGTCGCCCGATAACCCAGGATGGGAAGCCGATAGGCGTTTTCCAAAGAAACTCATTGGCTCCAAGCCCGGATTGCTGCCTTGACTCGGACGTGAGGGGTGGGAAATTTTTTGAGCCGCCGAGTGACTTCCCCAACTGAGTTTCTCCACCGAGTTTCTCCACCGTCACTCCCACGTCTGCCTCATTGCTGAACACCATCGGCGCGATCACGGCTTGCGATGGCCGGCCAGCTTTTCCACCGACAACTTCTAAAGCCAGTCCGTGTCTGGCTATCGTGGCCGATGGCCCTTATTTTTTATAGTATCCTCCATTTGCAGATGGGCTTTTTTGCTAACTGGCATTGTGACGTTATTTCCCATCGCATCCATCTCATCTGTTAACCTCCCGGGCAAGGCATTTTTCTCGACAGCTTTCGCATTTTCCTTCATCGACTGGATCCCACATGCGTTATTAGCCGCCTCCAAATGCGTAGGACGGTCTACACGTGAGACGAATATCCTGGTTCTTGTCGCAATCACCACTCCATTGGTTTCAGTCGGGCTCTACATTGCGGCGTATCAACAGTTTGGAAAAAGCAGCACACTATCATCCGTAAACGCCGAAAGATACCAACAAGAAGACATTCGGCGACTGTTGGAAGTTACGATAGCGCTGTCAGCTACATTAGCAACGTTACAGATTTTAGACCTGTTATTCACTCATATTATCCCCAGCAGATAGATTGTTACGACCGGTACCTATACAGAGATAGGCAGGGACGCAGGGTTGGGGTTAGGTCAGGAGTCCCGGGTATGTTCGGGGTCACAGACCAATAGGTTAAGGTAAGGAGGGATAAGCACGGAAGCAAGTCCTCACAGACGGGGGGAGTTCACTGAGTCAACGGTCGCATGCAACTATAATACACTGTAGCACATAGAGTGACAATGCAGTAGTGCACAATTGAAGTTGGATCAATTGACAAAGCGAATACTTGCGTGAGGAACCAGAAGGATTCCTCATTCCACAAGTACGACGATAGCTATCTATACTACTGGGAAGTGAATGTAACTTGTACCCTGCTTGGTGAGGAGTGCTTGGTGGTCCACCAAGCACTTTCGGCCAAGCACCGTGAGCCTTGGCAACCCGAGCTGCTTGGTGGTTCTATCTCCCGGAATCACCAAGCACTCCGTGCCTAATACTGTCTTGCACTGTATTCACACTGTTGTGCATGTGCTAGTCTGCTTTCGGCGAGCCGGCCCCAGTGATGGCCAATGCGGGCCGTCACAATTACATTTAGTTTTAGCTGCGATTTGATCTGTATTAATGCGTGTGTTAGGCTTAAGTTCTCTGTATGTTTCTTAATACATGCTGTTACTAGCACTTTAGCGAAGTTAGCTATAACGAACTGAATATTTCTGCTACCTTTTATGCCGCGTATTTAGATGTCTGTGGCTAACTTATTAAAGGGAGGCGGCTTAGGTTTATCTCCAACGTGTTTGTTAGCATCGTATTAAGCGGCTACTAATTTCCCTGTTCAAGCTGTGTTTTCGGAGGTCGTGTTGAGTTGCTGCAGCACGGTGTCGTGGAGGTCGGCCATGGTGATGCCGAGGCTTTCGACGGAGGGCAAGCCCTCGCCCGGCGTAATTTGGACGTCGGAGGGGTTGAATAAGAGGCCATCCAGCTCATCGCGGACGATAAGAGGGGTGGTTGCGACGAGGTGGGCCAGGAGGGCCAGGATGGTGACTACGGTGTTGCCGAGGAACATACTGACGTTTATTGTTGTTGTGCTGTTGTTGTGAGAGAGAATGGTGGAGAATTTGCTGATTTCGGGAGCAGCAGGAAGTGTTATTTTATAGACGCCGCCGTCCATTATCAAGGACTCCAGCTCCGGCAGGGACAAAGCTCGACCTGCCGAGCTCTTTATGATTTCTTGTTGGGATCGTGATGCTTGTTTATTGAGCAGTGATATTAGCTGTTGGTCTCGGTTGGGGTAAGCCAAGCAGTCCGTGTGGTTTTCATCAACAAGGCGAGCCGAATGATTCCGCTCAGGGCCATCACCAACAGAAGCAGTGATGGGCCTCATGACTAGCAGAAAATTACGAGAACCAACAGAGAAAGGAGCTTGCAACATCTCCTCGGCACCCCTAGGGAGAATAACATTTCTGCTGCGCCTTAAACTAAGCTATTTACACAACTAACGCTACGAGCTAAACCTCAACTTATTTTGTGTAACCCCGACAGTAGACCACGCCAATCTGCATTGATATAGCTCGGACAACAAACCCTGTTATTCTCGGACTTGACCATCTCCCATATGGTACTAGTAATCCTCGGCGATTTCTTGGTAGGTTCAAGATGGGGACATTCACCTCGACCCCCTCCAGTCCATGCCTTCCAACCTCGAAATCCTCTGATCCAACTGCATCCTCTCCTCGTCGATTTGCTGAAGCTGTAGAATTCTCAACCGCTGAACGTCCAGCGCCTCTCATCGCGCCCGCAATGACTCCAGCTCGGCGACTGTTTGAGGTACTATAGCTGAAGTGTTAGCTTCGGGTACTTCAGAATGAGCTGGCGCATCATACTGCACCGGTGAGTTTCTCGCCGGGTCGTGCTAGGTAGGGGGAGTATTGGGCAATGGCAGTGGTAGTTCCGTCGGTGGTTGGTTTTGTCTTGGAGAAGAATCGATCTAGGGGTTGTTAGCACTTGTGGTTCGAGCTGAACGGAATGATCTACCTCTGGTGTTGCAGAGTGAGAAGTCACGCTGACGGGGAAGACGGGCTTCTCGGCCAGCTTAGGATCAACACTGGGGCTGGGGGTCCCCGACCTCCACCTGGATCTCAGCAGTATGCAAACGAGTGGACCGATGCCGTTTGAGGAAGAATACTATGAGGGCGATGCCCAGGAGTAAGACCGCAGCGTCCACGCCTGCTCCAATGCCGGCTTTGGCTCCCGTGGATAGACCAGTGGGACGGCCCTCGTTGACAGGCGGTCTGGTTGGTGATGGGAGTAAACCAGTTGGTCATATCGGATTACCGGTAGGTATAATTCCAGTAGGTGTCGAGGACACAAACTTCAAACCCAGCGTCAAGGGGCGAGTCTCCAAAATAGATAGGTCCGACGATTTCCATCGAATCTGTATCATTGCCCGAGAGCTGCTGGGCCAGGAGAAGGCGAACGACCAAAAATCCGCGCTACAGGTGAAACCACTTCCAACCATCATGTCAGCACTCTTTGTCCAAGTCCGCAAGGTAGGGAAGCAGATGAGCTTAGCTAACTTATAGTAGGCACGAACCTGGCAACACATTGCACAGCAGCCTCCCCAGCCGCCAGCGACGGTCCCTGGAAGGAATGAGTCCGCGTACAGCCAGAGGTGAACCCCGAAGGACATATCGCAGGTGAGGAGTAGCCAGCGTCTCCAGACCAGTACCGAGTCCACGCGGGAGGAAATCACGTCGTGGAAATTGCCGTGGTGATTCCAGGAATCGAAAAGATGCCGACACCGCAGGGGGGTGTCCACACTGTTGTGAGAGCTCCCGCAGGCGATGTCCGCGAAGGGCTAAAGGGGGAGGCTGTAGTCATCCTTAGAGCTTAGTACGGCGTGACGGACGGCTGAGACCGGATGGTTCTTGTGCTGATCAAGCTGAAACAGCAGTCATTAGACTGCGAAGACGATGGGAAAAGAAACAGAGCAGGACAAAATCTGGGATGCCAGAGCCTGATGCATGGTGGCCGGGAAATCGGCATCCCCAAAAAATCGATTGTGGCGTTTTCAGCTGAACATGCAGATGCAGCCTCGACGGCGAATCACAGTGTTGCACACGCGTCCGATGCACCCAGTCGTCGAGTGTCAAACCCCTCACCGGCCGAAATAGCTGGCTTGACTTGATGCGGAGATTGAACAGGGGCACTGCGCTGTTATCACTACCGACCTGGTAGGTGTGCAATGTCGTCAAAGTTGCATTGAGATGGCTGCAAACTCTGGCGAGGCTCCGAAAGTGGGTTACCATCTAACATGAAGATCAACTCCTAAGCACGCCCATCAACGGGGAACTTCCAAGCTTGCCACGCAATCCACACCTGCAGCCCCGACAGGCCAAGGGAGAGGATGCCAACAACAATGGAGATGGCCAATGCCAGCATGGCGATGAGAAAGGAATTGCTTTCCGATGCTCGCCATCTAACCCATCTTCCCAGATTGGTACGGGGCGGCCGGTTGTTCATCAGGCCGTGCAGGACGGCAAGTCTCTCGCCCCAGTACGTGTATGGGAAGCTGTCCGCCGTGCTCTGAAACATCTTGTAACCCTCGTGGATGCAAGATGAATGGTCAAAGCTGTGCCTTTTGACTAGTTGCTGCAACATGGTCATTGATCGGTCGTCGTCGTAACAGAAGAGGATGGATTGGAGAGAGTGGAGGGTCTCGGCTAGGAGTCTCGGGCTGAGAGTGCCGCTACATTTCACGTTAGTACCTGGGCCGGTATAGAAAGATTTTAGACTCGGAAGCCACGCACTGTTCAAGAGCGCTGGAAATGCCAGCGTCCTTCGCCGCCGGCCGTTCGCTCCACAGATCAAGGTGGGCCTTGAGATAGGCAGCATGATGGAACACGTAGACGACGCGGTTGCGAGGGTCGAAGAGCAGGTGGTTGGCGAGATTATCGGTGCCCTTGAATGAAATGTTCAGCCGGTCTCGTAACTTCCACGCCTTGAGCGCTTTCCTCTCCTCAATGACCATGGCTATGTGTTCCTGCCGCTCGGCCGACACTTGTGGGAAACATCGCGCCACGAAATCGACAAAGGCTTCGCCTTGGTTCCAGGACTTGCCAGTGGCGTAGAAGCTACCATCCGAGCCCCGAATGTTGGCATCCACCATATACATGGCTTGCACGGCGAGGTTCAGAACAAAGTCGATTTCGCCCTGCGAGCGGCCTGGTGGGAGCTGCTTTAGCAGCGCGCGACCTGCCGCCTCCGGGGTAAGGTTGGTGTTCGTTTTCAGAAGTTGTGCCGCCGTAAGAATCATGTCGTGATCGGTCGGCTGTCGTCCCGGGACCCGGGGGGGGCTGATTCCGAACTCAATGATATGACCGCCTGTTCCAAAATTGAAGAGTTCATCGTAAAGCCTGAAGTAGGCCGGGAAGTCTCCAGGCCGCCCCAACAGCGCCGCAGCGATCTTGCTGCGGTACTCAAAATTTGTCGACATGATAGCTATCCGGCTGATCTGTCTCAAGTTAGGTATATTCGATTGCTGCGTTAACTGATATGGAAGGCTCCAGGCTGAGGAAGGGATTTCCCCATGTTTTATGGCATTGCATCGGATGCCTCCAGGATCTGATTCGATAGACTAAGTCCTCGGAGGGTGGTGGTGTGGTTGGTACCCCGCACTTTCACTGCCACACTGGCTTGGCTTCCTCCGCAGCTGAAAGATCGACCGACTTTTCCTGTTGCTCCAATGCCAACTCAGAACCTCCCGTCTTCGCTGCCCATGTTTCCTCACAGCACCCGATTTCATGTCGACGCTCACAAGTCGGATAGCAATGATTGAAGTGGAGAGGAACATCCAATCCGCTTCCGTGACCAGCCTTCGCGGCTCATCACTCTCCTTTCTTGTTTTCGATGGCATCAAGCGGGGCGAGCACGGTCGGCGCGACGAGGACTTTGGGTTGCGAGTAGAAGTCCCGACTCTTTGCCAGCAAGAGACTGCGGAGCAGAACGATCCCAGAAGCGACAGTCCGACCTTGCCGATAATACCGACGCCAGCCTTCGCAAGCGCAGCGGAGGACGACACGACACTGGGGAAGGCACCAGCTCGCTCCGAGTCCGCTGTGGATGACGCTTACAACGTAGCCTTTCCGATCCCCGGAAAGAGCAACGGCGAGAAGCGCTATCCCAACGCCAAGGTCGAGTCCAAGACGTGGAGTCAAAAGCACTACAATGAGCGATTCGCATTTGTCGCGGGCGAGATGAACAGGGCCGTCAACTCGCATCCCGATCTCCGAGAAAGGTCTCGTTCCGTCAGCTACGCCCACGAAATGGTCGGCACCTCTCCCGGGACCGCCAGACCTTGCATCATCGTCTTCTGCGTCAAGGAAGACTTCAAAAGCTTGCGGGCCTTGTTCAACAACCGCGTCAAGAACCAGTTGTACTGTCGCGCCAACAAGAGGCCGCTTTCACTCGGCCTTTTCCGCGGACGTAGCCAAAGCGAGACGCCGCCCGTGCCGCCGTTTGAGTTGATCTACTACCGCACCAACTACGACCCCGTGGCTCGGAAAGCCAGCGAGATACCCATCATCACCGGGACCAGTGCTAATGACCTAACTTGGTGCGGGGGCGTGATTCGAGTCGGATCGCGGACGGCCACGCTCGGCTTGACGATACAAATCGACGGCTTCTACGGCATCCTGACGGTCGATCATCTATTTCCTGCGTCGGCACCGTCGCTTCCCGAGGCGAACGGCCGCCAGGTACCGCAGGAAGCAGAGACTGTTGACGAACCGAAACAAACGTTGCTCGAGCACACGTCGGATACAGATGAGCTCGGTGAGCTGTGGCTTGATGCTGGCGACGTATATCTGGAAGACGATAACTCCTTCGACGACGATGATTACCTGGACGATGACGGCCTCGATCAGCACCAAGCCGCCCTTGCGCATGGACCACAAGAAAGGGTCGAGGCCATGGCTGAGGACAACAAAGCCGACGACCTGCTGACACAGGAGTGGGAGAGCATCCCACCACACCACAATCTCGACGATAAGCAGGCCTACTTGGACTGGTCCTTGGTGAAGCCCTCACGCGGTCCACCCCAGCGCGCCAATTTGTTCTTTCCTGCGGGGGAATCTGACTCGGCCGCCGTAGTGATCGAGGCATGTGCAAGTGAGCCCTTGTCCCATCGCGCACCCGTCTACATGCTCTCCGGTGTTCGTGGTCTGCTATCAGGCCACATCTTGAAATCCTCGGCAATGATTGGCTCAGGGCCTGGGAGGGAGCTTTGCGAGGTCTGGACGGTGATTCTCGATCACCCATCGCGTAGGTTCCTCGATCACGGCGAAATACCGGTATGCGGACGCGACGTTGACATTCGAGTTCTTAGGTATTTTGGAGGGCGAATGTGGCTCGCTCGTCATTGACCAGATGACGCACAAGGTTTACGGTCATGTTGTGGCTGCTGGACCTTGTGGACACACCTACGTTGTTCCCCTGGTGCATGTGTTTGCGCAAATCAAGACGTCCTTTGGGGCTGACGAGGTCACGATCTATGGCCCTCCGGCGGCCCCACCGATGGAGGACGTCGCAGCGCCGCCACTCCAGCAGGCGTCGAGCGAGGAGGTTATGAATGCTTCCCAGTGGAAGCCTGCTAGAAGGGAGAGACGCTGGTCAGGAGCGACAAACGCCTCTCGCTGGTCGGCGACAAGTGTGTCTGACAGGAGCTATCGGAGTGGGAAGTCGAGGTTCTGGTCAGACTCGTCGACTGTATCAAGCGCCTACGAATTGGAGGAATGTGCTGTGAACGTAGCGGACGAACTTGATCCATCTGAAACCTTTAGCCCGCCGGAGCGGGTGGTCCGCCACATTTGTCACTGCTGTCCAAGAGCGCCACAACAATTTGAGACGGTTGACAAACTGAGGTAAGTCTCCATTGTAACACGTGCATGTGGAAGCTGACTTTGAGAAGGGAACACGAAGCCACGAAGCCCTATCCTTGCCTTCGCTGCAAGCGGCGTTTCAAGGTCGCTGCCGAACTGGACCGGCACATGAGAGCAGTTCACATCAGATCCCACTACTGGACCTGCGCCGCGATACAGAGCCCCCTCGATGCCTTCTGCCAGGAAGTCTTCGATGATGAGCCGATTCGAATATATGATATTTGCGGACTTTGCGGGGGCGGATTTCTGCAGCTCGGTTCGTCTCCGGGCGGACAGAAAGAAGACAGAGAGAAGAGTCTAGCCGAGCATCTGCGGCTCGCGCATCATTGCGGAGAATGCAACAAAGGAAAAGAGTTTTACCGGGTGGACAATTTCAGGCAGCACTTGAAGACTGCACATGTAGCTAGGCAAGGGAAGTGGTTGAAGCATTACGAGGATCGATGCCGGGTAACGCCGCAGGGTTGAAAGAGTGCATGTGGAAGGCAGTTTAGGTTGGCTGGCTGGGTCAGGCTAATTTGATGGCTTTTTGGATACTTGCGGTAAATACATGGAAGTCAGTCGAGAGGTTCTTAATATGCCATTGTCCCTTCCAGAATCAGCACATTAACGAAACCGCCTGCAAAGTGCTCCTGAAGACGCCAAGAACTCCTGTGAAGGCGTTAACGATATCGTTATATTCAGTGATCTTACAGCATATGTAAAGGTCAATTAGCTTCACATAGGCCTTAAGTACATAGTAAAGGTAGTGATACTCTGTAGTCAGCCTTGTTTTTAGCAGCTAAGACGCTTAGCGTGTTATAAGTAAAGCCAGTTTAAAGTAAAGAAAAAGTAGCGGCAATAGTAGTAAAAGCCATTATATATATTATGTTTATCTGGTAAAGGTCGCAGTGCTTATGTTATAACCGTCACCTATATAGAGATAGGCAGGGACGCAGAGTTAGGGTTAGGTCGGGAGTTCCGGATATATTTAAGGTTATAAACCAAAGGGATATAGATAAAAAGAAATAAATACGGAAGTAAGTCCTTATAAACAAGTAATTTATTAAGTTAACATTCGTATATAATTATAATATATTATAATATATAATGTAATAATATAATATTATATAATTAAAGTTAGTTTAATTAATAAAGTAAATACTTACGTAAGGAACTAAATGGATTTTTTACTTTATAAATACGTGAATAATTATTTATATTACTAAAAAGTAAATATAACTTATACTGTAATTACTGTACTTACTTTACTTACCTTAAAAGCAGGGTAATTAAGATGATTAACTATGTTTTAGCGTTTATCGTAATTACTGTAAAGTCTAGATAATTAAGGTGATTATACAGTGTTTTTACAGTACATGTACGGGTTTTAGACACTGTGGCGCTTATGGGAATACGTTGGTCTGATCCGACCGTAATAGTGGCCTGTAGGTCGTCACAGCTTAATTTTAGCGTTATTTTAAACAATGTACATTAAATTAACTTAGAATTATCGCTTGTCGATTAGACTTACCTAGGTTATGGTATCACGGATAATTTTAAAAAGGCGACAGCTAGGCTCGATCAGCAAGCTAGTCCGAAGCCTTGCCCACTGTAACGGGCAAGGTAGTGTGTTGCAACTAGCTAGACCTATTCAACGAAGACGCAGAACATGAGGAAAAGAAAGAAAGAGAGGAGAGGCCTCGTGAGAGGCCTCTTTCATATATACATGACCTCATTGTTTCGACCCGAGGGAGATAGAAGATTCCAGAGACGTCGCATGCCTCGCTAAGGTTTAGTGTTGTGGTCTGTGTGCGCACATCGGCATTTCTGGGAATGGCTTCGTTCGAGGGTCAGGGGGTGGTTGCCGGTGGGGCTCCGCCCCACCTCCGGCCCCGCGGGCCCGGCGCCACGGCCGAGAGTCGCCGAGGCTGCACCAGGGCTCAGCCCGTCACACTTTATAAGTATAATAACCAGCTTTAAAAAATAGATAAACAGATAAGTCTGACATCACTTCTGTAAAGTAGAAGAATTAAAGCGCAAAGTGGTAAATGTAGTAGCAGTACAAAATATATATAGAAAATATTTAAACGCTGAGAGACGAATTTTCACAAGGGAGATAATCTTACTCAGATAGCTATTTAAGTAAGAGGTGGAGAAAGTGGGGAAGTGACAAAGCCTGGAGCAAAACATCCGGTACTTATTCTATAAGAGTAATGACGTTACATTCTAAGGTTTTATTTGCATATACAAGTCATTTAGTGACTTATGTGACGGGCTGAGCCCTGGTGCAGCCTCGGCGACTCTCGGCCGTGGCGCCGGGCCCGCGGGGCCGGAGGTGGGGCGGAGCCCCACCGGCAACCACCCCCTGACCCTCGAACGAAGCCATTCCCAGAAATGCCGATATGCGCACACAGACCACAACACTAAACCTTAGCGAGGCATACGACGTCTCTGGAATCTTCTATCTCCCTCGGGTCGAAACAATAAGGTCATATATATATAAAAAAGGCCTCTCACAAGGCCTCTCCTCTCTTTCTTTCTTTTCCTCATATTCTGCGTCTTTATTAAATAGGTCTAGCTAGTTGTAACACACTACCTTACCCGTTACATTACGCAGAACATCCCTCCTCTAAAGTCGTTAAAGTTAACGCGAGTTCCAGTACAGATTTAACCGCAGTGTACGAATTACACTATTAAAAGAGAGACCTATAACTTTTAGCGACCTTTCGGGATCACTACCACACGGGATAGCTATAAAAGGCCAGATTAGGAGCCCTTCAGTGGCTCAAATGCTCACCCAGTTAGCGGAGCAGTTTGCGAATTTCCGACAGGAACAGATAAAAGAGAGAGAACAGTTCGCCCAGCAGTTAGCCGAACTAAGAACGAACCAGGCGCGACACCAAGTACACACGTAAGTGGAAAAAGGGCAGCGCCCCTCCGATTAAAGTAACGACACCCCATTATACATTATCCCGCCGATAACGGAAGGCACCCCGGCACCTAAAAACCCCTCTATAACAATAATTACCACAAATAACACTAGCATTAAAAAAAAGCTTACCCTCTCCAACCCCCCTTGCTTTACCGGCCTAAGACGGAAGTTCCGCACTTAAGAGCTCGAAATGCGAAGCAAACTACAAGTCGACGGCCCAACTATTAGTCCCACCCTCGACTAGTTCACTTACATTTACTCAAGGCTAGACAACACACCGTAAGCCTTAGCAGCCACCTTTTTCGCACATAGAGGGTCGAACCAAGCTTACGACCCTAAGGATTTCCTCACCTACCTAATAACCTGTTACGGCAACCCAAACGCAGAGTAAAAGGCCCTGGGGAGGCTGGAGTCTATAACGTAAGGTAATTAGGAGAGTCTCGCCACGTTTATCCCTAGGTTCAAAAAGGAGTTAGCTGATAGTGGCGGCGCCGCATAAAGCAATGCCGTAAAGATCAACTATCTAAAGCGTACCTTTAACGATACCTTAAAAACAGAGCTTACCGGCCAGTTAAGTATGCCACGCGATTACCACAGCTTTATCAACGCCCTACACAACCTAGACGCTAACCTTAAGGAGCTACGGTACCACTTTCGCAGGAAGAAAATTAAAGGCAAGGCTATATTGCCTTTTTCCGATCGAAAAGGGGTAACTTCAGGAACCCAGCCGACCAATGCTAATGCCGCAGAGGAAGAGATGGATTAGGAACCCACAAGGATCAGTCAGGCCATTCATAAGGCAAACCAGGAGTTAAGAGGGAAACGAGCTAAGTGGGTAGACCAAAGCGAACTCAACCACCGTAAGGAGGAAAGACGCTGCCTAAAGTGCGGCAGAACTGGGTGTAAGATAAATAAGTGCCCCCTCTTGCCACCAAGGCGACCACAACAGCCAGGGATCGGTGTTAAGAGGTTAAAGCCCGTGACGAAAGCCAAGGTCGAGGATAAAGACGAAGATTTAAACCAGTTATCCGATCAAAGCGAGGAGTTAAAAGAGTAATCCCTGATAAAAGTCGTCACCAAGGGCACCTAAAGGCTAAGAAGGACTGGCAAAAAATGAAGAAGAAAATAAACGGCAGACCCTTTTACATTAATTTTAGAATAAATAGGAACCATTACACCAAAGCTTTTATAGACAGTGGATGTCTGTGTTACACCTCTATCAGCCAGAGATTCGCCAGGAAACTCCGCCTCCCACGTATCCCGATCACACCAAGGGACTTTACACAGGTTAACATCACAGTGAAAAAGGCTATAACCCACGTAGCTTACGCCGATATAGATATCAATAGCCACAAAAGAGAGAGGGTTTTCTTCTATATCATACCGGGTCAGAAAGACAATGTGATATTAAGAAGGCCATAGATAAATTTTAAGAAGGTTACAGTCTCCCCCTATAAATGTAACGGGCTGTGCCCGTAAGGGCCTCGGTGACCCTCGGCCGTGTGGATACCCCTGAGTCAAGCTATTCCCAGATTGATGCCTTGGCAGAGCACCTACTACCACAACACATCTAGAACCTTCTGTTCACAGCACCACCGTCATGTATATTAGGAAGCACCTCCTTCGACCTTCGTTTACTTCCTTCTTTCCTCCTCACTCAAGGATTCTCGTAGTAGAGGTAGCACCAATTGCAACACATTGCTGCATCCCGTTACACTGGTGAAATAAACCGGGTACACTACACCTACGTGGGAGCCTTTAAACAATTTTAAAGAAACAGAAGCCCTGGATAGGTTTAAGGCTAAGTACGGAAAGGTATCCCCCTGATCAGAGGGGGAGGAGGGGGGTAATTATGACGGGCTAAGCCCTAGTGCAGCCTCGGCGACTCTCGGCCGTGGCGCCGGGCCCGCGGGGCCGGAGGTGGGGCGGAGCCCCACCGGTAACCACCCCCTAACCCTCGAACGAAGCCATTCCCAGAAATGCCGATGTGCGCACACAGACCATAACACTAAACCTTAGCGAGGTATACGACGTCTCTGGAATCTTCTATCTCCCTCGGGTCGAAATAATAAGGTCATGTATATATGAAAGAGGCCTCTCACGAGGCCTCTCCTCTCCTCTCCTCTCTTTCTTTCTTTTCCTCATGTTCTGCGTCTTCGTTGAATAGGTCTAGCTAGTTGCAACACACTACCTTGCCCGTTACAATAACAGGATATTGAGAGGCTCAGTAGTGCTTTAGAGCATATAAGCCCAAATCCACCTGGTTAAGTGGGTCAATGTACGTAGTACAAGAAGGCCTGGTTGCGCAAGTGGTATCCTCATTCCAGGGGCCACCCTTATTCCAGCCCGCTCAGGACCCGCTGAGGACGGCGGGCTGTGCTGCGGACGGATTTGTGGCGATGTACCAAATGGGGTGCGCCGTAAAAGACAGCCAATCAGCTCGCTGAGGGAACCCGAGGTGCAGCAATTTGCTGTTGAGTCAGACACCCACATGTATATTTCAGAGAAAGATTCTAACCTTGATGGTGCAAAGTCCTCTGCAAAAAGCTTTGCTTCGCACCATCGAAATGACCCCACACGAAGTCCCTGCTGTCCCGATCCCCAACGACGCCGCGGCCTCGGTTGTCCCCGCTCCCGACCCAGACTCGAGCTCCGATTCCGACTCCGACACATCCTCCCTCGAAGAATGGGAATACAACAACAAAGACAAACCCATCGAAAAATTCTCACCCGCCATCTCCGCCATCATCACGGCAACACGCAACGCCTTTTCCTCCAGCCCATCCCTCCCAGCAAACCCCACACCCGAACAATTCACCACCTTCCAATCCTACTGGCACTCCGTCTTCACCTCCCTCCTGGACGCAATAACCACCGACCCCACCATCCCCGAGTTCCTCACCGAACCCCCCGTCAAGCAGTTCGCCATCAACCTCTTCACCCAGGACCCAAACTGCGAGCTGACATGCCCTTGCTGCCTCCCCATCGTCGAGCCGAGCATCCTCGTAGAAAACACCCAGGGCGTGACAAAAGGGGACCTGGTCGTTGCGATGCGTGACTACTTGTACGGGGAGGAAGCTCCCGGGGTCTACGAGGACGAGAGTTGGGAGCCGATGAAAGGGGCTTTGGTGTACGGTAGGGATTGGATGAGTCAGGGGAGGGATGCAAACGGGGATGTGCGGGTGCACTATGCAAAGTGTCCGAAGGTGTGGGTGTATTGTGTTGACAGTGGTGCGTTTTGGGAGCGGAGCGAGAAGGAGAGGGAGAGGTGGGAGAAATTTGAGGAGAGGGAGGCCAAGGCTGCGGAGGAAAGAGAGATAGATGGTCAATAAGGTGAGTGGGGGAGATGTCACGGTCGACTTTGGAAGTAGCAGGAAGGCTAACCGGTTGAAACGGTTCAGTGAGTGTTCTTCGAGGCGGCTGAGGAGGGTCGAAAGGGTTGGTCGGGTACGGGGGTTTCGCTGGAAGACAAGGTATCGTTCCAGTTCCAGACGGTGGGTTCGTCGAAGGTGGCGAAATTGAGCATTAGCTACCTAGGTAACTTGGTAGCTGGATGCGAAGCCCAGTGGATCAATTCAATGCGTTATTCTCTGTGCGAAGTCTGAGTACCTGCTCAATGTGCCTGTTACGAAAATCTCGGTGCCTTCCTAGAGAATAGATAATACCTCAAACCAGGCTTGCTTTTTCTCACCTAGAGGACCTTGATTCGAACCCTTCAATGCCCTTGATCAGGAACCGTAGACAAAACGCCCAGTTTGAACCTCGCTCGGCATGCCTGCCGCCTTCAGGGCTTTCTCAACAACATCAACCAACACGAGATCGGTTCCTGGAGCCCCAATGACAGATGCGGCGATGGGAAGAGGCTCGCGTCTGCACGTCAAATGCGAGTGTTGCACGATTTCGCCCACTGTCACCCCGTCACTCGTCAGCATGTCCACACAATTATGAGCGCTCCAAGCCTGAGGGCTTCAAAGGGCGGGATTACCGATTGCCGTGACCTCGGGGGCCTTCATCATCGGCGACATATTGAGCGATGAGTACCCGCTCAGGATATAGTAGGGTCTAGTGAGTCAGTATTACCCTGTAGATGGCGAGGCCGCTTGTGATGACACCCTTGGGGTATGGAGGGAAACGCACGGGAGTTCAAACTTCTCTTTCCCTTTTGGATCGGCAAGACCATGATCATGATGCAATTGTCAGAGCCAGCTTTGAAGACGCTGTAGAGAAGCCACTCGCGGTAGATTTCGGAGCGGCGCCAGTAGAAATCGCGTTCGTTCTTGTAAGTCATCTTCGCACCGCACCTGAGTAGGAAGTTAGCAGCGCCCTCAAGCCGTCTCTTTTGCGTCTAGAACCACGTACCACCGCCCCAACATGGCCCAGTGACCGAAGGGAGACTTGCGGAACTTCTCCTGATACTCCATGCAGAAAGACTGATGGGCGTGATAAGCGTCATAGTAGTAGGGATAGCTTCCAGTCTAAGCCCGGGTCAGCAAGCGGCTCGCCACAGCGTGCATCGGTTGCCTACCAGCTCGAGATACTCAGCCAGGTCATCGTTATCCGGTCCGTCAGGTTGATCAGTTTTCCACTGCTGGGCCAACGAAATCTCAGTCCTGGTGACGTCCAAGACGCGCTCGAGTCCCTCAACAAAGCTATTGAGCAGCTCACTTCGTAGGGCGGATTGAGAAGCATCCATTGGATTGGGCGGGCTTTATGCCACTTCCATTGGCTAAACTGACGTTAGTGCCTGGCTTGGGAATATTGACCTTCATGGAGCAGACCACCTACTGTCCGAACCAATCGAAAAGTCCAGCCAGTCGTACGAAGCAATGCCTGCAGCGCTCTTGTGGCCGGCGATGTCGATGTTGTCCTTGACCGTGATGCGGGCTCCGTCGATGGGACGCGACTTGGACGGCTTGAAGTAGCAGCGCGAAGGCACAATGACTCTCTGGTTTTTACTCATCTTCCACGCTCATCGGGTGAGGGCTTGAACGCACACATGAGGGTTGCATTGAAATCGCGGTAGACTCTCCACGGTTGTATACGGTGTCGTAGGCCTGCTTTGTGAGGAGGGGCCCAGGGTTACGAATCGTTCTTTATCTTCTCGTTACACTTGATTACGAGACTTTATTTGATGAATCTTGGCCGTCATGTGACTAAAATGAACACAAGATAAAATAAAAAAAACACACACGCCACAAGCCCCGGCATTATGAAATAAAAAGGGGTATTAAGTGGAGAAACAGGAAAAGTTAAATCTAAGCTCTAATCGCAGGTGGCTTATTTTATACTTTTCGGACGTACTAACGTTAACTTTATGAAGGCTAATAATTAAAAACCCTTAAAGTATAAAACCACCTTTTATTACTTTCATCTTTTTCCTCTTCTGTATAATAATATTATATACACACACATATATATATGTACATATACACACGTATATATCCCTTTATTATACTTATTAAAATTCTTATTATCGTCGTTAATAAAATATCGATTTTCCGCTCTTCTATTGTAACGGGCAAGGTAGTGTGTTGCAACTAGCTAGACCTATTCAACGAAGACGCAGAACATGAAGAAAAGAAAGAAGGAGAGAAGAGGCCTCGTGAGAGGCCTCTTTCATATATACATGACCTCATTGTTTCGACCCGAGGGAGATAGAAGATTCCAGAGACGTCGCATGCCTCGCTAAGGTTTAGTGTTGTGGTCTGTGTGCGCACATCGGCATTTCTGGGAATGGCTTCGTTCGAGGGTCAGGGGGTGGTTGCCGGTGGGGCTCCGCCCCACCTCCGGCCCCGCGGGCCCGGCGCCACGGCCGAGAGTCGCCGAGGCTGCACCAGGGCTCAGCCCGTCACATCTATAATTAAATGTAACGAGAAGATAACGATTTATAACCCTTAGCCTTTACTTATAAAGTAGGCTTATAACGTTATTTATAACAGTAATACCTTTAACGTATTACTTTTCAGGTATACGTTTATAATAAAAAAGCTTTAATTACTTTTTAATAACCTTAATAAAATTATAGTATTTATCTCTACTTTTATTACCTTTACAGATTACGAGTTAAACCTTTTATAAAAGCTGGGGGAGGGTTTTAAATTGTGGATCAAATTTGACCTAAGTGTAACTAAAAATATAGTGAAAAAATAAAACTAAGGGTGTATTATGTAACGTAGGTGTTATAGATATAAAGGGCTGGAAAAGAAAACAATATATATATGATAAAATGAAGTTCCTAAAGGACTTAATTACGAGGGCTTGGATTTAACTTTTTCTGTTTCTCCACTTGAAACCCCTTTTTGTTTTGCAACGCCGGGGCTTATGGCGTATGTGTTTTTTTTTATCCTGTGTTTATTTTGGTCACATAAGGGCTAAGATTCATTAAATAAAGAGTCTCCGGGGTTGCCATGTCTTGCCCCTCGTCGATATATAGGGCCCGTTTGGCACCGGAGCGGCGACGGACTGTGTATAGGTACCGGTCGTAACACGGACGGGTTGACGAGCGTGTAGCTCTTTGTGTTCCATGCCTCGATCTCCTCCTTGGCGCCACGCTCCAGCTCGAACTCGTCGGGGCTGGCCCCGTAAAAGACAATGTTACGGCAGAACTCGGGCTGGAATACGTCGTCTTTATCGAGGACATTGGTGCGGAAATTGCGGAGGTCGGCCTGTGAGACCTTGTTGCCTGGCTGCACCGAGTAGACGAGAGCGAGCACGACCGCCTTGCTCTCTGGGAAGCCAAGGAGATTCTGAAACAGTCAGCACAACCCGACAAGCAAGCGACCATCTGCGGGGCACTGACCTCGGAGCAAGGGATCAGGAAATACTCGACCTCGCCGACGGTGACGACGAGCTCTACCTCAGCCTTCGAGGGGATCGGACCGGGTGGCAGCCGCATTGTGTTGGTTGCTGCTTTGTGCACAGGGATTTTGATACGTATGATGAAGGGGTGTGTGTGTGTGTGTGATTTTGTTGTGAAGAGGAGGAAGAGGATGGAGGTGATGGTAGAGAGGTGGTTTTATACTTTGAGAGGGTTTTGATCGTTGGCTTTTAAAAGGTTGACGTCGGTACGCCCAAAATCAAGGTATAAAATAAGCCACCTGCGATCAGCGCTTGGATTTGACTTTTTCTGTTTCTCCGCTTAATACCCCTGTTTGTTCTGCAACGTCGGGGCTGTTGGCTGGAAGAAAAGGCACCAACAGTTGCTGTCGGACAGGCTGCGACTGCCTACTTGGCATATCATGAGGAAATCATCTGGTTGATTTAGTCCGATGACGGCTCCTGTCCCCTCGTGTGTGGAGCTTACGTCGCCAACAGTGTAAGACTAGCACTGTCCGGTACGACCGTTTTCACGTCAGCTGTGAGGCCGCTTGAATGAGGTTCTCATCATCACCAGAAACTTTCATCCAAGGGCCACCGCACCGCCAGCAATCACAATACTCTCATGAAGCCCACATTAATCTGCGCTTCTAGTACTGTGGGTCGCCTGCGTCTTCGCTCTTCTATGGTGCCTGACTTTCGCCTTCACTTTTACCACTTCTTTACCAAGCTCTCCTTGACTTCCACCGTCGAAAATGGACCAACTTGCCCCAGACCACTTCGTCACTAGCATCCAGTTCCCAGAACATGATTAACAAGACGTCTACCACCCCATCGACCCAACCAACCCCACCATCTCCCTTTCGGGCAAGATCACCATCATCACGGGCGCGGGCCGCGGCATCGGCTCCCAAGACATCGTACACCCGCCTTCGCCCACGCCGGCCCCCGCGGCCGCTTCCTCGTCGGCCGCGACCTCGCCGCCCTCCGCGCCGCCAAGCGCTCCGTCCACGCCATTAACCCCATCATCCAAACTCTCGCCGTGGTGACTGACATCTCCTCAGCGGCCGCCGTCACCGCCCTCTTCGCCACCATCGCAACCACCTTTGACGGTTCCGCCGCCACCATCCTCATCAACAACGCTGACTTCCTCTCGGGCGACAGCGCCGCGCCCATGCACGCGCAGGACCCGCACGCTGGTGTCTCAACTTCGAGGTCAACACCAATGTCGCCTTCGTCGTCGTGTCCAGTTTCCTCTCGGCGCTGCCCGATCCGGCGTCCACCCCCCCCATCATAGTCAACCTCGTCTCGGCGCCGCGTGGCTGGTGTATTCGTTCTTGTCGGGCTACTCGCTCAGCAAGCTCGCGGGCTTGCAGCTGATGAACTTTGTGGCAACAGCGTACCCGCAAGTCACGGCCGTGGCGCTGCATCCGGGGTTGGTGGACACGGACATGTTTGACGAGGCGTTTAGGAGCTTTGATCTGGATTCGCCGGCGCTGGTTAGCGGGGTGACGGTGTGGTTAGCGGCGGGGTCGGAGAGGGCCAAGTTTCTGAGCGGGGGGCGGTGGTGGCAAATTGGAGCGTGGAGGATCTGGGGGAGAGGAAGGAGGAGATTGTCACGGGGGAGCTTTTGAAGATGAAGTTGAATGGGAAGCTTGGGAAGGACCAGTTCAGTGAGGAATCGACATGGACTAGGTGACCTAAATCTATTGGGTAATTCAGCGTCGACACTAGTATAAATTACTAGTGATTCAGCCCACACACTGAAAGGAGCTTAAATTCAGCTATATAGGCAGACTTGGAATCACAATGTATTAATGGCGAGATATTAAGCGAACATGGCATAAAAATGGGCCGGTACCTGTAATCTAAATTAAATGTATCTCCTGGAGTCCCGTATCAGCGAGGTCTGGATCTTCTCCTCTTGCCTCAGTGATTGCCTCGCCATCCATATAGCCTACGACGTTTAGAAATGTCAGCAAATTCGGTGCTCCTGTAAAGTACCACTACTTTGGTATCAAGTAAATATGGTCTTGACTTACCCTCAACATATACAGACTCATGAAACGTGAACTTCATCTCTTCTTCCTTCCCAGTACTACGTAGCCGAATCGGCATCCGTGAACCCCCGATGATCGCGATGTAGTCTCCAACTTGTGCATCTACAGGACCAAGGCCCATTCGGCCGTATTCGGTGACGAAAAAAACACTACTCTTTGCAAGCAGCTCGATCCATCCGAGTCGGGCCCCCTCATGATCATCGCTGAGGCCTTCCGAATTTTGGAAAAGCAGCAATGAGTACTCCTTTTCAACTTCCAGGTCGTGTCTGCGCCATGGTTGCTGGGGGTCATCAAGGTCCTGTCCAACACCACCGCTGACTGTGCGAATAAAGGCCATCTTAACGTTGGCAGAATCGTATTTTGTGTTGTAACAAGGGGCGTCGTCGTTGAAAGCTCCTTGGTCGTAGAAATCCTGATACAGCTCTAGCGATTGTGCGAGGGTGGTGATGGTTGGTTTATAACGGCTCTGGTTGTCTGGGGTTTCCTCCCAGATGTCCCCGACGGCAATTATCTGATCCGCTATGAGCCCGGTAAGGACGAGTGTATGTCCTGATTGGCGTATAATACCAAATGGTAAATCAGCCGACGCATCAAACAGGTCCCAGTGCAAGCTGAGAAATGTGGGCATATATCCTCGTCTTCCAGTTGGTGCTGGGTGGCCGTACTCAAGTGGTTCATGCTGGTGCCGAAAGTCTGGCAACCATGAGGGAAGATCGAGTGCTTCATGGTTAGCTAACTGAAGAAGCTGGGCCGAACCGACGTGTCTCATGAACTTGAACGCAAAGTCGGCAAAAACCTCCGCTACGTCTTTCGTGTAATCCGGCACGATACCAATATCCTCTTTGAGGATGCCGAGGAGTCCGTATACGTAGTCGTGATCAACTGACGCCTGAACGCGAAAGAAGCCGTTAAGTTGCGGCGGGTTAGCCGCTCGCTGGGGGTCGATGAATTTGATGAGAGCATCGCTGACAGCTGCTGTCTCGGAGAGCACGATGTTGGTGAATTCATTGAATGTTCCAAGCGATATTCGGCGCCTTGAAATTGCTTGGCATCGATCGGTGTACTTCGTGATGAAGCTTAGTCCGCCAGGCTCTGGCCCTTCGAATTTGCCAAATGGACCGATTTCGAAATTTCCGCAATGAATTGTTGTTGATCGGGCGAGGAAGATCTCTTGAGTGACCCAGCGCCGGTGCCAGTATGGGTTGCGAAATATCTCTCCCAAGGCTAGGAAGTACGCAGCGGTGCCAAACTCCTCTGGGAGTTCGTCTAGGTTAACATCCACAGTAGGACGTCTCATGATGTGGCGTAAGAATTTAAAGCCCATTTCCATGTTGGGAGTAGCGGGCCCTATCCAGACCTTTACCGTCGTAGCCAAGGAATAGACGAGTGTCATCATGCGGACTTGATAGCTTCGCTCTTGGATATCGTCCTGGTTGATGCAGATAGCATCAATCCATATGCGCACAGCCGAGTCTGGAGATCGGAATTGTCGAAGAGCCTCCCACAGATTCTTGCCAACTGGGAACTGTTGTCCGCATAACAGTATGTTCTCAGTACCACTGAGACCAGCCCAGCAGTAGGAGAGAGCGGCGTACCGGACAGGCGTAAGGAGTGATGCGACCTCAAGATCAACCCCGATAGGGGCGGATTCGTCGGTGTTCGGGATGATCGTGGCGATTCTAATGTGCCACAAGGACGGTTCCAGGGGCGAGTAAATCTGAGAAGGGAGGGCTAGGGGCATCTCGGCGGCCATCTCTTCGTTGCTTTGCTGCACAGTGATGGTGAAGGTCAGCCGTACATGTCGTGAAGCCCCAGAGCCTGGACACCTTGTTGATGCGGGGGGTGGAAGAAGAAACCAAGCCCCCTTTATATTTGGGGAGGGGAATTGTGCTTTTCCATTGGCGGAGCGGTCACGATCCCCAAGCCCTGAAACACCAAGCGCCAGCCACTCTGTGCTATGAGTGGCCGGGCTCCAACTTCGACACATTGCTCACTGCAGTTGACGTGGGCATTTGAACGTACCAGTACGGAAGTAGGATTCAAAAGTCCTGCGCAACGCCAAGCCAGCCACGCCCCGCTTATTCAATTTTACCCTACCCCTTAGCTCACCCCAGCTCAGGATTAAGGACGAAAAAGGAAATTTCGTGTGCCCAGATTCGTCGCATGAAACCAGGCTGTTTCCAGGGTTGTGCGAGCCATCTTGGCACTAACTCCCTGCAAATTCCCTCCCTGCCGCTTTGGATGATCTGGGTTGTTTTGCTCTTGTAGTTCCTCGACGGTAAAATTGCACAAGGGGCACTCGTTCCATCCTCGCGGTCGAACCACGACTCCCTGGCGGGAGATGGCGTGAAGTTGGCCAACGTTGAACTGGTCGGAATGTGTGGCCTCAAGATGAGGAAGGAGTTCCGCCGCGCTGGCGTAGATCTGGTTGAAATCGCATACCGGGCACCACCCTTCAGTCAAGAAGACACGTTGATACCACCGTCGACTGTGGCCCATCATGTGGCCAGACCATTCGGCGAAGCTGCCAAATGAGGGGTGCGACTCAGGGCAGTTTTCTGCCATGCATCGATAAGGTTTGAGGTTTTTATCGACGTGACGCCTGGTACTGATAAGTCTGGCGTCCGAGAACGAGAGAGGCAGTGTAGTCTGAGAGTACGTACCTCCAGTCGCTCTCGGAGAGTTGTTCCTTGTTAAACAACTCAGAGCACCACTCGCACGGGAAGAGCTTGCTCTTTTCCGGCACCTGCGGCTGTGGGTGCTTTGTCTGTTGGACTTGAACAGAAGAGGTCTTTCGTTTTTCCGTAGGCACCGCTACGCCTTGGCGGTGGCTCAGAAACTGCCTCATCTGCTGGGTGTTGATGGTGGAAGGGTCTGACTGCGGAGGTAAGTTCCGCGGCACATTTCCGGGGCTAGACTGTCGAAGTTGGGCGACCGGGCCTTTTGTCGGACGCTTGCTGGTAGCTTCGACTATCGGGATTGCTGCCTGCACCTCCTCGCTGATGGTTTCCATGCGTGGCGTGCTGTTACCAGCAGGGCGGCGTTTGCTGAGCTTCCCTTGCCGGTGCTCCCAGTACCGTATCCTGGCGCAGATCTCGACCAACCCCTTGCTTAGGTGGGATTTGAGAGAGTCGTGCGGGGAAGGGTAGAGGCTCTCAACGGCTGTCTGGGCCATGTCTTGAAGTGGCAGGAGGTCCAAACGGGACGTGAATTCTTGAATCTTGGTGTTGACTCTGCCCCGTGATGCTGTCCGAATGTCGCTGCCCAAGCGGTTCAGGCGTGTAAGAGTCTCGTCAACGGTTGCCAGTGCCGACCACTGCGCGTCTTGCGGTTGTGCTTGGTCTCCTTTCTGATGGGAGACAAGCTGAGCTCGGGAAGCTGGACGAAGGTGGTTCAGTTGTCAGTCGAAGAGATCACATTGCTTGCTTCTTCGAGGTAGCGCGCTGCAGTTTTGACTTGCATTGGCTCAGACTTCGCCTCAAAATCTCGAGGAGACGTGCCACGAGATCTTGGACGTCAGGCACTTTCCGCAATCTCGCATCCAACGACTGGCTCCGTTGCGCAAATACGCCCAGTTGCGAGGCCCATATTGAGAATCGCTGCTGGCACTCGGTCCACTGCTGCTCGTGTTGGTGTTCAAGTTTCCGGGCGGGGTCCAATGGTGAAACGAGAGTGTCGAACAGCTCCTCGCATTCTGTGGCCAAGTTGTATAGCAGGTCACTGTCGAAAGTATCGGAAGACGTCGCCATCATGGCCTTTTGCAGGGAGGCGGCGAGGAGGCTTGGGGCATCGAACTTTGTCGAGCAAAGCTCTGTGGTCTGAACATTGCTGCCCAATGCTCGGTCATTACAACCTTCCTGTGCCCAGAAAAGGGGCGACTGAGGGGCAGGAGCTCCTTGCTGCGTTCTGTTGCTTATCTTATCGGGTGTGCGGGGTCAGGCCTCGCGAGCTGCAACGTCGATCCAAAAGTTCTTTCGCAGTTGCTCTTCCTCTCCGTCCGATTCACGATGACCAAACATTGCCCTGGACAGACTCGACAATCCAACTCCCTACTCGTCACATGCCTCGGCTTTTCGAATGCAACAAATGGAGGATTTTGCAGGCGCTGGGTGGTTTGCTAGCGGGGAGGCAGGCCAAGTTCCAAAGCTCGGAGCCCAGCGACGAGAGCCAGACGGAGCCCAACTACGAGTTCTTGGAGGTTGAGCTTCGACGCACTTTTCTCCCGCGCGATAGCTCCAAGGACCTGGCCGCCAACGAGTTTGAGTTACTACAGGCAACGCTGCGCGCGCTTTGCACCCTATTGGAAAAGTCCGTGGTGGTGGAGGGTCAAGCGCTAGTTGCCAGCGAAGACGCAGATCTGTATCCTCGACTCCGTCGGTTGGTTGCCATCCTCGCGGCATCAACAGATATCGTCGACCTCGTCGTCACGCCCAACAAGGCGGGGGGTATCTTTGATATGTCCGCCCAGATCAAGAAGAGCCTGGATTCCATTTCCGAGTGCAACGACACCATAGTTAGACTTTTGAGCTCAGCAGCTGCACCCATTCCGCAAGCCCCTCCAAAGTCGAAGGACCGAAAGCCATGGAAAAACTGCCAAAAGCGGAGGCGTGCCGTTTCTGTTTTGCGGGCCTTGTTCGGGCGTTTCAGGTGCGGCAAATCGCACGAGCTTGTGATGCGAAGTCTAGAGAGCTCAAACGAGTTACACTGCTTTCTCTCTTCGTGCCCCGACTTGAGAGTTTGGCACCAGGTCAGCTGCAGTGACCGAGAGCACGGGTTGAAATGTTTCAACCCTCCGCTTGCCAATTGAGAGTGAGCACGATGAGTTGCTGATGACACCGCTGCCACAGGAGCGCTAGCAGAACCGTTTCCATCATTACCAGCATCTGCGACGAGCTTGACAGGCAACCTGGACAGGGAATGTGCCTAACACTTCTCATCGAAGCCTATGGTGTCTTCGGCGCGTGGACTCCCCTGGTCTCGGCCCACACCGAGGCCATCTTTCCCGAGGCGACACTCAACGGTCTCATCGCAAAAGGTGCCTTTGAGCCCGCATTGAGGTTCGACACGTTCAAGACCCAGGATCCTTCTTTCATAAGATTCAGTCCTCTCGAAATGCGGAAACTTGCAGTTGAGCTTGGTTACCTCCTCATGGACTTCTTTGACGCCCACCTCAGCGCTGAGCGAATCTATTTCCTTCGTCAGTCCAGCATGCAGCAACAAAAACCCCAACCATGCGTCGCCTTCAACTCGAATCTCCCAACCACCCAGGAATTACACACATTCCAGATGGTATCACAGGCATCAAGCACATGATGCGGCTCCAGGTGTGTCCGATTCTCACCAATCACACGCAGCTTCCATTTCCGTTTGATGTACTTCCGTGAGGTCCAGTACCAGCGGCGCAAAGGTGTTATTGAACACACTCGGTTGTCCCTAGGCCGCCGAGGAGGGACCACACTGTAGATGGTGAACACTGCAGTGGACAAGGCCCCGGTCGGTTCTAGACTGTTCATTCGTCGAAGATGGTGTGTCTGAGCTGTGGCTACCCGTATTTACCGAAGGAACACGACCGCGGGGATGAGACCGAAAGTGAAGGAATTTCTGTCAGACCAAGTTCACGTGTGTAAATTTGAACTTGCTAATGTGAGTTTCTTCCGCATCCTGTACCCGGCTTTCAGGTTGACCCCAGCGCCTCGCCTTCTCCCGCAATAACGGCGCCGCGTGTGCTTGTCTCACCCCCTCGCCCAGCTACTGCTGCTGCAAATATACCCCACCCTCAAGATCCATTTGCACAAACCTCATAACATCCCTTGCCGCTGTGTGTACCCCTCAGAGTTGATGCCATTCGACGGCAAGCCGAAGAGCACTAAAATTGTCAGGCTTGAGACGGATCGATGAGACCAGTGAGCAGAGACTTACACCTCCATTTGCACAATCGACTACACACGCTGAGAGGGCTGTGTAATCGGGTCTCTGTCAGGGGGGACAAAGTGTAAGCCGGGAGTGATTTTTTCTCAGAACTTCTCCGTCCTCACCCGGTAACTTACAGCCGCTCTCGGCTCCACAGAATCTCTCGCAAACACTTCAGGCAAAGCAAGCGTATTCGGGAGCAGCATGAATGCCGCGGTGATGGAGACGGACATACGCATGGTTGCAACGGGTCTCGGTAGCTGAGGTAGTGTTCGGATGTGAAGTGTTGTGGGGTTCGGTTGAGGTTGGAGTTGTCGCCTTGGGCCTTTCTCTTCTTTTGAGATACTCCGTCTTACCCTCCACATGATATCAATGAACTATAGTGATACGCTGTAGACCGGGCTGGTTGCAAGAGTGTGGCTGTGCTTTGCGACTGAACTCGGCTGAATGCAGATAATTTATTAGGTCCGCCAGCTCGGTCAGTGGACAAGGCTTGCTATTGGCAAAAGCTTGATTGGACTTCTTGGCCGCCCGGGATACTGCAATTAAAATGCGGATTGCTGGCTGCTGGGACATCCCGGGTAGGGCCAAACTAATGAGCTTATTGGTAGCCCCTGAGTGTTGAATGGGAGCTGCAGATCTGATGCTGTCGAGACTCAGCCCCAACGGGCTGGCCCTCTCCCCACTGCTCTCATGGAGAACCAGCGTCCGGCATTTGTTGGCGGTTCAAGCTAGGTAGCCTTGATTGAGAGCCAGTACGGTACCATGAGAGAGCGGCTCGGGTCCCAGTCCGGAGCAATACCTGCGGTGTTCCATAAATAATTGATAAAAGAAGCATTGGCCATGGATGCCAACTTCTAGATGCAAACTCCCGCTTGGGTCGCTTTCAAGTTCGTTTTGATTGTAACTTGTACCATTCCCAGCCAAAAATGACGATCAGCAGATCCATGTCTTCGTCCTCAAACATGGTCTTTGACAGAGTTCCATGGTTGGGCATCATGGCCGTTATGTGTCTGCTCGGATGTGCGGCAGCTTCTGGGATCGTCGTGGCCGTTTCTCACAATGGCCTGGTGTCGTCGTGGTCGATCCAACCAACGGTGTTGCTCGCTATCTTCTCGGCCATCTCCAACATTGCCTTCAGCGCTGCCCTGGCCGCCGGTGTTGCCGTCCGCTTTTGGCTTTCTGTCTCGCAGGGGGTCGACTTGGCCCAGCTGCACTACATTTGGGACCGTGGACGTGTCCTGAGCCTCATCGGTGCCATACGCTCGGGACCCGAGGCGAGAAAGGTGGCCCTGTTAGCATCGCTCGCTTACATGGTCCAATTCTCCAGCGGCCCTCTTCTCCAACGGTCCACATACCAAGACACCAGCCAGGTCGTTACCACCGAACAAATGTCCCTCAACATCGCAAGCCGCATTCCCGACGGTTGGTTCGGAAATCAGACGTTAGGAAACGGAACCGGCATCGGCACCCCCGTCGGCTTCCAAGCCAATGGTCTCCCCCTGATCCAGGACTGGTTCCGCAGCGTGCCCATGACCACCAACCCCGACCCGGATCATGCACCCGAAAACAACCCCTGCTCCGGCACAAACACTGGAACCTGCAATGGCTACGTCCTCGGCGCCGGTTTTAGTTATACCTGCACCTCATCCCAGACCACGCTCGACATCGCCAACACCACAACCAACAACGCCACCGTCTTCCTCGTCAACGTCTTTTCCCCCTCCAACACCACCCTCCTTCTCAACACAACCCACATCTCGTCCGTCTCTTCCTCCTGCCTCGCAACCCTCACCACAACAACCTGCACCCTCGCCCCCGCAACTGTCCACTACCCCATCACCCTCTCCAACTCGACCCTCATCCTGCGCACCCCTTTTACGTCTTTGTTATCCACAATCCCCAATAACGATACCAACCTACTCCCGGCCCTCGGTAAGTGTAAAACAGAGCTGTTTCCCCTCCACTTCAACCATTTTCTGTCATCCCCGGGCAGTCAGGGTTTAATCCCCCTTTTCCTCCCCCCAGAGTGGAACATCTCACAAACGGCCCGCGGGACACAACCCCTGAACTGACATCCCCCCCAGCCGCCTTCGCACGCACCCGCCTAACCGACAACGCCACAAAAACCTACCTCCCCTCCGCCAACCGCACCTCCTACCGCGGCCCCGCCCTCGCAGCCGACCTATTCTTCCTCCCCTCCCCGTCCCCACCCCTCCCAGCACGATGCGCCATCCTCTGGTCCCCGCCGACGAATTACACGCTGCAGGCGCTCTACGAGTTCTCGCTGCGGGCGTCGCTGCGCGCGGCGGCGACGACGACGGAGACGCTGCAGACTTTTGAGGCGCAGCGGACGGTGGCTGCGTTGGTGTATCGTGTGGAGGCGAGGTTTTTGGGGGTGGGGATTGGGATGGTGGTTTTGGGGGCGGGGATGTTGGGGGGGTTGATGTTTGTGAGTGTTTTTTTTAAAGTGTTTTTTTAGTGTCGAGTTGTGATGGGGGAAAGAATGTGAAAGGGGAATGGTGAGCTGACATTTGCTACAGGGATGGTGGAGACTGGAAAGGGGGCCGGTGACGCTGAGTCCGGTGGAGACGGCGGGCGAGGAGAGGGTCGTGGCGCGGGTTCCGTGGCGGTTGAGGGGGAGGGGGGTGAGGGAGATTTTGGAGGGGTTGGAAAAGGGGGAGGAGGGGGGGTACTATGTGGGGGGCAGTTATCATGTTGAGAATAGGGGTGTCGTTGACGTGCAGCATGTGCGGAGTGTGGAGAAGGCGGGATGAGGTGGTCATCGAGTCCAATGCGTCATTATTTATTGGTACGTTTCTATTATTATACAGCATCCCAATCGTTTGTGTCCATCTAAAGGCAGACCTTGACGCCGACCCAGAGGTTGCTGCAGTCGAGCCCGGGGTTCTTGGCTTGAAATTGCTCAAACGTCAGGCCGTTGTTGGTGGCGATGAGCCAGCAGTACTCGCCGGCGACGACGATGTGCGATCTGCCCGGGCACTCGCGGGGGTGGCTGCCGAACTGGCGGGTGTCGAGCGACTCGGCGACGGGCTCAGCGGCGGGAGCGGCGAGGGCCATGTTGAGGACTGTTTTGTTGGTGTTAGTGCTGCGAGTCAGGGGTAAAAGGGGCAAGAGAAAGTCCTACAGGGCAGAGCGGCCAGGAGGTAAGAGACGGAGAACTGCATTTTGGCGGTTTGGTGGGTTGATGGGAAGAGCTGGTTGCGAGTTGAGCGGTTGATGTGAGTGTTTGTAGTGATGTTGAGGATGATGAAGAAAAGAATTGATCTCAAAGTCGGGAAGTCAACCCCTTAAGTAGCTTTCAACACTCAGCTGTTGCGGTGGACCGTGATGGATTCACGATATATTGAAGCAATCAGCATGTCGAATCCTCCATCAGACCGGCGTTGCACCTGAGCGGCCGCGGCGGTGAGGCAGAACCAACAAAAGGCCCTGGTGGAGTACTAGGCGAAGATGCTACCATCCTTCAAGGCGCAATTCGCCGTGAAGTTACGGCTACGAAATTGAAAATCATCCCCCTATTACTACCCTGAATCCTGCCCTACGGTAGAGGCTCCATTCGCCAATTTAAAGCCTTGATGCACCGCTCGCCAACTCGTGGCTGTGCCCCCGCTAAAACGTTCCCGGGCCACCCGCAAACTTGTATGCCTCCCGTCAGGGCCACAGCCGCGGATGCCAATTGGCCGTAGCAGAGCCTCAAGATGAACAAAAAGACGCGAAACATCACCTGTTCCTCGATACTCAAGTCGCTGATGTCCACGCGTGCAGTGGCTTTTCTTCGTTTGGGACGCCTTACACGTTACCCCTGAAGGATCCGGGTTTGTGTACCTTGGCGGTCGGCTTGTGGGGCGACGATGCCCTCGGTAAAAGCCGAGCCGACGTGATCGGCTCGTTGGTCAAGTAATACGGCTCCTTCTGCACACAACTCTGACAGCCAGGCGAATCGGCATCCTCTGTCAGCCCATGCGTTGTTCAATCGTGTCCCTACCGATGAGCGAGGCTGTCTCGATCAACTTTCATCACAGACAGCACACGCCACATAACTCCCCACTGGCACATTCGCAGCATAAAGCCCAAATTCACCCCACCCTAATAAAGCAACAAGCTCCTCATCTGCCCCCTCAAAAGCGAAACCAGAAACGCGTCCGCAGCCTCCTTCACCCCGGCCATCTGAAACGTCCCCGGCGAATTACCACCCACAATCCCCCCGCCCATTCTCCTCTACCTGTTCCCTCCCGCCCCGCCCAGGGGCACCACCATCAAGACATATCCCCCGAGCTTGGTGTACCCCAGAGCAGGCTGCGCCGTCTTGAGAACAAAACACAACAGCACCTCCACTTCCGTGATGCCGGGATCGTCATAATCCAGGCAGCAGAACCCGACTGGGACGCCTGCGTCGTCGAGAAGCCAGTCGTAGTTGATTGGGATTTCATCGTCTTCCAGACGCTTTACGGTCAGGGTGGCAGCTGGTGCGCTGACTTGGATGTAGGCGCCGGGCATCTGGCCGTAAATATCACCGCCAGGGACGTACTCCAGGACGCCGCCGTCGAGGCCGAGGACGTTGGCGGTGCCAGCTTTGTCGAGAACAGGCCAATGGACCGGGAAGGGATGGGCGGCCATGACCAGGTGGGGCAGTGGTACTTTGGGGGGTTGGCGGCGGCGTGGGGAGGCGGTCCGGGGTTGACTTGGCTGTCGCGGAAGAAGACCAGGGCTTGGGCGATGTTTGAGCGCCAGAGGCCGCAGAGATACTGCGTGGATGGGTAGGTGGCGTTGCCGAGGCGGACGCTGGGGGCCGGCGGCATGGCGCTGTCGATGGCGCGGGCGATGCCGGAGATGGCGACGAGCTTGTCGGTGGCGTAGGTGAGGCTGCGGCCCGAGTAGTGTTTGGGGATGATTTCCTTGTACCAGAGGAGGATCGCGCGCTCGGCCAGGAGTTGCAAGCCGGAGCGGGCGTTGTAGCTCCAAGGCTCAACGTTGCCGACGCGTTTGATGAGGCCCGGGAGGGTTTGGATGCGGTCGGGCTGCCAGTGTTCGATGTTGTCCTCGGCGCGATAGCACTGTCTGCATTCCCAAAATAGCTGGGTCGAGGTGCAGTGCACGATTCGCGGCGGGAGGATGCGCTCCTGGAAGGTCCAGGCTCGGGTTGCGAGCACGCTGTTCTCGATGGCGGGGATGGCTGCTCCAGTGCCAAAGGAGAAGGGGTAGATGAGAAAGGTGCTCTCCTCGTCACCCCACCCGGGGAGCTTGTTGGTGACTCTGGCAACCCAGGTCTTACTATCGTCGTCGAGCTGGTTCTTGCTTTTCTCGTTAAAACACCCGCCCGACGAGTCCTTGGCGGCGTCAGCTGCAATGGTTATGGCAGAGTTGGCATATATGCCTCCCATCTTTTTGGACTCCTCGATCCAATCTTCTTGTGAGTCTTGGATGATGCAGAGAGAGTCAATCCACAGATGTCCGATGTCGAGCCACAAGCAGATGGTGATTGCCTCACGGAATGTTTTTGGCAGAGCATCCAGCGGAACGCCCTTGAGCCGCTCGGCTTCGTTCGCCTTTGTCAGGCAGTGACTCTTGTCTGGAGAGCTGCCCCAACAGTGACTTAGTGTTGCGTACGCCGTTGGAAAGGTAGAGGACTGCGTTGATACGAGCCTCACGGTGCGGTCCCACCTGCTGAACTGGAGAAGGCGCTTGGGTCGCTCGTCTTGGAGGCTGCGGGTGAGCGTAAAAGGACTTGAGCATTGGTGGAACTTGGTACACTTTCTGTACCATGTCCGCAGGGTGTCGGCCGAGGCTGAGCTCCCTGTGTGGTCCAGGTTTCGTATCTTGGTCACTTGATTCTGAGCGGGATCTCCTGTGGCCCGTCAGCAAAGCAGGTGGCAAACCGTGCATGAAAAGGAGCTCCCACCCTCCATGCACCTGACGTAAAACAAGGCCTGCATGCTGGTGGCCTCGATGTAATCGATGTGAAGTGAAATGCAGCTGCCAGTAATGCCTTCTCGCTCCCACGGATGTACCAGCTTCAACCTGACGGGGCTTGGTCTCTTCCCATTCTTGAGGCCCTTCACCTTCTCAACAAGGCCGGGGGACTGAATGATGGTTCGAATGCGGTTGCAGATGCCGCACTTCTCGTGGCTACCCACTTCGTACAACGATTCAAATGATGGCACATGAAGATACCCCTCTGCGGACGCCAACGCGGCGGCTGTGATGCCCCTGCAGTAGCTACACAGGTCTTTGTCCGTATATCTCCCATCGTCGATACCCAACTCGGGACCATCGACGTCGTAAAATTTGCCGTCAATTTCGAACGATCTTCCGCCCCGTATGGTGTAAATCGTTGAGCCGGGTTGGACACTGCCCTGCAGATTCATTGACGCGAGAGCCTCGCTCAGGGTCTGGAATGTCGGACCGACAGAAGAGCCCCCCAGAGACGCCATGGCGGCCGTGTTTTATCTTTGATGCGAGAGGCGAGAGTGATGTTCGACTTCTTAATCATAAGGGAAGGAGTTGGCTTTACCGGCGCCGCTGAAGAGGTGCTTTTGCACGGTTGGCAGTTCCACTCCAGTGATTGGACCTGCGTACCCCAACTTTATGCATCAAGATACCAACCATCATCGAGGCTGGTGGTAGTGTCGAACGGACCATTGGGAGAATTTTGTTCGTGGTTCAACGTTGTACGTCAGCGGAACCTGGAATCTTGGGGCTGACTTCCCCACCCTGCGTCGTCAGAGGTGCCTTCCTCGTCGGAGAAAGGCATTCCAACCCCATCAGGATTTTGCACACTCGACACTTCATTGTTTCCAAATCGCAAATCAGACGGGCAAGTGCTCATACACCGAGCCAACCCTTCAACCCACTTGCAAGTTGAATGACCACCCCCATTCTGTCATTGATCAAAGCTATTTTCAGGACGTGCACCCCCGACTTGAATCGGCACACCGGAAGCTGGAGGCTTGCAGATCCTCGACCCTCACTCTCGCCATTGCCACCACCCACAATTGCGAGCATGGAAACCAGCTATGCCAATTACCGACACGCGTCGCTGATAACTCTGTTGGGGTTCTTTGTCCATGCAACAATGCGTCTCAACTTCAGCATCGTCCTTATGCGACATGAATGGGATTGTGGAAATTGGCATGCGCCAAACCGGCTAGACAACCATCTCGATCACAATGTGGCTGCGAGGCGTCCAATGAATCGCCAAGCAGTCAGCCCTCGCTGCAGCACGTCGGAGGAGGGACATGGCGCATGGAGTGCCTGGGAGACGCAGTACAATACCGTCGCGTTCCCTCCAGCGCCCCCGTGCTGGTCAACTCCATCGCCAACCCAGTCTTTCTTTCAGTTTTCAGGTTGCAGCTCGGTGCTATGTATGGCCTTTCGCGACTCGCGTCGGCCGTGGTGGCGGGCGCGTCGCTGTCCACGGCTCTCGGTGGTGTCGGCCCATTTTGCGGCGAGCAATGCGGTAAAGCGCTTGGCTATTTCGCTGGCTCCTGCCGCACGCCGTTTCCTCCCACCTGCTTCGACAGCTTTCACAGCCAAGCCGTCGAGTTCTGCAGCAGCTATCTCTCCCTGACGGCCACATCGCTCGCCACGGCAACCGGCTTCACAACTGTCACCGTCACCGAAACTGACACAGTCGAGTCCACCGTCGTCGAGACTTCCACCACCACCACCGACACAACCACCACCGAGATCTCCACATCCATCACGCTCGCCGTGTCCACTACAACCACGACCTCTTACATTCCACCTCCCATTGTCACTGTTACCGTCAAGCGTCGCGGCGGCGCACCCGCCTCTTGTCCGGACCTCTCGACCCGAACCTCCTGGCTCACGCGTCGCCCGTCAAAGCTTTCCTCCCTGTGCAGCCGCCTCGGTGTCACTGCAACCACGGTGGCAAGCACCTCAACCGCCATCTCCACCGCAACATCCTCCGACGCCACTACCACCACGGAGCTCACCACCTCTACCACGCTGGAAATCTCCACCTCGATTGCCACCTTCACCTCGACCACGGTGACGACATCATCCACGGTAGCCACCAGCATAGCAACTGTCGACTATTGCGATGCCTCGCTGGCAGTCAGCCTTGAGAATGACAACAGCGGCGCAGGCAACGTGGTGCTCACGCCGGGTGGCATCAGCGATGCAAACGAGTGTTGCCGGCTCTGCTGGAGCACGCTGGACTGTGTTGCGTCTGCCTTCACCGCCGTGGGTCAGTGCCAACTGCTGGTGAAGTCTGATCCGGGGAGCGGCGGTCCCGCGACCGCGCAGTGTCCCCTGGGGGTGGATGAGGTGATTGTCTATGTGCCAGGGGGAGGGAACGTATTTAGGGGTCCTTGTGGGCCGTTGTTGTGAGGAGTTCTCCGCACAGTTGGGGAAGATTGCTGAACTACACGCATTATTTTTACCGGCATCTCGATTGGGTTGCCTTTGCGCCCAAGTTGTGATTGGCCACTCTTCCCGCCAAGGTCACGAGATAATCATGCAGCGCGCGCTGCTGCCTGACCTGCTGCGATAACTTCTCCGACCTCATCATCGGCTGCAACCAGAGCTCAGCAATGGAACCATTCAGTGCCAGCGCGATTGCGACGGGGGTGATCACATTTTTCGACTTTGGGTCGAAACTCGTCACGCTGTATTTGCAAGTGCAGGGTTCTGACCAGGCCCGCCCCTTGGTGGTCTCCGTGCTCGAGAGAGAGCTGAGCGAAGTGTCGAACAATGCAACACGCGCCAGGGAAACATGCGCGAGCCTCCAAGCCCGGTATCCCCAACAATTCGAGTCGCTCTCCCAACTTGCTACCGAGTGCACGCAAGTCGAGGAAGAATTGCAACGCCTGGCCAACGCCTTGACGGCGAAATCCGGCCATGGCTTGCGAACCCGAGGTGCCCAGGCTTTAGCGTCTATCCGCAGCTTGGTTAAAAAGGACGAAATCGAAGGTCTTCAGGGAAGACTGCGGAATATTAGGGAGCGCACTACCATGACCGTGATTGTGTGCCTCCTGTACGTATTGCCTCCCCCTTGACTTGGAGGGTGGTTCGCTACCCGAAACTGACATGTTACGGCTCGACAGTGAGGATGCCAAGGAGACCCGTGAGAAGGTAAAATGACGTGGATGGAGGCGTCAAAGAAGTTCTCGACACCATTCGTCCCCTGAGGAAGGCTGTGTATGATCTCCAGCCCGAATTCCAAACTATCTCGCGCAGCCTGCCACTGGCTACGGATATGGCAAGAGAGCGAGTAGCTCATGGCCTGTGGACTTCTATCGCCACGGCGAGCTATTCTCTCCACGGGCGTCTCGAAGAATCGACACCGGATAGCGGTGAACACCGTCACGTCTGTGACAGAATCCTGGCGAGCCTCGAGTTCGAAGACATCAGGGCCCGAGAAGACCAGATCAAAACACCCTTCCCCGAAACCTTCTCGTGGATTCTTCAGCGAAGAACCCGAAGAAGAGCCAGCTCTCTAGGAAGTCCGTCGACAGGTTTCGTGGAGTGGCTGGAATCGCGAGCCAACGACACCCCCTTCTGGATCACTGGCAAACCGGCTTCCGGGAAGAGCACGTTGATGAAGTTTCTCTCCAACCACAGAGAGGTACGAGAACACATTCAAGCTTGGTGCGGTGACTTTCAACCTCTTCTCTGCACCGTTTATTTCTGGAATCCTGGATCATCGGCACAAAAGAGTCAACTCGGACTTCTACGCACTCTACTGTATCAACTACTGCGCCAACAGCGAGAGCTTTGCCGCAACGCTGCACCAGGGCGCTATTTGTACTTTCAACTTGCCGGGCATGACTCTCCCGAACCCCCGGATTGGACTATAGCTGAGCTTCAGGAGGCCATCACCCATTTCATGTCCCGGGCCGGGATCGACAGCCGGCTAGCCATGTTTATTGATGGACTGGATGAGTATGACGGGGATCACAACGGGCTGATCTCCTTTGTCAAGAGCCTCCACGACAGCCACAAGGTCAAGCTTTGCGTCTCAAGTCGACCATGGGTCGAGTTCAGGGACGCGTTTGCCGCGTACCCTTCGCTGAGAATGGAGCAGTTCACCAAGCCTGACATCGAAAAGTACGTCCGCAGGCGGATCGGTGAGAGTCCTGCATTCCGAGAGCTTCGAGCTCTTCATTCCGGCGATGTCGACAATTTGGAGTCCCAAATCATCGAAAGAGCAGAAGGCGTTTTTCTGTGGGTGGTCCTCGTTACCGAACAGATCATATCGACGGCTTGTCAGAACAACGATCTTTACGAGATCTGGAACATTTTCAACAGTCTTCCTCCCGGATTGGAGGAACTTTACGATTCGATGCTCAGACGGCTCAGCTCCGCCCAGAAGGAAGTTGCCTCAAAGATGTACCAGCTTCTTTTCCGATGGAACGATGCCTTCAATCAACGCTTCGGAATCCTTGAGTTCCGGGCCGCTATCAACTGCCACGACCCCTCCAACCCTCAACCGTTCCCAGCCGGCAGCGATGCGCCGAAGATTCTGCCTGTAGTGGAGAGACGGCTTTCAGGAATCACAGGAGGAATTCTGCAGGTTATTCATCTGCCTTATAAGCTGAATCCTGCGACCATGTCAGACTCGGACACAGCTTGGGTTGAGTTCCTGCATCGAACAGTTCGTGACTGGCTGATCGGCATCATGCCAACTGTCATCGAGCAGGGGCCGGCGGCCTACGATCCAGCCTTGGTACTTGCATCCATCCGTGTAGCTCAACGCGGAGCGCACCTCAAATCCGACTCTTACCACAACAACGGGTCCGACATACGGCCCATCTTTGAGGTTGAACGCCTCTGCAGTGACTCTCCGGAAACTAGGGGCAAGCTGCGCACCATTATCGACCAGCTTTTGTTTTTTCCCTTTGACTGGAAGTGCGCGGCACTAGCAGAGTTCAGGGACCTTGCTGCAGTGTCGGACTCAAATCTGCGTTCACTGCTCGCCACCAAGTTCATCTGCCCCCAGTATTTGCAGGCAAAGTGGGAGAGCGCCTCCGGCGAAAGTCTACTTCAAATACCCCGGCATCTGCGATTCATGCCACTAAAGTTCTGGGATACGACCAGCGTAGGAATCCTGAGAATTATCCTGGTGTCCCTAGAAGCCAAGAAATACCAAGGCACCCTGACCGACCTGCAGGCCATGAACATGAGCCTGAAAACGATCGAGCTTCTTGACAGCGCCAATGTGGTGCCGCGACGGGTGCTGCGGGCTTGTATCAAACAACGAAAAGTCCCGATGGACCATGTTCCGCGGTCTATTCCTACCGTGTTGTGTGTGGCTGTCCTGGATGGACTTGGGGGGAAGGGATGGAAAGAGATTCCCGCACAGCCTATCAATTCCTTGGACGATACTACTTGGAGGGTTGGCCCCATGCCGGGGCGCCCGAGACACGCAATGGAACTTCAATCTGATCGGGGATTTGGATTACTAACATGACGGGGCGAAAGCCCGTGGAATATAACAACAATGGAAGGAGAACAATTGCATCTTGGTAAACCCAGTACCACGCCAGTACCACTAGTCGGGGATAGGCACTTGTCGAAAGCTCTAGATCTAGCTGTCAGCCTCGGCAGTATGTATTCCCCTCCCTCTTTGTCGTCTCCTCCTCCGGGGTGTCCAACTACACTCTCTGGCAGAAGTTAGAATCATGTCAACTACACGTTGTGTACAATCAATTAGGGTACTCGGTCCCTGAAGCGGCGACAGGTCGACAACGCCTCGATCCACTCCTCCCTACAGGGCCAGGTATGAGTCAAATTAAGACACGTAGGTAGCTGTCAACAGGCCCGAATCGGCCTAGCTCGTGTGTCGCCAGGTTCCACCGTTCCGTATCGGCACCTCAACTCGGCCCTTATCATTTCATGGTAGCGGAATCCGTACCGCTCATGCCTCACGGTAGAAATCGACTACGATGGCAGCCTTGCAGAATCTCTTTAGATGAAAGGGGGCGGCATGCTGCATGTTTGCCTTGCATTGGTCTGTACCCATTCTCTCAAGGACAAACAACTGCGCACAGTGCACTTTTATGCCCTTGACTGTTTTGAAGGGAACAAAGCAGACGAAGCAAACGAAGCGATCCGAAACAAAGCGGTTTCAACCCTTTCAATGAAGCAAACATACGCCCTCAACCTTTTCCCTCTGAAGGAGGGGGAGCTCTCAGCACAGGTCCCAGCACAGGCCCCAGCAGAGGTGCTACTTGACAGCAACAACAAAGAAACGGAAGAAAAATAAGAAGATTACAGGAAACGATTTGGTAGACTTAATTGGCCTCTTGGCTGAGATTGCCCTGAAATACTGGATTAGTCTGAAGCACACGTGCACGGCTGATCTGATACTTTACGATGGGCGACCATAGCGGGTGGCTATTCACAGCGCCAAGAAGATGAAGAAAAAGATCGCTTTGCTTCAACACCCCTGAAGTGACGTATGTGGCAGTCTAGACCCTTCACTCTTTGTCTTTCTTTTGCTTATTTGCCCTACCTCGTGGCTCCTCAACTTCGCAACAGGGACTCGAAATGCGAACAGAGCGCCCAATCGGGAAAATGGCACGGTACGATGAGCTCCCAGGAAGTGAGCAGGAAGCATCAACACCCTCGGTATCGCCAAACCCTGGCTTTTCCAGGACCAGATGGATTGTGAGATGGCTTGTGGAGACGACACTACTCGGGGTACTGTACCTCGTCTTCTTCATTGTTTGGGACTTGGCTTTCACAGAGGCGGTACCTCCTGGGTGGACGAAGTTGTCCCCAGCCGTCCGTCGGCCTCCGCACCAGGTGGTAACCTTCTGGCCAGACGACTCCTTTGAAGGTCATTCCGCCGCCGCTACGGATGCCTGGGATTCTCTTGTTCCTCGTACGTCCACCGGTGCTCGTTTCGACGTACTCGCTCATTCTAACGGGAAAACTAGGAGGACTAGGTTTCATTCTCGTCGAAAAGGGGTCGGTCAAAGGCCTGCAACCAGGTATCCCCATGGCCGCCAACTTGGAGCGATACTCCCTTTCAGCCTTCCATCAACTTCACTGTGTGGTAATATGTTTTCCCTTTCCGCAAAGATTAAAATGCGTTGCGCTAACTCGATTGCCAGAAAATCGTCCGAGAGGCCTTCTACGAACTCAAACTCGGAGCCGCGGCGGACAAAGACGGCAACCACAGCACGCATGCAAGCATGCACCACGAAGATCCTCACCATCTGGATCACTGCTTCGACTACCTGAGACAAGCCATCATGTGCGCGGCCGACCCGGCCGTTGAGCCTGCCAACGAGTCTGGGCAGATGGTGGACGGGTGGGGAGGCCAGCATCTGTGCCGGGACTGGCAGCGCTTGGTTGACTTTGCCGTGGAAAATAGGGCGTTCGACAAGGGAGGAGAGCTGAAGAGTGCTGACGGTGTGAGTTTTGTCAATTCAGAATAGGATCCCGGTCACACCCCGAGACGCACCTGAGAAACTGCAAAATTCCATTGGCTGCGCCAGGTCTTGCCTACTTCCCAAAGGCGAAAGATTGTCGTGCTATTTTCAACACGGTAGCCCTGAGATTCAGTATCTAGCTGTCATTCGCATTCGACTCCTCATCCGACTCCCGAGCAAGTCGTCCTACATCTCGTCGTCCGAGTCCTTGATGTACCCATTCTGCACCCTTACGACCCTTCCCGTCTGTAGATCAACCCGTGAGTGAACCAAGGCATCAAATGTCGGCCTGCAGACGAAGCGTGCGATGAGGAACTCAATGTTCAGATCCCTGGCCACTGCCTTGAGCCACCCCCAATCATGCACTCCCCCTACCGTGAGCGCACGCAGTCGTTGCAGCTTTTTGAGCGCCGGCCACAACATATTGACGTACAAGTCGCGCAACTCCCTGTGCCAGCTCATGTACTCTTTTTGCTCGAGGATGAAGTCGCAGGCGGCGTTGCACGAATCGGGAGCTGTGTGATCCCCGTGGTGTGAGCTGAATTGTGTCTCGTCGATCGAGTTCCAGCGAGGATCCATAACGGATGCGCCGTAAGCACACCAAAAAATGGGACTCTCTATCCATGGCCCCCGATTGCATCTCGCCACCGCCACCAAGTTTCTGTTACGAGAGAAGTATCTCTGCGGCTCGACCCAGAGCCGAAGCTCTTCGAGGTTGGGGCATCTTGATGCGACAAGGCCAAGGATTGACTCAGCGATGTCACGCTCTGTGTTGCCCACCACGTCGGGGCACCCGTCTCCCCGAATCGGGGTTAGGATTTGCAAGTCTAGATTGGTGATGAACTGGGAGGGCATTGCGACAAGCCAGTCGTAGGCGCAGGGGCTGGCGACGATGTAGGGCGCCTGGCGAAGAACAATGGAGCCAAGCTCCTCGTAAATCTCTTGTCATGGACGTTAGCACAGAAACACATAGTCGCCTAGTTTTGGTGGGACGGGCGAGGGGCGGAACTAACGTTTGCAAGTCCACATGAAAGGGAGAGCGATGCTGGTGCTGAAGAAGCCGCCCACACGCTGGCATTGATGGTGGTCAGTGTCCGGGTCGTTGCAGGCCTTGTAACCCTTGGGAAGGCTGTCGTCGTATTCGAGGTCTGGGTCTGGATGTTTGTCCAGGGGTGTAACAGTGGAGCCAGTGAGAAACTTGACATCTTCTTCCAGGTCCATGGCTTCTTCCTGGGAGATGGGTGCGTCTTCCATGTCGGTGTCTGAGTCATCCTCGTCATTCTCGTTAACGTCGTCGTTGCTGGAATCCGAATCGTAGATTCCATCTTCGGGTCTGTGGCTATTAGGAAATCCCGCTCGGTTGAATGTGGACTCTTTGACGACGAGGAGCTCGTACACTCGATTACGTAGCTCAGGGGAAAAATCGAGAAACGAGAGGGTCATGGGCTTCAAATCTGGCATCAAGTTTGGGACCTGACCGCGATAATGCGCCAGGTTGAGCGGCGGAAGATTTGCGGCGGCCATTTTGAAGATGCGACGGTGAGGAAGAATCTGGTTTGACTTGCAGCTGAAGATGGTCTTTTTATCATGGGGAGTGACAGGAGATTAAAGTTTGGCTTGGTCCCCATGTGGCGCGACGGTGTAAACCTTGCCGAGGTGAGCCAAATCAGTTTTTCTTCACCACCAGACATGGAAGGAGCGGCCAGGCCTAACCTTGCCAGTGGAGACCGTCTCAACAGATTAATGGGATGCCCTTGAACATCATGAGCTTGAATATCATCATCTCTGCAGTCCAGTGACGTCGGCACGCCCATGCCTCGCTCACCTAAAACATGATTCTGCATTGGAAGGTGCACCAAGAATGATGATTGTTGTGGACGAAGGCCAAGGCTTGCGACCTGCTGCCGAGTGAGAAGCGCGGAATTCGGCCGCATTATTAATACATTGACCAGGCTACATACCTGGATCCTCGATGGCGGTCCTTTTCCAGATGATTCTGGATCACTCTACAGCTCCGCTCTTTCTTGCCGTTCAACTTGCGCTCCGGTTGTCCGTTCCCGCCGCGCTGCGTGGTGTATAACATGAAGGATTCATTGGGCTGCAAAAGCAATCGAGGCAGTGAGCAAGATATCGTTGGTCAGCTCTCTGTCGGCACCTGGGCAGACAGAAAAAGTCAAATCCAAGCTCTGATCGCAGGTGGTTTATTTGATGCTTTTGGGCGAACCGACGTCAGTTTCCCGAGGCGCCACCCACTTTTAGGGTTGCAGCCGTCCCGTGGCGCTGAGCCAATCACTAAAATTTCCACTTCGGGAATAGCCGCCTCTGCTAGCTGCCTGCCGCTGGCGCCATGGCCATGTCGGTCCAGGCCGTGCAGGCCCAACAATCAGGCCAATCATCACACCCGGAAGGTGCGGGGAAGGCCGAGCTGAAATGCGCAGATCAGATGGACTCGTGCCAGCGGAGTCGGGCTGGTTCAACCCATTCCGCTAGTCGCGCCGTGTCGACGCTATCTCGAACCCTGCTGCGGGTAACTTGCGATGGGGAGCGCCTGGGAAGCCAAGGTCTTCCGGTTGCGGAACCTGCCCAGCGAGATCCGAACTCCGATTGACGTCTCCGCGTTGGTCAGCACCGCGCTTCAGATGCCCGCCAGTCACGTTTCTGTCTGCTCACTCGCCACGACTTGCCGCAACAACTCATCGCAAGTTCCGCCATCAAAGGTGGCTACAATTCAACTGAGAAGCGCCCCCCGACTTCCCCTAGACGCCATTTCCGATGAGGAATGGTCGTTTGCCCATCCAGACCTGGGGCCCGATGAAAGCCTGCTTCTGGATACGCACTTTCGGGGACTGACTGTCTTGAACGATCCTGACCCGGGGAAACATGAAGTTGAGTATGCGCCATCTTACCAACCGACCGACGGCTAAGCGACTCTTGGGTTGACCTCGTTCCATCAGCTGCATCGCCATTTCGGGTCTGTCAAGTCACCCGGTCGGGTCCTGGCAGCCTCGCGGAGACAAAACCTTCATGTGGATCAGGGATGCGGTTCCCAAAGCTCTTCCCGAGACCCGGAATATCATCTATGGTTACGACTCAAAACTGCACCGCAGCAACTCTTTCCAATCCATCAGTGCCCTGGCCCAGACATTTATCTGGAGCCTTCGAGCCGGCGGTTGGTGCTCTCCTAGTTCGAAGCCACTTGTCTTCTTGGCGCACAGTCTAGGCGGCATTGTGCTTAAAGAAGCCATCGTTCACATCGCCGGCTCTGGCGATGGCGTGCTATTGCCGATTCTCGACAGGGTTCTCGGCGCCATCATGTTCGGCGTTCCAAACTTGGGAATGCAGCAATCTCACCTCATGGCTCTCGTTGAGGGGCAGCCAAACGAGTCTCTGGTCGATGGCCTGTCGGGCGAGGGTGGTGGATATGTGCGAGAGTTGGACAAGCAATTCAAAGCCCTGCCGTTTATGGAAAAGGCGCGAATACTGTGGGCATACGAGACCGAGGAGTCTCCCACTGTGCAGGTACGTGAGACAGCTTGAAGAACTCATCTGTTCCGCCGCATGACACGGACTTGCTGATTCTATTTTCGCGGTAGCGTGCCGCGGATGGAACTTGGTCTAGGAATGGTGACCGTGCTGTGTTGGTCGACCGGAATTCAGCGACATGCCATTACTACCGAAACGACAGGTCCATCACCATTCCCATCAACCGAGACCATTCCGGCATGGTCAAGTTTACGAGAAGCGACCATAATTTGGGCGTCATCATTGAGGCTCTAGCCAGCCTTTGCTCCCTCTCCCGCGGCAGCCACGTATCAGACATTGAAGTCGAAGGAGGTGGTGACCTTGTCAGACGAGCAGGCCGAGTTCGCCCGGCCTCTGCCAGCTCCGAGCTTGAGCACGCCAAGCGAATGACAAGAGTTCCCTCAAGCTCCGTCAGCTCTAGGCCCGAGAGAGGCTTGGGCTTCCTCCTTACAGAGGCCGTAGATATTGATGAAGGCTTGGAGGATCAGTTGCAAGATCTAGGTCATCTGTTATACTCGGTCCAGGGTACGTCCATGCCTCGGACCAACGCCTTATTTCGTATTACTAACTCTCTCCAGACATGCATGACCGGTTGCACTCACCGGAGCTCAACGACCGGGCTGGGCAGATTGAAACTCCCCACCAGCAAACGTTTCAGTGGGTTTTCGATTTGCGCGCCTTCTCCCTCTGGCTACAGGGGGGCGCCGACTCGGAGTTCCTCTGGATTCAGGGGAAGCCCGGTTCAGGGAAATCTACGTTGATGAAATACATCTACCAAAGCCGCCAAACGTGGAACCTCCTGCACGATTGGAGGTCGGCCTCGTTGGAAATCAAGGCTTGCTTCTTTTTTCATCATCGAGGTAGTCCGCTCCAGAAATCTCTTGAGGGCGTCCTCCGGAGCTTAATCATCCAAATCATGGAACCACATTGGAGGGCCTTCGAAAAAGAGACCAGGTGGATCTGGCAGCGATATAAACAGATAAAAAAAGACCTAGAGAGTTTGGAGAGCCAGCTGGAATACATCAGCAAAGGGCTCGACGAGGTCCGACGGAGCAAGAAGGAAAATGCTGTCTCAGGAGGTGGAATCAGACTCGGGAACAGCAGAGCACCGGCGGCGAGCAGCAGAGCACCGGCGGCGAGCAGCAGAGGATATGCGCCGGGACCATTGCATCTGCCATTCTTTTTGCCAAATACCGAAGATGCAATTCGCCACATGGAAGACAGATTGAGCCAAGGCAGAACCCAGCTACGGCGGGAGCTAGCAGAGCTTGGTAGGGAATTCAGCAATCGCGGCACCGCACCCGAAGCCAAGCTTCTCGAGACATTGATTGCAGAGCACCAAAAGGAGAGGGATGAGAAGATTTTCGGCCTTCAAAGGATCCTGCGACTGCTCTTGGAACAAGACGCAACCGACGTGGACTTGGTTCTGTTTTTCGACGCTTTGGACGAATTCGATGGTCATCACATCACCATCAGCCGGTTCTTAAAAAGCCTCATTCCGTCTCCCACGTCACGAACACGTGTAAAAGCCTGTTTCTCCAGTCGTTCGTCGACGTCGCTCACAGAGCAGTTTTCAACCTATCCCACCTTCGCCATGCAGGACTACACAAACACCGACATTGAGAAGTACGCGACCAACTCGGTGGCGGGTCTCCAGACGGTACGCCCTCATGTTGCGCAGCTTGTGCCCGCCATTATCAGGAGGGCCAACGGTGTGTTTCTTTGGGTTCGTCTTGCCATCAATATGCTCCACGAGACAAGTGCCTCAAGCTTCCCTGGCCCGGGCACAGTCACACCCGCTTTCCTCGAGCAAAAACTTCAGGGCATCCCTGGCGATCTCTTTGAGTTTTATCGCCTCATCGTGGAGCGCATTAGCCCTGACAACCGACGCTACACATACGCGCTTTTGGAATTGCTGATCCGCCACAACGGCTCGCCTATCCGCGCGGCAAATGTAAGAGATGCCGTCCTAGTCTCGAGCTGCGAGACCCAGGGCGAGGCGAAGGAGGTTCTTGCGGCCGCTCGCCAACGCGAGGGAGAAGAAATATCACTGGGAAGTGGAGATGCACCTCTCTCCGAGGAGACTCGCGTACGGAACCAACTAGCCGCCTGGGGAGGGGGGCTGATTGAAATCAAGCGGCAAGATGGCGTTGACTATCCCCGGCTGATGCACCAGACAGCGTTGGAGTTCATCGCCAGTCCAGCCTTTAAGAAGATTGTATTGGGCGACGATCTCTTTGGTTTCGCCAGCGAGAATGGCCATCACTTTTACGTCAAGTATTGGACACTGGAAGTGGACTGGGCGTTGCTTAACAGGCAGGCCACCGAGTTCATGCTGGAACAAATGATGCAAAAAGGCCACCAAAAGGCGCTGCTTGAACTTGGAGCCCGCTATTCCAGGGAGCGTCTCGACGCGGCCACAGTCGAAGTGTTGCAGAGTCTTGCCTACCACGCAGAACAGGCCGAGATTACCACGGGGAAGAGCATGTGTGGCTACATGGTTTCGGTGGTGGTGCCGGGGGTCGGAATCCCGCGGGGAAACCTAGGGAGTCAAGAGGAGGACTTCTTGTTGTTGGCTACTTCCTGCGGTTTGACGCGTTGCCTCGAGGACTGGGTAGCTGGACGACCAAACTACTTTGCGGAATACAGTACGCGACAACGGCCTGGCGCCGAGGTGCCGGTACTCACTAGCTTATTCTTTGCACCGCCGAACGGCAAGTTTCACGAACGCTACCTCGAGACAGTCGACGTTCTCCTCGGCAACGGCTACCGCCATTGCAAGGCGGAAATCGGTTTCTTTGGCAGGATTATCCAGGAAATGTGGCGAAACCAGTTTGTCGAGTCGCAGCGGATTCCGGACCGCCTTCTCGAAAAGGTGGCCATCAAACTCTTGCACCACGACAACGACTATCACCAACACTCGACCAACACGGTGGAGCTGGAGGTGGATATCGATCAGAGCTCGGAAGTGTGTCAATCTATCTGGGCAACGCCACTCCACGTAGCCTCGGGGACCTTGACTGTCGAGCTGCTGTCTGCCGGTGCAAACCCCAACGGGACCGATACCGAAGGGCGCACGGCGCTTCATTGGGCTCTAGACCCGCCAAAGGACGCACGGCCCGGGCTGTGGGATACGGCATGGCGGTTCAAGAAGGCTTTGATGCTGGCACGGGTCGGAGGAAAGCACTCGGTGCGACGAGAGGTTCTGGCAACCTCGCTGATGGCTTTTGAGAGTGAAGGATATGGGACCCAACCGCTTCGCGAGGCTCTGCGCCGGTACAGCGATAGCAGCTCACTCCCTGGTTGGATTCTTAGGACTCTGGGCATTGGAAGGTAGCATAAATTCGTTGCCTTCCGACCCGCTGCCAAGTGATAGAGTGCGGAATTCGGCCGCATTACCGATGCAGCCCGGCGCTGTTGGCTACGAAGAGGGTGCAGTTTGCAAAGGTTGTGTTTTGTTAGATGATTCAGGATGACTCGGCACTTCCGCTCTTTTCCTCGGTTCAACTCGAGCCCCGGTTGTCCGCTCTAACTGCAGCCTGCACTTGTGTGATTGGTACGCGAGGATAGAGGAACCAAAAGGACCGACGATACATCCGGGACATGACATGAAGGATTCATTGAACGCCGATGTTAGTGGGCTGTGGCGGGGCTCTTAATGCAATGGGGAGAAAAAGGCCCGCTCGGAAGCATTTGAGGCCGCAAGCAGATGTCGTTGGTCAGCTCGCTGTCGGCAGGATCGATCCTGCGACTTCCCAGACTTCACGGGACACGCATAAATTCCAGCAATGCCCGCCGAACCCATGCCAGACGCGGACTCGGCTTGCGATTCTTGCCTCTCAAACTGCTCTCAAAGTTAGTTTGGAATCGCCAAAATGACCATCAAACCGATTCGAGTTTGGCTCACTCGTGAGTTGACACGCAACATCCTCGACACTCCCCACACTGACGCCAATCAGCGCCTGGACCCAACCCATGGAAGGTCGTCTTTGTCCTCGAGGAGCTCAGCATCCCCTACGAAATCAGAAGCTTCGCATTCGCCGACGTCAAGAAGAAGCCGTTTATCGACGTCAACCCCAACGGCCGTGTCCCCGGTTTGTCATTTTCCCATTCCTTGTTGTGTTGTCCGCCAAAACTCGTCCCTCTTGCTGCTGGTTCAGCTTCTGACTACCCGAGTCAAACAGCGATTGAAGACCCCAACACCAACCTCACCCTCTGGGAATCGGGCGCCATCATCACCTACCTCGTCGAGCAGTACGACACAACCCACAAACTCACGCACACCACGGTCAATGAGAAGCACCTCGTCAACCAGTGGCTCCACTTCCAAATGTCGGGCCAAGGGCCGTACTACGGCCAAATGGGCTGGTTCAATGTGCTTCACGAGGAAAAGATCCCATCGGCCATCACCCGCTACAAAAACGAAGTCGTCCGCGTCCTGACCGTGCTCAACGGCGTTCTCAAGGACCGCGAGTGGCTTGTCGGCGATAAGATGACCATTGCCGACATGGCGTTTGTCCCGTGGAATGATCGATTGGATGACTTGATGGTGCAGCCGCTTGATGAAACGTATGCGGGACTACCGCACGTGAGGGCTTGGCATGAGAAGATGGCAGCACGGCCGGCGTGGAAGAGGACGTGTGCGATCAGGGCCGGGTTGATGGTTGAGCAGGGGTTGTTGGATGCCACGGGGATGCCTGAGGGGTATGAGAATATTCAGGAGTACCTGGCGGATTTGGCTGCGGGGAAGGTGAAGGCGTGATGACAAAGGAGCGGGAACTCGGGATTGGTCTATTCCTTTGACCGAGTTCGGTGGCTTATGCCAAGTAGCCCCTGAGTCAGCACAGCGGGACAGCAAGCTGATAGTCTGCTCCTAGTGCATAGGTGGGACGGACAATGGGGAAATTTTCCTTATCCAGGATTACCTTGGCAGTCAAAATATTGGATACATGGCGTTGCCTTGTGGCGTCAACCAAGTTCAGAACTTGGCGATGTTCTCGGTTGGGGAAAAGGCTTACAAGATTTGGAAACATGGTTTGGTGCGTTGCATTCCACGAGGTCGCCTGGAGGCAGGAAGCAGCCATCATGTCGTCAAATTCTCATGGTGCATACCTCGAACGAAACGAGTTCAAGAGTCACGCCTATAAATTCTAGTGCAATTCCCTCCTGTCTATCGCTAGAGTGGCCAGTCTGACAGATTCCAGGACCAACAAGCTCAACTCTCGCGCACAATCATCACCGTCAGCATCAAGGCTCTCATCACTCTGGTTCTGGCGCTGGGCTTCCAACCAGCAGTGTCAGTTCCACCGCCGTGGCATTGGCTCCTCTTCCTTCCATCCCACCTGGTTCCCCATCCGAGGCCTTACCCGAACCTGAGGTCTTGGACGCAAAGGCAACCAAGAAGCTCATGGCCAGGGGTGCCTACCCCGGCATATTCTACTGTCTTCACATCGCCTTTCAGGAACAATGCATCTACGTGGGCGGCTCGGCGGCGATATTTAACCAGTGCTGTTAGCTCAACAAGTCTGTCGGTTTGAGATGAGTGCTGACCCCGACGAACCAGATAATGTTGCCGCAGAACGGCGAAACCAGATGAGCTCACTCACCATCACCGAGCCGGGGACCTGGTGTGCCTTTTACGAGTGAGTTGCTCCTGTATTGCTATCCACATCTGAACTGCGGTTCTGACTTTTGAAACAGCGATGTCAACTGCGGAGGAGCAAGCTTCTCGGCTGCATTCAGGACGGACTACTTTGAGCTCGGGGGATGGAACGACCGCGTCGAGTCGTGTAAGTGCTGGAACTTGTAGTGTTTCTCAGAAACTCAATACAATCCCTTGCCCCTTCTCCCCTTCTCCCCTGAATCTCCCCCCTTACCCCCCCCCCACCTCATCTTTTACTTCCCCCCACACATACTCTCCGGCCCCTTCCCCTTTCCCACCTCCCCCGCCACATCCACCCGCATCTCCCCGTTCGCATGCGCAAACTCGTAGCCCGGCACCCGCAGCTTCTCATCCCCCTGATAGCCGCACCACCTCACCACAGCCTCCACCGCCATCGCGACATGTCCCGCAAAACTCACGCTCTCCTTCTTGCCATTTACCGCCCGCACGCCGACGCTAACCCAGTCTTGCACTCCGGGGGTGTTGTCTTTGGCCGTGCATATGCGTTCGCAGGGCTCGTGGGCGACGACGGGGCGGTTGAGGTTGCCGGGGTGGTTGAGAAAGTTGAGGCAGACTTGGGCGAGGTCGAGGCGGTAGGGGATGACCGGGTCGGGGGGGCCGGCGCAGTGGAGCATGTTGGGGGAGAGGTCGGTGACGGGGGGAAGGTCTGGGTTAAAGTTGGGGTCGTAGAGGTCGGCGGCGGTGAGGTTGAGGGAGGCGAGCGAGGGGAGGCCGGCACCGGGGATGACGACGATGTTCGCGGGGTCGATGGTGCGGCGGCGGTGGGGGGTTGCGGTGGTGAGGGTTGCCGCCAGGGTGGCTGCGAAGAAGAAGATGAGGAGCATCATGGTGGGGGTGTGGGGTCTGGTTGCGTTGTGAAGCCCTGGTGGGTTGGAAGTTGGAGTTGGAAGTTGTAAGTGGTGTAAGCGAGTGTGTGTGAGCGGTGCAAGCAACTGGCAAAAATCGTTGTATTGTTGTGGTCTGTGGAAGGAAAGAAGGCTGCGGAGGAGAGGACTGGCTGGATATAGGCCAAATCTCCTCACAGAGTGTTGCAGCTTAATAAATACCCGAGACGGTCCGAACAAAAGGTGTTCAGGGCGTCACGTTGTGAATGGGTCACTTCGCACTCGCACGCGCGTCCGTCATATGATGGAAGACTTGAATGGTTGCACTGGCTTGCTGATATGTAAATGATGTAATTATGCCTCTGGGGTGTGAGTAAACGAAGGGATGAGATGGCAGCTGATTGCTAACACAGTGAATATCCACGCCCAGCTGTATCGGCAGGTGGTAAACATGACTCGGGGGTAATCGTCATTCAGGTCAACTTAGCATCAAGAGGCTCCAACAAATATTTCATCCCAATTTCACCACCAAGATATGCAGCCTCTGAACCGTGCTCTATAACCATCAGAGAGGCACGACACGATCCACATCCTTCCTGTCACACGCCCTCTGGCTGCCAGCCTGACAATCCATCCACCACTCATTCGCCGCATGAACCCGCAAATGCCCATTTCCCCAAGCATAATGCCGCCCATGAAGCGATTTCCCCGACACAAAAGTGCAAGTGAGGATGATCTTGGCCACGGCCTCAGCAACATGTTTGCACTTGCTCGTAGCCGACTGTACATGATCGGGCACACCCTCTACCATGCCCCCGACGGCGAACCATCTCTGGCCTTCGACCCTCCGGGCACAAAGTTTGTCGAGCTGACTGGGACGTTCGGGAAATTTGTAGACTGGGCAGGGGAGTTCGCCGATTGTGACGAGGTAGCCTACACATTCGTATGCGGCGACCCATGTGTATACGTTGGAGCCATCGGGGGATGGCGTTATGTCACACTGGGGAGTCCTTCTGGAAAGTCGGGATGTTGAAATTTCGCTCGCGAAAGCCAGACCCTTGCCGTAGAGGTCCGAGATTGTGAGGTTGAGGCTGTTGAGTGAGGGGAGGCCATGGCCGGGGATGAAGTTTTGATGGTCTCCGATCCTGTTGCTAAAAGGGCCAGAAATGGGAGGAAGAGAATTTAAAACAGAAATAATAACATGATGTGCGTTTGAGCTTCAGGGGGCTAATGACGATGCTCACGCTAGCCGTAGGGTTAGTGGACGATTTATGTTTTATACCCCTTACACAGGCTCTGGGGGGTTCGGGTCCCTGAATATGGTTACGAAGACCCTCCCGACAATCACATGAGCCTCGTCGAACGTCAGTGCATCATCATGCTCTCTATCGGATGTTCTCGACCCGTGGAATGCGTCGACAGATCACAGGAGCAGCTCTAATTTGTCGCTGATACTGAAGCCTCGTATCGGACAAACAGGTGTCAAACGCAAACAGACTTGCCCTGGACCAGCAACAAAGACTTGACTCGGATTGCATATAACTTCGCGCAAACACTCATCACAAACACCCAACACTTGAAACGAACGGCAGCCAAACACATATCCAGATACCAGAGCGATTCTATCACCTCAGGGCGCATGAAAACTGCCCCAATCAAAGTCACCTGCTTGTTCGTACCGTACCACCTTGAATCACTAATTCTGATTTGCCTAACGGCCATGTGATCACACCAAAAACCTTGCAGCAGAATTGTGTGATGTTATTGCCATTACCCAAAGGAGTGTGTCTAATGAATTCATGACCCAAACCAACCCAATCGGACGACCCAACCCCAAGCCATGCAAACAAAGCCAAAAACCCACCCGCCATGCACCATTCACACCCATCCCCAACCGCCCTGATTACTACTCCACACCATCACCATCTAGTACCCATACCCCTTCGTCTTCCACTCCCCGTCCTCAGCCCCCGAGTCACACGCCTTCGTCGCCTCAGGCTTCTGCCCCTTCCCACCGTACCCATACGGCCGCGTGACCGTCACCATCGTCATGGGCTTCCCGGTTCCCCACGGGTTATACGCCGGAGGGTAAACACCCTGTGAGGTATACACAGCAGCGGTGGTGGTCGACAGCGTGACAGTCGTCTTGCCCGTCGCAGTACCGGTAGCAACCGAAGTCAACGACACCGTCGTCTTGTCCGTGGCGGTAGCCGTAGCCGGAGGCGGCGCAATCCCCAAAATCTTATCCACATCGATGGCGTTCCCGCCGTTGAGGTTGAACCTGACAATCTCCTGGCCCTTGACGAACACCTTGCCGCCGAGCGGCGCAACGGGGGGGATCACACTCGGCGGGGGAGCGAGCTTGGCCTTGGCGATGAAGGCGTCGAGGGTGTTGCCGACGACGGGGGCGTTGATGGCGCCGACCATGCCGGCCTGGCAGTGGTTTCCGTTGACCTGGCCGCAGTAGAACCAGATGGGCTTGGTGTCGTTGATGACGAGCTCGAAGGTGGCGAGGCCGGGGACGGACTGGGTGGTGGCGATGAAGCCCGAGGAGAAGCCGGCGTTGTTGGGCAGGGGGAAGCAGGGCTTGTCGAAGGAGGATTGGGTGACGGTGTGGTTGCGCGGGTTGAAGGAGAACTCGACGACGGTGCGGGGGGGTTCGTTGATGTTGTTGGGGCTGTAGGTCAGGGCGCCGTCGAGGCCGACGTCGACGGTGGTTTTGCGGAGTCCGCCGACGGGGAGGCCGTCGGAGGGGGAGGTGGACGTGGGGGCTTTGGCGGCGAGGGCCTTGAAAGCGGGGAAGGTGTTGCCCTGAGGGGGAGCATTAATGGCGTGGACCATGCCGTTTTGGCAGTGATTGCCGTTGGTCTGGGAGCAGTAGATCCAGATGGGCTTGGTGTCGTTGACGGTGATGGTGAAGGTGGTGCGGGAGGCTATGTCGGCGGAGTCGGTGGGAACGAAGCCGGAGAAGAAGCCGCCGGCCAGGGGTTGGCAGGGCTTGTCGAAGCTCGACTGCGTAACAGAGTGGTTCTGGGGGGTGTTAGTCATCGGTGCCATTGGGGAGGGATGAATACAAACCTTGGCAAAATAGTTGTAGGTGATCGTGTCACCAGGCATTGCTGTTAGTGTCTCTGGGTCAAATCTGAGCTGGTTGCCCTTGCCAACGGTGACAACATGGTGAGCCGCCGAGGCAAGCGAGGCCAGCAAAGAGAGCGGAACGACTGATTGTGACAGGAACCCCATTATGGAAGATGGTTCGGATTACTGGACAAGAAAAAATGTTGGGAGCGAGCGAGTGCTGTTTTTTAATGTCGACAAGAAGAAAGAGAAGATAGGAAATGGAAAAGGAAAAAAGAAAAAGAGAAAAAAAGAGGCTAGAAGATGTTGATGATTGAGAAGAGGATGAATGGGAATGGGAATTGTGAGTTCAAGTTGGGACTGAACAGCAACGACTTATACCAGCCCAAGGACAACGCAAATTACCTGTTTTGGTCGAAAGTCGTCGCTGCAGCTGTGCAGTGGCTGTTGACTCGGCTCGGCCTGGCATCCGGAACGGTCATCAGAGGCTCACCGCGTTCGGGACCAGGGCCGGGGGGCTATTTCGAGCCAAACATGAACCAGGGCACCGGCCTCTGTGAGTGATTGGGGGGGCCATGACAAGGTCTGCGCCTCGATCTGACCTTTCTAGATTGGCGAGAAGGGGGCAATCACGCCACATGGGAACCCTGGTGCTTTTGGTGGGTGTGTTTGCTCCCGGATATGACAAGGGCCGAGGACATTACACCCAAATTCCCGGGATCGTGGGGCCCAAATCTTGGGGCAATTGGTAACCTCTCTCCAAAGCGCCTCGTTTGACAAAGTCGTTGCGCCGCCCGTCGTCCGGGATGGTCTGATTGATGTTCTGCCACAATCCTAAGGTCAGCGATCACTAATGTTAAGGGGTACCAGCCAGAATGCAAATACTCGCTTGCTAAGGCTAGGAAACGAGCCGATGGTCCCGCTGACACCCGTCGACTAGCGGCGGGTGAGTTTTGCTGAAAGAGGCCCGCCACCACGGCCGAGGCCATGCAGCTCCTGGGAGCTTGTTCCCCGAGGCCGCGCTCCGGTTGGCCGACCCGTATCCTGGACACACGTCAGCACCACCATGTTACACCAAGATCGAGGCTTGTTCTGACAAAGTGCCCCGAAACCTGCATCGCTCCAAATACCATTCAAAGTTCCAATACCGACCCCGCCGTTTGGGCGACCAACTCTTGGCGAAACAGGAGGAGGACGCGATGATCTCATGTGGCTGGGCGGATGCATCTGGGCGACTGCGACTGCCGATGCTACCAATCAACCCTCTTTCCGCCATCGTTCTCGCTGGTTTCGTGACGAGTGATGAATTTCCAGTTTTGTTTGTGGTCTTGGTCACGCCGGAGCGGGATATCAAGGCAAAGAGGGTGGGGCAGCCTTCGCTCCGGCTTTGGGCGTTCCCACCCGGAGCGCAATGAGGGAGATGACTACCAAGGGGAAATCTGTCTGCTCTTTCCATCATCGGTTGGGTTTATTGTTTGTTTGGTCAGGGGGGTTAAGGGACCAGTTCGCGGAGGTTGGCGGCATGGAAATGGCTTGGAACCGACAACCAGCGCGATTTTCAGGCAGCCATGAAGGCAGTAAGGCACCCTCCGAGGATGGCGCACCAAACCGTGCCATCGCGGAGTCGCTCTTTCCTCCCAATATCAGAGCCTGATTTGCCTTTGGCCCCGTCAAAAGCTCACCCGATTTCGGCCACAGGGTCTTGTCACTCTTCCGACAGTTGAATATGACGGCCCAAGCCGGAACGTACTCCTATCAGCCCCTCACCAACCTGGAAGCCAACCTCAATCCGACTCCTCTGCCTAGCCCCATCGACGGAACACCGCGCTGCCCTGAAAGGAACCCTGATCGAGGCCGACGTCGACGACCTCAGCCATAACCTCGTCGAGACATACACCGCCCTTTCTTACGTCTGGGGCGACCCTGCCCGAACTGGGGAGATCTTAAGGCTCACAAAAGAAGCGAATGGGCGCAAAAGTAAGGCTGTTGGCTGGAAAAGCCAGTATGGGGCGCCAAGCCGCTAATCCACTAGTTAAACAACCAAGTGGAGCCTGAATATGTTACGACCGGTACCTATACAGAGATAGGTAGGGACGCAGGGGGTTGGGGTTAGGTCAGGAGTCCCGGGTATGTTCGGGATCACAGACCAAACGGGAGGTAAGGACGGATAAACACGGAAGCAAGTCCTCACAGACGGGGTAGTTCACTGAGTTAATAATCGCATGCAACTATAATACACTGTAGCACGTAGGGTGACAATGTAGTAGTGCACAACTAAAGTTGGTTCAATTGACAAAGCGAATACTTGCGTGAGGAACCAGAAGGTCCCCTCACAACAGAGTGAACTAGCTAGCTATCTATACTGCTCAATGATTCCTTGGAGCCGGACTGCCTGAACCCGGGGCCGGGTCCGCAAGGACCGGGTCCTTCGTGATTGGTCAGGGAGGGCAGGGGTAGGGCGCCTGCAGGAGGCCCGCCTCTGATTCGCTACTGGCCCCTGGTCTGTGCGTCCTCGCTTACGGGGGTCACGACCGAGGTCGCGACACCACACCTCCGGTTTAATACTTATTATCTACCTCTTACTTCTCATCGGTAGTCACAGCACTTCTACGCCGCTAATGGTCAAAAGTAGCAAAGCATTTTACTTAGATACCTCATCAGCCCTCATAGATTCATCGTACTTCGTTCAAACAACCTCTTAACCGATATATCCTCCCGCCACTCAGCCCACCTCGCAACTGTGGATTACAGATTATCACCCAGCACTCACGCAATTCTGGCCACAGCCAGCAGCCATTAAAGTAATATTTGACACGTCTGGCAACAGGCCGCAGAAGAAACGCAGAAGAAATAGCCGCAATCAGTTAGATGTCAGAACGCAGGCAGTTCCTATGGCCAGGTCCGCAGAATCCACCATAACTTCAGCCCCTCCTAGTCTCAGCTTTCCCACCCAAATTCACACCAATCGCCCACAAAATTTACAGCGTAAGCAGTCTCTACAGATATTAAATGCGGTAGTCTCTCAGAGGATATGCCAAACAGGCGTTAAATCGACATTTAGAGCTGAGTGGGATAACCATACGGAGGATTATTACGACGGCTCCCACCCAAAAGAGCTCTGGGACATCCAGAAAGGTAAAGAGCACGCCTAGGAAGGTAACGTACTAGCGGCTAACTTCGTAACCAGACGGAACTGGAGAAGAACTCCTACAGACTGTCACTAACACTGCCACCAGCCCTCAACGATGGCATCCAAACCTAGTCCCTGACCAGCCTCCCGCTGTTAGTTCTATCTGTGACGCTTTTGAGAAAGCGAACAGTTTTGGGCAAACCACCGACCACGCAGGACGAGAGATAGCGGGGCTGACAAAGCGTGCGGAAGAGGCGGAGCGGCGCGTGCAGCGGAACTAGAGCGGCAAGCACTGGCAGCGCTCCAGCGGGCGACAAAGGCTGAAAAGCGAACCCTGACGCTTGAGTGGGAAAAGGGGCGGGTGGCCTTGCGTGCTGAAGAGGCAGAACGGAAGGCGAATATAGCAACAGAGGAGGCCGAAAAAGCACACACGGCAAAGGAGGCGGCGGAGAAGGCACGATTCGAGCAGGCGGAGCAAGCTCAGAAGACCTTAGCATCGCTGAAGCAATGGAGTGTTCAAAAAGCACAAGAGACAGTGGCAACAGTCGCCCGCGCAGAAGCGGCAGAAAGAAACAAGGTGGAGATGGAGAGTTGGACTCACCAACGCGTTTACGAGGCAGCAGAAGCAAAGAAAGCGGCTCTTGAACGCGCTGGAACAGCACTGCGAGAAAAGGACATAGCGGTCAGACATGCTGCGGAGGCAGAGCAAAAGAAAGCATTGGTCGAAGAGCAAGCTCAAAGAGCGGAGCGGAACATGAGTGAGGCCGTTGAGTTGGCCAAAGATTCGGCGTACCGCGCCCAAAAAGCGGAGCGAGATCTCGCAGCGGAGGTCGAACGGGCCCGAGACGCAGAGCATGAACTCCTGAGGCAGCTCAAGCTGGCTCTTGTAAGGCAGCAAGAACTGGAAACGGAGCGCTCCATGACGGCGCACCAGGCGGCCGTTAAGCGAGAAGAGAATGCCAGTGCAGCGGCCGAGTTGGCGTCCAGGCCGAAGAGATCGGCGGCCCAAGGCCAAGGCACGAGGATGGACGGTGACAGAAGCCGCAAACGACACCATACCAATGAGATACGCCCAGATGGCAGCATTGAACCGCAAAGCGAAGAGCGTCTGTTCTTTCGGAATACGGGTCAACTTCCGCAACAACTAAGACAGTTGGTTGCAGAGTGGGGGACGTGGAAGGAGACGGAGACGTATCGACTCATTCAATTCGGTTTCAGATGTGAACGGATTTCCGTGCGCCACGCGGAAAATGCTAAGGCTTCACCAGAGTCGTGCTACATCAGATGCGCCAGATATAACGATAAAATCGTGGTCCCGGTTTCCGACGTGTTGATCCTCCTGCCATACATCTTTGGAAGGGGGTTAAGTGACGAGGAGCGTGGCGCTGCCTTGGCCACGCTGGCTAGTTGCACCTTCCGTGAGCCGCGGAAGAACGTGCACGAGAAAATGTTTGGTGAGCATGCTGACCAGACTACAATTTTCCTATTAGGGGGCCTTCAGGATGTCATTACTGAGGTTATCAACGAACTTGGCCGCATCTCGGAATAGGTGAGGGTTTGGGGTGACCTGTACCTGGTCTGCGGATGGCCCAATTATGAACTATCGGCTATAAATGGCCCGAAAATAGACTGTTGTGGCGCCAAACTTCGTTCCTTTTAAAAACTGGGATGCATGTTGAAAGAGGAGACCCATCATACGTCATGCTAGGCTGGCACAACGTGCGGTTCGGCGTTTGCATGCTCATCGGTAGGTGGGGATGACTGGGCTCTGGTCAAAGAACATATGAGCGCGCCATGTCGGATCCGATCATGTGAGATTACACACGGCTGTAGGTTGTTACACATTGCCTTACAAAGATGTTGCGGGGTGGTGCTCCCGTCGCTAGGTCTGTTTTGGACCAGCGCATGTGGATGGGTCGCTGACAGGCGACGTTATTGGCTCTATGCGGTACCAGGCTAAAGACGCCGATGCGACAGCGCAGCTGGGTGGTTTCTCCTGATGGCCCCGGCTGACTAATCAGAGAGTATGAGGTTGTCATTCTCAAATTCAGGCTCCGACACATCGCACCTTTTCAGCCATGGATGCATCTCTGGTATTCGAGCATATCGAACTTGAGGTGGAAGAAACTCGGCGGTATCGGGTGATTGTGAAGCCAGAGATGCAGCGCCAGAGGCAGCGCGCGGCGCGAGCGAAGGATGAAACCGGGCAGACCAGTCCGGAACGTTTGGGAGTCAACACAACCTAAGACGCGAAGAGCGAAATTCTCACTATGACAAAAGTGAGGACGGAGATACACTAAGCAGTGTTGCATGGACCTCTTGGCGAAGCCTGTGACCTTGACTGTTGAGGGTCTTGAGCCGGGGCGACAGGCGTTTGAGATCTGTGCGTTCAGTGAAGGTCTGGTTTGTGGGGCTGTTAAATCGAGAGAAGCGTCTATATCGTGCCCTATGCTGTCATGGAAATAATACAGGAGTGTTCGGAGCTCAGAGGCACATGATTAAGACGGATGTCGTGTGATCGGAGGCAGTTCAACAAATGTTTTTCTGCCCTTACCGGAGCTGCCAAGTCAACCACTAGCCTCGTACTATTCTCAAGACTCTTTTCGTCTTCTCCAGATGCAGACCTGGCGGTGCCCATGTAGAAGCTGACCGAGAAAGCTTCCTATTCATGCAGCGGGACCTGAGCCTTTGCCTCCTCTAAGAACCGCCTATGCTCATCAAATAGTTTAGGAAGCTCAATCAACAATTCGGGTGACGTTTTGTGTTTCTGGACCAGCTGATCCACCTCTCCTCGAAAAGAAGCGTGTAGTTCTGCATCTTTGCGCCTTTCCTCCGTTATTGGCTTTGTCAAGCGGGATTTGCTTGCTGTGCAATACCTTGGTGGTTCTCTGGTTAGCGGGATGAGGAAAATCTCTCAAAGGTACTAACAGGTCAAGGAGTTTATCTACTCCATCGATGAGAGCGCTCTCCTCAGACGCACTAGGGCAGCCGTGTACTGTTATAAAATCCACCAGAAGGTCGACGACGTGCGAAGGTGTGGTAGCCATCTGTGCTTGTGCAAAAGCCAGGAGATGGTAAGGGTGAGGTGCGAGGTTGTGTTAAAGAAAGAGAAAAGGCTGGGGACAGACAGAAAGGGGCATGCCGGGATTAAATAGTCATAGTGGCTCCGATCTCACGTGAATGCGCAAGAGACCGCAACACCAAACGCAGTGAATCTATTGCCTGAGGCAACACCTGTTAAGAGATTGTGTCTGCCGTAGGGAGCTCGCTAGGGTTCTCCATTGCGCGACCTGCATCATCAAGGACGCCATCGCACTGGACACCTCAGTTTCGATCCTCACCGGTGACGGTCTTCTCGCCGACCTCCTCATCTTGCGCCGCCCCCTCCACCCCGAGGCTCACCACTTCGAAAGACTTTTGAACCGCGGATTGCTGACCCCGGCGCTACATATAGTCTCAGCGTCCTATCTTGCGCCCAGCGGCGTGGCAGAGCAAAATCGCCGTCAGTTATGAGCACGCACCATCGTGGTGTAGCCTGTTGGCAAAAATGAAGGGCGCTGGGCAGGATGGTCAGCGTGGTCATCTGTACAGCTCGATGTGGCTACTGTATCGCACATTGTTCTCAGTCCCAATCACAAGTTGTCCAAGTGTCGCGTTTTCCAGGTTCAGAGATGGTAAGTCTGATCTGTGAGAACCGTGGATGGCTTTTTGGGTCAGAGAAATGCTTTGAAGGCATGTCGGTTTTGCAGCGGTGACACCATAGTTTTGTTGGCATTGTTTTGCGGCCGGCGGTCGATGTTATGAAAGCTTTATTGATGGTGTAAGAACTGGCACCTGGGCTGAGGAAGGATGCAAAAATGTTGCAAAAAACGCCTCCGACATGACTGAGCCACACGCTACTCTTATAGAAACGGCAGCCAGGAAGGCAAAACAAATAGAAGGGCAGCACGGGAAATACAATACAAACATAATTGGGCAGCGGACTGCGATGTTGACAAACAAAAGCATGCGACTTGCGAGTGCCAACCATCCATTTCTCAACTTGCTAATATACGCTCTAGCCAGGTAGTCATCCTCCTAAACCACTTGAAACCTGACTGCCGCTGTTCTTCACAGCCGCTTTTCAATTGGAGTTCCTGAGAAAGGTTCAGGCGGGTCATGTTAATTGTGCGGTTATGGTTCCTCTCCGCCGCTACCTTCTCAGCATCTTGACCCAGCAGTTAGCGAGCCTCGCTCTGAAGCTTATATTCTCATTACTACACTGGTCCAAAACCGCATGCTTGGACTCACCTCGCAGCTCATGTTGCAGTAGGAGTAGTAGTTTATGGCTGGACGGGAAGTTGTTATGGGAAAAGATTGCTGTGTGCTGTCGTTCCTAGCCACGGCATGCACCCCATGGTGGCGTAGGATAACTTTGGTTGAGCATCTACGGCAGGTGCTGAGTCGACATACGTACGAACGGAAGGGGCGAGCTTTGAGGTACCACATCCTAACAATACTCTAGACCGAGCGTCGCGGCCATATATCGGCACAGGCAAGGCATCAATACTACGATTGGGTGGTCAACCCGCAGGCGTGAAAACCTGCGATACCTCCCCCCTACCTTCCCCGGTATCTCGTGGGTATGGCCGCGCGCGACCACGTTGATACCACACATCGGCGCCGTGCCTGCTAGCTGGTGTCACGAGGAGGAACACGTTGGACGCACGAGGCCAGCTCATTGGTGCAGGTAATTTCTATCTGCTTGTTGGTGGCTCAATCTGACGAGTGGTGGGCGCAAGGAGAACTGCCGCTACGCAACGCGGTAACTTGTCCGACATCCCGCGCGTTTAGTCGCGCTGAGTTGCCACAGTCGGTTTTCTTTCGAGCCGAGGTTGGTGCCTGGCCCACTCACACCGGAGCCGTATCAGGAGTCACCAGATACTGCAGACGGCAAAAAGGGAATGTCAAGCAATATACGTCCTCGGCCCCCGGCAACAGGACGCTTCTGTGGGCTAGGGCACGTCTACATACACTCCCCTTCTTTCCTGCTGTCAGAAAGAAAGGGGTCTGGCCGGAAGGTTCTGGAAAGAACCAGAATCTCCGGGTTTATAATATTGGCCACGCAACGCGCAAGCGTTGCCACCTTTCACATAGTATAAAATGGAGCACTCTGGCAGAGCCAGAGTGCACCAGGGGCGACCGACACACAATACAATCAACCCATTGCAACCTCCTATATATCCAAAATCCAAAGTGCAGTGTTTCTGACACCTGCCTAGGCAATCAGAATCAGAGCTTCTCGGCGTCAGAACTTGTTGGCAGGTCTCACCAGATGGCGCACTATGTTCCTCCGGTAACGGCTTGCAGCCGGCTCACCCACCGTGGGGGAATTCCTCGTGGCGAAGCGCTTATACTATTATCTCCTCTTGCGAACTCCTTGCACGCAGCGTATGCATGCGTGACATTCCAGCTTGATTCCTTGGCATACCGAGATTATCCCCCCACAGCTGGTCTTCATGGATCTGTGGAATGGGGTATTCGCCAGCGCTGCAATGTCCTCTTTGCCAGTCATCCACATCACTTTCCCTCCTTCCCCTTCGGTGAACCGGCAGATTCATTTCTATCCATTTCTTGCATGAGTTCCATGACGATTGCCAATGCTGACCCTCCATGATGCAGACTTGTTACCCTGTTAGTTGTTATTTGAATGGCTCTCCCACCATCTCATATCCCTGTGCTTCTCTGACTGGCCGTTCATCCTCATGCTGGTATCCGGAGGTCCTACATACGGTCAGCGCATCCAAGTCCTACCAATTCTTCCTGGCTTAAATGAATAGAGATGAAGATGGGAGTTAAGAGCAGTCCTAGAAACACCCTGAGGGGGAAGTCGTTCAAGATCCACCTAGTCTCTCCTTTATGGCTGGCGCAATGTGTTGGTTTATGCTCCACTTCGTGGTAGACTTTGTCCTCACCAGCTCCTTGCTTCCCATCCGGGGGATGGACCGCGGGAGCACTGTCTCTGATAGGTGATGTGTGGGATGGATGTTCTGTTGCCCCTCCCTAAATCTCCCACCAGCGGTCGACTCCCTCCCACACGCCCTGCCCTGAGCGAATGTGGCATTCCTCCCCCGCCACGTTACGAACATAATCCCCAATGAAACCCATAGGACCCCGGCTGTACGCGTCGACTCATCCACCAGCCGTCTCTGTGACCCATAAGCGTGCTTCCTCTAACTATTGGTGCACAAGGAATGGCTGTCATGCCCGTGCTCGGCCGATTCAGCTTTGTGGTCGGAAGCTTTGAGCCCTAGGACCCTCCTTCTGGCCAACTGCACCACCCATAGGCTGTTATAGCCCCACTGACATCCATTTCCCCTGAAATGCTGAGCTCGTAAGACAGCCAGACTCAGCATGACGCCCGGGTGGCTGACCCAACCGCCCCATGCTCCGACCCTCTTCCGTGTGGTATGCAAGCCCCCCATCCAACTGCCCAAGGACCGCCGAGGTCTGGCTATGGTTGACCGGTCCGTGGCGAGCGGGCGAGCTAATCATTATGCATGTCAAGTTTGGGGTTTGCGTGCCAGTTAATGGGTGCTATTGCATGTCGTTTCCGGCATTGGCGGCAGAATGGGTGACACAACCTACAGTGGGACGAGATGTTTGCCTTTCAGCAACCACCCACGGTCCCGTGTCGATTACCAACACCTCGCCTTTCATGATGCCTGCAGGATGGCTACCTCCTGGTTGCCATTTAATTTGCTCGCCCACCATCCCATATCTTGTGATTCCTCCGACTCTCCGTTAGCTATGCCGTGTCCAGATATCCTGCATCCGGTCGGCGCATTCACGTACTCCAACTCGTCTGCTGCCAATAATAGCACACGCCCATGCAGATCCAGCCACCCATTCGTGCTTGTAAGAGTGTCATGCCGCTCTCAATGACTCTGCTCGCGGCATAGCGTGTCGATCCGTGCCTCTGCCTGCATGTGGAACACCTCTCCTGAGCAAGAATGAGTTGGTTCCCTTCTCCTGTCCTCTCGGTGAGGACCATGGAGGGTCGGAGTGTGGAGCGTTCCCCACATTGACCACCCCCTTTACGGGGATTTGGTGGCCATCTCATGGGCTTGACATTGGTGGCATCCCTGGCCACTTCGGGGGAATCAGGTTTGACGTTGGCGGCTTTATGCTCCATCACACTCTCTCAGAGCTACCTCTACCACTCATACCTTGATCACTCTGCCTCCGAGGACAATAGATATGCACGCTGATTCAGCCGGCAACTTTTGGGATGGCCATTCCTACCCTTCTTGCGCATTCGACATGATGCCTCCCTTGATGCGTGTGGGCGCCGCGCGCTCCAACTGCTGACCTCCATGGCACGTGGCATCCAGCTATTCAACGGCTCAGAGAGTGCCAAAGTTCTATGGGCTTGATCATGGGACTATGGGACGAGCCCCTCTCGCCATGGATGGGCGCTTCGAGCCTCCCCTCTCCCTCTACCAGAGTAGGTGCTCCCACCATCAACTCGCGAAGCCGACCCTCCATCACGTTTGAAAGCAGCCTCTATCCTTGCTCTCCACCATTGCTTGCCGCCGACAGATTGAACTCTCCCGGCTCTCCCTAGCACCGACTCTCTCTAGGAGCTGACGTTTTAAGTACGCCGTCCACAAATTATTTGATATGACTAATGCAGCCAGAATAAACCAAGAAAGTCCTTCGCTCGCTCCCAAGGGCCTTTGGGGATATCCTATCTCACCTACCGGTCCCTTATCTGTGCACAAACCATCCGCGCACTATCACGGCGATGACAGGCTATAGCATCTTGTACTCATCATCCATTCCAGTGCCCATGTTCGAGTCATTTACGCCACGTCCTGACTAGCTCGGGATGTACGCCGGGAAGGGAGTCTTTACGGAGCGTAGACATGGGCTTCGAAGGGTGAACTGCAAGCTCTCTCGGCCAGATGCAATACCACCTTCCTAACTACTGCCTCCACCGAAGCTGATAATCCCTAGTACCCTGCACTTGGAGAGAGTAGAATGAACGCAGATCCACCTTGCGCATGTGTATCTTCCTGTGAGGATGGTCCCCCCAAATGGTAACCTCCGTTGGCATCATCCAGCACTACTCATGCCATATCGGCATGCGAGGGTGGCATCTAATTCCAGTGGTATCAAACCCAGCGCCTCTCCCTGGACGCGGTACATGGTCCAGGCCAGCTGTGCCTATGCTCACCCAAACAAAACCCTGCCGCCGACCTAGCGCGATGATTACCATAATTTGCACTTTCGTGAATGTATAAGCGCCGGCATACTAATAGAGTAGCACTATCTAATCATCTCCGCCGCCAGCAGAATTACTGCCGACGGGTCGGCGTGAAGGATAGTGTCGCCGGAGACGCGACGCCCTGTGTACGCTGTGCTTTTGCTACCCTTTTGTGACTCCTTTCATCCCCGACGCAGCGCCATGCCCACGTCGTAGCCGGGTTCGCCTTGCTGCCCTTGGTGCAGGTAATGAAGGCATCGGCTGGCTGACTTCCTCATGTATCTCTCTGAATCGCTTCTCCGTCCAGTCAAAGATGTTATCGTGCTTGAACCCCTCGGACCTGAACCGGCGTCTGAAAAGTCCGCGAAGGTACGAATAGTCAGGCTTGTCGTTGAAGCGCAGTGATCGAGTGTAGTCAATATACGTGGCAAACTCGTCAGGGAGAACATCTCTACAAAGATCGCTCCCGGACAAGCTCGTCTTCTTCTCCTTAAGAAGCTCGTTCCTCTCCTTGTCCGTGGATGCCTTTAGACCCTGCCAAGGTAGGGAGCCGCGGGCGAAATAACACAGCATGTATCCGATCGACTCCAGGTCGTCACCAAAAGACTGTTCTTCTGATCGTTAGCAAGTCGCTCAGAAGGATTGAGCCAGGAGAATTACCACGGCCACTGTGATTGTTGATACTTGCGTAGCGGCTGGTGCCACCGAACGGGCGACCTCCGGAATCTTTGTAGAGCTCAGCTTCGCAGAACTCCTTGGCCAAACCGAAGTCGACAGCGTATAATGTGTTCCCTTGCCTGCCGGTTCCTACAAGAAAATTCTCTGGCTTGATATCGCGATGAAGAAACCCTTTCGAGTGGACGTACTCTAATCGAGAAATGAGTTGGTCGGCGATAAGGAGGGTGGTCTTCAGCGATAATTTTCGGTCGCAGTAGTTGAACAAGTCCTCAAGCGACGGACCAAGGAGGTCCTCGACCAGCACGTAAAAATCGCACTCCTCTCCAAACCACCAGACACGTGGTATTCCAATCCCGCCGGCCAGCGCATTATACGTTTCCGCCTCACGTTCGAGTACATGGCGCCCATCTCGAACGTTTGTGAGCTTTATAGCGACCTCCTCTTCCAGTTGGATGTCGGTCCCTGCCAGAGTGAGCCCCAAGTATGGTGGTCCGGTTCGGGGTGCTAACCTGAATAGACGAGGCCGAACCCTCCTCCGCCGATCTTACGGTCAACGCGGTATCTATCGTTTATTAGAATATCCTGGAAGAAACACCAAAGTCAGCTAAATGCACTGCGCACAGAGATAGGAAACCACACCTTCATGTTTACGGCCAGGGCAGAGTGTGAAGAGTCGGCGTACACGCCACGGGGGTTGCTTTGCCGCTAGTCCCACCCTTATACCCCACACGAATGTGCCAAGGTGATATGCGGCTAATGGTTGGCTGATAACAAAGCCCGATTGTGTGACCCACCCTGCCACATTCCAGCAGCGCGTTCCGGAACCGACCAACCTCCTGCGACACCACTCAAAGGCGGCCGTCAAGCGCGACCTTTATATCCTCCCTGCGGCCCCCTCCTGGTCTCGATTATTCCACAATGTGCGATCATGGCGATACACCAGAATCGAACGAGATCGCGCGCAGACGACCCTCCGCAAGAAGTCCATCCCAGCAAAAAGCTTAGATTAAAAGGCAGAGCCCAGAGTTCTCCCAACTTTGCTCCGGAGTTTTGGGACAATCTGTCGAAGGTCTGGCTCACACCGCGTGCATTACGAGAAATCGACCGACGGAACGACGCCCTACCTCCGCCGAAGCCCCCAGCACCCGCAGTGTACACAAAGGATCTTGCCCGGTTTGCAAGACGTGGTGGTCCAGATCTCCGCCACCTTCGAGGGGTAAGGTTGCACAGGGCTCAAGGTGATGATTGACTAATTGCCATTAGTACCCCGAACCAAGAGACGATAGGCTTAAGATGTCTTCCAGCCACGCCTCCGATTCCAGCCGACGCACGAAGTCAACGAAGGCAATAACGATCTCCTCAAAAGCCAGAAGATCGTCTGCATATGACGACGATTTCGAACAGTATCTGACCGACCATAATGTCGACCTTCCGCTGCGCAACCGCCATGCTCCAAAACCAGACCTTAAGGACACTCACCTTCTGCTTTCAGCAAGTCGGCCATCACTTTCACTTTCGCGCTTCGATGACTCGGCATTCGACGATTTCCTGCAGAAGAACGAGACCAAATCGGAAGGCACCATCATGCGCAAAGTGATCCCCATTATCACCGGCAACACCAACATTCCGAACGAGGGCAATCTCCAGTTCACCAACTTCGAGTCCCTAACGGAGGGTCTCACAGTCAACGCGGTACCGGATTTCTTTGACGGGGCTCCGCCGGGTGATATTGACAAGTCAGTGAGGGAGAGTCTGAGCCAGAGGATCGTTCCTACAAAACACGCCGACGTTCCGGTGGTACCTAACTTCTTCCTCGAAGCTAAGGGCCCGGGGGGCGGTGCTCATGTGGCGCGACGCCAGGCTTGCCTGTACGGAGCGTATGGAGCCCGCGCCATGCACAGTCTGCAGAGCTATGGCAAGGAGGAGCCCGTATATGACGGCAATGCTTACACCTACAGCTCGACCTACCACGCCGGGACGGGCACGCTCCAGCTGTATGCCCACCACGTCACAGCGGCGAATGACCCGGAAGGACGGGCCGAGTACCACATGACGAAGCTTCGAGGCTTCGATCTAACGGATAGTCGTGAGACTTGTGTGAAAGGTATAGGGGCATTCCGGAATGCGAGAGATTTGGCGCGACGCCACCGCGACGAGTTCATCCAGGACGCGAATGCAAGGGCACGTCGGTCTGATACCTTATTGGTCGATAAACCAGGGGCAGCAGAGGCACAGCAGTACGGAGACTCCGGCTCTGACAGGTTTGTGGACCGTGAGGAGTATGTAACACCAACGCCTATTGCTACCGAAAACATCGCCGCATCCCAGTGTGTTAACGGCGGCTTTGCTCTTCCCCAGTATCTTTACATCGAGGACTAAGGGTACAGCCAGGAGTCTACGTCTCATGGCGCCGTGGAACCGGCCATAAGCTGTGCGACAAGCTTCACATCAAGCTTCAGCACACAAAGCCTCGCCCGTTCCAAGCGAAGCAAAGCGTCCTGCAGCCCACCATCGGAGTCTCACTTATACAAGAAGCAGACGCCCCGCGGTGTACCTCGAGGATCAGGTGTGCCTACAGGAGCCTCAACATCTACGACACTGGCTGCAGAGGCAGAAACCAAAGGAGACTATAGTTAGAGCGATGGCCGTCACCTGTGGTATCACCTGGACAAGGATGGGTCGCCTGAGGACTAAAATCAGTGTTTGCTCTCATATTATCTTAGCTCGTTCAACTACTTCATTTGCGCTTCCACCGCCGCTCCTGTCATAATAACGTGAAATGCTGCTAAAACCTGGGAGAACAGCCGGCTCGGAGAAAGAAAAGTCCATCACAACGTTTTATGTGGTATTTCTCATCTTCGGCAAGATCTCTTTGGCTACCAAGTCACGGGTTCTTACAAGCTTAGACCGCGATTAAACCAACCTGCTCGAGAACCGTTGCTTGTGACGTCGGGGGCGACTCCTAGGAGGTCTATATTGCTAGCGATTGTCGCCTCGGCTCCTGCCTTCGGCTCCTCGGGAGAACTGTTTAGAGGGTTGACCCGCTCGATTCCTTTGTCAGCAAGGACTCGGCGGCTGGGCCGTCGAACTCACAGGGGGATTTGGAGAAGCTGGGGCATTTGGAGGAGCCGGTGGGTTTGGAGGAGCTGTGGGGGCTGACTTCTTGCCAGACTCTCCGTTCGTAACCATTTTCGCCACAAAGATTATGGAGTTAGGAATCTTGGTACCGGGTAATGTAGGCCTCTAAAGCTGTCACCATGTTAGAGTATATTTTACAGGCCATTGCTTTCCCTCAGCTTAGGCATTGGACTACCTGAAGAGTATGGGCAGGAGTCTGGATGGTTGTCTTGCGTGGAGAAGCGGAGAAAATTTTCATCCCAGTATTTGAAGGAATGAACGACGCTGAAGGATCCAATGCGAACAGAAGTCGGTGTCAAATAATTTCTGGGTTAGTCGCTTAGCGGGCTCTGTTCTGAGAGCCCCAGAACTACAAACTCGTCCAGCTGCGGGGGCAGGTGGATATACCAATCGATCATGCATCAGTTCGGGCACACAATGATGCACTGCAGGATTCAAGCCCGTGGGGAGGCCCAAAACGGCTTAGCAAGCTTCATACAGGACTACACTCGCTCCCGAGCACAAAAGGGATCATGAACAAGGTACTAAGTACATGGGTGAGAGTGGAGGCATACAGCTGCGCTGCATCCATCGCCAAAAGGGAGCATTTCACGCCCCAGTCACACACGGCTAGATCCACGCCACGGGCCCGCTCCCCCCCATCTATGGGTTATAAAGGGTTGTCCCCAGCGCAAGAGCATCCCTAAGTTTCGATCGCCCCGTCCGTCGACGCGCTGCTTCGCTGCCGGATATCACTCAGCCTGTGAAACGGCCGCGGCTCGACGCGCTTCCAACGTTCCTTCCCGCATCCCGTCTCGACGCACCTCTAGCTGCTTCATCCATGGCGAGACCAGAGGCTGCTCAAGACCGACCGGTGCACGATCGGGTGGTAGATGACACCTATCGGAGACAAGCACTTACCGAGCTGCAGGAGAAGTCTAACCAGCACACGCTACCGCCAAACTCCCACGGGAAAGACACTGACAACCTTATCCGCAAACTGCTCGAAAAAGCAAAGTAGTTGAACACAAACGGTAGTAAAGGTACTATCAAGGCGTTACTTTACACTGGCGATAAGGTAACACGCTTAGCTAAGTCTGGGTCTCCTCACAATGCTCCAATTATCACCGACTGCCAACAGTAATTCCAATAAAGCAAAGGCGACAGACCGATCGTTTAGCTTTTCCGGCGAATAGGCTTCTTCGATAAATCGGTCTCTGTATAAATACCGTATCGTAAATCTATTACCTAGTTATATAAAGTCTGAAAGCTCCGTAAGGTACATGTCACGACCCAGGTCATGACTACCGGAGGAGCACAGACCACATGTAACTAGCCAATCATTGGGCCCAGGGTGCAATGACCCACAAAGCCCTGACGGACCAATCAGGATGGTCCCGAAACGAACGGTCCCGAGGTCGGGACCAGTGAGGCCGGGACCCGCGCCGAACCAGTACGGAAGGTCCCGAGGAAGCAGACCCGACGGCGGGACCACGGACCTCGGGACCTGGACAGAGCACTTGGTATAGCTAGCTAGCTAGTTTCCCTTGGGTGAGGAATCGTTCTTGGTTCCTCACGCAAGTATTCGCTTTGTCAATTGAACCAACTTCAGTTGTGCACTACTACATTGTCACCCTGTGTGCTACAGTGTATTATAGCTGCATGCGACCGTTGACTTAGTGAACTCCCCCGTCTGTGAGGACTTGCTTCCGTGTTTATCCCTCCTTTCCTCATCCCCTTTGGTCTGTGACCCCGAACATACCCGGGACTCCTGACCAAACCCCAACCCTGCGTCCCTGCCTATCTCTGTATAGGTATCGGTCGCAACAAGAAGTGATCCGCTTAAAACATTTTAAAACCTTAAAGGTATTATATTGTTCTAGACGAGAGATAAAGGAAATTAATCTTAGCGAATAGTTAAATAGACTTTATATATATTTTATATCGTAACTAATGTAATATTTATCAGGCTAGTTATTATAATTAGTTTACTTATTTATTCACATATATACGATATTAGATCTCTAGAATTGCTTTTCGCCTCCGAATTTCTGTTAACTTTATGTTTAAGCCTGAGATATGACAGGCTTTAAACACGCTGAGGTTATTATGCTAACACTCTATCAATTTAGGAGGATTTTTCGCATAGGTTGATATCACGGCATCCCTCTAAAATGCTCTGCGCGATATGCGCGATGTGACGCGCGATTTTCGAGTTTGGGCCGACGCCATCTGCATCAATCAAGAAGATGTAACCGAGCGCAATCAGCAAGTTTCCATCATGGGCCGAATCTATGCCGCCGCCACACATACTATCATTTACCTCTGGACATCGACCATGTCCACTCCCAGGGGTAGGTATCCTGGGTGCTAGTACCCGTAGCATTTCTTGACAGGGACTGGTTCAGGCGTATATGGGTCTTCCAGGAATTCGTCCTCTCTCGGGACCCGTGGATTCAACTTGGACGGTCCCGCATTCGATGGGACCGGTTTTTCAAGGATGTCTCAGATTCCGGGAAGGAGGACAAATGGACTTGGGGCAACTCATACATTGAATCTCCAGGTCTTGATATCTTGCAAGACATGGAGCGGACCAGATCGGATGTGCACTCGAGATCACTACTCCAGCTCCTTCAAGCTCGTAGGGGCATGGGCGCCCAGGATCCTCGCGACATCACCTTCGCCCATCTCGGCATAGCTTCAACACCCAAGAGCCCATCATCGTTACACTCAGGCTATCCCGCTGTCGATTACACCAGATCTGTCTGTCTTGGAAGTGTTTATCTCCTTGGCCCTGCACATCCTGACGAACACACACCCCAACTCGATGGCTGGCTTCCGGGAGTTATTCGAGTACTTGGGAGCTCCCGGGAACACAGATCTATCCCCATACATCCCTTCATGGGTGACAGACTGGCGACTACCACCGAGCTCACACCCAAGGCCGACCAGCGGAAGGCAGACGCCACTGGATGTTCGCTCGAACATCAAGTATCCGAATGTCATCCAGACAGAACTGTCGGCCTTTTTGGCCACAGCGGGATATCTCTTGGATACTGTCAAGGCCCGAGGGCCGGTGGCCGCAGCGGAGTCACTAGTCCCTCCTAGGCAGCGTAGGGACTACCACGAAAACCTGGCGAAGCTGGTCGAGGCTCTACACCCACCAACGGCCTACAGCGACAGACTCAACCTTCCAAGATCGCTAGGCGAGGTGTGCTTCAACGTCGAAAGATCTCACGCTAAACATTTCGACACGTTTCTCAAGGAGTGCTTGGCTTGGCTGGAAACCCTCCCGGTGAAGAAGTCAAGACACTACTTTGACGGCAGCGACGCAGCTCTGGACGGCCGCAGACTCGTCCTGACTTCCTCGGGCTATTTTGCTGCTGTGCTACCCGAAACACAGGAAGGTGACATCTGTGTCTCCATGGCACCGTTTCACGGGCCTCTGATCTTGCGCCAGACGACGATTGATTTGGTGCCTGGGGTCGACATCCTAAATTTATATCAGCGACTGGGCTAATGATCTCAATCTCACTGTCGGAGCAGACTTCAAACGTGGCACCGGACTCAGGGCCTGGACCGAGGCGATGGCCACCGTCCGAAATCCCGATCTGGCCATCAGCAGACGACATTGAAGAGGTTTACCCGGACCCCCTTGCGGCCCTTTCGGCAGGAGACCCCTGCGGCTGGCACCGATAATGGTCAGAAGACTCTACCTCATGTGGGCGGCGGTTTCGGTATGGGTATGGGGATGGGCTTTGGCCCCTCGATTCCAAGCAAGCGACGGAAACGCCCGGTCGAGCCTGCCGACATATTGCATTGCAAGGTTGTTGGCAAGTGCCGCATGCACGGCTTTGAGCCCTGGGCCGACGAGAGCTCGATCATGTCACGAGCAAGGGATGACCTGCCCTGAAAGATTTTCGTGTTGCATTGAGCCTCGGACAGGCTCACGTGATGATTACTGGTTCGAGCTTGGGTATCTTCAACCCTCTTGGCGGAGATGGACACTGTTGGCTGTTCCTTGTCGTTTTTCTGAGCGCGTACCACCAAACAACAGAAGTTACCCCCTTGGCGCAGGTCACACAAGCAACCTGTCAATATTGGCTTGGCAATGGCAACTGCTGTGACGATGGCGAGATCCGTGCATGGTCAGCTTTGCCCATCGTGAAGACGACGGTGGACACATGCATGACTGGGGCTCAGCTCTGAATGTCAGTGTCAAGTACCATTCAGCTGTGATGGAGGGATTCAACCTCCTCGGATAGAGCCTTCGCCCAAGACGGGAGAGTCCGTCGTGGCCCGGACATCGGATGAACATAGAAGCAGCGAAGGATATTTCTCCGGGAAGGATGTGGCCATGTTTCCTTGCCCGAGATGGGTATATCTAGCGACAGTTTCCGCTCCTCGAACATCCCTCCAACGTTCCCAGCTTTTCGTCTCGGAATCTCACCCCTTTCAACTCACCCTGTCAAAAACCATGCGTCTCAACACCCTCCTCGCACCTATGCTTGCCGTCACGGCTGCGGCGGATAGGGTCTGGGTTGACGCCGTCCGCACCCCAGACAGCGTTAGCGCCCCGCGCAGCGTCTGGTACAATGACTTTGACAGCACCTGGCGCGTCAGCTTCAGCCCCGGGTGCCGTGTCCCGGGCGTAACCAACATCGGCGAGCTGTGCGTCGATTGGAGAAACCGCCGGGCACGCTTCTTTGCCTTTGGAGCCAAACGCTGCATGAAGCCTGCCGCTGGTGGAAAGTGTGAGTTGGGCTCAGGCCATGGCTCTCCCTGCGCCGCGTGTGGATAGGTGGCTTTGCTGATGTGTTATTCCTCGCTCAGATCACGAATACGCGGGCCAGGCGTCGTATCCATTTACAGAATGGTGGTATGAGGTTACGTGCGGCTGGTGAAGGGTGCCGTGGTTTCTTCTGTCGCTTTTTCGGTCCATGGTTTTGCTTCGATGGCAAACTGATAAAATGCTCGGAAGGGTTGGTGGTCGCTGCAATGGGCTACGCATGTAATCTAAGGACCCATATTTGTTCCTAGTTAGTCTCTGTCCTTTGTCGCCCTGCCTGGTCAAGGTGGTTGTTGGTGTCGGTGTAGCTGGGAGATGAGGTAGCATCGAAGATCGGATAGATCATGTGACGTCTTAAGAGCTTCATGTAGGGTTCCCGAGCAATGCGGCGTGGGTAGACAGCAGTACACCTCATCGCTGGAATGGGGTGGTATCTAGAAACATGCATCATCTGCGTTTGACTTGCTTATCAGCCGGAAAAGCTCAAGCTACCCTTCCGCCCACTTGTCAAGCCAAAAGCTCTGTCCTCCTTATTATGCAAGACACCTGAACAAATACGCCACGGACGCGCTGTACATGAGTAGGCCGAAGGATAGGCGCATCGTCCTAGTTCCGCCCGCCGTAGCCACCAAAGGCCTTGCAGAAGCAATACCAGTGTTGACCCCCGTGAGCGCAGCTGTCCATGCCGGACCGTTCCCTCCTCCAGCTCCAACAGCAGTTTCCTCTCCCACCACAGCCGGGCCGTCGCCTCCACCACCTAGGCTAGCCCCCTCTCCCGCCGCGTGCGGCACGATGCCCGTTGGGACAGGAATAGTGCGCGTTTCCACCTTGCCATAATCAGGACACATGGTCCCCCCCTCGTTGGGACAAGCCGTCACGGTATGCAGCACGGTAGTGTACACCTTGGCAGTGGGCGGAGAAGAAGAAGCGCCGACGGGACACACGGTCGTGCCGACGGAGACCACCTCGGTCGTCACACGTGCAGGGCAATGCGGGACCTCGGGCGGGCACGACGTCGCCGTGGAGACTCTGGTCGAGTAGATGGTGCTCGTCGTGTACGTCGGCGGAGACGTGCTGCTGGAGTTGGACCAACGGCCCGTGGTCGACGACGACATGACGGTCGATGTACCCGACGAGGGGACCGCCGTGCTAGTGGCGCTATTTTCGGGCGGAAAAGTCTGGTTTCCCGCCAGCGGGAAGGCAACGTCGGAGAAGATGGGCACGGTGACGGCCTCGACGACGCGCTGGTAGGGGAGCCCCTTGTCGTCGGTGCCGGACACGTAGACGAAGAAGGACTGCTCGGGGACCTGCACGATGTTGAAGAAGGAGTTTGTCGGGGGGAAGCCCTCCTCGCCCGAGCCGGCCGGCATGTCGGGGGTGCCGAGGAGCGCGAAGGACGGCTGCCGGAAGGTGAAGGTGGCGGTCGCGAAGGGGCCGGCAATGTCGGCGACGGCGCCGATCTTTTGGTTGTACGGCGGCGGGCCGCGGATCGGGTACCACCCCGTGTGGCCCACGCGGCCGCGCACGCTGGCAAAGTCGAAGCGGGCGATATGGATGGTCGATGTGCCCTGGCTGATGAGGGAAAAGCTGCCGGCTCCGGAGACGGTGATGGTGTAGCTGCCCGTCAGGGGCCTCCGGATGGAGACGAACTCGCTGTCGCTGAGCACCGTCCTCGTCACGCCGGCCGCGGTTTCCGTCAGGGGGGGAGCCGTCGGGCTGGGCTACTGACATGGCGACGCCCGCGCCCTGGAGGGAGAAGGTCACCTTGGTCATGTACGAGTCCACGGGCACGCTGTACGTCCTTGTGTCGTCTGCTGCCGCCACGCTGTCCTGGACGCGGAGGATGGCGCTGCTGTCGCCCGTGATGAGGGTGTCGAGGATGTCGGTGATGTTGGCCACGTCGGCGACGGGGCCGCTGAAGTACTGTCCGCCGGTGGCGGCGCAGATCTCGGCGTACACCGTGTCCGAGAGGGAGTCTTGGCGCGCCCTGAGCTTGGCTCCCCCTCCTGCCGCCAGGCCGTCGTCGCAGCCAGAGTCGAACTTGAAAATGTAAATGTTGAGGTTCTTCTCGGCGGCGGTGCTAAGCAGCTGCGACTCGAGCCCAGTGTCCTTGGGGGCCGCGTCGGTGAAGGCGAAGAGCGTCGCGCCCTTTTCCATGACGTTGACGGCGTCCAGCATGCCGGTAATCATCAGCTCCGGGCAGTCGTCGCCTCCGGAGGCAAAGAGACCGTTGACGGCCGACTTGAAATTGTCCAGGCGGGAAGTGACGGTCAGCGGGCCCGTGCCGGGGTCGTTGAAGGGCGAGAGAATGTAGGAACTGGGCTCGTCCAGGGTTCCGACGCGAGACTCTGCGATGGAGATGGCGATGGACCGGGCCGTCGAGATGACGGCGCTCATGCTGCCGGTCGTGTCGATGGCGAACGCAAGTGTGGGGCCCACGCCGAAGAGCAGTCGGAGGGCGTGGTCGTCGATCTCGGCCTTGATGTCGTCAAAGTACTGCTTGGTCGCCTCCTTGGCCGCGGCGACGGCTCGTGTGTGCCACTTCCAGTGCGGAGACCAGCCACAGTTCAGGCTGTCCTTGTTGATTCCTGGCATGGGAGGTCCGGCGACGAAGCCGACGACGCTACCAAGAGGGGTATCCGTGTATCCGCCTAGGTGCAGGAAGGACATGATGTTAAATCACGTACAAGCAAGGGAGGCAGGTAGTACTGTCAAGACTTACCGTGATGACACTTGTAGGAAGGAATATCGGTACCCTTGGGCGGCGTGTCTTCTCCGTGGTAGTAACCGCTGGTCAGCTTGGTGAAGCCGTTCAGGTTCGCGTCGCAGTTGAACAAGCTGCAGAAAGGGTCGAGCAGCGTGGCAGAGCAGCTGTCGCAGGTGGTATCGTTGAAGGTTGCCATGTATGCTGACATGTCTCTATCTTGGATGAGATCCAGATTGGCGCCGGTATTGCCCATTTCGATCTAGTTGCTGTGGGCGTAGAAATCCTGGATCGTGTGCAGCGCCTCTCCGACCCTGTGCCGGCCCGTGGCGGCATCCTCGGCCTTGAGGGCGGCGATGGCCTCCTGCTTCAGCGTGGCGATGCGCTTCCGAGCGTCGGGAAAACTCTCGCCGTCGCAGTGCCAGCTGGCCGCCGTCTGGTTGTCATCGACGTCGGCGTTGGCGTCGGCAATGTCATCTCGAGCTTTGGACATCTTGCGGGTCAGCCGAGTAACGAGCGGGAAGTAGGCCTTGGCGCGCTCCTCAAAGACGTCCTCGGTCATCTCGACGTGAGAGGTACCGCCGAATCCAAAAGCGACCTCCTTCCATTTCGTTGGAAAGAAGCCGAGCGCTGGCCGAAAAGCCAGGAACGAGAGGAAGATTACAATAGCAGGCAGCATTGATAAACGAGTGTGTTTGTGGAGTAAGTAAAGACTGATGAGGTCAGAAGGGCGAATACTCCTTCTGAATGTAGGTCGTGATTGACGGTTTTAGCGAGAGACGTGTTGCTACTACAATCTGTTCAGCGAGGATGGGCGTTGGTATATAAGATATAGCATCGTTGTTTGTTGGGGCTGCAAGCGCCGGTGTATTCCCTCTGGCAAGAATCGGTGCAGGTGGTGGAAATTACCCAGGGGGCTTATGTGTGCGGCTGAGCACACACACTCCGAATATGGCTTGTTTCCTTTTTGTAGTGTTTCCTGGTAGCCTTGCGTTGTGCCGCCTGGTAGTCTGCTGACCGACGATATTACTGTCAGTAGTGCGGAGGAATCCGAGGCCATGAAACCGCACTAGAACAGCCAATTAGCGAAGGTTGAGGAATAGAGAGTCGGGAATACCTGCTTGAGGCTCAATTCCTGCCTCGGCTTCGTCTAGATTCCAAGGTGTAATGGTCGTACACGCATGCCTACCTATCCTGTTGGTGCAGGTTGGGAAAATCGTCATGCTGAAAGAGGGCAATCCTGCTGCGGCTGAGCCCCACGCCCACCCCACCACGAGGTAAACACGCGCCAAGGCGTCGCCATATTGGCAATGAGTTGGGCAAAGTGGCACCACTTTCTTTAGCCCGAGCGAATACTTTGCTAGTTCTGGAGATCTGTGAGTTCCGGCGCGACTCCGTGCCGGTGGGCTCTCGGCGTCCGAGATCATCTGTTGATTTTTGTCTTGGCGTTGTCATGACCTGGAAAAAGTACAAAAAAGGAAACTTGGTGTGCCCAGATTCGTCGTCTTGGGAGTGTGCGGGTATTCTATCGGGGAAGGTGCGCACTAGATAGGCATCCGATTTTTTATTCAAGAGGGGCACGCTCCCCGCCAATTACTGCGTATGTGCATGTGCGCACCTCCTTCAGGGGTTCCGCTTCGGCCACAGTTGTGCTTTGGTGGGTTTCCACGAGCGGGAAGACTAATTAGAATTACGCTGTCACAAACACTGTGGGTTTGTGTGCAATCCTCGACACGCCTGCGACGACTGGGAACTGAAGGCTGAACTTCGCAAAAAATTTATGGCCGACGCATAGCATGCTTCTGGCCCTGATATTAACTGATCGTGGCTTCTATATTGGGTGCGCCACTTTGACCAAATGAGAAAAAGGGTGTGAAGGCCGCGGCCAGACCATTGCGCGATTGGTGTTTCCCGTGGCTGAAACGGGAAACGCAGGGTCTGGAACTCTTCAATCTTCAGCGCCTCCTGACCGACGATGCGACGATGCGATAAAAGGGGATGAGGGCGTTCACCCTCAGGGAGAAACCCATTTCTCCATTCTCAGGATCACATTTTCACCTCCCGGCAGCCCATGATGAGTTCGCTTCGACAACTGACGCTCTCTATCGCGACCGCCTTTTTTCTCGCGGCTTCCCCCGCAGCTGCCTTCACCCACTACGAAGACAATGGGTCCTGCAAAATCATCGGCGACACCGACATCTACGGCATCGGGGTCCGTCTGGGTTACTACCTCACCTTCTTCGCGGGCCTGTTCGCCGTCGGCTTCAACAACACCAAGGGCATCACCGACTCGCTCAAGACGGTCAACATCGTCTTCAGCGCCATTCTGATCGTCCTGATCCGCAATGCCACCCTCGGGAGCTTTGCAGTCTTGGAGTGGCAGATCGGCGTCTTCTTGGTCTTCTTCCTGCCCCTTTCCGCCTTGATATACCCCTTCCTGCTCGGCGGCCCAGGGCTTGCGTCCCTGGGGCTCATTCTGGGCGCTGTACTCGGTCTACTCTGCTCTCCAGCCGTGGCTGTTCTGGTTCCTTCTCGATCAAGGGCGCGACACCAACTGCCCTTCGATGCGCATGTTCATTTACGCGCCCTTCGACTTCTACCATCCCACATACGTCAAGTTCATCCGCGCCGGAGCAATCATCGCCTGTGTGCTGTCTCCGGGTCTGCTGTTCATCGCCTTCAAGCTGTTTCGAGCGAGCATGAGGGGACACAAGACGCTGCGCGATGCGGCTCGTGCAAAATATCGGCCTGTGAGGAGGCCGGGGGCGAAGACTGGAGACGAGCTGAAAGGCTTCAAGTACGACACACTCATGGAGAACGGAGTTGTACGCTTCATCGTCGTCATCTCCATTTTGTTTAGCGGTTGCACGGGTATCGCGTCGATTGAGAAGTTGATTGCTCTGAATGCCATCGACCTGTCTGACGTGAACCTGCTGAGCACTGGGCAGCTTATCCCTTTTCTGGTTGGATTTTTCACGTTTGTTTCCACGGGCTGGTCGATTGTGACGAATCAAAGGGAGGATTGACACCTCATGGTGTGGAACCATTGTGCGGAACATGGCTTCAGGGTGTGTCTTTCATTTTGGAAGGGGCCTTGTACCATGAGTGACAGATGAGCAAGACGAAAATACACAAAGATCTTCCTTTCTGTGGGACCGTCGACTACGTTGAACCCTTTGGCTTCTGGCGCAGACCTAGATGATCACAAACTTCCTGACGGGAAGCTTGTCGGTTGGTACCTCCTCCATCTTCCAATCTGACTCCCGTGCATATGCTACCTCTTTAAACCAGGTTACGACTCCGATCCTTCTGTACCTCTGGGTCGGCTGGCCTTGCTCGGTCACAGGAGCCAGCATGAGGGCGTACGTGTTGCCTTGCCTGCGATATTGCAGGACGATGGCAACGATATCCGACGTCGTCCCCTCCAACGCCTGTCGGGCTTCACTCTCGTCGCGCGGAGTATCGAATACAGCTTCCCCTAGCCGGTATTCGCTCTGCTTGAAATTCGTGTAGATCCTAAGTCCTCTGATGCGCGTGATGCGAGCCGTGGGTCCACGCATGATCAGAACACCGCCCGTCACCTGTCCGAATGGATCTTCTGGGTTGACGGGAGTCACATGGCAGCTCTCGATGACCGAGACTTCCATCTGGTCCAACTTGTATTCCAAAGACACAGCCGCGTCCAACGACATCCAGGACCACGAGGGTGCCCTGTAAGCCACCGGGCGCTCCTGTGCGCCCCTGAGGTCGCCGTACACCTTGGTCGTCCACAACAAATGGGCGATTAAATCCCGTTTCCATAACCCGGCAAGGTACGTATCGCCGCTGAGGATGTGCATTGTCTTTGCCACAGCGGCAAAGGCAGGGAGCTTATCCTCGGAGTTCGACAGTTTGCGTAGCGTATAGTTGGCCACCAGGTCTGCCCACAGTCTTCGGAAGGGCTCCTTTTTGCGAACAAAGATTTTGAGATTGTACTTTGGCGAGGTATGCCACCGACCGCCCGGTGACCCAACATAGGCTCCCTCGCACTCCCATTGTAGACCATAAGCTGTGAAGTACAGAATACGAGACGAGAGTACATGCTCCTGCAGAGTCCATGCTCTTGTGATAATGGCGGTTCTGGCCCCAAGGCCTCGCGTCTCCTCAAGCATGTACCCGCGGCCGTCGGTCGTCAAGTCGAGTTGCACAAGCTGCCTTGCCTTTCCTGAACCAATGGCGACTCGACATGCCATGCCGTATGCCAAGCCACCATTGCAGTGGTCAGATGCCGTGGCCGAGATGGTAACAGTCGCGAGACTGTAGACATCAGCCATACGGCCCGATTCCGCCGTCCAGTCGGCGCGAGCGTGTTCATCTGTGCCCTGCAAGATGCAGATCGCGTCAACCCAGAGATAGCGCAACCTCAGCCGCCGCGTGACACGGACTGCATCACGTAGGGTGCGAGGGAGTATGTCGACGGGGAATCCTGCTTGACGTTGCTGCAAGTTGGCGGTCGTCGTCAGATACGAAGCGTCGTGACCTGCACCCCAGCAATACGACAAGGCCGCATAGCACCCTCGCGTTCCGGGGGTCGTGGTCAGGAGCCGAATATCGGACTCGGAGCCGCTACACACGTCGATGATCCGTGATGGGAGCAGACCTGGAGCCGAAGAACGACACTTGTGGTCCTTTAGACAGGCTTGAAGCCAGTCCCTGGCCCGATCGAGTCCCGCCAAGGGATTGAACCGGAAGTCAACTCCTTCAGAGTCTGTCAGCATCTGGTCGGGTCGAACCGGGATGTCGAGCACATGACGGACGTACTTGGATGTATTCTGGGGTATATGACCCGCATGTCCTTTGGCTCGCTTTCGGGCACAGACTTTACCACTAGACCTCCACTTCCTGATTGAGGCTGTCCTCCAAGCCTTAATTCCATTTGGTGAGGATCGTATTTGTCTCCTTCAGTCCGATGCATCGATACCATCTGTTTGCCGACAACATCCCCTTCGTCGCCCTTGACGAGCCTCTGCAGTTGGAGACCCATCTCGATGAGAGCACAGCATCGACAACCGTTTCGCGCCGAAGAGACAATGGAGCTGGCCGTGGAGTGTTCGAAAGCGAGGTCATGTTGAAGGGGTTGGAACAGTTGAGTGAAGGGAATTTCTCGGCAACGCGCGCAGAGGTCGCGAGTGGCTTCATCTGCCTCTGCATCCAGCTCGTCGGGTATGGGTGCCGGTGTCCATTCCAGTAGTGTCATTTTGAGGCGCAGTGACGGGCGTGGGTGGATAGGTGCAAGGCGAGGAAACTGGAACCACACTGTGGGAACCACGCTTTATTCATGTCCCAAAAGAATGGTTTTGTCCTCAGCCGCAGCCCTGGCGTGGCGCCCCGACTGGTTGCATGCACACCGATATCAGGGAGTCTTGGGGAAGGCACTGGGAGAGTTTCAACCCCGCATCTGCCTGGGTGCCTGCAGGCCCCGGTTCTGGAGGTCTTATCCCGTCGTTCCTGCCAATTGAAAACTGGAAGGCGAAATTCCTTAGTTGCATTTGCCATGACTTCGATCGCCACCAAGAAATTCGTTCTCACCCTGCTCGCGCGTCTAAAAACTCATCTTTCCAACCTGATCCAACGGCAAGAAGGCTCGCAATCGTACCCGGTCCCGCACCATAGACGAGCGCCCAAACCAAATTCACGATGAACAGCCGGGCGGAAGGTGGTCATCGACTGCCCACGCCAGCCCCCTGATCTTCTCCATCCTTTCCATCAACTCGTCGATATACGCCTTGCACTCCTGGCGACGGAACGCATCGGGCCATCCGTGGTCGCGAAACACCTGTCTGAGGAACTGAATGTCCAACTCGGTCCCGAAGCGAGTGGGTCGATCCCATTGGGGCGGCTTCTGCGCCATCACCTCTTCCTCGGAAATTCTTCTCGTCGTCTCGGCCACCTGCCAAAGCTCGACGCCCTCCTCCTCGGCGCTCTTTGCAGTGTACAGCAATGTACTACGACCGGCAAGCGAGATGATGTGCATTTTCTTGTACCTTTCGACCGTCTCATCGAAGAACTCCTTGACATCCTGCACGCCATCATCGCCCCAGTGCAAAGTCAGGGCTTGCACTTCTCCATGCACCGCGTCGAATACCCACTCTCGACAGGGGCCGTCCGCATCTGAGCGACCATCGGCAACGAGGAAACACATCCTGGGCTGGACTGGCGACCCGTCACGCCAGAACTCAACCATGAGCGGCTCGCGCCAGTCCTCCTTGGCAAAGACGTCGGGCTTCATTGTGGTGTAATCGATGAGGCAACACTCGTAGTCGACGCTGACATATTCTCCCGACTCAAAGTACGGCAGGTGGCGGAGGATGTCCAGGGCGAATCCGTCTTTCCAGTGGCCCACATGTTCTGGTGCCAGTTGGGGCCACCCGGTGGGCGGCGGGAACTTGAGACGCGCCGGGTCGTGATGCAGTTTGGCAAGAGACTGGTAAAACTCGGTGAATATGGCGACAATCTCGTCAACGCTGTAAGGGAACCGATCATCTTCCTCCTCCTCCTCGTCAAATTCATCCAAATCGTCCTGATTTCCGGCATCTTCGTCTTCGTCGATTGACGTTTGCGATTCGACCTCTACCCCAGGCGTTGTTTCGCGGGAGGTCGGCTGTGAGTCCCCATCGTGGGACTGCTGGGTCGCGTCCTGGGAGCTCATTCTGGCGGTACGGTCAAAGAATCCAGTAAAAGCGTCAGGACATAGAATTTGGGCTGGAGAGGGCGGTGTTTTATTAACATAGCAACGAGGATGGAACGCTGGGCCCCTGAAACTTGACGACTGCGCCGCTCGACTGCCAAGAAGCGAGATGATACAGCACCCCGGCGCCAATAGGGGCAATCCGCGTTGCGTCTTTCACGGGCGGGTCCGTGTTACTGTTACCGGCCATCAGGTGCGTCGTCTTCCGCTTTCGGTCATGGAACTCCGGAACGTGTGATTCGGCCATTTTCACATCGCCCAAGTTTCCTTCAGCAAGTGTGCAGCAACTCTGAGGATGATTCTTGCGCAACCCAGCCACATTCACCCTGAATGCGACAAACTACGCCCGCCTTCCACTCCCTGCGTACCGAGTAACCAGCGGCATCTTTCCAATCCACCTCTCCTTGCCATCTTCCACGGCATCCACCAGCCACCTCGCCAGCGCCCCCCTTTTCTGCGAAAGTGACCACCCCTTCTCACCGACAAACCCTTCAAAGACCTCACCATCCTCCCGATCTGCCTTCCAACTTGCCTCGTCACTTCCTCCAGGGATCCCCGCGATTCGATAGATGGTCCAGTCAATCCCGCTCCCAGCCTCCTTTGCAAAAAGCTCACCAACCTGGGTAATGGTCGCATACGCCGAGTTGGCGACGGCACGGACCAAGCCGACGACCATTAGCCGAGAGATGGAGAAGGCGTCGCCTTCGGCGGGGATGGAGATGGTTCCCATGGCAAATATGCGGCGCACGCCGTGGGTGCGCATCAAGGGGAAGAGGGCCCGGTAGAAGTCTAGGAAGGTCGCGGGTTTGGTGTTGAAGATGCTGTTGGGCCCCAGGAGGGAGATGACGGCGGTGCAGCGCGAGACAGCTGTTTCGAGAGCAGCATTGTCTGTTAGCTCGCCTTTGATGGTCTGAGTGTGTTAGCTTTGTGCGCCTTCGCCGAGAAACCTGGCGCTGCGAAACGTGGTAGAAGTGGCGATGTCGTTGCCGGAGATGGGGGAGGAGGGTTAGGGTCGTAGAAAGGGGCAATAATGGCGAACTCACTTCCAGCAGGGGGTTTTGGGCCAACTCTTCTGGGATCTTGGCAGGGTTCCGGGCAAAGACGATGGTTTCGTGCTCGCGAAAGAGCAGCTCCCGGAGCAGGCAGATTCCCGCCGGGCCGGTGCCGCCGAAAACGAGGATTTTGCCCTTCGCCATGTTGTCCTCGGCCTTGGGATGTAATGATCACGTCAACGATGGCCAATGATACTGGGGGCAGAGGTCGTGGGAAAAGGATTGAGTTTTATGCAAGCCAGGTCCTGGTAGCCGCTGACAAAGCCAGGTCCCTCCCGGAAGCATTCTGCGCCTTCTTATGCTTGGCAGCGGGGGTTTCTCTCGCCCGAGACCCCGCCTCCGCCCACACCATCGGGGATTGGGTCACGCAAGATGGGAAACGGCTCGGAAACCACCGTCACGGCTGAAATCCAGTTGTGCTCTGTGTGCTACAGCTTCGACCAGAAAACACTCGAGGCTCGTAAAAAACTGGACCACACGTTACCATGCGCTCGACTCTTCGAATCCGCTCGCAGTGGCTGCAAGACGTGCCAAATCCTGGAAAATGCCATTTTGGGGTTTTATCGGGTTGAAGCCACCACCACGCACACTTGGTTTGGATGGTTCGTGGGAAGTATCTACATTTCAGGGCGAACCCCTGCCGAGAGGCCAGCGGACCCTGAAGTGGGCAAGGACAGCGCCATCAACATCAAGCTGTTCCGAAAGTACAAGGCGCCTTGTCCGTGGGAGTTCTTTCACGAGGAACACATCATTGCCGCTCACAGCCTCTGCGAGGGTATCAAGGCTTGGATTGTGGACAAGATGGAGCGCTGTCTTGCAAGCCATGCTGAGTGCAACGCTGGGATGGACGGTGCTTCGATGCCGACCCGTGTGCTCGACGTTGGCTTCAGCTCGGTTGATGACGACCCTGTCAAGGTTTTGGAAACTGATGGACCCCAAGGACGGATACAGGGACGATATCTGGCACTTAGCCATTGCTGGGGCGACCCAAACCTCATGTCCACCAAACTTACCGCCGACACCATCGAGGAATACAAGAAGAGAATCCCCTACGCTTCCCTCCCCCGAACCTTCCACGACGCAGTCCTGGTCGCCCGAAAGCTGGGATTCCAGTACCTCTGGATTGACTCCCTCCGCATCATACAGTCCGATGGCAGCCCCGACACTACCCTTTCGGACCAAGACTGGGGACGCGAAACCTCCCGCATGAGCCAAGTTTACCGTAACGCCCACCTCACCCTCAACGCCCCAACCTCCACCTCGTGCCACGGCGGCCTCCTCTTCGACACCAAGTCCATCGACATCTCCGTACCCGGCGCCGGTGGCCCGGGTACCGACCCCTTCGAGATCTTCGCCCGCAAACGCACGAAAGACCAACAATCCGATTGGCCGCTCATAACCCCCGGCTGGGCCGCCCAGGAGTACTTCCTCGCCCCGCGCACCCTCGTCTTCACCGACACCGAACTCGTCTGGCGCTGCCGCAAGGCCCACGCGTGCCAATGCCAGAGCGGTCCCGGCCCTGCTATCCTCGTTCCCTGGGAATACAACAAGCTCCTCGAGCCGTCGGTCCGCAATCCCTCGAGGCCGGCTATTTATAGTCCGTGGATTTCGCTATTTCTAATCCGTTTCAATTCTTTTCGGGAAGGGGGTCCATACCGTGAAATCGGTAATATTACAAAACGTAAACCTGGGCGCGAAAACACGACTTTTCCATACAGACCCCCCCCCTTAGTCATAGCGCCCCGGCCTATAATAACGACCGCTACATCAACACCACAACGAAGGTTTAATAATTAAGGTTATTACGGGCTTGTTTAATTGCTAAAATCGGTATAGATTAGTGTTTTAAACGCTGTGGATATGAAAAATGGAAGCCGTAAAGTCGTAGAAAAGAATGTCTTAATTTTACATTAGTTTACCCCTGATTACCCCTAATGTATGGAAAAGTGTGGATATAGCTGGCCGAATCGAAGGTTTTTATGTTTTATGTGCTGTACCGCCTGAAATTACCTTGCTTTATAACGGACTAGGAATAGCGAAATCTGCGGACTACAAATAGCCGGCCTCCAATCCCTCGCGCTGGGATCTCGCTCGGCTTTGGTAAGTCCACATTCACAGCTACTCGCGCGCGTCCCTGACCTACCAAACGGACAAACTCGCTGCCGTGGACGGAATCGCGCAGTACATGCGTCCCTTGCGCAGTGCGGACTGTATCACAGGCATGTGGACGGATACGTTTGTGCTTGTTTCGCTGTGGCACATGAGCCACCGTACCACCAGGACGAGATACCGGACTGCGGAGCCAGATATGACGAGGCTTCGTCCGGTTTGGAGCGTGGGGGATAGCTTGTTCCCGACGTACAGCTGGGCTTCGGTGCCGTATGCGGTTACTTGGGTGCCGGATGTCATGTATCCGGATCCCCAATGATAACCCGTTACCGCAGGATAGTCATCTTACAATTTTGAGGGAGGAGATGGTGGGCAGACCGCCGGGTGAGGTTGTGATGAGGGGGAGGTTAGTGCGCAGTACGGTGGCGGAGGTGAGGAGGTATTGTCATTTTGACTGCGAGGGTGAGCCGGAGGATGACGTTGAGGTGTGCTGTTTGAGGCTGGTGTGCATAGGGGATGATTACTTCTCGCTGGCTTTGCGGCGGAAAGAAGAGGGAAGGGAGGTGTTTGAGAGATTGGGGTTGCTTTGGGGGAGCAAGAGGGAGGGAGAGCCGCTGGTTGGGTGGTGGCATGGGGGAGGTGAGGTGGACGACGTTACGTTGACGTTGGTTTAGGGGGGTTCAATATTCAGGAGAGTCGCCTCGGAATGTGCCTAGGTAGGGGGGAGGTATTGAGTTGCTCCTAACCGGGTACCTTCGCTTTTGATTGTCCGTGGAATGCCATAACCTAAGCTGGAGCTCTCCTCCGCTACCTCGTCATGAGGTCCGCATTATTGACCAAGTATCCAGTTGACCAAGAAGATGACAAGTCCTTGCAACACAGAATAAAGGGCAGGTAGTAGCACAGTGGTCAGCGCGTTCACTAAACTCCCCCCAGCGTTGATTTTCAGGGCCGAGCATTGTTCGACGAGAGGCTTGGGTTCGGATCCCAGCCTGCCCAAACCCCTTTTTTGCTTCTACCATAATCCAGATTTTCGTCACCTACATTCCGAATCTGCGATTCAGAACCCATTCACGCAGATACTTTGCAATATTCGCTACGGTCTTTGTCGAGTCGAGCACATTCCACGGGACGATGTTGTGGTAACCCTGAGTCCGCGCCGTCATGTCCGTTAACACAGCCATCATGCCATCGTACGTCTTCAGCATTGGATGCATCTGACGCAACGTCGCCTCGGTCGCCGGGTCCCCAGGGACATCTAGCATGGTCATTTCCAGCAACAGAGATACCACACCAGCAGCAATGGGCGTAGCTACCGAGGTCCCCGTCATGCGGCGGACCGAAGCTGGGTTAGTAGGGTCGCCATGGCACGTCCAGGCGGCCTCAACATTCTTGCCGAGGATGCTCAAGCTGTTGCCGGGATCGGCCGATGGGTTGAAGTTACATGGCCTGCCGTCGGCATCGGCGGCGTGGATGGTGATAATACCGGTTCGAGACGCCGGATATGCTACGCCGCGCCGAGTGCCATGGTTGGACGCCGCTGCGAGAATGAGCTTGTCCGGGCGATGAGTCTCGTCGAGGGCGGCCTTGATAGCTTCGCTGAGGCGCGGGAACCCGAAAGAAAGCGAGAGGACGTCGACGTCCCAGTTGCCGTCGACATCCTTGGGACCGAGGGCTTTTCGGATAGCCTGGTGCATCAAACACGCCGAGGTCAGTAAAAGGGGTGAAGGGTCTGAGTGGGGACTCGCCTTGGCAACGACTTCCTCGTCAACGCCGCTGTCAAAGTCACACGCCACCCTTCCCACATAAATATCCGCCGCTGGTGCGACCCGGTTAACCAGTGACACACAGTGTGTCCCGTGTCCACAGGTATCGAGCCCGAATCCCTCTGGATCCAGAAAATCGACCCTTGCTTTGATTCGCCGCCGCACCTCCCTGTCGCTGAAGACCGCATTCCGCATGTCGACACCCGTGTCCAAGACGGCTACCCTGACTCTTCTTCCGTTTTGCCTGCGGAACTCGGCCAGGATATTTTCGTTGATGTCTTCAATGAAGGAGAACCACTCATCCACCCCACTGTCTGCGTCCTCGGCCGCTGCGAGGGTCCCGTCACAGACCCTGTCGCGAAGTCTATCTCGTGACACGGACCTCGATATTTTCTTGGTACGAGTCATCGTATCGGATTTGCTGCGTGCATGGCGTCTGACTGGGTTAGGGGGGAGCAGGCTGTTTGGAGCCGGAGAAGGTGGTTTGGTCGATGCTGAATCCTGGGCAGCGCGGGCCTGGAGTAACAGACCCCGCAGAAATGGCACGTTGCGAGTCTGCATTCGATCTTCTAACTTGAAGACGCTTATCGAGTCAGCCACAGCTCCTGTCGGAGCCGACGTGGCGGAGGTCGATTCGATAGCTTTGGCTAGCAAGGCTGTCTTTGTCCGCTCTGGTGTTTTGCGCTCACTGCTTTCGGCCTGAATGATAGCAGAATCACCCAGAGAAGTCCAAGATTTGATGAATTCGGATCCCATGGATTCGGAATACACAGCAGGCTGGCCGCGTGACACGAACTTCCGCTTTGGCTTGGTGATGGAGGCTGCAGATGTGGTTGCTGGAGTAGTCGTGGTCGCCTTTGGAGTGGTGACAGATGCTGAGAAAAAGCCCGCAACATTGCAGCCTTCACCCGCCCCAGCCCTCGCTGTCGCTGTATGTGGCTTTAGCCATTTGTATTCCAATTCCGGTAAAGGTGAGGCGGTTGAGCCGGCACCCTGCAAGTTGGGGCCGGCGCGCAGGCCTGCTGATGGGTTGGCGGGTGGGGCTGAAGAGGCCTTCATTTCGTCGGCTCCCTTCAGGGCCAATACTTCCGACGTACTGACTGGTCCGAAGATTTCATGGAGGGGCTTGTAGGGTGGTGGTGCGGTAGCGGCTGTGTTCAGTGCGCTGATGGATGGTGATGCTCGACGTCCATCACCCGCCGTGTTCAGGGTATTGATGAACGACGGAGTTCCCTGTATGGAGCTCACGGGCTTGCTCAACTGCAGGCTGTTGGCAACCTGGGCCGAGAGTTTGTCGAGTTCGGCGTTGGTAGCACGCGTCCGGGGATCTAGGGATCCGTACTTTCCTGTCTGGGCGCAAAGCAGTTTGTTGTACACCCTGGCGGCGGTGGCAGACTTCCCAGTCTTGGTAGCGACGAAGGCGTAGTCGCGCATCGTGTCGAAGGTCCGCTCGGCCTCGGGCTCCACGGCAGTTCTGACTGCATAGGCATCCTTGAGATGCTGAAATGCCTCGCGATACATATTCAGCTTGATCAGGACCCTTGCGAGCTCCTCTTGATGCCAGATGATCATCTCGTCGACCGGGTCGTTGGAAAGCCATGCTTTGCACCAGTCAAGATTCTGTTGCAAAAGCTGTACCGCCCTGGTGTAGTTCTGCGCCGCGATTGCCGTCTCTGCGCATGTCCTCCGGAATTCACATTCGGCGTAGCCGGGTACTGAGGCTCGGTCCACCACGGCTGCCGAGTGCACTGGCTTGTTGAGGAGGACGCCGATGCCCATCTTTTGACTCGGTGCTGCTTCTGCCATGAACTGAACGAGCGAGGACGTCTATTCCTCAGCTCAGCAGAGCTGAAACGCCTTTGCCGGCATGCGGGCTTTTCCGATCCGGAGGGGTTGCAGCTCGCAGGTCGAAAAGGGGCAATCTGACGATGTGATTCGCGACAAGGGGGAGGTCCGTGCCAAGCCACAGCGCTTGCTGTGGCCGAGAGTCTAGACCACCTGGACCTGCACCTCGAAGGAGCTGAAAACGATTTGGGATCATCGTCTTGCCCGCATCTTCGACCATGAAGAAAACATACTTCCTGGTCCCCACGCGGGACTTCTCCCCATCCGGGGCAATTGCCCTCGGAAATCTCATCAAGTCGCCTCGCTCGCCCGAATTCCCTCTGAATGACGCCAATTCCGCAACACTTCAAAAGCTATCCGCTTCAGCGATCACGATATCCGAAACTGATGCCCACCGTGAGACCAGCAGCGCATCGTCTCTCAAACCGACCATTTGGGCATACTTCCTTTCAGGCATCGGACCCGGAGTTGAGTTCAACTTGGACAAGACGAAGCAGGAGAACCTCTCCTACATCATCCCGCGCCTCTCAACCCGCGTGATCAACCCATCGTTGGCCGATATCGGCGCCATCTTTGCGGAGCGCCAAGTGCAAGACGCGATCCGAGACAGCAGGTTCGCGACCAATTTGTACCTCATTGTTGGAGTGCAGATCGCTCACGGCGCCGAGTATGTGCGCTCAAGGAAACGAGGGAGCGGGGTTGGTGCGAATGTTTCGGCGGATCTTGCGGCGGTAGAGGCGCCTGTCACGGCAGGATTAGGTGCAGAAGCGGCAAAGTCGAGGGAGGAAGCGGCCCACGGGAAGGTCGTTGATGATTTTGTTTTTGCATACAGTTTGCGGGAGGTGTTGTACAGGCGAAAGAAGGTGACTGAGCAGAGACAATCGAGGGTCGAGGGTGATCTTATGGGTCATGAACTGAGTGAAAAGTCGGCAACCAGCAGGGTCGTTGAACAAAAGTTTGAGGCTGAGTTTGTTGGCTTGAAGGATGGTGAGGATTTGGGAGAAAGCTGGGATTGGCCGACCCAGGCAGTGGCTGACGTTGATGGGACCGAATGTCAGGTTGTTCATGTTGAGGAGGAAAGTGACGAGGATCAGGAATAACTTTCGAGCGGAGTGGTTCCAATTGACACTTTTAAAATCTCATCCGGGCTGCCTGGTCTCCGCCTCAACAAACGAGCAGATTTTGCCCCACCTCCGACGAGGACAAGGCGTTCCTTCCACAATGCACACAATCTCTGCCGCCTGGAAAGACAAAGAACCAGCAAGACATGCTTTCCGCGTTCCTTGTCTTCAACCATCGACTTCAGGTGCAGATGTGGTCACTGTGTTTCCGTCGCGGCATCGCCCCGATCCGACTGCACGATGTCGACGTAAGTGCAAGTGGACACCAGCGGGATCATGCGCAGCTTTGACACAGTCTGGAGAGTTCGTGGGGCCTCAACAGCGCAGTCCCACCACACCATATCCACAAGAGGAGGCTGCAGTCAACCTCCGAATGAGAGTTGGTGTTGAATCGCCTGCGTTGCGTTGCGTGACTTGGCGTCGACGCGCTGGACCTTTGGCAGGGTAGAAATCCCGCACCAAATCACCAAAGCACTGCATCGACAGCAATACCTCTCACCTCACAGCCGTAGTTCGGCAGAGCAAGAACGCTAACTCGACCAACAGTGGCATCCTAAAACTTGGCTATTGCCGTCCGCCGCCTAGCGATTCGTACCACCGAGAAAATAGTGTACTCCCGAAGGATGGCGTGCTGTTGTTATCTGCAAGGGTCGAATGAGGCTCCCCGCGGCAGACACACGTCAATTTTAAGATGGGGGCCCCTGACGGTGATTTGTCGCTAAAGTCAACCTACTGCACCGCCCACGCCAAGAAGGTCGGCAAAGTCGGCAGCTGTCGGGGTCTTGCACCAACAATGCTAAGAACTGATAATCATGGAAGCAACATGCTTACAGGCTGGCGATGCTGCAACGCGGTGCCGGGCCTGGCTGGGCGAGCGGCATCCTCGCACTGGCCCCACACTCTCGCTCCCTATAATAGGGGCGCGTCGACAGAAAGATCATCTACGACTATAAAGTCCAAGACAGCTTCAGCTCTTTGACAACGGACAACACTGGGCCACCTCAACACCACATCAACATCTCCCCTGCTATCGCATTCTCTCTTCTTGGCAAGTCTCTCAAAATGGCCTCGGTCGATCCGTCCATCATCCTCCACCCCAACGACCTTTCCGCCGTCCCCTCCATCCTCGCCGCCATCCAAACCCACTCGACTCCCCTCCTTTCCCCCTCGCCCTCTCCAGCCTCCATTGAAGACGCCCGCCTCTCCCTCCTCCAATCTGCCCGTGCCCTCGTCCTCGCCCTCGAAAAACCCCGCGAGACCGTATGTGCAATTTGATTCAGACTGCATGTTTCCCTGTTTTGTCCGTCTCTATTATCCCAAGAGCCGAACAAGACGCCTGACTCCCGAAACAATATAAAATATCCCAAAAAACAACATAATCACCTAACACATACCACAGATGATCCGCCACTGCTGGGCCGACAACACCGCCTTCTCCATCCTCAGCCTCGGCATCTCAACCAACATCTGGTCCGCCCTCGCCTCCTCCCCCTCACCCCAATCCGTCCCCGAAATCGCTTCCAAAACCACCAGCCCCACCCTCGACCCCGACCTCCTCTCCCGCCTGCTCAAGCACGTCGCGGCAATGGGCTACATCCACGAAACCTCCCACAACACGTACGCACCCACCAACTTCATCCGTTCCTTGACCATCCCCATCATCGGGGACGGCTACCGCATTTTCACCGGCCCGGGGACAACAGGGGGTCTGGAAAGGGTGGTTTTGTCGCTCCCGTCGTACCTGGAACGGAATGGATTCCAGACGCCGCAGGGGATTGCCGACGGTCCGTTGCAATATGCGCATGAGACCAAGTTGAACATGTTTGAGTGGTTGCATGCGAATCCGCCGGCGGGAGAGCAGTTTAATCACCACATGGGCGGGTACGCGAACGGGAGACCGTCGTGGTACGAGGAGGGGTTTTATCCTGTTGAGGAGAGGCTGTTGGGTGGGATGGAAGAGGGAGGTGCGGTGTTGGTAGATGTGGGAGGGGGGTTGGGACATGATCTTGAGGGGTTTGACAAGGTGTGGGGGGAGAGGGTGGGAAAGGGGAGATTGGTGTTGCAGGATTTGGAGAGGGTTATTTCGCAGATTGGGGAGGGGGGTGGGGGGAGGGTGGAGAGGATGGTGTATGATTTTTACACGGAGCAGCCGGTGAAGGGTGAGTTATTGTGTGTTGTTGGTTTGATATTTTGGGTGACTGACGGCAAATAGGGGCGCGGGCGTATTACATGCATTCCGTGCTGCATGATTGGCCGGACGAGGTTTGTGTCAGGATTCTGGACAACATCAAGGCTGCGATGAAGCCGGGCTACTCGCGCCTCCTGATAAACGAGAACGTTATTCCCGATACTGGGGCTCACTGGGAAACGACAGGGCTGGACGTGATGCTGGCTTGTCTCCTCTCGTCGCGGGAGCGGACTCGGGTCGAGTGGGTTCGCCTGCTGGAGGAGAAGGCCGGGCTGAGAGTCGTCAAGATCTACCACCACAGGGACAACCCACGCAGCGGAGTGGAAAGTGTCGTCGAGTGCGAATTCCGGTAGATCAATGCTAAAACTCGTTGTCAAGCTCGAAACTATTGCTGTGGTCCACAAATGCTCCCCGTGGCTAAGCTTCTCCTCTCCTGCTCACCGAGATCTGTCGGTACTTCAGTTGACCACTCGCTCATCGTCAAATGCCAAAGCCACCGCGTCGGCGTCAAAGTCCTCGCACCGAAGACTTTCTCGGTCCTCGGCCATCTCCCTGGCCCGTTCCTGGGCCGCCCGGTCTCCACAGTGGCTGGCATCACATGGTTTGTTGCCGCCACCGTCATCCATGGATATGATTTCAAGTGTCAAGTCTGGTCCCTCGGCCGTCACCATACGATACACCAAAAGGGCCAGTATCTGCTGACCTCTCCAACAGCCCCAGCAAACCCCATCCCTTGTCTTGTGGAGTATCAAGAATAAAACGTCGAACAATTCACCCATCGTGAGGCCAGTTGGGAACTCGACCGTCTTTGCCCTCCTGGAATTGGAGCTCCAGTCGGAGCGATTCACCTTCCTCACTGCTGGCTGCGAGAACTGCATTTTGCGCCACGACGCATCTTTTCTGGTGAATCTCTCACGGGAGCACGTGTCCACATGTCCGAGGAGCATCGACGGACCCGATAACCGACTCCCGACCCCGTTCAAACTGACGTACGAGATCGCCGACCCCAAGTAGCTCCTTCGTCCACGTTGCAAGCTACCCCCTTCCGCCGCACTATGATGGGGATGGTAAGTGAGACCGGGGAGCCGCCTCGAAGCGAGCGGACTTGCCTTGGGGAAACTCTAAAAGCGAAAGGGTACAAGGTAAACATCTTCATACGAAGGACCTGGCGTGGAGTGACGAGAGGAACGTACCATCAAGCGTTCTTGCTCAAGATTATGCGGCTCGAAGAAAAGCTTTCGCCTCAATGCGCTTGAGTTCACGACCACGTCACGGAGCTTCGAGTGAACCCGTTGCACAGAGGTGAGCAGCGTCCGGCCGTCGACATGCTGAAATATCTTCTCGGCCAGTTCGAATACGCCGAACACTCCATGTACGCTCGAGGCGCCGATGTCACTCTGGCCGGCGACGTTCGGGGTAGAGCACAGGGGGAGCTCCGGAGGGGTAGCCGCCATTTGTTGAGTGACAATGCCGGGCAGGGCGGGGACAAGTCCCTGTTCCACGAGGCTGGCGTGGAAATGCCAGTCTCGAACGGTGGAGGTGTTGCCGCGTGCTGTCATGGCGGGTGGGCGCGACCTCGTGAGAGCTGTTTGAGATGTTGGAGCAGTGGTGAGTTGGCAAGTCGGGGAAGTGGTGACGGATTGCTGTGAAAAGTGTAGAAAAGGACAGTGGAGCGCCGTTTGTCGGAAGCGTGGAATGGTTGGGGATTCCCGTGGCCGGACTGACCATGGCTCCTGTTAAGGTTTGTTATCCCAGTCGTCAAAACCGACCCATATCACCGTGTACCTTGACCAAACCGATATCTGTTGCTAACGGCTTGGTCAGCGACGTCAGTGCTCGAGTCAGTTTCGTGGTTCGCTGCCCGTGGTTAGGCTTCTTGCTTGTCGGGGACGGGGCGTAGTGTCATCGAAATATGCGGCGCTTGAAACTTTTTGGCCGTGGCTGCAAGGCCGCCTCTCATATCCTTTCAGAACTGTGAACGCCGACAATTTGAATAGCATGGCAGGCTTTACCCAGTCCCGTTCCGACGCCCAGCGTCAACGTCTCAGCCGTGAATTTGCACCCTCTTTGCTCTCTTTTTTCGCGGCATTCTTGGCGGCAAGCTTGTCACTTCCAGCCCCAGACAGTTCTCCATCTTGGCTGTCCACTTCTTGTCGTCTGTCAGCGCTAAGCGAACCGTTCTCAGCGTTGGACTGAAGCCCTTGAGTATACCCAAGATCCTCACCCCCCAGAAGAGCTTCGCGCATTCCACGTGGTACAAACACTCTCGAACCCTTTCCGCAAGAAATATCGGCCCTCCCTCCGCTGCTAGTACTCCATCTCGTATCGCATCTTGCAGGCTCTTGTCCGCCGGGGCAAACACCTCTGAAAGCAGCTGCAGCAGTATCTCCTCCCGAGGAGGAGCAACTCCATTGCTGGCGCCAAATCCACTGTTGTCAATCTGCGCCAGAGACTCGAGGTTCACCAACGAGTTCGCCCACGAAAAACCACGTTCTAATCTGACGATGATTTCTTCGCCAACGTCACGGTGCGATAATAGCCCAGCAATGGTCCTTCCAAGCGACCATGCAAAGTCTAGATCCAAGGTCTCCAAGTTGGTTGCGTTGCGAGCAAGAGACCAAAGCAGCATCTCGGGCGCAATCAACGGGTCGTCGCTCCAGGTTGTGGTAGGTAGCCAATCGTCCCGGGAACGAGGGTAGAGAAACCTGGCCTCGGAGATTCTGACTCGCACACAGCGTAGGTGGCGCGCGGGGCCCCCGTCGAAGAGAAAGAGGCGATGAAATTCCAGACGGAGAGCCATTCGATCACGAATGGTCGGAAAGTGCTTGCTGGGACGGCGATCGAAAAAGCCGAAGGTGCGGTGGTAGATGATTGAACGAACTTCAAAGTAGACGACTTGGACGCGATTGTCGGTCAGCAGCTGAGGCAGAGTAGCGAGAGCTAGAGAAGAGAGAGCACTGGGCATCTTACGTTTGCAGACGCGCATCAAGATCGCGACTGTGGTAAGCTCGTGCGTCTGCCAGCGATTACGCCTTGAACGATAAGCATGAGCGGGGAGCAGCGACTTGTCAGGGTCGCGCCAGGAGTGCAGAGTTGGAGCGAAAACTCCTCCACAGGCGGCATCGCCTTTCAGCCAGTAGAGGTAGCGATAGATTTTCAATCGAAGTTCTGCGGGCAGCTGGATGAAGCGCGAAGGCGTCTCCGATGCCGGGCCAGCACCATCGGCACAAGACGAAGAGTTTGACGAAGCGTCAGACATGAGGGGTGGCGGACGTTGCGATCAGTGCTTTCGAGAGGGACGATCTCGCACACGTGGTTATTGTAGGGTCTCGCAACAAGGCTGGGTAGCAGAAGAATATTGTTTCTGGTGTTCGCGCAAAAGCGCGTCTAAAAACGTCGATTGTGAAATCTAGGCAACAATCTCACCTCCCGCTGGCCAGGTGCGGGGTACCCGTACATAGCAGCGTCCTATCATCCGTGCCTTCCTTCCAATCCCGAGGGGTGGGTAACCAGTGAAATTCCGCACACTCCGGCGCAGGACCCATCACTCGCCCAGGTTCATTCTCTCCGCTGCCGCAGGCTTGACCTCGACCCACGCATTCCGGTCCTGTCTCGCCGACAGCAGCTGCGCCTTCACAGTAACACCCAGCACACCCACTACGGCTTCCATCCATTGCCGATCCACCGTCCCCACGACCCTAATCTCCTTCAGACTCACCAGGCTTGACGCGTACTCTCGCAGCAAGTCAATTAACCTCTTCCCAAAAAACATCTTCTGCCTCTCCACCTGCATGAAAATGTCCCAATATGCCATCGCAATGTCGCCGTTGGATCCCTGCGGTGTGGCCGACATCGTCTGCGCTGTTTCCACGGCACCGGCGACGTTTCCGCTGACAAAGTGGTCCAGTAGCGCCCGCCATGTTTCCACTTGCGGTTGCAGGAACGAGTTCCGGGCATCATAGCTGTCAGGCCACTTCAGCTCCGCCGGCTCCTCGAATGCCGCGTCCATCCACGAGTACTCTTGAAGTGGGAGCGGCGACGCCAAGATACCCGTCCCGATGGCTATTGGCCTGGTGAAGAGGATATCAATCCTCTCGACATTGACGCCGCGGCTAAAGAGGTTCTTCAGCGCGCAGAGGGCTACGTCGGGGCGGCGGTCGATGGCGTCGCCGTGGTGGCGTCGCAAGTGAGACGGTCGCAGGCGGAGATCGGGGATGGCCATGTGGAAGTTGAAGTCGATAACGGCATGGCGGAGGTGGTGGATGGGGGTGTGTGAGCGAAAGATGAAGGGCGTAGGGGAAGAAAAATACCGTTCGAAATGAAGAGGGAAGGGCGGGTTGTATAGGAAGGTGGTCACTTCCTGATTGAGCTCTGTTTCGGGGACAGTCAGCGCAAGTCGGCGATGATGGGTGTCTTCTTTTATACTTACGGCGGTTCACGAGGCGAAGGCGAAGAAACTGAGAATAGGCAAGCCGGCCTTGCCGTGAAGAGAGCCTGTTGGCGGTGTAGCTCGGACGCAGCGTGCCCGGGAATAGAAGATCGTACACCTGATTGCGAATCTCCCCAGGCAAGGTGTGGAAGGTAGTCGTCGATGCCATGGCAGTGTTGCGGTAAGTTCTGGTCTTTTGATTCGTAATTTGATGTTGGCTTTTGTTGGATGGTTGGCGCCGTGATGTTGTCTGGGAAATTTGACGGAGAGAATCTGCAGTCCGCACCAAGTTTTATAAGGTACCCAAGCAGAGTTTCGCGAAATTGGTAGAGTTCAGCTTTGGGTTTCTATTTGCCAAAGGTCGCGAGTAAACCATATTCCCAAGGTTATTTTCTAAACGGTGTCTAAACCCTGTTCTCGGATCACAACATGTGAGGACCCACTGGGCCTCTTGGCACCAGCCACGCCTCCATAGGTAGATTCTTTTCGTTGTGGGAGCTCACCTCCCACAACACCACGCAATCCACGCTTTCTCTGCCTTGATTTTTGCTCCCATTGCTTTTTTGTGAGCCTCAAGACAACATGAATGGCGAACCCTCGTCCCCCCCGGGCCATGGGCGCGACGACTTGCAAGCACGGCTCTGTTTTCCACCTTCGCCTTCGCCTTTGATTTGCGCGCTCCACAGCCTTCGTCTATTTGAAGGCACTCCTTCGAATTCTTGGCTGTGAAAAATCTTCCCCTTCGCAATAACTTCCAACTTTCGCAACGCTGGCCTTCGCAACGCTCCACGCCCTTGCAACCCTCGCCCTCGACTCGAAGCCCACAAAGCCCACAAAGCCCACGGCCTCGCAAGTCTCACACGCCCCCTGCTCCACAACACCCCACAACGCTCCACCGCGCTCAGGAATCCAGGCGCGCAGGCACAGAGGCGTGTAATAAACCCCCAGCTGAGCAAACCTTATTCCCCCTGCAGCCAGTCAGAACCCGAGGCCTTGTGGTTGCCAACCGTTGCGCAACCGCTGTGCAACGGTTGCGACACAACGATAGGGAACAGGTTTTTCCTGGGAGACGTTGGGCCCAGGGCAACGGTTCCGCAACGTGGGCTCATGGTTTTTTGACCCACAGATACCAGCAGGTACGGGTTCCTCTGTTTTCTAGAGCTCGGATGCAGCGCTCAGGAACACACTCAGACCGATTGCGGAGAATGCGAGTCTGATAGTTCAATGCTAAAACCAAACTCCAGGGTAGCTAGAATAACTTGGTTTAATACCATAAGACAAGAATAATAGGTAAGTGTTTCTGTTTCTGATCCGTCGTTGCTGGAAAGGGTGAAGGAAGACACTGGAATGGACCTGCCAGTGACGCCCTAAGGTCCATGTACCCACCTCCCCCGACTTTTCTTGCTTGGTGATTGGGTAGAGTTCCCGCTGCGCAATCCAATCATTTCTTGTCGTGGAAGTTTTAACGGGGACTGCAGGTCGGAGGCAGCCAACAGTTCCAGGAAGCAGCAAAATTTCGCGTGCAAGCAACTTCTCGTAGCCCCTCCCGCTGTTCCAATTAGATTTTATGACTCGATTCTTCACCGCGATCCATGGGAGACACGAATCGCCCCACAACACTCTCTCTGCAATTGAACGACGCAAAGTCATCTACAAAACATGTCCGGCACCGCTTCCACGGATCCAACCGAGCGCTTCTCACTTGTATCCTCTTTCTATGGGCCAGGAAATATCATATCATGGCTCTGCACAGTCGCCTCCGTCTTCGTCACCTGGTGTCTGAATGGCGAGCACAGGTATAAAGACAGCATCAGCAACGACCTCATCTTTGCTCTGGCAGTCCCCAGCGTCGCTTCAGTCCACGCACTCTACCTCATGTTTCTCTCTGACGCCCACGATCACGAGACAATTCAGCAGCTCTTCACAAGCCCCGATCCAAAGACTGTGCAACATGCCGCAGCTGCAGAAGCGGCGCTCAACGTCTGCGAAACATTTGCTGCTGCTGCGGTTTTGTTGGCCTTCATTTCGATGGTACGTGGGCATCGGAAGCGCATGTTTGGCGTCGTCATTGTTGGTCTTTTGTCGTTCTGGATAGAAGCCGTGGTCTTTGTCCGGACTCGAGGGTCTGCGGTGACAACCAGCAACTTATCCCGCCCGTTTCTCTTCAACTTCGTTGACACCATGGCATCAATCCTGGCTTTTTTGGGCGTTTGGCTCTTCCTCTTCGTTTTGGCAATCCTGTGTTTTACAAGCCGGGTAATCGACGAGCTTGAAGAGCGGACGAACGACGTGCTAGCGAATGCGGAACGAGAATTTGGTCTTATCCCAGTTGGTGGCTCGAATCCGCAGCAGGATTTGCACAAAATGGAGGCAGATGACTTTATCAGGTCTCTTACATACATATCTATATATTTCTTTCCCCTGGCCCTTTGTGCTGCTATACTCACGGGGACAGGCACATTTGGGGAAACGGAGTTCATGTTATCTTCACGGGCCACGGCTCACTTGCCGTTTTTCCTTCCAAAGAGCGCCGCAAGCATCACCGAGTTGGATCAAATGGTCACGCTTTGTGTTGGCCTCACTTCCTTGATATTCAACCTTTGGCAAGCGTTCAAGTCTCAGAGAAGGGTTTTAAAAGGAACAACGCTGGACAGTACATGGCGGCAAGAAACCTGCACCATACGATTGCTGCTTCGGCTCAACGACGAACTGGACAGGGCCCAAAATGAGACGGAGAGACAGGAGATACTCGATAGGCGAAGCACGGTGATGCAATCACTTGGTTGGATTCACCGCAGGTGATGTTGAGTGCCCACCGACCTTACTTTGCAACACTCCGTCGATCTGCTATCTGGACGCTGTAGTTTAGGGTGTTGCCTTGGCGCCGAATACTTATCTTTTCCAACAATCTGATATCTGTATTTACTAGTTCTTACTTCGTAGAGTATCTTCACGGCTTCACGTGCAGTGATCAACAATGTGTTATTCTACGAGGTTTAACGCGGCCTTCTACAACGTAGCCTGCGTTGGGCATGCTGCATTCTGGTGATGGGCATAGGATGTAGTTGAATGCTCGGGCACATGTCTTTAGCCGGTGACATGATTTTTCTATTCGGGGCAGCATGCAGTTAAATGTCGGGCACATTCTACCCGGGGAGAGATTACAGTGCACAAATGTGCGACAACTTGAGGAATTCCCAGGGCAACATAAGCCGGGGAATGATTGCCCCGCCGCCCACACTTTATCCCCCAATTACACCACTAACTCAAGCTTGGGGATCCTCTCATTCCAAAACTGCATCAACCCATTTCCATTGCTGGCCATCTTGACCTTCACAATGAGAACGACCATTGTTTTCACTGCAGCGGTCCTCTTGCTGGCACCCTGGACAAATGCCATCCCCAAGAGCGGAAGCCCCCAAGTCCCACTTGTGAGTCCACCGAAGAGAACTAGCAGCCATCGACAAACAGTCGGAACGTATACGATTAGCGAAACAGGGGAAAATGTTTGCAAAGCCGGCTCGAAGCAGTGGGCTGGACTCGTCAATGTCTCAGAGGGAAATTCCGTCTTTTACTGTATCCAGCTCTTCATCATGCAGCCCCTGAATTCTGCTGATTGTAGGCAGGGTTCTTCGAGAGCAAGCACCAACCGGAAACGGACCCTGTAATCGTGTGGATTGACGGGTGAGCCTCATCCCCAGCAGGAACTTCTAGAGGACTGACACATCCAGCGGCCCGGGCATATCATCAATGATGGGGCTCTTCCTTCAAGCCGGGCCCTGCCGGGTACAACCAGGAGCCAACACGACAATCGCAAACCCCCACAGCTGGACCAACTTTGCCAACGTCCTGTTCATCGAGTGAGCCTTCCCCCATCTTCTCGTGCTTTCTTCCAACCATCTTACATCCTTGTCCCAGCAACCCGGCCGGCGTCGGCTTCTCCCACACAACCCGTCCCCCCTCCTCGGCATCAATGCCCTCCGCCGCCTCCGACATCAACACCCTCCTCACCACCTTCTTCACCACCATGTTCCCCCACCTCGCCACCAACCCCCTCCACCTCGTCGGCGAATCCATCGGCGGCCACTGGGTCCCACACTTCGCCTCGCACATCCACACAACCCACCCCATAACCTCCATCATCCTGCTCAACGGCGTCGTCTCCCAAACCCACTCCGGCGACGGCGCTCTATACGACCACTTCTGCGATCCCGAAAGAAGCAACGTCCTCTTCAACCACACAGCCTGCACCGCCATGGCCGAGACGCAAATAGAATGCGACTTCCTCTCAGACCAATGCGTCGAAACGTATGACGAGTTCATCTGCCGCGCGGCGTTTGGATACTGCGGTGGGCAGCACGGGAGGTGGTATAACGAGTACGGACCGGGCATGCCGGATCCGTATGATGATCGGTTTGTGTGTCGTGAGGGGGAGTTTGCGTGTGGGAATTTTGATATGGGGTTTGTGGAGTATCTGAATAGGAGGGAGGTGAAAAGAGCGCTGCGGGTGGATGAGGGGGTTGAGTATAGGGTGTTTAATGCGACGGTGAATAGGGCGTGGGGCGAGAAGGCGGTTATGGCGGTGCCGACAACAAGGGAGGTGAGCTGGATTTTGGAGGAGACTGAGATGTGGGTGTTGGTTGTGAATGGAAATAATGATGCGGTGGTGTGAGTTCCTCTGCTTTTCGAGACTCTTAGTTGTTCGCTTTGGGCAAGCTAACTTTTTCCTCGCAGAGAAACGTCGGGACAAAAGCGTGTGTTTGAGCACATAATCAGGTGGAAGGGACAAGCGGCGTTTCGCCTTCGAAGGTTTGTGGATTGGTTTTGGACGAAGGATGGAGAGTTGGTGAAGGGCGGGGAGCTCAAGTCTGTTGGCAAGCTCGCGTTCGTGACTGTTGACGATGCCGGTCATCTGCCAGCGCTGAGGCAGCCCGAGCCAGTGTCCTTCGTGGTCAAGTGCTGGATTACTGGGGGAAGAGGTGAAAAATGTCCTCGGCTGGGAGATTGAAGAGTGCTGTCTTTTTTTCCGATCGATGGGCCCGGCTACCACTTGTGCTACATCCTTCGGGACTTGGGCTGAGTCGATATGTGGAAGACGATGCAGCTCCCCTTGTTCGCCTTTGAGGTTCCAGGCCATTCGTTCCATGCACTAACACCGGCCTCGGAATAGGTGCTCATGAGGTTACATCGAGCACGATTGTTGGCGCCTAAGTATGGAGCCGCCTTAGCGGAGTCGGAGCCAGTGAAACCCCCCACATTGTCCTTGTCGAACCATGATGCATCCTGTTGTCCCGAATGCTGCTGAACCGCTTGCCCGGAAGCTATGCCATCATATGTCCAGATCAGGCGTTGATCTGACCCAACTCCGTGGACTCCGATGCACGGAATGATCCTGCTGTGTTGCTTTCCCTCGCAGGGCTGTTGTGCGCTAATGTGATTGGAGGTGGATCATATGCGGTGAGAAAGGCGAACTTTGGTCGATGCTACTCTATCGACAAGTCCTCCAGTGAGGTCGCGCACTGGACGCCAACACCAGCGGGGATTCGGAGTCGAGCGTCTAGCCAAGCCCCTCGAAGGAGATCCTTCAAAGTTCCCAGGCCTATTTATTGACCACCAAGGCCCAACACCGTTTGACGCCATCTCCATCAAGGCTTTCGAGTCACCGCAGGTATGGCGCCCATCACCTACTCTCCCTCGCTTGGCCAAAACCTCAAGGGCCGCGTCGTCGTGATCACAGGCGGCGCCCAAGGCATCGGCGCCGCAACAATTCGTCAACTCCACTCGCTTGGAGCGCACGTTGTCTTTGGCGACCTCGCCGACGCCCCTGCAGCTGACCTGATTTCCTCCCTCCAAGGAACTGGTACCGCCAACTTCGTCCACACCGACGTGACATCTTACCCCGACCAGCTTGCCCTCTTTGAAGACGCTCTCGCCCGCCATGGCAGAGTCGACGCCGCCGTCTCCTGCGCCGGCGTGCTTGAGAATCCAGCGTGGTTCGCAGGCTTGACCCTCGAGGCCGTCCGCGCTGACGCATCCGGTGCTGACGGTGGAATCGACAGGGTCATCAACACCAACCTGATCGCCGCCATTCAGTTTGCGCGCTTGGCACTGGCGTTTATCGCCGCGTCGCCTCCCTTCGCCGGTCCCCAGCCAGAAGACAAGTTTGTTCCTTCAGTGACGTTCACGTCTTCCCTTGCAGGCTTGACGCCCACGCCGGGCATGACGGTGTACTCGACCACGAAGCATGGCCTTGTTGGTTTAACGCGATCGCTGCCTCATGTCAAGGGCCTCGCGCGGTTCAACGCGGTTTGCCCTTCGGCGACGGACACTGGCTTGCTTCCCGACTTTGTTAAGGGTGCCTGGAAAGGCGCGGGTTTCCGGCTGCAGAGAGCCGAAGCTGTAGCCGATGCGGTGGTGCACCTTATCTCGGAGGCGTCGCTTGATAGAAGAGCGGTCGTGGTGGCGGGCGGGAAGGCTTGGGAGTCCGAAGAGGAGCTGGAGAAGTTGAGGGGTGCTTGGTTGGGCGAGGAAAATGGGAAGGAGGTGGATGATTCGCAGGCCTTTTATTTTGTAAGCTCATCCCGTTCAAAACCCTGAATAATTGGGATCAGCGATGGTAGAGTGCTTACTGTGTCAATAGGCTGCCGCATCTGCAAGCTAATCCATCGCCTGCAACATCAACATCAGAGCCCGTTGAGAGCAATGGAAAGCGGGAGGTGTTGGAGTTGTTGATCCAGCTTGGAATGTCTGGGAAAGTTGTGGGTCAAACTTTTGGCAAAGAGGTACGGAAGGAGAGCCGCATGTTGGGAAGGGCAGAGATGCGTGTGCTTTGCAATCTAGCTCCGCAATGGAAAACGCTCCGTTATGGACCGATGCTTTATTGCGCATTTCAAAAGGAAAGTGCATCCGCATGCTGGCATCTGGTGCTTGCCTCTTTGGCGGCCGATCTCGGTGGGCACCTTCACATGCCAAAAATAGAAGCATTCGTGCGCTGACCCACCCAGGACATTCCCACTCCAAATGTTGATGTCCGATAGCTGATATCCACGTTTCGGTGGCGCGGGCACTCGCGGCAAGGAATCCTTTTGTCCGGTTCAAGTCAATCCCCCAACAAGCGCTGACAGCATGCCTCCCGAGGCCAAAACTAGGTACGCTTGGAGTGTTGACAGGAGCTATTGCTCTTTCCACTGGCACATGCCAAACACTCTCTTCCTTCCTTTCCCCGCCATCTTCCCCGAAGCCCGGTCCATTTTCGTGCCGGCCAATACCCTAATCCTCGGGTGTTCGCACCATGCGAACTGCAACAGCCGTCGGGCAGCTGAGAAACCAAGCACAGCTATGAAGAAGCCGAAAATACGTAAGTCCTCGCACACATGATGGGTACCTTAATTGGCTGTATATAAGCTGCCTGTCAGTGGTCGCATCCCTTCGAATGCTCCGTCCAACATTTCACGTCTCCATCACCCGTTCAACAACGTACACATCGTCATGGCTCTGTTTCACACACTCGGTTCGGCCTCTCGCATGCGACCGCCGTTTGCACTTCGAGGATCCACGGCGCCAAGCCCGCGGCCATATTTTGTCAGACGTCTGTTCCGTCAGTCAGCAGCGTCAACGAGGCTTGGGAGCCATGTCAATGGCTCGCATCAACTCAAACACGCTCCACAGCCTACCCTGCACGTAACCTGGCCGCACCAGGGATGGGACGATCGCGTTGTCCTTGGTGTGGTCCCAAGCCACCGAAAACCTGTCACTGTTGGAGACCATCTTGCCTGGCGCTTGACGAAAATGTGCAGGTGTGTTATTTGACCACGCTGCTGTCTGGCTATCCTAGCTGAGACGTATCTACAGATGGGCAATGGACCTCATCACAGGCATGAAGCCAAACCGACAGGGAAAATCAACCACCTTACCCCTAACGGAGACTCAATGGGTAAGTCACTCTAATACGACACAGCTCGGGGCTTACCATCAACTAGCTGGTGCGATTCATCTTCCTCGAATCCATTGCCGGTGTCCCAGGCATGGTTGCCGGAACCGTCCGCCACCTGCATTCCATCCGGCGATTCAAACAAGACCGAGGCTGGATCAAGACGTTGCTGGAGGAGTCGTACAACGAGCGAATGCATCTCCTCACATTTTTGGAGTTGTATAAGCCAGGTTGGATGATGCGCTGTATGGTCTTCGCTGCCCAAGGGATATTCTACAACACCATGTTCGTCTCATATCTCATTTCTCCAAGAACCTGTCACCGATTTGTGGGATACCTGGAGGAGGAAGCTGTTCACACATACACCAAGTGTCTAGTCGAGCTAGATAACGGCAGTCTCCCGCGATGGGCATCATCAGATTTCCAAATCCCGGACATTGCAATCAAATACTGGAATATGCCGGAAAGGAGGAGGACGATGAGAGATTTGCTTCTCTATGTTCGAGTAGGTTCCTTCAGTGTTGTCGGTTCTGGCTCCGATGCTAAAATAATGCAGGCAGATGAAGCGTCGCATCGCGGTGTAAATCACACGCTTGGAAACCTCGACCAGACTTCCGATCCAAACCCGGTTGTCGATGGCAAGGAGAGCTCTGGACACATGCGTGCAGCAGTCGCGAGCCCTCAAGGGTTGGGGAAGGGGGGAAAGCTCAGCCATTGATGCTTGGGCCTGCTCCGCTCCAGGTCAATTCGCGGTCCAGCCATGTCATGCCAATACAAAGCTCCCATGGCGGTCTAGAACCTGCAACGCCCAACAAGTGACCCAATAGGGGCAAAGTCATCAAGCCTCCCCGCAAGGGACCAATAGCGTTTCTCGTACAGCAGACACCATTGGCGGTGTGGTTGCATTGGTCTACGAATCCGGCCAAGAACCAGTGCGCCACAATGCAAGCATCTTCCCAGCTGAAGTCTCTCGAACCTCCAAGTCCAGAGCCTTGTCTGAGCTCACACTTCGCGGGTGTTGGCGCCATTTTATATGTTTCGCCCAAGTTATCCCAATATCTCGAACCTTTCCATCCCGCCTTCCCTAAAACTTCACCCACATCATTAGTAATTTGTTGATCTATAATCCCTCTACCAACAAACGAAATGAAGTCTGAGGCAGGGTTCTCAGCGTCTCCCATAGCAGTGGCAGCAACCGGACGAAAATGGAACCCGGGATTTTTCTCTCGGTTCCCGCTGTTCGGTCTTGGTGCTCTGGCTTTGAGTCTTTGCTGTACGTCTCAACCAAGTTCACTCCCTGAAGTGCGTAGCGGTTGTTCACCCTTTACAGGCACCGCGACGGCGATAGCAATTGTACTCTTGAGCGACGGACAGCCCACTTCGGAGTGGTCCGGCAATAGACAGCCCGGTGTTCTCTTGGCTTATACCTCGACGATTGCCAATGCACTTCTCGCGATTGCCTTTGCAGAGGCTGTGGTGATTGCGTTTTGGACACGAGCACTCAGGGGGGTTCCGGTTGGCGCTTTATTCCCCAAACACAGACGATAACGACTGACATAGCTCCCAGATGAGCAGCTTCCACCACAACTGGGGCTCAGGCACTAGTGTTGTTGGCGTCCTCAAGGCTCTAATGAACGGGCGAGCCTTTATGATTAGCTCCGGTAAGTTCGATTCGATTTTCTCCTTCCGGCTATCTAACACCCAGGGATGGCAAAGTGTCCATACTCGTTGCTGTTACAACCCTGCTCCGAGGCCCTCTGATGCAGCGGGCATCGTTCGTACAGACCGAAGTGTTATCCGTCCCAGGCAACATCGATCTTCAGATGACCTACAATATCACGCCGGACTGGGCCGCAGTCACATTTGATCGAGGACACGCAGAGTTGACATTCCGCTCCAACTTCTCAAAGGTTATTCGGGCATACCAAGCGAGGAGCCCGGTTGCGATCCCCGGAGCCGAGTGTGACAACTGTACCTTGACCTTGCCAGTAGGTTTATACCCTGGGAAAGCGATTGTTGTTGGGTCATGGTCCAAGGCTAACCTGAAGCAGGCATTCGGCTTCAGAATCGAGTGCAGCACGGGGCAGTCTCGCCACTACAACTTCAGCACTATCGGGTTTCCCTCCTTCAGACCCGATGTGACAACCTTTGAGTCTACGGTCACTCGGCATTTTGTCTCAGTGGCCGAGCCCCAATCCATCAACGTCACGGTGATGAGGAGGACGGAGCCCGATGTCTGCGAGGGCAACTTCCCTGTCCAGAGCTGCCTTTTGACGCCGGCTCGGGTCACATATGAGCTTCTTTTGAACGCTGGCAACGTCAGCTTCAAGACTAATTCGTGGAGAAGCGACTCGGTGGGCGAGTTGCTGCAAGTCCCCCCGAGGAAAGGGCACCGCCAACTTAGCTGACCATGTTGTTGCAGAAATTTGAACGGAGGAGACGTCGGCGGGAGCACAACCATACGCGCCCTGCAATTCTTCGGATCAATTCAGTACGACTCCATCTCCAACACAACTTTTGGAGGCGGTATCGGCTGGACGACGAACACAGCCGGTCTCCTCGGCAACACGTATGCTTACGACAGCAAAACTTCATCTTGCGGCTCCAATGTCGCGTATAACGACCCCATGGACGACATTCTGAACGCATATCGCGAGCTTGCACTGCGCATCTCGGTGGCAGCAGCAGCCGAGGGCCGCCCTGTTGGCGCAGACGATACAGGCATGTCCCAATTCGAACCGTACTCACAGAATGTCGCATACACGAGCGAGCTAGTGCGCATTCAGTATGCAGCAGATCGGCGAAACCTGGCAGTAGCTGTCGTAATTAGCCTCCTGGGACCCGTAGCAACTCTCGTATTGTTTTGGGGATGGTGGCAACTGGGAAGGTCATTTTCCTTGAGTCCTTTGGAAATTGCAAATGCTTTCGGTGCTCCCAATGGCTTCCTTGCCAGCGGAGGCAGCAACGCATCGGGAGATGAGCTTGCAAAGCATGTCAAGGTTGCTGGAGATCCGATGGTCCGGTATGGCGTCGGTGGCGGTTACCGACTTGTGGTCGCGCTGGCTGCTCAGGATGTTGTCAGGAAGCCGCAGGCAGGTGAAGTGCTCTGAAGGGAAGAAAAACAGCTGGAGTGAGTTTGTTCGAAATTTACTCAAAAAAGGGGTTATTGCCCCTGAATGAGGACTTCGGCTCGACTTCCTGGCTCGGCTTCCCACGCCGAAAGCCAATGGCTGGCCGAGTCAATGCGCTAGTGGTGGCAAAATTCCGCAAAATTCCATCGAGCTTGTTTCGACTACATGCGCCCTTGGAACAGCACCATTGACACGCCGAACTCGGCCGAGCCGTGGAGCCCGTCCACGGCATCGATGGATCCGCCCCACGGCCCCCACCAATTCCTCCATCCGTCTCAAAAACGGCAGGTTTCACCACCACCTGAACCCAATTCAGCTCAAACTCAGCACCACTTCCACATCGACTCCAGGCTCTTAACTCGCCTCACCACCGCAAAGTCTCCCAACACCACAACCAAAATCCCAACCACCCGCCATGGCCTCACCAACCCCCCTCACCTTCCGCCTCGCAACCCCCTCCGACGCTCCCCTCCTGCAACCCCTCGTCCAGTCCGCCTACCGCGGCGACTCCTCCCGCCAGGGCTGGACCACGGAAGCCGACCTCCTCGCAGGCGAACGCATCTCCGTCTCGGGCGTTCTCTCCAAAATCACCACCCCCAACTCCGCCGTGCTCATCGGCACCGATCCCTCGGGGACGCTCACCGCATGCTGCGAAGTCGTCAAGCGCAGCGACGACGTGGCATATTTCGGCATGTTTGCCGTCGATCCGAAACGGCAAGCGGGTGGTTTTGGGAGACAGGTACTCAACTATGCCGAGAAGTGGGTGGTGAGGGAGTGGGGTGTGAAGAGGATGGAGATGAGCGTGATTTGGACGAGGGTGGAGTTGATTGCGTGGTATGGGAGGAGGGGGTATCGGGTTACGGGGGAAAAGGGGGAGTTTCCGTATCATGAGTTGGAGGATGGGGGGAAGGCGCTGAAGGAGGATTTGCACTTTGAGATTTTGGAGAAGGTGTTGGTGGAGGATGTAAAAGGGGGGATTGTGGATGAGAAGGTGGTGGTGCGGGAGGAGGTTGTTGTGGTTGCTGCGTGAGGAGGAGGAATGATAAACAATGGTGCCGATCCTGGAATTGACCAAGGGGGGTGGACATCGGTTGCGCGCCTGGCGTGGTAAAGAGCTCGCCGAATAAATCGTACTTGCGATGAAATGCGAAACCTTGAAACTTGACGACACTGTTCGTCGATTCCACCAAGATCTACTGACTCAGGACCGGTCGCTCGTTCATAATGTCCAGGATTTCCTGCAGGAGATCATCTTCCGCCGATAATCCCATCCTCTCTGCGTATTGAACCATGAAGAATGCCAGACTCTGAGCCGCGGAGGGCGACCAGGGGGATACGTCGTCACGGACATACGGGACCGCCTGCACAAGGGCCTCTCGGATGGTTCCCTCATAGTTGGGCACAAGGTGCCCTCGGGGAACATCGTCCGCGGCTCCAATCAGAGCGTAGATCAGGTCCCGCGGATCAGTCGCCTCAAAGCCGCTCTTGTAGCATCGACGGAGCCATATCCTCAAGGTGTTAAGACGCTTGAAGGTCGTTCCCGGGATGTTGAACTCGTGGGCAAGCCGATGGGCTTCTGCAGGGTTTCCAGCTCGTGCTTTCGCCCACTTCCGGTCTTCAAACTGGGTACCGGGGCGGTTGATGCAGCCGAGGAAGTTGTTGAACTGCATCCTCGTGATGATTTTCGAACCGCATCGTATTTCGCACGTCTTGGCCATGAGCAGCTCTTGGATCACCCACACTCTTCTCCAGTAAGTTCGATGGAGGAGGATAATCAACGCCTGCATTTCGGACTCGCTGAGATCGCGGTCCAGGCACATCCTTGTCTCCAGCTTGCGGGTGTTCTCGATCAGGTCCATAGCGGTGCCGCTTCCTTTCGCCTCAGGGCCAAGCCAAGCGATAACGCCGGTTGCAGCAGAGAAAATGTCGCCCATCATGGCGACTTGTTGGCCTCGCTCAATCGGGTCGTGCTGGTTGATGCAGATGCTGTCGATCCACAAGACCTTTTCCTTGGTTCTATCGCGAACGGTTCGCAGGACCAATTCGAGATTCCTGCGGATAGGGTTGGGTTCGAGGAGGCCGTTGATGAAGATGTGGCCGCCGAGGTCGCCGTCGTGGCCCCATTCGTATGACAGCGCTTGAAAGCTAGCTTTCCACATGCGCATTTGCAATTTGAGCTGCGTCATCCGCTTTGCCAGCAGATCCATGTAGGAGGTGTAGTCTTGGTCGGCATGCGGAATCGGTCCTATGGCGGGCAGTGCTCCGTGGCCATCGATGGAGGCTAGCGACAAAGTAACCTTTATCGGGTCGTTGTACGTCCCCGGGTGGAGCTCAAGAATGCGGATTGTTCCCGCTGCTTCTTTGTCCAGCGGTTCGTATTGGTAGACGGCGAGTGGGGGATGCCACCGCCGATTCGATTGGGGCGTTTTCATGTTGGGACTTGCGACTTTGGGAGGCCAATATGCACGCCGAAGTGTTCGATTGCGAGCGGGCAAAGAAAAATCAGCAATGCAGGCCAAAAAAGCTGCCAGCGCGGGATGATGCAGGGTGCTCGGGCGGAGGCAGTGCAGATGCGGCAGGCACACTCCCACTCCTGAGCTTGACGCTGTTTCCACGTGACGAGCTGAACCAGGCAGTCAACCAGTCCACCTCGTTAGCTCCCTCTTCTCTCCAATTGCGAACCCCCAATCTTCGCAAGCTTTTCGTCCATTTTGTCGAATTTCCAATATTTACAATAAATTATCAACTTTTCTTAGCATCCCAACACGATGGAGCCGTTGAGTGTCACCGCTTCGGTCGTGGCAATTAATACATCGATTCCAAGTTCACTATGAGCAGCGCGGTACCACGACGTCCAGGGGATATCTCCGGGCGACGACGGCGCTCTGGAGATCGACTACAAATCTCCGCCAGAAGATACCTTCCGGACAGTGGCAGAATCCATCATCACGTCTTCTGGGAATGTAGACCTCTTGCTGCTTTGCTCGTATGGTCAGTGGAAGAAACTGCACGGCTGGGTTCCAAATTTCTATCATTTCTCACATCGCTCCGGGCATCTCTTTCGAAAGTTTTTCGATGCTAGTGGGGGGTGCAAACCGCTCTTCCGGCTTGCTAGCGTTCCTGACGGGCCAAGAACTAGGCGCACGCTGCAGGTCTTGGGCACGAGAGTGGATGTGGTGACGGAGACGCATCGGGCAATGCGCAAGCCCCTGGACTGGGGTGCGGCTGCGGCGAGCTCGGGGTTCTGGCAGCCCAAGTTTGACGCTTGGATGAAGTCGATCGCCGAGTTCATCTTCCCGACGCAGACCGAAGAAAATTATCCGTCAGGAGGCACCCTCTCCGAAGCGGTGGATTGGGTGCTTGTGGCGGGGATGGCGAGTGGATATGGAAATATGCGGCGCGCGGTACATGTAGAGGCTGGCGATATTCCGCACTGGCCCCTACTGGAGCTTGCTTGCCGGGAGCCCGGGTTGAGCCTCACGGCGGAGGAGCCGAGCTTCCAAGACTTTTTGATACGAGTTGGTCACATGGCCGTGTTCAAAACAGACGATGGGTATCTTGGTGTCGGAGATGAAGACGTCTTCGAGGGTGATGCGGTGGTGGTTCTAGATGGGCTAAACATCCCCATGGTGCTTCGGCCATTGGCGGCCAAACCCGGTGTGTGGCACATTGTTGGGGCATGCTTTGTGAAGGGTCTCATGGATGGCGAGGGCGTGCAGGGGAAATAAACTGAAGACTTTCTTCTGGTTTGAGCATGTTTCGGTGGCGGACAGCATCACTGGGCGTGGCCTCAAACACATGCCAGCATCAGCCACGACATCTCCATCATTTCAACCCTTGCCAGTGGCTTCAACATGGAGCCCGTGATCTTTCCAACCCATCCGACGCATGCCATCTTGTTTTCAGGGAAGACGGCATACAACGCAACGCAATCCATGTGGAAACGGAAGCTCCTTCTTTACGCTCCCTTCCCCGAAACAACCACCACCGGCTCCTTGTACGCCCCCGCCTCATATTCCGGCGGCCGATCCCAATCCACCTCCCTTGGCGTCTCAACCGCCACAACACGCCTCCGCCTACAACAGCACCTATTCCTCGTCAGCACACAAATCACTCAATCAGAGTCAACAGTTGGTACTCACCAAACCCCAACCACCACCCCAACCAACACCGGAATCCCCACCCCCAAGACCACACCCAACAACGCCCTATTCCCCAACCCCCCCGTCCTCCCCTCCAACCACCCCGCTATCCCGTCCCCACCAGTCTCCTCCGGCGCAGGCACATACGACGTTGGCGCCCCGCTCGAACTCACCATCCTCTGCACCCCGCTCCCAAACGGAACCGGACTCTCCACGCTCGCTACCCTCGTGACGGGGAACGTAGGGTCCACGCCGGACGGGAGGGCCGTGACGAGGGTTAGGGCGGTTTTGTAGGTCGAAGAGACTTGCAAGGAGGCGGGGCAGTTGATGAGGCCCGAGGATTTGCATGCGATGGCGGTGAAGAGGAGGGTGGTGGATGTTATTTTGAGGGTTAGGCCGGGGCCGATAGGGGGGGTTGGAGGTGAAGGGGGGATGGGAGGTGAAAGGGAGGCAATAGGGGATAGGGTTTGCCGGGGGAGGATGTCAGCTACGAGGGAGGTGAGGGTTGGGAGGAGACGGCCCGGGGAGGGGGCGGTTGGGGGTGTTGGTGCGGTGGGTGCGGTGGGTGCGGTGGGAGCAATGGGAGGGGATGGACCGGTGGGGCCCATGATTGGTTTGCGGATGGCGCAGGCGGAGGTGAGGGTTGTGTAGAAGAGGGGGGTGGATTCGGAGGCGAGGGGACCCCAGGTTTGGAGGTTGCCTACGGCGACGGTGGCGCCCGCTGCGGCGCCGAGGGCGAATTGGTATTGCTCGACGACCTGGAGACCCCCGCAGGGGTGGTGGTCGTCGCGTTTGTGGTGAGTGTTGGAGTAGGGGGCGGGCCAGGTGACGTTGGTGATGAACTCGGCGACATTGGCAAAAACTTCGGCGACGATGCCGGCCGAGAGTTCGAAAGGGGTGTTGCTGAGTACTGAGGCGACGCCCTTGGTGTCGAGCTCGAGGCCGAGTTTGAGGCCGACGCGGAGGACGCCTTTGAGCACGACGCCTTCGGAAACGACGGAGACGGGGAGGAACTCGAATTGGCCGCCGGGGCTGAACGTGAGGAATAGAGGTAAGCATCGAAAGGGGTATGGAAAGTGGCAGGACGTTGACTTACAAGGCTACGTCTGAGACGTTTGGGCTGAAGAGATTGAGCTCGAACCCGACCCCCTTGTCTAACTTCAGGTGAAAGCCGGATGTGATGTCGATGGGGGTGCTGACATCGAGAATGAGGTCGATGACAACGGCAACGCCAGCTGTGATGTCACTCCCGATGGCGATGCCAAGAGGCGACTTGGATGCAAAGAGGTTGAGGGTGTAAGTTGCACCAGTCCCGAGTTTAGTGTTGAGAAGCATGTAAAGCTCAAAGTCCTCCTCGAATTCGAACTTGACTGAGACATCGGGGAACGGCTGCAGATCAAGATCAAAGTCGACGTCAATTGTCGGATACTCGACTTCATAATTGCCATCGAACGCCTCTAGGGTGAGAATGTCCTGGGCTAGGTCGACTACTGTGTCACCGAGTTTGTCAAATACGGCCTCGGTGATGTTTAATACCTCCTTTGCTACCTCTGCGGTGTAGTTCGAGACGGTATCCGTAACATCGCCTTTCACGGCCAATGATGCTGATGCAGCCCCTTTGATGTAACATTTCTCGCAGACTATCTCGACTTCGGCGGTGCCCTCGGTAGTGCCAGCTCGTTTCCGCTGCCCTGATCTAGAAGATTGTCAGTATGCCAGGGAACAACACAAAAGGGGCAACTCACAAGCCCTGTCTCAGAAGGGTTGCCCCACTCCATGCTGTGTCGAGAACGGTCTTGTTACTGGAAAACTCGGTATCTCTTCCCTTAAGCTTGACGGCGTTGAGGCTTCGGGCAAGGTGCTGGAGTGTTTGGCCTGTCGACATTCCCCGGCCGTTGCGGGTCCGTAGCAGCGGGACGGCGGGGGACGGGCCGGCTGCGGAGACCCCAAGGATGGCTGCCCATAGCCATAGGGCAGAAAGGGCCGAGAGCTTCATTGCGTATTCTTGGCAAAGGTATCTCAAAACCAGCCTGGGGTATGAGGGCTGGTTTGTTTGACCATGAGCTGGAGAGTGCACAGTTATACACGTTGCTGCTCCCGTCCATCACATTGACCCCATCCCGTTCAACGTACAGACGGCTCCCTGCTGCGGAAAAGAGGAGGCTGTGGCTGCATGTTAAACTGTCTACCTGCTGCAACACCAGCGGTCGAGGGCGCTGACACCCCTGAACGGGGTCAACCATCCCTGTCGCTCCCCGCAGGCTGGTACCAACAACACCACAAAGCGGCCAATCAACAGTGTCGCAGCACTGGTCTTGCAGAAGACTTCCACACTGTCCATCCCACGTCTTGGCTCTCAACCAGAGCCATCATATTGACATGGGGGCAGGCTGTGGGGGCGAGTGCATTGTGTAGCCCGATATGCAGCCTGCCATGGGGAACAGCGAGTTTTCGTTCTCAAGAAGCGGTTCATTTCCTGTCCTGTCTTCACTGGAGCTGTATCCGAACACGACGGAACTGGGAGGGCTGGTGTCCAGAGCGCCGATGCGCATTCACACCGAGTTCGAATTCACAGCTGTGGCCACTGCTGCGTTGCACACTTCCAGTCCCCGAAGTCTTTGGCAGCATTGATTGTAGCTCGTCGATGCGGTTATAGCGGAATCTTTCGGTCGTGTAACCAAGCAATCCCCACTGTTGCTCTCCAAATGCGGGGCGCCATCAGGCAGCCGTTTGGAAGTGAAATGCGGGAGGTGCGTCCAAAAATAGGGGCGCTGTGAGAGGGTGGGCCGCTGACTGGTGCACAACACTTTTGCTGAGTTGTCGGGGAGCTGCCAAGACTTGGCCGCGCCGCACACTGTGCTGGATGCACTTTGAAAGTGGTTGTTTCATCGATGATCGATGTTCGAACCGGCATATATTGGAAGAGGGGGGAAACAAATTGATAGCTTGCGGAGCATAGGTTCATCCTGGATTTCTGGAAGAGAAGCAGGGAGTTGGAATGCAAACGGTCTGTGAGAGATGCTTTTGTAGCCCTGCGACGAGAGCCAGTGTTGACGCCAGCGCCTCAGTTAAAGTGCGGATCCCACCGCTAGAGCGCAGTTCCCGAGGGTGAGAAGTTGAGCTGCAAAGCAGATTCGAAAACTTTCAATGAAGTCAGTACCTAGGCTTTCAGCGATTGCCAGCCCAGTGGGGACTAAGTGCAATGACGAAATTGGTCGGTGTGGGACTGACGGCTGAAGTTGAAGAAGGCACGAGACCCACAGCTTTGGGCTGCTGGGAAGCACGAGGGAAAAGGGGAACGTTATCGAGTTGAAGATAAGCTATCGGCCGGACCGGTTAGATATCGGGGTCAGTGGCCCCTCTGCGCGCCTGCCACTTACGGAAAAACAGTGTTCGACCGCCCGAGAGCGCCGCCGCTGATGTTATTATCACCGCAGATGCGAGTGGGTACGGCCGAGTTATGATCTCCGGCCGCAAGACACAATGGTCGGCTTTTCACCCGTGCCCCAAGCACGCTTCGGAGTCTGATGACTCCTGCTCCCATGGGGTTTCCCTTCGCACCGGATTTCTACAAATAACCATCGCATTTCAAGTTCCGCCTCTTGCACAAACTGAATGCTGCCGAATAGCCAAGGAAGGCAGCTCCAAACCGCGCACAACCGCCGAAAGAAGATAACGACAATGCGTATCCTCGGCGTCCTGGGGTTTCTGGGCGCCCTCTCGCGAGGCGCAACAGCCCTCCCACAGTCAACCATTCCCTCGTACGGCCAACCGCCAGAAGTCGTCAGCTTCACGGTCAACCACGTTGATACGACGAAAGCGAACGGATTGACACCCCGCGGACACTCTCGTCTTAGGACTCGCAAATCAGGCGGACGTTCCGACCAGGAAGTCACCATCTTCACCTTCGGCCAATGCCAGACAAACATGGACCGTCAGACCTACACCATGTTTCGCGGGAGCTCGGGCTGCGTTTCCGTCGCTGCCCGGGGGTCGATTCTTCTTGCTGAAGGCGACAGTTATTACAACTCACGAAGATAGTACGTTCTCGCTGAGCCTTGTCGTCGCTAATGCGTGAAGCTGATTTTGCGCTATCAGTTGTAAGGTTCGAGCGTGGAGCGGAAGCAACTGCCAAGGCGACAGTGTCGAAGTGGGAGACGCGTGCGTGTCGGTGCCCTTTGCCTCGTTCTCCTACTCCTGTAGCTCCTGGTTCTTGTGGTAGGGCTTCAGGGGGGTTGGACAGGATGAACGATTTGGACAGGGAGAAAGCGAAGTGAAAGGTTGCTAGACAAGATGAGTGCTGGGACACGAAAGAGATGTGCGCGGCGGCCATGCAGCCACGGCTTCGTGCTAGACAAAATGAACTGAAGTGCACCTTGGCGTGTGTCATTCCCTCAACTGTCCATTAGCGTCTTCAGCTTCCCCCCTGAAGCTATCAACAAACGCGCCGTGTCCTGTTAATCAGCGTTGCTCAATCAAGGTACCCAATCGTCCGCGCCTTCGCCGTTTGCCCAGTGATTGCTGAATCAGCATCATTGAGATTCGCGACCGAAAAGGGGACGCCGCGCGCTTCAGCGGTTCAAGTGCTTTGTCATTGGTTAGCCAAGCTCGTCCCGAGAGATAACATCAGGACTCTGCGTCGCAGGACGTGGGGCCGTCCGGGCGGCGAGCCCCGCCGTATTGGTCAGACGCTACACGGCATCGGGACTTGGCGCCGGACCAAAGATGCCGGTCCTGCCCAGTCGTGGCCCGGATTGAGCGATGCTTGGGAATACGATGTACGGCTTCGTCCGAGTATAAAGAAAATGGTTCTTCGTCAACAGCTCAGGCCATCAACAACCCAAAGTCATCATCGCTCTGAACAAGACAAGCAGATATCGGCCAAAGACTGAGCAACACAACATCACCATCCACTGATCACCCACCATTTTCCAAGCATGAACATCACCTCCATCGCAACCCACCCCAACGTGGCCTGCGCCACCCCCCACGCCTACCCGCGCTGCCTCGAAGTCCTCAAAAAACTCCAAACCACCGCCAGCAACCGCGCCGCCTTCCTCAACAAGCCCGGCGCCAAGCTCACCGTCTCCAAGACCACATTCCCCTCCTACAACCCCGGCGACGTCATCATCAAGAACCACGCTGTGGCGCTCAACCCCCTGGACTGGAAGCGCCAAGCCTTCGGCATCATGATCTCTTCGTACCCCGCCATTCTCGGGTCTGATCTCGCCGGCGAAGTCGTCTTTTCCAGCCACGAGCGGTACCCCGCTGGAACGCGGGTCGCTGCTGTTGCGAATGGTATAGTTTCGGGGAAGCCGGATAATGCGTCGTTTCAGAATTACACGGCCGTGAAGGGGTCGTCGGTTATTAAGCTGCCTGAGAGTATTGGCTTCAGAGAGGGGGCTACGCTGGCGAGCGGGGCTGGGACGGCGGGGTTGATTGTGTTTGAGATGCTGGGGATTCCGCGTCCGGATGTTGTGTATGGGCCGACGTTCTCTGGGAAGGCGCCGACGCTGTTGGTGTGGGGTGGTGCGTCGGGTGTAGGGAGTATGGTGGTTCAGCTTGCGAGAGTTGCGGGGGTGGAGAATATCGTGGTGACTGCGAGCAAGAAGCATCATGATCGGTTGAGGAGGCTTGGCGCGAGCGTGGTGGTGGATTATGCGTCGCCTACGGCCGTGGAGGAGGTTGTGGCTGCGATTGGGGATGATGGAAAGACGCCCCTCTATGTGGTGGATCCGATCTCGTCGGAGAGGAGTGCGGCGCCGGTGGTGGAGGTTTTGAAGAGGGTCGGAGCGACGGGTGCAAACGCCAAGGTTGCGACTACGCTGCCGTGGCCGGCAGGATTGGATGTCCCCGAGGGGATCGAGGCGAACATGGTGGGCTCCGAGCAACTGTGGGGAGAGAAGGAGGACTTCGCAAATTGGTTGTATGGCCAGGCGCTTCCTGTTTGGTTGGCTGAGGGGAAGATTCTGCCAGGGAATCCAAGAGTTATCGGAGGTGGGTTGGAGGGAATCCAGAACGGGTTGGACGAGTTGAAGAAGGGCGTGAGTGGGGAAAAGTTGGTTGTGGAACTTTAGGTGACGGAGAGGATCCGAGTCAGGGCGCCCGGGGAGCATCCGTGCTTGGTGGGGGCGTGAATATGGCAATACATCATTGTTTTCGACAAACTGTACCTAGAGAGATGACATGGAAACGTTGCAAATTTTGCTGCTACTCCAAGCACAGTTTCGTGCTGCCTCCTCCCCCCTCTTTACTGAGCTTGTGGCGTCTGATCTCAGTGGCCGTGCCCTGATGAAATGGCCGGTTTGGCCTGCTTGTGCGACTGGATGAGTTCTCCAACTTATGTACTGGTCTACTCGGGATCAGCTATGGACTCTTCATCTCCGCCGTGGCCAAAGGCAGAACAGCCTTGATATCCTCAAATTTCATATCTTCCTCCGGGCCACGCGCCGCAGCAAACAACGATGCTAATCTCAAAACATTCTTGATCGTCCTCCCATCCACGTCTAAAGCACCCAGCTCCAATGCTTGTTCTGGAGAAAGGGCGCACCCGCATTTCTGTTTTGCAAGCTCCACCCAGATCACGCGCTTTCTCTCGGCATCCAGCGCAGAGTAGGCGATGGATACATGGATACGGGAATGGAAGGCACTGTCGATGTTTTTCATGCGATTGGTGGTGAGAAAGATGATACCGGCTTGGTATTCCAACACCCGTAAGAAGACTGGGTACATATATCGCTGGTGTAAGCGGTTGCTGATAATCTCGGAGCAGATGCTGACAAGGAAGACGTGCATAGAGTTTGAGATTAGATGCGGCGAGAGGTAGATACCGGCACTCACCTGAAATAGGGGCATTCTTCTCAACGCTGTCGCTACGTTGAGCGAGGAATGCATCGGCCTCGTCTAGTAGGAAAATCGCGTCCCATCGACTAACAAGACTGAAGACTTTCTCAAGGGCCCCTTGGATCGATGTTGCCGATGTTCCGAGCTCGCCGCCATTGACGCTATAGAGCGGCTTTTCAAGAGATTCCGCTATGCTTTCTGCAGGTATCGCCAATATAGGTATTCCAGGGTCAGAAAAGCACCAGACATGATATGCGGTTTCTCTACCTAAGGAACCGCCCGGGATCGCTTCAAGAGATGGAGAGCTTACCAGCTGTCATTGTTTTTCCGCAGCCTGGTGGCCCATGCAGCAGAAATACCAAGCCCCGCCCCTTCCCTTGAATGAAGTCATCAAAGTTTGTTGTTCTGGCGGAATGGCTCTTCACAACACCATGTATGGTGCTTTTGACCTTGGTGTCGATCTGGAGTTTGTGGTACACTTCAGTGTTCCACTTGACTTCCTCGAGCTCATGAATGAGAACAAAACCCCACTGACGACTTGAAAAAGAAAACGCCGGTAGAAACGGAGAACAGGTTTGGCGCTGGTCGTTTGAAAGCGGCGGTTGCGCTTGCAATGAGGCAAGGGCCATGGAGTCCCCAGTTCCGCGACGATACTGTCGGTACCGCCGATGGTGGAAGAATCGGTGAGAATCAATGGAAGAGTCGTCATCCCCATATCCGATTGCGACCGTGTCGTTGTGTCTCATCTCCGGAAGTAGAGTGTCTCTGAAGACAGGATGCTCCCTCAAAAATCCCTCGACATCGACAACGACGCGCCCACTGATCTAGGTAGGTAAGGTGGTCAGAATGTGATGGTGCAGAGGAGAAGCCGCAATGCTAAAACTTACAGTTGCAGAGGGGCTGTCATGTATGCGACAGCCCCGACGACTTGGCTCATTTTCGCTTCTCAAGGTCCAAAACGGCCCTTCATACGCCATGGTTGTGCCCACCGGTGGCACCGAGTATTGAGCGCTGCGTCGGCAATAATTCTCAAACATTTCCCCGCACTCAATGGCCGCTTCGATGAGGAGCTCCTTCCTGTCATGGTACTCGAGGGGATACGCTGGGAGCTGGTTGATGGGAATGGTGCCAGAAAAGGCCGGAAACTGAAAAGCTGACTCCCCCGTTCCAAACTTCTGGCCATTGAAGCACGTGTGAGTGACAACAATGGTCCATGAAGCCCCATCTTCATCTTGCTGAATGACAAAGGACTTGAGGATGGCACACCATTCGATGGGCGCAGCAGTTGCCGAAGTATTCTGGAGGACAACCTGGCATCCTGGCCTGAATAGACCCCAAAGCCAGAAGAATTCGATGGTACGACTGCGCTTGAAGGCCTCGATGGCTGCAATGCTTGTTGCCATGTACTGATCTTCAAAGGTGACCAGCAGCTGAAGTTCTTGTCGCAAATCCTCCGAGGTTACGGCAGCGATGGTTTCCCGGATCTTCTCCCTGCAATGGTACAGCTCGGAGTATGGCGAGCGGATTATGATCGGATCGTGGTTGAGACTTATGCTGGTGAAACCCCGAGCGAGCCGACGAAACTCCTGCCGTAATGTGTCAGACTGAAGTTCGAGTTGCAGCGTCAACCTCCCCGGGTCATTCAAGTCTATTTTACGACGCAGAATAAGTGAATATTCCCCGAATCGCCTCTTCTTTTGCCCAGGTCCCTTGAATTGATTCTGGGTCTTGGTAACGGTCAGGACTGAACCGTTTTGCCATATTTCCTTGATATCCTCGAATTTGCTGTTGAAGGTCGGCCCGGCATCGCCGTCTTCGCCCCCTGGTGTGGTGCTCGTTCCCTTGGAGACGGCGTTTTGGTACTCCCCTAAGCCTGCGGGTTGCGACATCTTTTGGGCCAGGCAAAATGTTTCGCCTCAACGACTTCAGGTGTTTGGCGTGCAAAACCGAATGGGAGGTTGTATTTGAAAGGTGTCTTGGTGCAATCTGGTGCAGACACGAGACTGTGGGTAAGATCTTCAGCATGCGGTGCAAGGGAATGGCAAAGTCCGAGAGTCGTCAGTCTTCGTGCATGCATGTAGGTCTCCAAACTGAGTGATACTTTTGGCGAGGCTCTCGAGATTCAGCACAATGAGTGGCTGAGGGCCTGCCTTGAACCCTGCACGTGAAGGCATAAGCGGCCACACCGGTGGACTACCCCTCACTGCATAACGAATGAAACCGTGCCCCTCACGGTTGGTGTGGAATCGGGCGTCTCTGCTGATAGCTTGGGCGTCCGCCTCCGTGCCGTGATAGGTGCATTGTCTGTAACACAACCGCAATATTTGCAGTTTGACGGCCGCCTTCTGGTGGCCGCGTGCATGAGCGCACGGAATTCTGACGCGCCCAGCGATCGCACCTTCAAGCGTGCTTTGCCGAGGACGCGGATGAGGAAATTGATAGAGTGTTCTCACCCGCTCCCGTCTGCTGCTCGTCTGTTAATGTTGATCAAAACACCTCCCCTGACGTGCGCTCATTTACCTACGTACACCACTGCATATTACATACCTACCGAGGGAAGGAGGCACCGCCGCGTGAGAAGTCCATTCAAAGTCCCTCCACCCTGACTCTCTCGGCAACATTGCCATCATGGATTCCCCAGCGAAGCAGACTGGCGGCTCTTCCCTTGTCGTCTCGACAGAAATCCCTGGCGACAACACAACGCCGGCCACGAACTTGCGGCCGCCGTTGCACAGAGTGAAGACGGTCCATTTTGGCGCCCAAGCCCCATGGGATGAACAGAAGAACGATGATATAACTCACGATCAAGTTTTTCGACTTGTAGATCTCGAGATTGACGAAGAAAGTATTTGCTCGGGCCTTGATTGCCACCGGAGATTCAAGGTCAAGGAGGGATATGAGATGAAGGACCTTCCCAAGTTCAACGATCTGACTAGATACGACATTGAAGAGGCTCAGGAGATGCGACTTTGGAACTTCGAGGTTGGTCGCTTGGTCGCAGCTGTGAAGTCGGAACGACCGGTTTTGTTGGAAGGCCCTCCTGAATGGTACGGCCCGGCAGACAGTGATGGGTACAATCGCATGCACATCATGGCAACGACAATGAGGTACGCATTGGACGTATGCGTCCACGATAATGAACTTCTCCTGCTCGAACATCAGCCTTTTTTGATGAGCAGGGATTCCTTCGCAGGATCGTATCGAAACCTCATACGCGACTTTGACCCCGACGAGGGCGTTATACGGTACGACAAGCAGATCAAGCTGATCAAAAACAACGACGAGGCATACCACAGCCTTGTGAACTACGTGACGGCTACCCTGGCCCGAGTTCTCACGCGGACGGTAACTGGAAAGTTCTGGGTTGAAAACTGTATTGCAACGGTGGCCAAGTTTGCCAGCAAGCTCAAAGTTCTCGGACACGATCTCCCCTCAGCAGTCTCTCGAACTATGGAGGCCCAGAACGACGTCAATGCGCGGCTAGGGGAGCTTTACCCTTCGGAACCTAACCCACTCTTGGCTCGTGCGGCAGAAAGTGGCAAGCGAGCGAGGGGTGATACAGGTGACATCGATCTCATGGATACGTCGGGTGCCCGGTACTTCCTGGTTGTTGACAGCTTTAGCTCTGGGATTGTGTCTTTGCTGTCATCATCCATCAAACACCTCCATTGGGATGAAGAGGTGGAACAGACGGCGGATTTGTTTGAGACCAGCACCGTCATCTACCACTCGGGATTTCGCCAACAGATGATACACCTCTGCCAGGAGCGAGATGGCGCAATCGGCGCAGGAGCAGATGTCAACATGACTCGCTGTGCTGGCATGATATTCGATGTCTGCAGAGAAATATGGTCAGAGATGCCATCCGTTGAAGGGCCCGTCGGGGAACATACGACCCTCATCTGGAACTGGACGGGCTTGACCAGAACCGGCGATCTCCTTCCCTCCGTACCGGGGTCCAAAACTTGGGTTTCCATGAAGGACGTCATCAGCGGCTTTGTGCCATACATTGTCTTTTGCGGCAATGCGCCTGACATACTGTCCCACATGGGTCGTGCTATTATCCACTTTTCGGATCCCACGAACCCCCCCAAATTCTTCAACCACCAAGCTTGCCTTGCCGCGGCTCGGATCCGCACCACACAATACGAAAAGCGCCGCCGCCAAACGTTGATGCCGCGCAACATCAAGTTCCAGAACGTGTACGACACCGCCATGGCACAGGAGGGAGCTCTGGCGGGGATCCAGGGCGATCCCACGGGCCCAGCAGCAGAAGCCCTGCGCAGGCGCCATCGTGAGACGAGGGAGAAGTACCGTCGGGCCATCGATCAGGTGGAAAGTTGGGTGTTGGATGAGTGCACCGTCATCATTACTAGCCTTTGGTACTCATACATTGTGTTGGCCGTTGTTGGAATTTTGGTTGGTGGGGGTGTTGCTCTTTTGGCCGCCGAGGACCGAATCGTCGGCGTGGACCCCTCCAACCTCACCGTCCTGGTCTGGACGGCTGCCGGTTTTCTCATGGTCTACTTCAAGTCCCGGCGAGTTGAAAATTGGCCCTGGCGCGATTTTTTGCAGGGCCGGGTCGTCTGTCGCTCCGTTTCGGAGGTGCACGCTGTGACCAAAATCGATCCGCAGGACTTGATGGCAGTTCTGCTTCGTTTTGAGCCTCGCGTGAATCTCCAAAAGAGCGGTCCATTCCGTGCTTTGTTTCTCCGACTGTCTGACGGAGGCTTCTCGATAGACGTTCCTCCCACGGTCGACGCTGCCACAGCGGGTGGCCGCATATTTGTTGGGGTGGATTCGCCCAATGGTCCGGCGCTGGTTAGCCTGGAGGCCAGAGCTCGTGAGAGTTATACCTCGCACGACCAAAACGATTCGAAAAAGGACGGCGTTGGTTTGCTTTGCCGAGATTTTGTCGACCCGGCCTCATACCCAATGCCTGCGGCGAAAGGCGCTGACGCCAGTGGAAGCGAAGATGGTGCCAGGAGTGGATCCAATGAATTGCTGCCTCTTTATCCCCTTTGCACTAATGCCTCCAGCTGGCACAAAGTCAAGGGCGTTTTTGTTGAAAGGGCGTTGTTTTGTTGAGCAATTAGCCGTTGACGCTGATAGGTACCTATAGATATCGTTCCAATCATTGAGGCAATGCGTCAGGTTTCGTTGCGGTAGTGATGATTGCGAGATGAGCTAGGTTGAAGTGTGGGAATTACCCGAGTACCTTACCTAGGTATTTAAGGTTTTGTGGGGAGAGGTGCGGGTACGGACACCCAACCAAAGACATGTGATCCTTCCTTCCCAAGCGGACACAAAACGCAGACTGCAATGATCTCTACCCGCGGGGAAAACATTCACCTGCCACGCGTTATAAGTCGTTTGTTCCTCGCTGTAATCAGTATCTCAAACCCTCGCATCTCGACTTCAAAATATCGTCTTGATCTATCAGCCCCAGACATAGAATCGCTAAAACTATCACTTGGAAATTTCCGCAGTCGTCGTCGACGTCTCGACATGCGGCGACCCAATTCGAAACTCAATGTTCCGCACCTTGGCCAAAATCTCATTGATCGTCGCACCTCTCTCTCCCTCCGGAAATATGGGCGCCCCCATCGCACTTGCCGTCTCCAGTGGACTCAGCGTCACGGGTCTCTCGAGCTGCCACCAACCCCACATCAACATGCCCACAGAAAATAAACCACATGTCAAAACTGCCAGACCCGCCCCCAAATACCGCCCATCCGTCCGAAACACCAACGTCGGCACCGTCCGTCGCGCTTCGATGACCTGAGTCTGCGTCCCGTTCCCGACCACCATTGCCGCGCGAAACATGAAGTCATAGAGGGTTTCCAGAACGTACTCGGTTGGACTCCTGAACGTCAACCTGCACCGTGCCCTTGGACCGACTTCATCGCCGCCGTCGACGACATGGAAGATGTCCCCGACCAGCCCTGGTCCGCTGTAGTACGACACGTCTTTGTCCCAGAGATACGTCTTGGTGGCGTTATCTGTTATGCGCGCTTGAGCGAAGCTCTGCATGGCCATGAGCGGCCCGATTCCAGACGCCTCGAGAACCTTGTGGTCGTCTCCCGGGACGGTATAACGAGAGAGAACCGCGGGCCCACCGGAAGGTCCCGTGAGTTCCTCGCGACGCAAGCGGACGGTGTGGTTCTGGATGGTTACGGGGTAGGAGACTGTCGCGGCGTCAATATCGCAGACTTCCTTGTGGACGGTGCCGACGCAGGCGTCGGTGATGTCTGCGGTGTACCAAGTTGTCAGACGGAGGAAGGGGTTTCCGGTTTGGTTCTTGACGTTGGAGAGCCGGACGAGGAAGACAGTCTGGTTGTCGGTTTTGTTGGTGGCTAACTCGAGGGACTGAGAAGTTTTCCAGCAGTTGTAGGCAAAGCCGGCACCGGCAACGAAACCGTCGCAGGAGCCTTCGCAGCCGTATTCGTCCTGATGACGGGTGGAGATGGAGCTGTTGTGCCACCACTGTTGGATCAGGGGGTAAGCACGATTGAACTCTGTCATGCGGCCCTTGTCTTTTGACCCGAACCAGCCGTCGGGTATTTCCCGCGCCAGATCTATCGAGATCGATTCATTGCTTTGGTGGTACTGCAGGACTTGGTAAGAGGATCGTTGAAGGAGCGGCGCCCCCACAAACTGCATCACGTTGGCTAACAACGCAAACACAGCAACTGTTCTCGCTGGCGGCCCGGCGCGCACAGCAGAGCCGATGCCGAATACCCGGCCGTGGTCCCAGATGTAGTGCAAGTGCGAGAGTTTGACGCCTCTTTCAGCACACAACCAGAACCGAACAGCAATTCCAGTTGCTAACGCAGTGTTGAAGACGATGTTTGACGATGCCGAAAAGATGGAGAGCAACACAGCCGGTTGTACCCTCCAGCTCGCCACAAGGTCATCATGTGATACCGCAATCACGACTGCCGACGCAACGAGACACGTCGCCATGCCAGCGATAGCTGCAATTCCCGGCCATGGTGTTCTGCGAAGTAGGGGGCTGTTTGATAGAGTGTCTTGACGTTGTAAGGTGGCCATGTTGCTGCCGATAGATTCGGTCTGACAACAAAGGGGCTAGCGAGACGTGAGGATCTCGTGCACAGCCATCGTCTCTGCATCCAAGGTGCGGGGTGGGTGTGGTGTTCTTCAGACGAGCCCTATGGCGTCGCCACAGCTCCAGTCCAGACCCGGGAGCTGGATGTTTCCGGCGGCATCAACCGGCCGCGCCCCCTGCGCCTCAATGGCTCCGAGGGCTCACACAACGAACACACCGAGGAGATTACCCGGGCCAATTGCCACATTACTCGGCATGCCAGCTAATATGTCTTGCAGCAAGCGAAATCGACCATTCATCTCCAGTGGAGGAAGGTGGTCAGGCGAGACGTCCCTCTGGGAAGGAAGGGAGACACGGAAAGGGAAGCATAGACGCCGTCGGGCACCAAAGGGACGCGGCAACCTGGAAAGCTTCAAGACCGATGAGCGGCCCGAGCCATTCGCCGCCAAACTGAAGAGTCTGAAGGATTCAGGGAGGGCCGTGTACGGCTGTTATCATAGTGCCCAGCTGGCACAGCGTTTAGCAACTATGCCTTGCCCCCAAGAATGGACTGAATGCTTTGATGAGATTGGGGTCCCTGGAGAGCATATAAGTTCTACGAAGGATCGGCGGGAGAGGATGTCGCGTTCCATGGATCGACAACAACAAGTAATTACTGGCTAACATTGAGACTCGGTGCAACGCGAACCCCTGAGCAGCCCCGTCAAGTTGGCATCAAACGTCAACAAAGCATCATTCCGTCATGCGATTTGAGGGAATCTTTTCCTTCGGGGTCGTCCTCGCTGCAGTTACACAAGCGAATGTGATCGGCCGCGACACACTCTCATCACACAAGGATGATGCTGAATCCGATATGTCGGTGCTGGCGCGAGCATTGGACTTCATCGAGCTGGAGCCGAGGAAATGCGATATGAAAGCAGTAAGTCGTTCTCATGAACAACAGAGTAGCTCCTTCAGGTTCCTGACATTGTCCGCAGACGCGAAGTCTTACAGTACCTTCGCTGGAGCAATGCTCTGCCAAGATCCACGAGGTATGAACCGGGGCCCGCGTTCCCGAACGTGCTTGGCAGAGGCTTACCCATACCAGATCGATATGCTTTTGAAGAATCTCGGGGGTTGTGAGTTGTATTATCAGCTTAACCGTGTTGTGAGGAGGGCACCAGCTTCAATGTGCAGCGGTGTCGGGGCTTGCGAAGTTGGTTGCGGAAACTGATGAAGTGCAAGCAACTCCTGTCAACCCAAGGTCACCTGTCCTCTAGTACTTAATTCTTGATACCAGTTACAATACCAGCCAAGTGTATTGTCTGATTGGTTCAGTTCCGATCGGGCTTGTTTCTACGGGCAGTCTACCGACCTTGCATCCAGCCTTCGGAGGCGAACCACTGCTCCGATGGTCGCCAAGACATGGACATTACCGGCAGTGCAACGTTTGAACGGCAGACACCATCTCCTGAATTTGGGGCCACTTTACTGCCCGGGATTTCACGATGGGCAATTTGGCACGCGACTGGCCTTCTCGTTTTGTCCTGCAATCTTTTGGGACTTGGACCGGTGAGGTTCAGCCGCTCATCTATCGCGATGAAACGATGTTTAACTCCGCCACCTCGCCGGTAGTACCACGTAGCAGTAGCCTCGTCGTGGTTTCATTGGCATAAGAAGTGGCTTGGGACTTGTCAACGACAAGTGAACTCAAGACATCATCATTTCTTCCCTGGAATACCTATGCACACAAGCTTCAACCATTGGCAGCCATGTACCCACTCTTCAAGTTTCTCCTTGTCGGCAGGTCGGTGCTGAATGTATTTGCACTGGCCCCCACCAAGATCATCCCCATGGATGAAGCTGTTCCCTATATAGGCATCAACCCAACCGTGACTCGCCACAAGGCAACTCCCATCGTCGAAACCATCGACGCGGCTCCTGCCGCTGCCGCAACGGGGTCATTCTCCATCGGCGACGTGTCTCTATTCTCCAGGTGCATCTGGTCTGTAAGTCTTTCTCAAGTTCATTTCAAGCTCCTCGGTGGGGAAATAGCACATGAGAGGGAAAACCTTGTTAATGATGGTCTACGAATACTAGGAGATGGTCAAGGGTGAATTGGTAGACAAAGCTATCACCTTCTGCGAGAAGAATCTGGGGTTTAATCCGCTGCCGTACGGGAAGAACAGTGGTATTAATCCCACATTCAACTGTGTGAAGGGGGGGAATTAGGGAAGAGGAGCTAGCAGGATCAAAGTCGCTCAACTTCATGAGAATTGTGCGGAGATGGGGATAATGATTCAGGTTCAATAATGTGTGTTGCAGCTTGAGGGATCATTGTAGCACTGTGTTGAGTACTCGGTCGTCGGTCTGGTGCCATGATTTTGCTGCCCAGAGAAAGACGGGCGGGACATGATATTGTGGTGGGGTGGGATGTCCAGGCACTGGATCCAGGGGGTCACAGCTTCATTCGAAGAAATAAATTACTTGATTGGACTTCGCCACCCTGCCGGTAAATGATCTGGATATTTTGGGAGAACGATCCCGCCTCTCCTCAAAGATGGTATAAGTCCAGGATAGAAGACATTTGTATTGTGATGCAACAATGAACCGTACCTACCCAGTGATCTGCTTTTCGAACCTCGGGAGAGAAGGAACAGTAAAGCAAAATGCACACGGCCGCCGTCATTTTCGCAGCTCCTATGCTGCATCTCGCGTTTGCAGCAGTCCCGGCGAAGCCGCCCTACGGAGGCGCATCACCAACCTTTGCGGTCGCCGCACCCATCAAAACGGGTAAACCAGCCGCCAGTTTCGGCTCACCGTCAGGGGACTTCAGCCTCTTTTCAAGTTGTGTACAATTGGTAGGGCTACCGCTCCGCCGACTTTGCCTTCTCGCTGACATTTTGGTCTACAGAGCGTGCAGCAAGGGGAAACTTTGGACATGGCGCTCAAATTGTGCTACTTGGACTATGATCCACTGTATAAGCCGGGAAGCGGCATCAATCCCCCTAATGATTGCTCGAACAATCACGGAGACTGAGATCCGGGGGACATTGTCTCAACAGATAGGTTTAAGTAACAAAATAAAGCAATTCGTTCTCATCCCGTCATCACCCCCCTTTTTTTTCCTCAAGGTAGGTTAAGGCGCATTTACAACAGTCAACGTAACATCAGCCCAATCCCCACCCTCATCCGTATTCCTCACCCGATCCGCCTTGAATTCCAGCGTCTGATTCTTCTTTACAGTCTTGGACCCCTCAATCCTTCCATCCAGATCCCCCGTGCTCTCGCTCGTCCCCTCGTACAGATCAATCACATAGCTAACCCTGACGGACAAATCCGAGGGGTTGAGGGTGACGGTCAAGGTGACCTCGACGCGGATCTCGCCGCCAGCGCGAGCGGCGAACTTGGCGTGCTGGACGTGGCCGGCCGTGGTGCCGACGATGATGGGGGCGAGGCTGTTGGTGCGCGTGAACTCGTCGTCGCCAAAGGTCTCGTCGTCGTGGATCTTGGTGGTTGCTGAGATGTGGATGGTTCGGGAGACGACGGATTGTCGGGGGAGGAGGGAAATGTTGTCTACCTGCGCGGTGTCGAGGGTGGTGAGGGCGTCTGGGACTGGCACGGGGGAGGCTTGGCCCCATCCGAGGAGGGTGAGGCAGATGAAGGGAAGGAGCTTCATTGTGTTTTTTTTCGGTAGGGCAGAAGAGCTGAGGAGCAGTTTGGAGGATGCGTAAGAGGTTTGGATCCAGTTCTTCTTGCTCAAGGTGGACGAGGCGTGGGTATTTGTACCCGCGGCCGCGGATATGGTTCCAGTCTGTTTGGGAAGCTGCAACGTTCCAGGTTGCGAGAGCGTGATGTAAAAATAGCCACGGGTCCTGCGATCTAAGGAGGATGTTTCCGTCGGGCAGTGAATACATTGCCGTAAACTCTGTTAATATGGACATCCATAGACCTCGGTCCTCTGTTTACTGCGTGACAGCACTCGGTGGTTTATGACACAGACGGACGGTTGATGCCGCCGGTCGGCATCCTAGTGATTCTCCGCGGGATCCCTTCCAGGTAAACCGGCTGAGATATTAGGGCTGAAGCCTTGGCCGGACGATTCACAACATTAGCCGCGAAAGAACTCACCTAACTTCACTCTGTTGTTACGTGAGAGATTTTCTGGTTGGCCGATTATGCAGGTAACATAGCATTTGGCGTCTCGCTACCGCGCAGGTGTATCAAAAGGGGGGATCAACATCTGCAAGGCTTCGGATTTCAACACGTCTCGAGCTGCGAGTCGCTCAGGTGGTCAACACGAAGTTCAAGTTTGGGAATGAGAGAGACAGCCGAACTGCATGATACAATACCTGTAAAGTCGCGACCAAAGATTTGACCGAGTCCTTTGGCTCCATTTGGATAGGATAAGCGAGGTTTACATGAAGGGCGGGCGCGCCGTCTGAGCATGACCACTGATCTCGGGGTCGGGCGAGCTTCATCTCGTCCAGTCGAGAGCTGGCCAGTAAATGGGGGCCATCGACTGGGCCAGAGATAGTATTTCACGCCGATACGTTGATGACGGCACAAGTAGGCGGATGGAGTTTATTCATCGGCATATCCACCGGATTTTCCGTTCTCTAATCTACCTAGGTAGCCAACCGGGCTCGAAGCATTCTGCTGCCCTCCTGTAGGTTTCCAGCCTCTTATTCGTCAACAGACCTTCGACCTCCGCCGATGGTGCATTCTGAGCAGCAACAGTGTCAGTATATATCACTACCCAAGGTACGCCATGGGACCTCTGTTGGTTTATTCTCTGCAGGAGTCGAAAGTGGCGCCGGTGGAATAACGTACCGCGACCACCGCCGACGGGAAAATACACACAGTCGTCCAGGGATCCCCTCTGTCTCTCTGCCAGAATCACAGCGTCTGCTGCGGCGCAAGTTATGGTTAGCGTTATGATATCGAGTTCAACATGCAAGGGCATTCACCATCCGGCGCTGCAACTGGAGCCGGAGCTGCAAGAACGCTCGAGGCGAGAATAGCGACGATGTAGATGAAGGTCTTCATGGTTGCTTGGGGTTGTATATTTGACGGGGACGTAAGGTGTCGGTAAATCAATCTGGTAAGATCGGTGTTTGATGTGAACTTGGGGAGTTAACCAGGAGAAAGGACAGACGTCCCCCAAGTTTATATAGTTTTGGACGACCCTCAAAGTTGCGGCTTCTTGGTCACTGGTCAGCTCAATTGGTCTTCACATTCCTGTAGTTGCTTGTCTTGGTTTTGTGGCGTGGACGGGAATCCAGCCCTCTAAGTGGCCTACAATGAATGATCAGCGACTCCTACCCAACCATGACAGGTCAAAAGACGGGAAAGACGGAGACCAAATACTTAAACCGGTTCTCCAGGTCCGATGTATCACCATCCTGCCCTTCCAACCGCATCTTCTCCAACACTGTCCCAACGGCTTGAGCGATGTCGAGCCCCTCGGCATTGAGCTTCCCTTCTTGGAAGAGGGTGTTGCAGTGGTCCACCTCCTGGCGCTCCTTCCCGGCGGATCCAACCCCTAACTATAGCCGGGTCAAACATTAGCTCACCTTGGCTCAGGCTCTGCGAATAATCCCGACTTAACCCCCAACTCCATCATCGAGAAACAAAAAGTCATTTATAGACGACCAAGTCCCACCGGCGTCAAAGTCCTCGGCCCCTCCCTCCGTCTCAAAATCCATCGGCAGCAACAACAGCTCCGCATCCCCACCTTGACCCCAATCAAGTCCATCTCCTGCTACCAGATGATGGCTCAACGCTACATCTCCCTCTGACACGATCACGTTCGTTTCCACTATACCTACGGTAGTATCACCAGCACCCACAATCCTCCGCACGTTCCAATGGTACGACCGTCTCAGCATCCTGATGTGCAGCAGCAGACGGCCCAGCTCGGATCCATCATCGACTTCATGTTGGCCACGGCCCGGATGATCCGCAAACGCATACGCCGCTTCGAACTTTTTGGACAGGGCTTCGGTGCTGGAGAGGTAGCCCACCTCGTTGATGGCACGCTGCGCCTCGGACATCTTGGACGCAGCGCTCATGTCTTGCCGGCCCATGATGGCGGCCAGCAGCTGAGCCATGTCCCGGCTGAGCCAGGTCAGGGACGCGCATAGCAGCAGGTGGTGGACGAGGGGCATGCAGTACATCTCGTTGGGCGTCATTTGGAGGAGGTTCCGCAGGGATTGTTGGTGTTTTCCTATGTTCTGCCATAGGAATGTTTGTGCTTCGTTGTTGAGGGGTATTCCTCCATTCGCAATGACCTGTGATAGCCAGATTTCCAGATGGAGGACTTCGAGCTCGATGTATCTTGCTTCAGGTAGGTTCGGATCCAAGGTCAGCAACCAAGCGCATCAACGAGTGTAGGTGGACATACCAATCTCTGGGTTGAAGCCATCCTTCATGATCTTCTCCTTGATGCTCTCGAGCTCGAGAAGGGAAGGAGTCGCCGCGTGCAGCGGCATCTGCTCGTTGAGTTGGTCCGAGTCACCATCTTCACCATCCTCGTTCCACGGACCGCGAGGAAACGCCTCGATGAGCCGGGACGCAAAGGCCTGTAGCGTGATCATGGGCTGGATGGCCGTGTCGGTGACATGTTCGGGCCCGACGGCGAAGCCCGCGCTCCAATCGTCGAGCATCTTGGTATGTCTCAGTCCCACCACTGCCGACCTGTTCAACATGCGCGACACGCTAATAATGACATGGGTCAGTCTCTTGTACGTGAGGTAGCTCTGCCATGAGGATGCAGGTAGGTACATACACGACGGACAACCAAAAGGTTCCCAGAACCGCTCGTTTGCCATTGTCCTCATCGACGCTGAAACTTACACCCCTTCCCTTTCCGGGGGAGCAGCCGCCCTCGGCAAGACGCAAATCATGGACGACAGTGACGCACAGTTGCGAGAGCATGAACAGCTGGCCGTGTCCCTGGCATGCAAAATACTGATACCAAGCGGCGTGGACGAGCAGGCCCCGGAGCAGATCCATGGACCGCTCGGCCTTGAACAGCAGGCGTAGACTGAGCTGTCGCCGGATCTCGGTGCCGAGTCTCTGCTGGAGGGCTGGGTTTGTGTAGAGTGGTACAGCGACGATGCAAAGAAACAAAAATGGCGAGCGTCTGCGCAGCTGGACGGCAGTCTCGCTCGAGGCCAAGGCGACGAATGGGAAGCGGGGGATGAAGTCTTGTTTGAACGTGGCCACCATCTGCTCTGCGTCGTCCATGGTTATCCAGCCCCGGTCGATAATGTCACGTCCTTGGCGGTGATGGGTATCATCTGCATCCGACTCGGTGGTGGAAAAGACTGCGCCCGTCGACGCGGCATTCTGTGCATCATCGTCACTCGTTGGTGTTGGAACAGATGGCGTGGCTCTCTGCTGCTGCTGCTGCTTCAAGGCAGCAATCTCGGCCGCGAGAGCCTCGAGCTTGTTCTCCAGGGTTGCAACTCGATTGACTGGGATTGGACTGGTGGCGGTCGAGTACACTGCCCGAGGACTTTGCAGACGTCGTCGTTTCTCGGGGAGATTGAGGAAGACGCAATCCTTGGCGAGGCGGTTGCATCGCTCGCAAACTTTCCCCAAGGTGGGGTGTGGTGAGCATTTTGCCTTGACTGCCGTGCAAGAAACGCAGGCGCGACGCTTCGGCGGCGAGGCGGCAGTTGAAGTTGAAGCCGAGTCCATCGATCCAACCTGGAAGGCACGTTGGGGAACTTGGCAGGAGAGCGGACCGGCCGGCGGGTGGTCCGTCGGCCGACGGGTCGGGTCGCATCGTCCTTTTAACGTGGGAATTGGTGCTGACAAATGGAGACTCGGCCCCCATTGGGAACGGCATCAGTCGCATTCTGTGGGACCTCGAGCCACGCCATTGGCCAGGTCGGCGAGATCGATTCGGATGATAGACGTGACTGCCTCTGATTTCGTGAAATATGCCCAGAATTTCAAAGCAAAGAGGTGAGTCTTCATCGGCGTTTGCTTGCCTACACAGACCCAAATCCGATTTGGGGCATGCGTCACGGTCAAACTCCACATGCCTTACACAGCATCAGAGCCCTTGAAACTGGGCTTGTCGATGGATATAAAGGACACTCATTCGACCCCTTTCCACTCAGTCCCTTCCATATCTCCCCAAGACCATGTCCTAACCTCAACCATCACCTCTCACCCGAAGCCCAAACCAGTGATGCCTTCCTACGTCGTCACAGGCACCTCCAGAGGTCTGGGCCTCGAGTTTGTAAAGCAGCTCTCCCAGGACGCCAACAAGACCGTCTTCGCCATCGTCCGCAACCCCGACTCGGCAGCCAACCTCAAGCAGCTCGCCGCCCAGCGCACCAACCTCCGCATCGTCAAGGCCGACATCACCGACCCGCAGTCCCTGGTCGCCGCCGCCGCCGAAATCTCGAAGTCGACTGACGGCGCTGTCGACGTCCTCATCAACAACGCCGTCTCGACGAACCCGGCCGGCGCCGCCCTGAGCCCCTCGCACATCCCCCTCGACGTCGCCGGCACACGCGATTTCTTCAGGGCGTCCATCGACTCGGCCCTCTACGGCGCCGTCTGGACGACCAATGCCTTCCTCCCGCTCATCGAAAAGGGCCACGAGAAAAAAATAATCCACATCTCCACCGGCATGGCCGACGTCAAGGTCATCAAGGGCACCGCCATCGCGGGCGTCGTCGACTACTCGGTCGCCAAGGGCGCCATGAACGTCCTCGTCGCAAAGTACGCCGCCGAGCTGGAGCCCAAGGGCATCAAGGTTGTCGCCATCTCACCCGGTTGGGTGGATACCTGGGAGGGGCCGAGTGAGTTTACCTAGGTAGTCAATCAGTACCTCAAAGACAGCTTGACTAACAGAGAGGGAAAAAAAAACTAGAAACACCCGAAGTGGAATTCTTTGAAGACCACCTCCTCAAAAGCTTCCAAAAGGTCCTCCCGGATATCAAGGGCCGCATCACGCCCGAGGAGAGCATCCGGCAGGTGCTAGACGTGATTGAGAGTCTGACCACGGAGCAGACGGGATTTATGATCAGCCATCATGGGAATGAGGAATGGTTTTGATCTATTACCTAGTACGTAACCGGGGTAATTAGAGGTCGCGGCTGAAAGGTGCCCTCGAGCTAAAAGTTTGCAAGTAGGTTTCCGGGGATTCATGGGCATCTGGAAATGGATGGGTTGCTGTTTCTGCGTGGGAAGCGCCAAGATGGTGACTAAGCGGGGTTCTCAAGAAAGATTTGATATGCCCCGGTTGAGGTGGTTCGGGAGGGAGGTGGTAAAGAGAGTTTTCTAGTGAAAACCATTCGTGGTGTCAATTTAGCGTCGTGCTGGAACCGCATGTTTCTCTACTATCGTTGCCAGCGTGAAAGTTTATGAGAAGGTGGGCTTTGCCCCACCTCTCCTGCTTGGCCAGGATTTCAGGCAGACTTCCAGGCGGCCTCTTTCCTTCCACAGACCACAACAACAATACAACCATTGTTGCCAGTTGCTTGCACCGCTCACACAAAGTTTCTCCACAGCATCTCATTCCCAAAGATAAAAAAAATGCCGCCCTCCAAACAGCAAACGAAACCTCAGGGCCCATGCGCCCACACCGAAGGCCTCCAAACCGACGTCTCGGACCACGCGCAAGAAGCCGGATTCACGCGCCCCAACCTCACGGCCCGCAAAGCAGCCGCCACACCATCGGGTCGCCTCGGTCAATTCCGCGGCATCACCTCCGATCCCGAAGAGGAGGCCCTCTTTGCGCACACCTTTCCCGGGCCACTCATCCTCCCCGATGATGCCCTCTCCATCGACCGCAAGGATCCCCCGCAGAGTCTGCGCTCGTGGACGGTCGAGAAGGCGCGCAACCCGTTCACGGAACAGCGAAAGACGCTGTATGTCGCGCCCGTGCCGACTATCCCGGCGAACTTGTCGTTTATGAAATCCTGGGCGCGACCAGTGTTGTCTCCGAGTGCGGCGCGTGGGGTGCAGCCGCTGCGGCCAACGCGGATGGAGGATATTGTTTCTTACCTGAAGGCCTTCTACCATCCCCTGCCCGTGAAGGTGTACCCTGGCACCGTTGCATTCACAGAGTGGGAAGATTCCGCTTCTAAAAAGAAAAAGAAGGACTCGTCACCCCCGGATATCGTAGGCCTACAAGTCGGCGAAGAAGGTATCACCGGCGTGCGCACGCGCTACTGTCCCGACGGGTCATTCGGCCGACAGCTAAACCTAAACGACATCCTCGACGCCGCGCTGGAGGCGCTCCCGGGGGACGCGTACGCGCTGGTGATGATGATGGACCAGGACCTGTACGAGGACGAGGAGGACGACTTTTGCTGCGGACGCGCGTACGGGAGCAGCAGGATCGCCGTGGTCTCGTCAGCGAGATATCATCCGGATCTGGACGAGGGCGTGGTGGATCGCGAGCACATGTGGCCGGCGAGTCACTGTGTCAAGTATGTGCGGGAGGTGGTGGGGGAGGGGATGTGGGCGGACGGGGCGCCGTGGAGGAGGATGCCGAAGCAGGCTCCGCGGTATGAGGATACGCCGTTGGCTGTCGCGGTGAAAGAGGCAGCCAAGGCGCCCGCGCCCGAGGAGGATCTGTATGGGTTGTGGTTTTCACGGCTTGCGAGGACGGTGGCGCATGAGTTGGGGCATTGTTTGTGCTTGGGACATTGCTCGTATTATGCGTGCGTCATGCAGAGCACCGCGGGTATGGGGGAGGATGTGCGACAGCCGCCGTACCTGTGTCCAGTGTGCTTGGCGAAGGTGACGAAGGGATTGATGGCGGTGACGCCAGGGGTTGAGGAGAAGGAGTTTCAACTGCAGCGGTACCGAGCACTGCAGAAGTTCTGCGAGGGATGGATGAGTGTTGGCATGTTTGCCGGATACCACGCCTGGCTGGGGAAGCGGATTCAGTCGCTGGGAAACACGGCCTAGGCTCGGTCACGTCTCGTCTCCGTGATGGGACCAGTCACTGTTGCAACCTCCGTGGTCGGTGATTATCTCCGGCTTGCGCCGGCTTTGCTTGTCGGGCCTCGGTGACCGAGTGAGGGACAGCGTCGGTTCGGCATGCGATGCGCCCTACAAAAGACATGAACGGCGTCGGCAAGCTAGGGATGCCGCTGCGCCAAGACATGCGGGGCCGATGCACGCCATGAAGAGTCACTGGCATGCGCTTCTAGCTTGCGACGGTGACACAATTCAGGATATTTCTCTCTTCTGGCGGCCCAACAGCTACCCGAAGCAACTTGACTGGTCAATGTTGCGTGAGTTCATGTTGGATTGTTTTTTCCGGGAAACGAGGTTACAAATCATCAGTTGTTGACGCTCCCCCGTCTGATTGAGTCACGGACAGAAATAGCGTGAATCCCTCCGCATCCACTTCACCACGACGCTATCCGGCAGTTTGCAGGGATACATGAGTCAAGCAGCTGCATCTCCTTTCGCCTTATAACGACGACACACCCCCCTTCTAGTTAGGCCCATATCTTGGCGGCTTTATCCTCATCAACATGGTCGCCAGCACAGACAACCTCGCCGTGAGGCCCAAGGGGGCCCCTGAGAACGCCACTCAGAAGACAGATGACATCGTCGCGTGGGGAAAGGGGCTTCGAGAGCAGCACTTCAACCTCTTTGATCCCAACTACCGCAACCTCAACCATGGTATGAGTCCCACTTGACCTATAACCACCGGTCCCTGACTGACATCACAGGCTCCTTTGGCACCATCCCGCGCGCCATTCAGGCAAAACTCCGTGACTACCAAGACCAAGCCGAGGCTCGTCCTGACCCCTTTGTCCGATACAAGGAGAAGGAGCTCCTCGATGAGTCCCGCGCGGCTGTCGCCAAGGTCCTCAACGCCCCTGTAGACACCGTCGTCTTCCTCAGCAACGCGACCCTCGGCGTTAACACCGTCCTGCGTAACCTCAGCTGGGCCGACGACAACAAGGACCAAGTCCTCTATTTCGACACCATCTACGGCGCGTGCGCCAAGACCGTCGACTACATCATCGAAACCACCTTTGGCCACGTCTCCTCGCGCTGCATCCCCCTGACCTACCCCTGCAGCGACGACGACGTCCTCGCCGCCTTCACCCGCGAGGTCGCCGCCTCCCGCGCCGCCGGCTACCGCCCCAAGCTCTGCATCTTCGACGTCGTCTCCTCCCTCCCCGGCATCCGCTTCCCCTTCGAGGCCCTCACGGCCGCCTGCAAGGAGGCCAACATCCTCTCGTGCATCGACGGCGCCCAGGGCATCGGCATGGTCCCCCTCGACCTCACCGCCGTCGACCCCGACTTCTTCGTCTCCAACTGCCACAAGTGGCTGCACGTCCCCCGCGGCTGCGCCGTCTTCTACGTCCCCCTTCGTAACCAGGCCCTCATCCGCTCCACCCTGCCCACCTCGCACGGCTTCGTGCCCGCCAACGCGTGCGGCAACCGGATCAACCCCCTCCCGCCGAATGGCAAGTCCGTCTTCGTCAACGCCTTCGAGTTCGTCGGAACCCTCGATAACGCGCCCTACCTCTGCGTCAAGGATAGCATCCGCTGGCGCGAGGAAGTTCTCGGCGGGGAAAAGCCCATCATGGAGTACCAGGAGCGACTCGCGCGCGAGGGGGGCAAAAAAGTCGCAGAGTTTCTCGGCACCAAGGTTTTGGAAAACGAGCAGGGCACCCTCGGGCGCTGCGCCATGGTGAATGTCGGGCTGCCTATTGCGGTGCAGGGGAACGGCACGGGCTTGGAGCAGGGGAAGGCGAGGGATGCGGATGCGGATGGGTTGCCGGGGGTGGTTCCGAGGGGGGATGAAGGGGTGGTGACGAATTGGATCCAGAAGAGGCTGATTGAGGAGTATGGAACGTTTGTGGCGCTGTTTGTGTATCGTGGTCGGTGGTGGGCGAGGTTGAGCGCGCAGGTGTATCTTGGTGTGGAGGACTTTGAGTGGGTTGGAAAGCCGTTGAAGGATTTGTGTGAGAGGGTCGCGAGGGGGGAGTATAAGTCGGGCTGAGATGCTGCTGAGTGATGCGTCGGGCATCGGTTGATTTGTTGGTTTTCGAGTGCTTCTGAGATGTTCAGTATCTCTCATGTATCGTTCATGGTCGCAACGTGGCCGACTCGGTTGCTATCTTCTGCAATCTCACGATATCAGAGATAATCATGGTGATCATGAAGATGACCGACATTTGGCTCTGTCCACAACTGGGCAAACTTCTCCACGAGACCAAACCGGGCGAACCATTGGAGCTGGAAGCAAATCTTCCCTGACTTCAGAATTGGGGAGTGAGGATCACGCAGGAGTTGGACGCACCCTTTCTCCCTGGCGGGACGTTGAAGATTGCGCGAGGCTCCTCTGCGTGCCCATCATGAGCCATGGAAGGTTAGCGACCCGTATGGCGGTAGCGGACACCATCTTGACAGTTCAATGCCGCCAAGCATCCCACGCAATGTCGGTGTGGCCCACGTGTTGTCGTTGATGCACCCACGGATACCCATTGCAACATGAACGGTGACATTTGTCTTCCTGCCAACGAGAAAGCATCAGTGCGACGACAATCAACTTGGCCGAGATCGCCAGCCCCCCGATGGCATTATCGCGCCCAAGACAAATTGCCCATGTCAATAGCAGATGCGCAAAAACTCCGTCCAGGAAGGTGCCCCCTGAATTGCGACGGGATCCTCTGCACTGCACGCTTGTGGCCCAGCGAATAACTAGCGGACGTTGTTTTCCGGGACACACGCTCACCGGGCGAGCACAAACGTGGTTGCCTCTCATCCTCTGCCTCAGCAAAACCAGTTCAGCTGAAATGCACATCAGCAATCGCGACAGTCGGTCTTCGTCAGCCGGGTCGTTATCCGCAAGCTCGCATCTCGTCGTGGCTGTCTTTGTTGTTGCCAGCTGGCACGCCCAGCCTGCGCACTCGCGGGATCAATCCTAATCAGAACATCGGGACAATTCTTATTTCCCATTTCGCTCGTGTCATCGTTTGCACTGCATCGAAGGGCTGTTTTTTCGGGTGTTTTTCGGATGCCCGACATGCTGTCAGCAGCGCCACCAACCCGGGACTGGGATGCACAGAAAGGGGTCGGCAGCAGGGCCCCCAGGGCACATGCTCTGATGATGTGCGATTGCGGTTGCGCAAGCGATTCCTTCCCGTGTTCGTTTGTTTCGTCTCGCTGTCAACCTGGATCCCCACTTCCTGGTGGAGGCGTGGTCCACACCCCCCGCGACCACTTGGAAATTGGCTCTGTGTTAAGCTCACTTTGCCATCGCCTGTCAGTCGGCACCTTGCCGAACCAAGAAATAAATCCAAGATTTCCAAACCGGCCGGTAGTGGTTGAGCTGATTGCGACATTCGAGTCGACGCGTCAGTGGTCGCTCTCCATCACCAATGGTAGCCCGGGTCACAGGGGGGGTCGAGAATGCGCCCCAACCCTAACCCAATCATACCCCCCATTGCGGTCTTCAGCGCCCGCTGCGGGGCAGGGATGGCACGGTTCACGCGACCGAAATTGTCAACAGCCAACGTCGAATCCGATGTGGAACATCCGCAGAACGAAAAGCGAGGCAGCCAATTTGGCGCAGCAGAAAAAAAACAAATGTTAGGTTTCAGACTGCCCGGCGCAGAGCAGCGCAACGCAGAGGCGCGAAGCGGGCGGGCCCTGAAACATTCGCTAATCGAGTGGAGATGAGAGCTGCTCCGGCCGCTCAACGGCGCGCACCAACCACATCGACGCACAAGCTCCAGCAAAGGTGTCCGCGCACGGCGAGGAATGTGACAGGCATCCACCATGGTCACCCACGGACATCCCGCCGCTCACTCGACGATGCCCAAGACGACAACTCACTCGTCACCCCCCTGTCGGTTTCCCCTCGCTCCCCGTGCGCAACCCATTGGCTGCTGACTTGGAGAGAGCAACAAAAACGGGTTTCTGTCCTCCACCCTGGTGCCACTCATGGGTTCCTCGAACTTCATCACAATCCCAAGGCGCAGGTTTGCGGCCCAGCAGCAACTTGAATCCTCTCGTACGGCGAGGGCGAGATTGTTGAGTCCGGGCCGTCGACCGAAATCCTGACGTCGCTGAACGCCTGCTCCGTCCACATCCCCTCGGTTTTTATTTTTTCCTGACAAAATCCGACCCTCACCCCCACGGTCCGGCAAAAAGCAGGCGGTGGCCGGAAAGTTGAAGTTGAAGTCATCACAAAAAGCAAAGGCGAAACGCAACAGCAGGCGGAGATCACGATTCACAAGACCCCGCGTTTCCCGCCAGCGCCCCGCACCGCATGTGATGTGGGTGTCCTTCCGCCTTGGACAGGGTCGCAGCGTCACAACCGTTACGAGATTGTAGCGTCGCAACCATGGCCGGCATCCATGATGATGGCGCAATGTCAACGGTGAAGCTGGGGGTCAGTGGCAGCGGAATATTGTCGAGGACCTGCCAAGGCGTCACCGGTAGTTATGAGCCGTTCTTATTAACCTCCGACGCCAGCCAGGGCCAGGAGGCCATGATGTTGGACGACACCGACCTGAATCTTGGGCAGAGCTACATGCGCGCCCTGCTGGACTTTGCCGACGACAACAAGCACGAAAGTGGCATGTTTGCCTTTGTCGACGACATCGACGCCGACTCTGGACCGTCGGACGCGGAGGAGGAACGCCAGCCTCAGACCGACCTGGGGAGTCCCGGAAGTGGAGTGGCGGTGAGGAACCCGGGATTTTCGTCCAGGATATCGCGGATCCCCTACACTTGGGAGCCAGGCGAGGCGGGTGAATCCAAGCGAGAGCCGAAGCGAGATCGATGGGACGGCAGCATCCAGACTCAGTCAGATGGTCCTGAGCTGGACACCGCAAATCTGGTCGGCGTATTTCACTCTATAACCTTCAGTCCCCCGAAGGTTCTTGAGCTAGTGCGGCTCCCAGGAGTCGACTCGGCTCCCGAAGCAAAGCGAAAGCTATCTTCCGTCTCAGTGGGGCTCGGCACGGTCCGGGAAGACGGTGCCCCCATGTCGTTCCCTGCTGTGGAGTCAGGGGTGGGCGCTGGTGCGACAGATGTCGATTCATCGGGCGATGGGGCGAGCTCTTTGAGCGCACAGCTCCAACATTACCCGCCGCCCTCCTTCACCACGTCCGGTCGACCATCGACGTCGACAACCCAAAGCAGCAGCTCCATGTCGGCGAGGAGCTCGGAGGACAGGCAAGGCAGGAAGAAGCCAGCTTCTCCGCCTAGGCGGTCGGTGGATTTGTTCAGGCGACTCCGGAGCCGCGCCGGTCCGCCAGAGGACTTCATCGAGAGACGGTCGCTTACACCGCACGGCCTGCTATCGTTCGGCCCGCAGCACAATGACTCGCAGTTTACCGAGGTGCATGGGAACGCAGGAAGCATTCGGAGTTTGCAGGCAACGGGGAGGCCTGTTTTCGGGGTGGATTTGAATGAAAGCATCCGCATCGCACCGATGAAGATACGGATATCACACAGGGGAAGCAGCACCTCGTACAGGACCTTCCCGCTGAGCGTCTACAAGTGCTGCGAATTCATTCGCCGATCAGGTATGAAGCCTCTCTGGCCTGGGCAAGGCAACAACCCCTCGCTAATCACTCTGCTAGCTACCGACCCAAACCTCTTTTCATCCCCTGGAGACGCATTCAATGTCTCCCACCTCCTTACAGTGTTCAACACGCCCCCTTACGGCGAGGACTTTTCCTTCTCCGATCCCCCGCCAGTATCAAACCACCAGTACACCATCCACGACGCAGGCCGCGTCATCCTTCTCTACCTCCAAGATCTTCCAAAGCCTCTCGTTTCCTCGTCAGTCGTCAAAAGCTGGATCATGCTCGCGCGTCAAGAAGGCGCCATCCAGCCGATGTGCTCTCGCCCGCTCGAAACGGGTCTCGACTTTTGGGCCGAAGCGCTGAACCGGTTGCCCACCGCAAACCGCAACCTCACGAAACACCTTCTCACACTCTTTGCCGATACGGTCACGAAGCGAGACAGCAAAGGACGACCTCACATCTTGGATGCGGATGCGCGAAATCTAGCCTCGGCGGTGGCGAGAGCGATGTTCCACACTGACGAAAGCGGGAGGGCGAAGAAGTCGAGCAGGGACGTCCACGCTACCCTGGCGCTGGCGTTTTTGATCAAAAAGAGGGGAGAATACGACATGTCGATGGGGAGGGGCCAGGCGGGAGAGGCAAAAGAGGAGGCAGGATTTTTGCCCAGCACGAGGGAGATTTTGGAGTGGAAGGGGCAGTGAGTTAGGATTGCGTTGGATGAGGCAATGTGGACATTGAGGGGCTTTAATGACGAGGACCACGGCCTTTGCGCGTGCAGGATGGAATGATGGAACGTCGAAGATACCCAAGCTGCTTTTGGTTTCTGGCTTTAGTTTTGTAGCTTTCTGTTTCATGGTGTTGGATATGCAGATTTGATACCTCAGCTTGCTCTATTGTTACTCAGAGTTGCTGCCTTTGTTCCCCTTGCCCCCTTTGTTTTGCCCCCTTGTGTTTATTTGGGCCTGGCCGACCTTGGATGCGGCCCGAAGCGGTTCGATCCCTGGAACAATATTGGGGATACTTCACGCAGACACTCAGCCTCGCGTCCCAAATGGGCGGCTCATGCACTTTTAAAATCGAAGAGGCCGTTCCGTGGGCCGGTCGCTGCGTGTCGGGGTTGTCATCATAGCAATTACCTCCATCAGGCCCAGCCCCTCTCCCGACACTCACTAATGGAAAAACTCAAGGTTGTCGACTCTCAACGACGAAGATCTCACTCTAATTCATTAGGCCTGTAACTGTGATTGGACTGAGCCAACTCAACACGCTTTTCATAATACAAATGGTTATCGTGTCCATGAGACCAGGGCTTGCTTGACACACTGGCAGCGGGGGACAGTTGGTACATAACCGTAGTCGCCGGCATCTCTGCGACCCAGAGTCCCACACTCGCCTTCTTCCGGCGACGTCCGAGCCTGTCATCCAAGTTTCACGACCAAGTTTGGCAATGGCTGTGTGTGCGTCGTTACGAATGTGTGTAGGTTTTGTGTGACTTTCGGCCGAGTTGTGGCGTGTGGGTTTGATAGAGCTGAGTTGGTAGATTCTGCCATGTGAAAAAAAACACCGGGTGTGGTGTTCTGGAGTCTTCCGCTGTTTTTTGCACATCGTATCAATATGCTCCGATCGTTGCGAGCTTGGCAGGTCCTCGGGGAAGCGATGAAGACCTGATCCAGTTAGCTGTCGAGGCCCTCGAGGCGGCGGGGTGGCCGACTGAGGTTCAGCATGGACCCATGTCTTTCGAGCTGGGCGACAATGAGCACCATGTTGCTGAAGGTCTGTAGCCACCAAGCTGATAGCAACCCCAAGGGGCTGGACTGGCTTGACCGAAAGGAGGAGGCGGATGGGCTTGTGGACCGCTAAGGCAGGAACTAGAGCGAACTGGTGGCTTCTGACCCGTTGAGACAAGAGCGAAAGAATATGAATATGAGTAGCAGAGCTAGGTTTCAACAAGTATACCTATCCAATCTTCCATGGAGTATATCTACGTATCCATGCCATTCAGTGCATTCACGACATCTAAACGACACACACCTCCACAACCCCATCAACACCAGCAGCAGCGACATACCCCCCCTCCCGCCGTTCCCTCCCCGGTGCCGCCTCCCCGTCCATGACGCCCTGCACATACGCATGGCCAACCACCCGCCTCCACACCCTCGACGCGCCATCCTCTTCTCCCCGCACCACCGCAGCAGCCCCCACCGGAACTCGCACCTCCCTCAGCACAAACGGCACCGGACTCCCAAACATCAACACCACCTCGTCCCCCACCTCAGCCCCCGCCGGCGCTATCCCAATGTACCCCCCCTCGGCGCGGAACAGCACCCGCCCCTCGCAGGCGAACCAAAAGTTCTCGGCCGCCACGCCAACCATGTGCTCGACCGCCTCGCGCGACATGACGCGCCCCTCTCGCGTGACGAGCACGATGTCAGGGTGCAGCATGGCCGTGTGGGCGGTGCGGAACATGGCTACGTCGCCGCGCCAGAGACGGTCAAAGACGACGGTGCCTTCCTTCATGGAGTGGTCGAGGGATGTCATGAGGTCGCCCGTGAGGGTGCGTGCGATGGCGGCCTCGAGGGGCATGGATGGGGTAGGGGGGTAGCGGGGGTCGAGGGCGTCGTGGGGAACGTCTAGCGGCGTAGTGGAGAGGAAGGATTCGAGGGTGGTGAGGAGGGTGCCGAGGAGTGCGGTGGGTGATGTGGTGTTGTTGGGACCGGGCTTGGTGATGGGTGGGGTGGTGGCTGTGATGCGGGAGATGGGCTTGGTGAGGATGCGGAGCGCGGATGGGTGGACTTCTGGCGCGGGGGCCGGGCGCGGGCCGAGGGTTGGTGGCCAGGAGTTGTAGCGGTAGAGCCGTTTGGCGAGGTCGACGGGGCGGAGGGGGGTGTAGGTTGGTCCCCAGTTGGGCGCCCAGGAGGGGATGGGGGAGTCGAGGGGTTTGATCTCGTCGTTGAGGAGGACGTTTTTGTTGTGTGCGATGAACATGGCTGCCACCGAGGTGTAAAGCGCAGGGACGGAGATGTTGTAGTCCGGGAGGAGGTCGATGGGGTTTGGTGAGTCGTGGAGGAGACCGAGGAGGCCGTAGATCTTGTCGCGCGGGTCGGTTGCTTCCTTGAAGCACGTGCTCTCGAGGAGGTAGAGTAACCTGTCGACTTGGTCTTGTTTGACCATGCTGAGAGACTCGCGCATCTGCTCAAGCGGGCCCATCTTGCTGGAGAATCGGCGCAAAATGTCTTGCTGCTGGGGCGGGAGAGAGCTGAAGAAGGACTTGCAGCATAGGCCACGCTCGTGGTGTCGCGGGAGGATGGCGCCCGAGTCTTCGATCAGGCCGATGGGCGCAACAATTTCGCCGTAAATAGCAAATACGTCGCCCTGGTTTAGAATGCCTTCCTGGAGGACCCAGACTCGCGTCCACCAGGGGAGGCTTGCGATGTGGTTGATCACTTTTAGCGCTCCGACCCAGTGCCGTGAGTCGAGGGTGGTGTGGAGGCAGGACTTGAGGCAGCGACCGTTGGAGAGCATCTTCATGATGGCGAAGGCGCCCGCTTGATCGTTTCGCAGTGTTTCGAGAGGACTAGAAGCAGTAGCTTCCTGACTATGATCTTGTCGTTGTCGTTCAAAGAAGGCCTCGACTCGTTCTTCGTCTTCTTCGTTGAGGCCTTCTGGTGGCATTATCTGCGCCCACATGGGCACTTCTTGAGGATCGGTTGGCTCGTACCCCGGACTACCAGGCTTGAACGACAGGAGCGATCCCGGCCAGCCCATGAAGAATCCCCGTTCATCGACCTATATGTGCCGTCCGATACGGAGAGAGCGTAAGTCAGGGCGCATAACGACGGAAGATTCCACATCGCCCACGTACACCGGCCTTACTTCTGGGAGCATCTGATTGCACCAACAAAACATAGTCCCTCTGCCACTCAAACCTCGGCGCATCGTCCCATGTCTCCTGCTCTGCCTGCGAGGCATGGTCGAGCACACCACTCTCGCCAAGGAATATGCGCACCGAGGTAGCGGCCTTGTAAATGTCAGCCATCATCTTTACCTGCTCCATCTTTTCTTGGTTGTCGGCCTGGTTGATGCATATTGCGTCTACCCACAGCGTCTTAGTGTCAACGCTGGATCGTAAGCGTCGGAGGGCGGCGACGAGGTTCTTGGTTGTGTGGAAAGGTGAAGAGTTCACTTGAATCGGGATGGTGTCGCTTGCGTTGCCCCAGACGTATGAAAGGGCATCGAAGGAAGGTTTGTCGTCGAGGGCGACGGAGTCGATGATGCAGTTGATGGGATCGAGCCATCGCCCGGGGAGAAGTTGAAGGGTACGGATGGAGCGCCGGGTCGTGTCCAGAGGGGTGTATTGTATTCCGGGCGTTGCCATTGTCAGTGCGCTGAGGAGGTTGATCGTGCTCATCACGATGAAGAGTATCATCATGCTACCCAAGCTGAGCTCTACAGTGGCTTTTGTTGTTTCGTGCTTGCCCTGTGAGGAGTCATCTTTCTCAAGCTGAACACAGCCCTTGTGCTGCCTGACCGCTTGTTTGGCGCACGCCGTGTTCATAAGATGAGGTGGCGTCGGGGCTGAGCTGCGCCAGGCCGATGGAGGTTTTTTTACTGTACCCCTTGTAGCGAATCAGAACTAACTCTCCCCGCATCCCCGCTTTTCCCAGGATCAAAGCACCACGAAACGGGTGAGGGTGGTGTCTCTGTTGTTAAACCTGTTTATATTCATGGCACCCCCAATCTGGCTCACGCTGATACAGACAACAGGGTCGGGCTATCAAGACGAGAGAAATCCAAACTTGACCCCATCTTCATTTGATGAATCTTGGCCGTCATGACCCCAAAGAGCACAAACTGGGGCAATCGGTTATCAGCCAGCAAGCCAATAAACGTCTCCTTCCAAAACATGCCCAAAAGTTCAAGTATACAAGAAACGAAGCTCTCCCAGTCTCACTCAAACATACTCATAACAAAGCAGATCGCCTCCAATGTCCATGACATCCGCAATAATCTGGCTCGGAATCACGCCCAACATATCCAAAACATGCGTCAGCGTCGTCTGGTTCCCCGGATCGCCCACAGGCAACGGCGACCCCGGCGGCGGGATCAGCGACGGGAAAGGCGGGAAGGCCTCCAGCGGCGGGAAAAACAGCGGCAGCGCGTTTGGATCAGGCGGCGGAAACGACCCCCCGGGCGGCGCCGTGTTCGGCCCGCTGATATCGCTCAGACGAGCAGGCAGATCGGCAGCTTGCCACTCCCACCAAATCTTATCGAGCCAGGTGTGGTGCAGGTAAAATATGGGATCGCCAGGGCTGGCGATGGGATCGAGCATCAGACCGCCGACGCCGCCGTGGCCGCCGATGTGGGGGGCGGTTTCGAGGCAGGGCCAAAAGTCGAGGTAGGTCGGCTTGGCGAGGCACTCGTCGACGTAGGCTTGGCCGGACATGAGGGAGACGGTGTCGTTGACGAGGCGGTTGATGCAGTGCGTCGTGTTGGTCCAGTAGCCCGGGCCGAGGTTGTTTTGGAAGTTGACGAAGGGCCCGTTGGTGATGCAGTTGTTGGGGCCCGAGCCGTCGCCGCCGAAGCCGGTGATGGGGTCGAGGACGACGGAGGTCGAGAAGGAGCCGGCGTCGAGGGGTTCGTCCCAGTATCTGCAAAAGTCAGCATTCAATTCAGGCAGAGGTTTAGGAGGAAAGATGGAAGGAAAGAAAAAGAAGAAACTCACGGCTGCGCGCCCTTGTATCCGCACTCCTCGCGCATGGCACGCTCGTGGGCGTGCATGTGCAGACGGTGGTAGGGCAAAAACGCGCCGACGCCGTGGGTGATGGAGGCAGGAATCTGGTGGATGGCCTGCAGCTCCTCCCAGCGGTTGGCGGCAGCCGGCAGACCCAGCGTGGCGGGCTTGCCCATCAGGCAGAGGTCGGCGTCGATGTAGGCCTTTTTCTCCTTTCCGGTGAGCTTGTGCCAAGCCTTGCGCTTGAGCTTGCTCTTCTTGCTGCACTTGGCTTTGGCGGGTGGGCCTCCAGCCGCGGCCTCAGGTGTCGACTCCTGAGGCACTGGGGCGGGGGCCGGCTCGGGCACCGGAGCAGGCGCTGGGGACCGAGAGTTCATGTGAACTGAGCGAGCGGACACGGACAGCGCGCTGGCCGACAAGGCGACCAGCGAAATCACTGCCGAGTTGAAATGCATTGCGAGAAGGAGTGACCTGAAGACGGGAATGTGGGGGAAAAACGAAAGTTGGGGTTTCTGAGCTCACTTCGTGACCGACTTGTGCGTCGATGTGAAGTTTTTAGTCCCGAGTGCTGAGGATTGCATCTCAAGCGAGACGACAAGGCATCGATGGTGTTGTACTTGTAGTTGGAAATTGTGGCGTTCCAACTGCCGTGTTCAAGAGCCGCGCTGCCAGAATAGATTCCGGGTTCTCCTATCGTAGGCGTTGCAGGGAAGGATCCGAGGTGCCATTTGATCCGATCTGGCGGCCCGACACAGCTTGAACTGGCATATGCAGCCTCAAGGGGAAGGATTTCTGGGGATTTCTCTTCCAACCTGGAATTTCGCGTTGCCTTCAAACACATCTGTGCGGTCGATGCTACGAAGCTGCCATTTCTGTCCATCATTTGACCTAATCTTACAGCTGAGAAGACAATCCACGGGTCTGCATATCTTGGCATCCAATATTCATGGGTGTGGTGTAGCATTTTGTGTCTTCTCTTTGGCCTGGATTGCTGCTGACCTGCTCGGCGGGTAGCATTATTGGTCGCCTGGCTTGCTGACTGAGGTGCCCGGAATATGGAGAAAATGCCACGAGGCGGTGTTTCCGGCTGGAGACTGGCAGGAGCGTTCCCCGGAGCACAGACGACGATTGGGTTGCTTGCATGAACCCGCAAGCGCCCCCGCGGCGCGGCACGAGGCACCCAGCATCCGGGATCCGGGATTCCATGCGCCATCCCACCTTGCTAATGCAAACCAAGCGTCCGTCAGAAACAATAGTTGCTGATATTTCTCTGTTTTAGACACCCAGAGACCTTTGGAAAGTCCAATCCTAGTAGCCAACAATCACCGAACTGTTACCCGGTAGGCGCGCTTCAAGCGGGGGTAGCAATGGATGCCACGCTCCTCGCTTGAACCCCTTGGATTCGATCCATTGTGCGGCTCAGCACATGTCGTGTCACCACACTGCAATTGTTTTGGTGGCGGATTTTACTCTGTTGATAGCTGCACCGGGCAGGAGGACAAAGCCTTGAGCTTCCACATCTCCCTCGCCGTCGTTGAGAGGCAATCCTCGAGTCCTTTGGGTGCAAGAACCCCAGACAGGGATTGAACAAAAGATCCCTGTCTACTTCTATGCCTTGTGGTCGAGTCGGCGTCTGCAGTTACTCATCATATCAACATAAACTGATGCAAATATAAGGAGAAGGAGGGGAGCGATGCTGTTTCGAAGCGGGGCAGCCCCAATTGGGATGCTCGTCCTGGAGGCAGTGAACGCAGTGGTAAATTTGGAGCAGGAAAGCGACTTGCACAGCGGACAGGGTGAGGGTGTTGGACATGCTAGTCCAGTGAGGTCTTGTCCGTGAAGTTGCAGGCATGTTGCCTTCACTCAAGGGCGGGGTTGTCGTGGGCGACGAGGAGGCGAAACTGGGCGCGTGGGACATCGGGACGTGCCGTCCTTGGGTGCGCATCAGGAAAAGAGGAGCCGGGAGACCCACAGGCGGTAACCAAAGGTTCGGGATATCAGGGTATTCCTAGGGCTCGCATCATCTGGTATCAATATCTGGGAAATTTTATCTCTTTCCACCTGCAACTGCGTACTTGGAACCTAAGCCAGGACGGCCCGAAACTCACGCCAGATCCGCCGGCTCCATTTCAGCGCCCTCCATCTCGACTGGTTTGCTTTCTCGGACCACAATGGTCGAGGTTTCCTTCGCATCAGAGCAGAGCTCTGCGCCAACCCCTTCTGCCTCCGCGGCGGGTACGTCTGCCGAAGGATCCCGGCCCCCGGTTGTCGATGCGGCCGATACTTGTCCCTTCTCTTGCCTTCTTTTCCAATACCAAACAAATCCACCCGCGATTACCGCCAGTAAAAGAACGCCAAAAGCGATTCCCAGGCCAAGTGCAAGGGTGTACACATATGCTTGGTTGCCATTTCCCACCTCATGGTCGCCGCTCGACTTCGCCAGTGCTGCCGCTGTCGCGGTACTTGTGGAAGTAGCTGCAATGCTTGAAGTGTTGGTTTGTCGTGCACTCGGAGAGGGGGTGCCTGAGCTCTTGGCTTGGTTGATGACGAACTCGTAACTCCGAAAGCTGGTTTTGCGCAGAACGTCGCTGCCCCAGCCCGATTTCTGCGCCGCGGGATCCGTGCCGTTGAAGGCCCAGAGAAAGAAGATTCCGGAGTAAAGAGTGTCGAGGTTGTACGTTTGCACGTTCCATTTATAGCTCATATGCTGGAGCTGCAAGTTTGTTTCGGGGACCACTGTTGGGCGAGAAGATAGCATTAGGGTACTCCATGTATTTGTAACCGGACTAGGGGTAAGGTCGCTTGATGGGCTCACCTACCGACAATAGTGCCACCTCGTTTGTTGAACCACTCATCATTATTTAGAACCTTTTGCCATAGGCGGATGTTGAGGCTTGGGAAAGTCGTCGTCCATTGGATCTCGAGGTTCTCGCCCATGCTGTAGTTCCCATGAAATTCTGGGATCTGGAAGGAGTTTTCCGAGTCAAGTTCGAGTTGCCGTGGTGCTGGCATTATGAGTTTTTGGATGCAGGTGATGGTCTCCGAGATATGGAATTCAGGTTATTTGTTCGAAGTTCACTGGCATGCCCAAGTTAGGAGTGAATAGGTGAGGGGAGGGGTGAGTGTTTTGTGGTTGGGGCTGTGAGTCCTGTTAAACCATACAATAGCTCCTCATATGCCCCCAGTCTGGTACATATGTGTATTTTATTCGTCCGGGTCTGGACCGTTTGGCCCAGTGCGCTTTCATCAGTTGCAAGCAACGCTACACGTCGGTCAGAAACGAGACCAGCAGATACATGGCCCTGTTCGCCGTGACCATGGGAACCCAAATTTAGACCACCCTTGCCACCGACGGGAGGCCGCAGTCGGTGAGCGCTCAAGTTGTCACTGCAAGCTGCCATCGGCCCGCATTCATCACAGCTTCAAGTAGTCCAAATCACTGCAGGTCTGGGGACACCACACTGTGTGTGCCATCTCAACAAGCTAGAACTATGTTGCGGGCGCACGGCAGGCTGAAAACTGGAATTAGTACAAGTCAACCTGAATGGAATTCAGTCCAACTCCACCGGACCCACGCCACCTACAGGACTATGATACATCTGTCTCTCCTCTGAATCAACAACCGTTTCAGGGGTAGCCAGCCCCCCACCGTGAACAAGCGCGCCGTTGCCTGATCCAAGTTCGGAAACCTCGCGGACTTCTTTATTTGCAAGTTCAGTTGCATTTCTTCCCTTCTCCGTATTCCAGATCCTCTTGATATGCCCTACCAAATTAGCAAGTCAACCAAAGCAGCAAGATCACAAAATTCTACCCCAACACCCGCTGAAAGGGCTATCACAGCTGTCAAGCCCTCTCTATGCTCCGCAACTTGGGTGGGGGCGCCTGGAGCAGTAAGAGTAGCACTCACTCTCTCCGTCATGACCGATGTCCAGGTTGGTGCCAGAAGTTGCGCCTGCCCTGGACAGTTCTTCCCGCCAAACCCGGATGTTGTGAGATGTAAAACCTGTATTGCATCGGACCTCGCGCTCTTCTCCGGCCATCCACATACCACATGGTACCGGAGTTTATGCAGATGGAATGGGAACGCGGCATATCCACGCGACTTTCCCACTACCACCTGGCCGAGTCCGCGGCCAACTCTCCTGCAAAGCTGTAACACCTCACAAAAGCTCTCGCTCTGCCTCTACCCGCTCTGCCCCCTCCTCTGTCCTCACACACACACTAGCCCTGCCGCCAAGGCAGCTCCAGCGCCCGATTCTCCATGCCCGACACACACTGCACCAGCCCCGAGCCCACAAACCGAAAATACACCGTCCACGACTTCCTGTGTCCCGGCCACGGATCGGTCCGGAAGAACTCCGTCGTCGTTCGAATCTGCCCCCGTCTGCCCTCAAAAAAACTCGCCAAATCCTCCAACACGTCCGGGGTCTGGATCCTGCCCGTCCCGTACAGCACAGCGAGAATTTCCACCCGGCCGTTTCCCGATGCACTCCTCCAGGGATTACCAGAAAGCGTCGTGATGAACTTGGGGAAGAGCGCCTGCCTGATACCTGTGCTCTGGTCTAGGTGCGCCGTGGGTGTGATCTTGACGTTGATTTGCGGCGCGAATTGGCTTGCGTTCAGAACGTGAAGGTCTCCGCCGTCGTACTGGTAGAGGATGGTGAGCGTTTTGATGATTGTGATCTCCGGGTCCGGCAGGAGTTGGGTGTGGATGATGTGCATGTTGAGCTTGAGCCGCTGGAACTGGGAGGACTTGTCGACTTCGATGAGGCCTTGGATGTCGGAAGTGACGTTGATGCCGCCCCATGTTGCGCCGAGGATGTGGAGTCGGGAGGGTCCGGTCGGTGCCGACGATTGTGGTGGGACGGCGGATTCGGTGTATGGCGGGCTGGGGTCCAGGTCTTTGGGGTCTGGGATGTGCAGGGAGGCTTCAGAGAGGGGCATCTTGCCGTCGGCGACGTGGTCTAGGTCGTGAGCTGTCATGTTGCTGCTAGATGAGAGTAATATTGAGATTTGTGTGATGTTTTCGTGATCTTGCGAATACGTGTGGGATTTGGGATGTCAGCGATGTTATACCAGTAGCACCAATTTGGGAGGGCGCCGTGCTGTGCCGCTGGAGTGACGCGTCGCGGGTTGCATTGGGCGTGAAGCCGCATGCGTGTTTAGCCGCTTTGGGGCACATCTTGGCCAGTTGAAGTCGTCCAACCATACGGTTGAGGTCTTTTGGGTCGCGCCCAGAAGTGCTTGGAATCCTTCAGATCCTCGTGAATGTAGGACCTCTAGCCAATTGAGACTTTCAAGCGGCGACATGATCTTGGCCAGTCTTCAGCACAACGGAGATATCTTAACAGCCTGGAAGTTTGATGAGAGACCTGAAGGAAACCTCAAACCACATTTCCCAAGATCGCGGGCTAGCTGTCACTGGAAAGTGACTCGACGTACTGGCAGGTGGGAATTCGAGCGCCAGGGGAAGGGGTCTCTCTGAGGGGCAAGCATTCCGTAGCATCTGCGGCTCGGAACTGACGTTATCTCCATGGCCACTGGTTGCCGGGGACGCTGGTTTTGAGAAAGTGTATCAGTTGGAAGAACTGTACAGCACGCGGTCGACACTGGTGCCGAAGCTACTTCGAAATTTTGTGTGATTGGCCAGAGATGGGTGTCGAATTGGCGGTACTCCGATTGGGCAGGCGGCGGCATCAAAGGAGGGGGTCGCGCCTGCTTCAGCTGGTCCCAGACAGAATGCAGCTTTTCCCAAGGCAGCAGCAACCCCACACTGTCAAGAAACAAGACTCGGATCTTATCGTGCCAACATGACAACGGAAAAAGGATCTGTTTACCAGATGTTACCAATTTATCGTTATCGTCCGTTGCCCGAAAATGCCCTCCGCGTCTTGCAGCTGCTTCCAAACCGCGATGGGAACGCCCCCATCGAATGCAATCTCATCGACTATGCGCTCCTCGATGCACGCACAGGACCACACCTCTACGAAGCAGTGTCATACGTCTGGGGTCCCCCGCCAAACACGCATTACCTCATTACAAACGGCGCATCCCTCCCCATCCGCCAGAATTGCCATGCCGTGTTGGCGCGGCTTCGCGACCCAACGCTTCCCCGCTTTCTGTGGGTCGATGCTGTCTGCATCAACCAAGAAGACAACGACGAGAAAACAGACCAAGTGCAACTCATGACTTGGATTTATGCGTCAGCCAGAGGCGTCCTTGTTTGGCTGGAGGAACCCACAGATGTTTGCGATCTGCCAGATGGGACACCCAAGGCCGACCTCGCAGGAGCGCTCAAAGCCATCCAAGAAGCGGCCGAGAACTCTGATGCCTTGCCGCTATCACTGGTCGATCTCGAAGCCGCGAGAGCCATGGTCACTGCCCTTTCGCAGCGCTCCTGGTTTCGGCGTATTTGGGCAAGCCCGCCCGCTATACCTGGACATGGAAACACGCTAACGTGCTGGCCAGGTACTCCAGGAGGTTGCGGCGGCAGCCCGTGTTACTATCATGTGCAACGAGAAGGAAATAGACGGCGATGTATTCTGCGCTGGACTGGAGGTGATGGGTGTCGAGACCGACCCAAAGTCTCGCGATAAGGGAATCGACGCGACAGCCATCGAAACCAACACGGCCATGCTCAAAGAGCCGGCATCTGTTCGCTCCAGCACGTGGGGACTGCTCAGTACAGCAGCTTTCCTCATCAGAGGTGCTGGTTCCCGGCGCAACCGGGCAAGCGGCATGATGCAAACGTATTCTCTCAACATCAGCCCGTTGCTGGACTTGGTTCGAATGTACCACGACCGCGACGCTACGGACCGTCGAGACAAGATCTTTGCCCTTTTGGGCATGAGCTCGAACATTCCTCCTGGCATATCAACCAACTACAATGTTTCTTGGAGCTCCATCTTTCATGATCTCACAGCATCCATCGTTGGCGGCAGAGCAGTTATCAAGACCGAAGAAGATCAAGAAGTTGCAATCATCCATACTCCATTCCACATCCTCGGGACAGTCTCAAAGGTTTCCCGGAGGAGTAGGCTCGACAATATGCAAGAGGTGGAGGTGCGGCTGGCAGGGAGCAAGCAGGTCACAACAGTTGGTTTTGCTTCGGCTCGCTCCTCGTACGCCGACTTCAACGCGAGGCAACGGGCTCAACTGCCATCTTTGAGCATGGTCGGCACCATTACTTGGGTTCTTCAGACGCCTGTAGTGTCCGCAAGAGAAGGGGACATTGCGTGCATCCTTGAAGGCACCGCTCAACCCACCATCTTGCGCCCTCACCATCCCTTTATGCACTGCATCATCATTGCCATTGCCACGACACCTCAGGTAACCACACGCCACAAGCTGCCACTCGGCAGCTTACCACTTGTTCGTGGTGTATCGGTGGCATGGGACTGGAGCTTCTCTGACAGAGGCGGCGGGGTTGGCAGAGACGGAATCGACGATCACCGGGCTGCGTTGCACGTCGAATTGATGAACCGGGACTTCTGCCGACACAAACCCCTTCCTCTCATGGCACTCGACATCGCTGATTGGAGCCGACTCGCTTTCCAGACAGGCAAAGGACGCTCTGCGGTTCAGGAAATCGAGGCATTCCTTTCCAGAGTCGAGGAGGTCGACGAATCAAGCACTTTCCAGATGTTGGAAGCCATCGATACCTTCAGGAACTTGTATAAAGAGGTCGGTGTTGACTTCTTTCAATACCACAAGCGACAAGCCCTGGTCTGGATGGCGGATACGCTGAGAAGCAAAGAAGGTTCAGGCTATGTCGCAGTGACAGGACAGGTTCTTTTCACAGCCATATTGTACAAGTCCGACAGTCTGTCGGCACTTGAAAAGTTGAGAACGGTGGCACGGTACAGAAGCAAAGACATTTCAATAACGTCTGAGATTCTCCAGGCCGCCGTTGGGTGCTTCGACCAGGCGATACTGGAGTGGTGCATCCAGAGACTCGACATGGAAGACCAACAGGTCAACGTTGACCTCGCAAGCGTGGTGAACAGGGCGGCGATGGCTGGCAATTACAAGGCCATGGCGCTCCTCGTCGCACAGTTTGGAGAACAGGCGCTGGTTGTGAGCAACGATGTCGCAAAGGCCTTGTGGCATCCCAAAGCGAAACAGTTTTGGCCGTCACAGCCAGCCAAATGGGTCAAGATAACATGGATGCCACCTCATGCAGGGCCACTCTTCGATGCGTGGAGGGAGAAGATACCCGAGCGAGTGAGAAGGGAGGTCTTGGCAGACTTGGCCGAGTGGCATCACATCAGTGCCTCCATCATAGAGCTGCTGGACTCGTTTCTCGATGATTGGGGCAATGACGACGAGATAGTGGCCTCAACAATGATGGCTTGGACAGCCGGGATCAAGAGGCCAACATCCGCCGAAGCTTTCAAAAGCTTGCTGCGAAGATACCGAGGAGATCCAACCCCAATGCTCAAGCAAGTGCTTATATCAACGATTCGAAACCCTCACAACCCCCTGCCATTGGCAAAGATAGTTCTTGATGTAGGAGGAAACCGAGTTCCTGTCTCCGAGGAGGCCATGATCGCAGCGCTTCTGCAAGACCGCAAAGCTGAGGACATGATCAAGTTGCTATTTGATCATTACAAGGACCAGGTCCCAGTCACGGCTGAGGTGGTGGATGCAGTGGGAGCGCTGAAGGACCAGAGGGAGGCGCTGCGGGTGTTACAACTGATGCAGGAAAGATCCGGTGAGCGGCAGCAGGAAGTCAAAGAATTGTTAGCGGAAAAGGTCATCGGGGTCTCAAAGAGTATTTCCCTGGAGGACCAGTTCTACGGTACGCTGTTACAAGAGGCAACAGGAAGAGGACAAAGACGACAGTAAACGTTGGTGTGTTTCAGTTGACCAGACAAGAGCTGATGAAGACTAGGACTTGGCTGTGTCGTCAGTTCCGCATCGGATATCATGTTACACTTTCAACCTCTCCAAACACAACCTCAACACCCAGTTCTCCTTTCCTGTCATCCCCTCCACCTTCCCGATCCCGGTCTCGACCTCCGCCTCTAGACCTTTTAGCACCCCGCACGTATACCCTAAACTCCCTGTTCCCTCCAACAATCCCAATGCCACTTTCTTCTGCTCCACGCTCAAACCTCCTCCCTCTCGTTCCCGCCAAATCTCCCGCAAACTCACCCCCTTTTCCTCGCCCTTACCTTCAGCTACTGCATTCAAATGATGCACCACCACAAAACTCATCTTCCCCTCGTCCAAGTCCTCGCAGAAGCCCTTCTCATCGTGGTAATCTGCCGAGTTCAGATTCTGAAAGTCATCCCGGATCTGAAAGTACACGCTCAACTTGGTAACCAGCTCCTGGACGGCAGTTCGGATATCTTCGGATAAATGCGCAGTCATCAGCGCGGACAACATCAAAAACAGCCCGCCTGTCTTCTTGGTCACCATCTCGACGTACTCATCCACGCTCGGACAGATAGCGTGTCGTGTCCAGTGCAGGTCGTAGCTCTGGCCGATGTGCAGGTCGCGGAGGTGGGAGAGGACGATGGAGGGGGCGTCGGGGATGGGGAGGGATAGCGAGGTTTCGATGGCCGTGGTGAGGGTGGCCGTGGCCGTGTTGATGGTTTGGGCGGTGCCAAAGAGGATGTGGGCTGCGGGGTGGCCGCGGCGGAGGGGGGAAGAATCTTGGATGTCGTCGAGGAGGAGGGAGGCCGAGTGGAGGGTGGAGATGAGGGACTTGAGGGGGGTGAGGGTGGAAGGGGGGAGGGAGCACCAGGTGTTGAGGGCGTCGATGAGGGTTGAGCGGACGCCTTTGGAGGGGAGGGTGGTGAGGTAGTTTAGGGGGGCGGTGAGTAGTTTGTCGTTCAGGCGGTCTTCGTGGGGAAGTTGGAGGATTTCAAGAGGGGGTGATGATTCGGAGGACGAGTGCTCTGAGAAGGATGACGACCTGGAGGAGGAAGTGGACCAGCCCGACTCGGAAGCTGCGTCAGACGAGCTACCAGCCGTGGGCTGAGACTCGAGGGAGATCATTGACGCTCGGTGATGGTTCGATTCCGGTTCTGCATTCTCGTGGACACTGTCTCTCAGAGTCGCACTCAACACGTCCTCGACTCCGACGTTGGCATCGTATCGAAACTCCGGATGGTATCGTGGACAGTTGAGACTCCAAACCACGTTGCCGCTGACTTGGTACGTCAGCCCCCGGAGATAGCGTTGGGTCTTTTCCGAAGATCCAAGTGGGTTTGTCTGTTGGAATGCCTTGCTCCGCTCGACAAATTCGGCCTCAAAGCGGTTGCATGCCCCCCTGACCATTCTCTTGGCTGTCGAGACGTCGACGCCATGCCATTGCATATGCAGCCAAACAGCATTGGTTGGCTTCGGTCCCCCGTTCTGTGCTTCTTCCCACTCGCGGTCAAAGGAGAAGTAGTCGTTTGCAAGGGCCAGAGAAGCGAAGCACGGCCTGATGACATCGGCCACCGCCATGTTCTCTTCCTTGGTGAGGGTCATACCCATACCCCAGAGCATAACGGATTCCACGAAGCTGATCATATGTTAGTCACAAATTCTTGCTCATCGGACGAGAGTACACTCACGGTGCTCCAGTATCTGTGATTCGATAGTCCAGGTACTCATCAAGACTCTCAAACGAGTCCGACTTGTGTTTCAAGGTCGTCAACAACATCGTCTTCCAGACATCCAGAACCCTCTTCGCGCAGATGGCATCAATGCGCATCAGCTGAACCATCATCTTCGCCTGCATCTGCTTGCGTCCCACTCCAGCGTTCTTTTTTCCCAACTCGTCATCACCCAGCCGAAACGCGTCCCCATCGGCCGCGCCAGGACAGGATACAACCGTCTCCACGACGTTGTCATGCAAAAAGGCATACTCCAACACATATGCCACTGTCTTCAGCCTCTCTGCTCTCACCAAAGGGAGCACCAGGGCTGTGAAGTTCCCATTCCGAGGGTTGCAACCCCCAAACTGGTCTTGGTCGATCGGACCAATATATCGCATCCAGTCCTGTCTCGCTTCGTGACATCCCCGGTTCGCCAGCGACTCGAAGCGGTGGCGTCTCAGGGGGTATCCTCGGCAGAAGGATCGAGTGCCGTCGAAGGCGGCCATGTCGAGGGCGGTTGACGTATGATCGTCGTCCATCTTAGCGACTTGCGGATGAGGGTGGCAGTGATGGCAACGAGGGGGACAATGTGTTGTGCGTCAGGGGTAAAATCGCTGGCGGACATGACAATGGATAAGTGTGCTGTCTGATGGGATTCGGGCTTCAGTCAAAAGGGCTGCAAGTGAGGTCATTTATACCTTATCTGCGCGACAGCATGCACAAGGGACTGACGTACTGTCATTGGAATTGCTTGTCATTCGCATCATCACGGATCGTCCGCATGTTCGGCTCTGGCTTCATCATGATCAGCCGAATGAACGCATCGATTTTATCTTCAAAATCGTCTGCGACCGCTTCATCAGAATGTCTTGGATTTGCCATGATGGAATCCAAAATCCTTCGCTGGGTCCGGTTGCCGGTCATGATGTCAATAGCGGGTTGCGTCTGAGACACGGCCTGCATTTGTTAGTGTTAGTGGCCATCACCGCCAAGGGACGCCGTCACCATGAGCGCTGTCGAAGATCGGCGAGGACTCTCCACTATTACAGTGGATTTGGGCAAGGATTCAAGGGTACGAGTTGATTCGTTGTAAACTCAATTTTGTTTAGTACTCATGACCCACAACCCCTTTCCACGTCACCCTTTTTTTGAACAACTCCAAGCTCTGAGAAACCCATTAATTCCCCCCGCCGCCCAAACCACAGCCTCCCGGAAGGCAAATTCCAAACATTCCAGCACAATAACCACAAGCAGGGTTGCAACACCTCTGGCCGATCCCGCACACCTTGTTCCCGCACTGACTTCCAATCTGTCGACGACTCTCCTCGGGTTCGCGCTTAGCCACTTCGACGTCTTCTTGCACTTGGGGACAAATAACGGTCAGGCACTTGTCGCCGGGCTTGGTGCAGACGCCGCAACTTCGGTTGCAGCAGACTTGGCCGTTGGTGCAGACGTTGCGGCCGCAGGGGAGGCCGATCTGACGGGGCGTGTTGTCGAGTGGGGTTGCCAGGACGACGGAAAGGGGGAGGAGGAGGAGGTAGGTGAGGGTGCGGAGGGGAGCCATTGTTTTGGTATTGTAGCAAGATCCCAATAAGATGGTCTGCGTTATTTTGAAGATGGAATTCGGATAGTCGATGTTGCGATCAAAAGAACAATGAAAGATGCAAGCCATTTATGTCTCTTTCGTCTTGAGCGGGGTCGGAATAAAGACGGGGGGATTACGGTTCGCTTAACAAGCTGAGACCTCAATAATTTGGACCATGATATGGTTTTGTGTGGCAGTGCAAAGCCGAGACGAGGTAGGATACAACCTCGGGCGGGATAAAACCTATCCAAACGCCTCTTGGCTCAACCACACTTGGTAAAGGGGTGTCGCTTCTATGCGCTATATCCATCAAAAACAGGCGTTCCTTGCAGCTCGTTGGGTCGCATGGTGGTAATTGTCTTTGGCTGCTCGGGCATAGCAATGCGTGCTAAATTTGGGCGTGTCCGGACTCATAGTGATTGAGTATCGTTGCCTCCCTTCCAAATCTTGAGCCATCCAGTTGAAGCACTGAAGGCTCAAAGCCCCGCCCATATGCCCATGCGTGCAACCCATCTAGTCTCCCGATCTATGTTCCGTATCTTGGTATTGCGCTTCTCGTCCAGTCCAAATATGGGCATCTCATCCTCGGGGGAACTTGTACCCATGGATGTGAGACTACATCTCTTCCCTTGGCCACCTGAAGATTCCGAGTCGATCACACCCCAGGTCAACTTCTTCAAGTGGGGTTGCTTGTCGCCCTCAGGCGGGTGGCAGTTTGCGCTGATGGCCAAGCTATTGGTGCTTACGAGTGGCATGCGAGGATGGGCCGGATACCGGCGCAAGAGACTGTTGAAGATGTACGCGATAAATAAAAGGGCCGTAAAGATGAGGCCGAGCAAGCTAGGGATAGGACTGAACCCCGCCATGGTGCGTCCCTTCAAAGGGGTTCCGTCCCAGTCGTACATGACCAGACGAATGATGAAGGAGGATTGGGAAACGAGGAAGTGGGCGAGGTAGAAGAATGCCATGGTCGGGAGGGCGTACCGGTAAGGCATAGACAGGTAATAGGTAGACCGTTGCTCACCCACGGGACGTGAAACACGTAGCCCCTTGGGCTTTTCCGTGTTGCCGAAACGGGACCACTCCAGTGCGACGAGTTGGCTGGCGAGTATGAGGTTGAATGCTGTGTAGAGGAGGGACAGGAGTACCTGCCACACGTTGGCGACGACGAGATTCTCGAACAATCCCCTTACGCCCTAGCAGTGAAGCGTGTCAGTCACGGATGTGTCATAGTCAATCAGCAGCACCAACCATCTCAGCCTGTCCCCAAGATATCAAGGCCTCCCACCTCGCATCGCCGAAACCAAGTCGCCAGAGTCCAGAGAGACTCGCATCTCGGTGATAGATGGTTTGCAAAACCACCTCGTGCGCGACGCAGAAACTCGCCGACCCAATGACGCCAAGGAAGAATCCCACGGCAACGAACCACGTTCCTGGTTCCACAGCATGCCACCAGCGCACTTTCTTCCTCTCCCAGTTAATGGCTCTGCCATGCGCCCGGAATCGGCCCTTGACCAGATTCTTTGTAATGGATGCTTTGGTGGCCACTCCGAAGTTCCACGTGTGAGGGTCCGGCTCTTCGAGGAACGAAGCGACGGCGTCGCCCAGGGTTATGATCAACACCATGCGATTGTTGCGGTATATGACCCAGAGGATGCAGCAGCACTTGAGAAGGTTGAACATCGTCACCGCTACTCAACTGTCAGTGGGCTCCCAAGAAGAAGGTACGATTGGATACGAGCATACGAACCAAGGAGTAGTGTGGGGGAACATTGCAAACGACACTCACGCTGTGCCTGGTTGGCAGGGGTCGTAGAGTCGTCATAGATGCAGTAATCCACCTTTGTCCATTTCACCCTCAGCTCGAACCCGTCCACAACCTCACCGTTCCCAATTAGCGCGCAGTTTCTCATCCTATCCTCAAAGGTGTATTCGGTTGTGGTCAGACAAAGGGTGCCCGGATCGAAGGTCTCAGAGGTGGCAGGCATGTAACTGTCGTTGAGCCCCCTGACATCAGATGAGAAGAGGGTCGATTCGGGGGTGGGGATACCCTTGTACTTCAAACACAGTTCTCGTTCAAGTCTTGTTTCTTTTCCAACCAGTAAGACGTTCGGTCGGTAAACGAAAGGGTTGTTGAATCGTTGAAGGCAGTCAAAGAGGGAAGCGTTTTGGTAGGCCTCTTTTCGTTCAACATAATCCTGCAACAAAGCTGATGCTGATTCCAGAATTTCCAGTCTTCTGTCGTCGAAAAGATCTGGGCCATCTTCTAGACAATCATAGCGATTATATTTGTAGCCGTTCCAATATTTGGTATTTTGAGGCGGCGGTGGAGGAACAAAGAAGTCCTCCCCGACGGTGTACCATCGATAGGCATTAGCGTTGAGGGTGTTGAAGATGACAGAGTTGTATCTGGATCTTCATCGTCAGTGTCTGTCCCACTTGGGGAGTACAGGGAGTTACGTTACAGGAAGTGAATGGGGACCGATGAAATAGCAAGTACTGCCCACACCAGGCGGTTCATGGCAGGGATCGACTTGAGATTGTGCAGACTCAAAACACCAATGTCAAACCACTGGCCCTTCTGATGTGCCATGTTGATTGCTGCACGGTCGGGAGCGGTCGAAAATTGCATGGCCAAGTTGGATGCCCAAAGCATCAGCGTGCTCAGAAGATTGATGATGGCGTGGGATGCCAGGCTGGCCCTCTCGGCGACATCGCAGTCACCGCTGTAGAGGTCGCGGACAAAGTCTTCGTGGCCATCGGTCATGAGCTTCGTGCTGGCATATAAATAGAGGCCGAGGTTGATGAGGAAAACAACAAAGCAGGTTCCGAAAGCCGACCAGAGCAGAATACGCTGCTCTGAGACCAGCTTTGAGACGACTTGGAGCCGTCTTTGAGCGGCTTCAAAGGTCTTCGGTTTGCGCATCCTGGTAGACGGCGGCGTGGCTCATCATTGAATCGTTGTCTGTTGTCTTTGGGAGCTCCCTCGAGTCGGAAGAGATGCGCCGAATATTAGCATTCTGATTCCTTGACATCTTTTCAGCCAGATGGTTGCCTATCTCCTCCGTCGCTAATTTCAACCAATGTGCATGTCGTCCGGGCACACCCATCCCGCATAGAGGCGTTTCTTCGTCGTCTTGGCAGGCGCATAGGGCGAATGGGACTCGACGAAGACAACCGAGCGCAACAACGAAATGCGTGGCGGTAAAAAAGGGCGATATGCGGGAGCCTGCTATCGATTTTGAGCATCAAGACTGCAGGAGTGAAATTGACAATAGTGCCAAAGGGAACTGGCGGAATTCGGGGAGAAAGGAAGAGCTGCGTTGCGCAGTCAGCCAAGGGGGCGGTCGCCCACTGTGCTAGAATTCCTCTTTATAGCCCCCTCGATCTCCCCCACAAACCCCAAAATCACCTCCACCACCCTCTGAGGCATACTCAAAAACGGCGAATGCCCACTCTCCAACCTCACTACCCTCTCAAACTCCCCCGTCTTCACCATCGACTCCTGCACATTCGGCAACACCGTCTTGTCCCTCTCGCAGACCACATACATCTTGGGCACCTCAATCTCCCTCTCCACAAATTGCGGCGGCGTATTCATGCTTCTCCAGGACTGATACTTGCACAGCCCTGAAAATGCCTTATCCGCCTTTTCCGGCTCGACGTCCGAGTAGAACTCTCCTATTGCCCCTTCAGTGACAGAAACAAGTCCGTCTTTCAACAACCTGTTGACTCGCAGCGGGAGGTCACCATCCCCGCCAACGAGATTCTTCCCTCGTTCGGGGAATGCAAACCCGGCGATGGAGATTAATCCGGTGATTCCGCCGGGGAGATTTCGTCTAGCGCGCGCGGGGGCGGATTGCGATTGCAGCGAGAGGGTCGCGACGTTAGAGCCGTAGCTGTGGGAGACCAGGATGGCGGTGTGGCCGGCGTCGAGGAGTGGGAGGAGCTGAGTGTGGAGGGCGGCGACATCGTCGGCGGGAGTGGACAGAGGGAAAATGTCAGCGTCGCCGCAGACTGCGAGCGGAATGCTGAGGACGGTGAAGTCGAGGGCCCGGAGGGAAGTTATGACGTCATCGTAGTGGGTGGGGCGGTGGAAGGCGCCGGGGATGATCACGATGATGGGTTTGGAGGGAGGCATTTGGAGAGGGTAACGTGAGACTCAAAAGGCAGAGATTAGAACCTAGTTATGGGATGTCGATGAAGCAATGAGAAAATGGATTTGTCGTTGGGACGTCTCCACTGGTGTCACCCGCGGGACGGGCCGAGCCAAGTCAAGTGGGACGATCCCCCTCCCCGCAAAACCCCCACACTGCTGCCTGTTCGCCGTACCATGTGAGAAGAATGTCCAATTTCCACAAGGCCCTCTCTCCTTTTGTCTTTTGTTCTGCAGAAAAAGAAATCGATGTCTTCTGGGACCAAAAGCGATATCCTGCCTCGGTGGGGCGACCTTCCCGCAGAACAGTACCTTCTTGTCAGTTGCCTGGTCCCACTTTTCCCACAAAAACGCAGCAACAAGGGGCTTCATTGCTTACGACAAAGCAGAACAATTGGGATGCATCGGCCCAAGAAGAGGCCAGCGACCAACGCCGCCGGCTCATCCGCCAGTTTCTCGCACTCGAAACGATCCCTTACGATCCCAAGTTCCGGGTCCCAACAGAGGAAGAGGTCCGCACCATCTTGGAACCTTGGCGTCCCCAACGTTGGCGATTTGCGGCAGCGAAGATCCACAGAGAGAGATACGACAATTCCATCTGGCTCCGCACATACGATCCAGAAGACGAAGAAATCGGAAACAAGAAGATAGTCGAGTGGATCGCTGTTGACAAAAACTGGGACCCTAACTTCCAAGACTGGGATTTACCGTGGCGCATACTCGACGACCCAGCTGTCTTCAGCTTTGGCGACGAATGGCAACGCGTGTTCGACGTCATCCCCGAGCTTGCTACCACCGACTCAGGCGACCGATCGTTTTCACCGCACTCATATCCGGATGAACTTGCCGAGGAGCGACTCAAGCTGAGGGAGTGTGTAGCCGAGCAGGAGGGACTGGAAGCAAGGATCCAAGCAGCGCAGTACAGCCTACCCGCCATTGAACTGCAGTACCACGCTGTTGCGAGCTTCCTCGTGGTTGTCGATAAGGAGGCGTGGGAGCAGAACAGGTTCAAGCTGTTTTGGCTTGACGCGCACGGCAACGTCGTTCGCGAGTCCACAGTTGCACCCGAGCGAGTCGCAGAGATTCGGGTTCATTGGTCTCGCCAGATGTTCTACGACAACGAGCATTGGCTTGGCCGAGGCGAGGAAGAGGCTGCAAGAAACGAGGACTCCTATCTTCCCGAACCGGGGTCCAAGCTTGGTGACAAGTACAGGGCAACGGGAAAAATGGGGAGACTGTTGTACGCAGTGGATGACTTATTGCAATAACTCCTCCTCTGGCCGCTATCGAGACTTGAACAAAGCAAAAACCAAAACCAAACGTCTCAAAAGTCAAGAAATCACGCACGCCACAAACTAACAACCGCACCCTAAACCCAAGGCGCGCACAAACAGTCCCCCTTGTGCGGCTTCCCATGCACACAATTGATACCAGTCCACTGATCACACAGCCCCTGCGCCGCCGAGATCATCTCCCTATTCATTTCCTTCCTCTCGAACGCCGCAATCTTGGCATCCACGGCTTCACCCTCCACCCACGAAAACAGAGTACCGTTGGTCCTGAGGCTGAGCACATTCTTCCACTTCTTATTATGCTCCGTCTCGGTGCGGTGGTGGGTTGCCTGAAGGCTGGTGATGAAGTAGCGGTAGTGGAAGATGCCGGTGGGGTTGTTGGTCTGCTTGTGCGGGCCGCACTGGACGGTTTTGACGCGGGCGGATTTGCCGGCGGTTTCGACGGCTTGGGTGAAGCTGGGGGATGTTAGCATGGGTGTGGTATGGGCAGGGGAGAGATGGGAGCATACCCGTAGGCGTGGATCTTGGGCAGGAACTCGTCGAGGGATTCGGACCATCGGGGGGTGCTATCACCTCGCTCGAAGACGACCTGCAGACCGTTGGTCAGGAGGGTTTCCTCGAGCCCTTGCTGGGTGGATAGCCCGGCGAAGGTGCCGATAGCCAGAAGTGAAGTCCAGAAAGAGTGCTTCATCATGGTGAGTTGCTGAGTGAGGGCGGTTGGCTGGATACGTGTCTTTGAGGCAAAGTAAGATGGTCGTGAGTCTGGTGGAGGAGGTGATGGAGTCTGGTGTAGTTGAACGCAAAGAAGGCGGGACTCAAGGTATACTTTATAGCCATGCGCTCCGTCCCCAGCGCGACGTCTTCCGACTCGGTAAACCCGTCACAGATGAACAACAGCTGTATGTTTGGAGAACAACATATCGCAGGATTATTTCCACATGAAGCGTGGCGTTTTGATGCAGAACCAATCAGTCAAAATAACGCTGTTATCCTAGCCGTCGCCGTCGATGGCGGCGGCCGCGAGGGGTGGCTGATGACCAGACAGGACCTAAGTTGAATATCCCCACGGTGCCTTGTCAAGGTGCCAAGATCACCCACGGTGAAGCTTTCTTGATGCTTGGCAACGGCTCCCCGCAAGTGCGGCTGAGAGCGGGCAGCCTTGACGACAATGCTGGCGTCCACAGCTACTTTGACATTGAACCAATCAGAGAGGCTCATCAGCTGGACTCCATCAGCAGAACAATACAACTAAGCCACCCCCCTAGAATAATGTACCCAAAAGGTTCGGGACGGTTCTGAAGTCCAGGTGTTCCGTTGGCGCGACCAGATCACGCCTCGAATTCTCGCCCTCCATCCTCGTTTCGGTTAGACGTGGAGGTGAAGTTGCCCATGTTCACGGGGCCGATAAGCCAATACCTCACGGACTCGGTCCCCCCCCTGATAATCATGACATTGTCCTCCTCCATCCTATGAGCCGATGCGCTTGGCCACTTCTTCGCTAACCATCTCGAATTCCAAAGTCTGCGGATCTGTATCCAGTTCTATTAGAAACATGTTGAGCAAAAAGGCGCAAAAGTTGCATTTGAAATCGAGCGTGCGGCGAGTCTGTCGAGTCGATGAAACGAAGGTGCTCGTCGCTCTCGATGCAGTTGGTTCCCGTTGCCAAAATATCACCGAAATCCACCTTTCTGCGCAGCTCGCGGAATTGAGATTGTGGGGTGGCGTCGCTGGGTGGTTGCATTGCACTGATAAGGGTCTGGGCCGTCTGGACGGCGTAGACTTGGTGAGGTGGAAAGGTTGCTCCAGATCCTTGAGGTGACGTCCAAAATGCCCTGCCCCGCCTTCTCTGTTCGAACCAGCTGCAAGTCCCAGCCCCAGATGCCATCAAATGGCAGGTAAATCCCAACACCAACCACATGTGTTCGTCGAGCCGATGCCCACTGAAACAGCGACAAAACTCTCAAAGTCACAGCAATCAGAGCAGCGGAACATGGGCTCGGTCAAAACAAGGTTGCAGCCCCCGGGGTGCAACGCAAACAGCCGCACAGGTACACGTGTGCGGAAATGTACACCGGCAACCTCGAAGGTTTGTTGGCACCCGACGTGCAAAACCTTGCAACGCCGCATTTGTATCCGCTCTGTGACGTGAGTTTAAATTCTGAATATACCTTATCTTGAACCTAGACCCGGCACATTCCGCTTTCCTTCTGCTCGTTCTCTCCACCAAACATACCCGTTTCTTCTAAAGATCCGCGAATCTCAAAACGAAGTAACGTGCTCCGCCGTTCATCCAACCGCTCAGCAGTCTCTAACCCTCTCGCGCAGACAAAGCAAAATGCATCTTCCTCTTCTCGCGCTTGCCAGCCTCCTGGCTACCGCCTACGCCATTCCATCCGTTCCCTGCGGGCCGAACGAGTTTGTGGCTGAGAGACTCTTCGATGCTGCAAGGTCGGTGGCAGTGTCAAGATGCCGCTACGTGGGAGATGGTCCGGTCGTGCGGCACCGGCGCCGACTATGACCGCGATGCGGGGCCGACAATGTGTATCGATCACACTGGGCACCGCTTTTGATCGTCGGTAGAGGGATGGAAGAATCTTGGTATTGGACCAAAGTTTGTCAAATTGTGAAGGGGAAAAGGGGCTGGCATGTGATCTGACCCGGGTGGAAGGTTTTTTTTTTTGGATATGCGAGAGCTAGTCGGGCATCGGGAAGCGGTGGGGGGTGTTTCCACAATCAAACGAGTTCATTTGTGAAGCATGCTGCCTTGAACCCAGCTACAATGCGATGCTGCCAAGAACACAAAGTGATGGCAAACCCAGGGTCACGTTGCCGAGGTCTCGTAGAGGCCTCATGCTGTGCAGCGCGTACCCTGCAACAAGAGGGGAAGGGGGCCACTGACAGTTTGGCTTCCAGGTTGTTGACTGTGATTCCTGGAACCAATCTTCCATTGTACCCTGAAATTGGGACGTCACAATGGGGCACTCAGCCCCACGCATTGCCAACTCAGGCCTGGAAGGACTCCACTCGATTTGCCTCACACAAACGCATCAAACTGTCGACACTGACTTCCACTTTTTCTTCTCCGGCTCATGATTCCCATTAGCCTGAACGCGAGCACGCCAACGTGACCTTCGGCGACCGCGAGATCGCAACCCGCGCGCGGACGTAATTACCGACACGGGAAGCGGAGAATTTTCGACATGACCACCATCTCTTGATTGGCGTGGCTCTTGCAACTCGACCAGTTCTTGGCAAATCAGACAGCGCCGGGTAAAAAACAACCACCCAACATGTCGGCATCAATATGGCGTCCCGAGAGAGGGCGTGCCTCATCGCTGTCGATGTCCATGACGAGGACATCCAGGCGAAAGTTGGCCCGCGGAGAACACGGGCGTCAGTGGTTTGTCCTTCTCCCTCGAATGACGCGATCTCCCCGACACCGACGGACTAGTGTTCCCGATCGTATCCCGTCGTCTCGTTGCGGCGCCCGCAAGCTAACAAGCTTTATTACCCCGGATAGCCATATAACCCGCCAAGTCTTATCATAGCAAGCGGAATAGCACCCCACGACGATCGGCGCTCCGAGCTCTCGTTATATCACCCGATTTTTCTGCCAGCCAAGAAGGTCGAAGCCGCGGCCCCCGCCCATTCGTTCCCGCCTGCTTTGCCTGCTTCGCCCTCATCGGTCCTTTTCCAACCCACCTCGACCGCCGAGTGCCTCCTTGCTTCTGGGACAAAAACGCTGAGCGATGCCGCCTCTAGGCATCGTGTCTTTCCGACCATGCGCCTCTCACTCGCGCTAACGACACTCCAAGCCTTCGTCCTTGGCGCTTCGACAGCGGAGCCCTGCACGCTTGTCGTCACGGCCCGCGTTGGCGACACCTGCGCGTCGCTGTCAGAAGTCTCGGGCATCACCGTCTCGCAATTCCTCCGAGCCAATCCCGGCATCACGACATGCAGCAGCCTTGTTTCGGGAACGAGATACTGCGTTGACCCAAACTATGTCGTCTCCACTACGAGTCGTGCCCCGGCCGCGACAAACAACCCAGGGGGAGGTGCTTCGCAGTTGGATGTCACTGTCAACGGGCAGTGCGGTGATGGCCTGACTTGCCTGGGGTCCGCCTTTGGCGACTGCTGCTCGGAGCACGGGTGGTGCGGCTCGTCCGCCGACCACTGTGGCCCGAAATGCCAATTTGCATTTGGGCGATGCGGGAGCGGTGGCGGTCCAGCAGGATCAACGACGGCTCAGCCAACGGGAGGCAACGCAGCAGTCACGGCAACGGTATACGTCACAAGGACCTTGACGGCTTCGGCGCTGGCCACGGCAACGCAGGTCATTCGACAGACTGTGTCGGTGACGGTCAAGGAGAATAACGGTATTGCGACATCGACGTCGACAGTGTTGGTGACTCAGAGCAGTTTGACGTTTATCAGCTCGACGGTCACGACCATCCGAACGATTACCATCACGGATGCGAAGCTATGTACAGCGAGATCTGCGAACAACGTGGGGGTTGTCCCCAGGGAGGCAGAGGCCACGAGCGCACCCAAAGTGACGGTGGTGGACGTGCAAGAGGCAGCCCCAGTCTACCCGTCGCCGACCCAACCTGGTACCGTGCCAGACTGTATGTCGCCGTTTGGTAATGTGTCCAAGAGCGAGACGAGCTGACATGTAGACAGGCCAAACATTTTACAGAGTTAAACATGATGACAGCTGCGATGATATCATCCAGCGACACGCAGCGGCGTTTGGCATGGAGGAGCTGTGAGTCTGCCCTGGCAAATTAGGGGTTCGTCGAACGGTTCACTGACAAGGAACAAAGGTATGCATGGAACAAGCAAATCAAGGTAAGCCAAGGCATCATTGTTTCACAGAAATCTTTGTTGATGAATATCCGTAGGGAGATTGCCAGGGGCTTTGGCTCGGGTACTGGGTATGCGTAGGGGTCTGAACCCACCCCTAATTACGCCTCAGCCCCGAAGCGGCGCTTTCAAAGTTTGTTTAGCAGAGGCCCCACTAGACAATGCAGACATGCTTTCGGTGTCTCGGCACGCTTCTCGAATTTCCTACTGCTTGGGTAACCGCGATGCCGAGCCGAAACCTTATCAGTAGCGTGTATTTATTGGCATAACTTTGCCTGACGACAGGCCTGTGCCCTTCCATTCTCCACATGCAACGACGTCAAGATCTTATCTCATTCTTACAGATTCATCAGGGTCTGCGAGTCAGCGCCTGAACCAAAGAAGCCAAAAGAAATATCGACAATGAGGCCCATAATAAGGTCCGTCAACTTTGATTCGGCTTTAGCGCTGCCTCGCGGGCTTGACAACAAGCTACTGCTTCTCAACGCTGCTCCCTTCGCCATCAGTTTCCTCAGAACCCGTCTTATCCGGAGAATAGACAGCTTCACCAGCGGAGGCGGTATCTACCTACCTCTGGAGATCTGGCTTCTTATCTTCGAGTATTGGAGTGAGCTGACAAGCTTCCCCAAACCGCATCAGTACTACTTTGTCAAGGCGACGATGTTCCTGTCCCCTCCATCCTCAGGGCTAATCCTAGCATTTGAACTGCTCTTCATCAGCAACAGGATAGTTCCAAACGTTCCAGGGTACTTACCGGCTTGGGGCCCGGCACGACGTAGTTGTTGGCGCCACCGCTGTAGACCTACACCGCTGTTAGCAATCAAGAGACTTGGATTATTTTTCTCACAGGGTGTTTACGTTGGCGGTATATCCCGGATCGCTGGCCTTGAAAGCTCCAGGGATGGAAACCAAGGGGGAAGGCGTGGTGCTGCCTCCGTTCGTCACTTTGATTTGGGCGCAGCTAATGTAGAACTGCGGGGGAGCGCCGGGGTTGTGGATGCCCAGTTGCTGGATACGAAGGAGATACTCCCCGTCGGGAATGCACTTGGGAATGTTGGAGGTGTAGGCGTCTAAAAGGGGTTAAATTAGCACAGATCATCAGGGGGGCGAAAAGGGCGAAAAGGGGTTGATGTAATACATACTGCGCAGATTCCAGTTGGATCCGGTCGGGCCTATCAAGCCTCATGTTAGAACGGCCACAGCAGGCGAGAATGGTGTCAACGGGAGCTCACCCCAATCATGGAACTTGAACCACTGCCCGCTTCCGTCGTAGTCGGCCACCAGAGCCGGCGCCTTGGACATATACCTGTTTCGGGAGTCAGCACTCATGCATACACATCACCACTGGGAACTAAAATACTCACAGCGACGTCGGACCAACGTGATACACGGCCGTATCCAAATAAAACGTAAACTCATCCCCCGCCTTGACCGTCAACGTCTCGGTCCCGTTGCTCACCAAGCCGCCAACGTTGCACCGCAGGTCCTTGGAGTTGAGATCCGTCACCGGCCCGTTCTGCAGCCACGACGGGTTCGTGTTCTTGCGCACGTACTTCCACAGCGGGTACTTTTGCCCGCCGACGCCGAACTGCTGGAAGATGTAGTGCGCCGCGGCGCCTTCGACGGCGAGGGCGGCGGCGACGAGGGTTGTGACCTTCATCGTGAACGTGGGTCTAGGTATGGAAAAGAACAAAAGTAAAGAAAACCGGGTAGCTCAAAACGCGGCACGGTAGTAAGCAGCCGAGCGAGCAGAAAAAAAAGGAGAAGAAAGCTTCGAGGCCCGTAAAGCGAAAGGGGGGCGCATATATCGCCCCAGCGACATGACCAGGACCAAGAAGTGACAGGTTTGCTCATATTGCAATCATGTGGGGTGCTGGCAAGTGCAACTGCAATTCTGGGGAGCAAACCAGACGGGACGTCCAAACGGGAATGATGGGTCCGAGAGAGTAACCGAATTAGAGGGGTGCCAATCTATTTTACCCGGCAGTTGGGCTCCGCGCCGGGCCTGGCGCCGAAGTGTCAGAGGCAAATGTAAATGAAGAGCAATAAGACATAATTGGAGACGACGAGCCATTGGTGGTTCGGAGTTTCTGGGGTGCATCAACAACTCGGGATTGGTGCCATGGAAGAGGTCGGTTGGCATGTGGGGCCGCCATGATTTGTGCGCTCTGCTGCCTTGTGTTGCTTTTGCAACTGTAGAATTACAGACACATTCAAACAGGGACCAGGATTGTTGTCTCAAATGAGTCTTTTGGGAACGCTTCGAGCTATATTCCCGTCCCCAAGCCATCGCCCGGCTTCCTCTTCCGGTGACGTGCTCTCAGCCAAGAAAAGGGAACTAGGTAGGAGACATCCACACACAACCAATCAGTCGTCCAATCAGCCTGCCACGCCAAACTATTGTTGCTTAGGAAAGAGAAAGAGATTCGCACTTCAGAACCCTGACAACCCTGACAGCCCCTAAAGTGGTAAGACTTGCTGGGCAACCCTTAAGCTGTGAAACCGCGACGAACAGGCGCCGGGGTGCACTGCGCGTAATGGGGGCTATTGGTACAACATTAGTTGACGTTACTTGACAAAGATGATATCGGGACGGAGAAATCACTCACTTCAAGGTGGTGCACGAGTAGCCCGAACCGCACAGGGTCGGACCCACATAAGTCGACCAACCGCCGCCTGTTTCAGTTAGCCTCAAAGCTTCCCGTCTTGGAGAAGGGAAAAGACTCACACTGTCCATAAGGCGTAGCAGTCGCAGTGTTAGTCGGCGGCTGAGTCGTCATCGGGACATCGGCCAACACAGTCGGGAAGGGATATTTCTTGTTCAGCTGGCACGTCGTATCCTTCTGGTAATACTGGCCCGCCACAACCCCAAACAGCGCCACCGAGTTGGAAATGTGACCCAGGTTGGGGTGACCAGGGAACAAGCCGAGCATGCCGCCGGGGTAGATGTTGTTGATCAAGACGACGCGGCCGATGTCGGCGAAGTTTTCAGCGTGCGAGCCAGTGCCGTAAGCTGTGGCCGTGTAGTCATCAGCGATGACGGTGTCGCGCCATTCCGACGTGTCAGAGTAGCTGATGACATTGGGGTTGGGGGAAACGAGGAAGCCGTCCACCGAGTGGCCGAGCTCGTGCACCAAGGCAGTCTGGAAGTAGAACTCGTCTTTGCCCACCAGGTAGCCCGCAAGAGCGCCGATAGCGCCGCCATGGGCTTGGGGGTAGACGAGGAAAGTCGACGTGGCCTGGCGGATGCCGGCGGGCATCTGGCCGATGACATCGGCGAGCTCCTCCTTGGTCTTGGTGCAGTCCTTGTGGCGGACAATGACCCAGGGGCTGGCGCAGTCCGAGTAGGTGATGTTGTAGACTGAGAAATCCTGAAGCTGAAAGCCGTCGACATTGATGCTGCCCACGACGATCTCGGGGATCTTGTTGTTGGTCCACTCGGAGAGATCGAAGGTGTGGTGGGGCAGGTGGTTCACGTAGGCTTGGTTGCCGGCGTTCTCAGGGTCCGAGATGTTGAGATCGGGCTTGACAAACTTGCCACCGACGATGCAACTCTCGGGCTCGCTGGGGTTGAATGTGCAGTGGGGAGACACCTCGTTACCATCGCGGCGATAGAACTGGTGCAGGTCTCTGATGCTCAGGACGCCTTGGAAGGCGGTAAGAGCCAGGATGGCTGACTTGAAGATGGCCATGATGAATGGTGCAAAGAACGGCTGATGGCAGAAGTTTTGAAGTGAGTGTCTGAGATTGAATGCCTCTGCTGGATGCTTCTCTCGTTCTCATTGTCGAGGACATCGACTGTACTTATAGCTGAAGGGTGACAATGTTCAGCTTCCGGCTTTGGTGTCAGTCAAAAGACAACATCAAGAGTCGGAGGAACTCTCCTTTCGCTTATGCCTCTGTTGCCTGGTTCGCGGTTCTGAAGCCAGGCACGCGACCGTGGACTGCAACCACACTCATGGATGAAGCCGTCGTGGAGATTGTTGTTGACATGGCCCCTTACCCCCTTTCAACTTACACGAGAATCGAACCGAGACAGCCCTATGGCGCGCATGTAAACCCCCTGGGTGGCTTTGACCTTGGCAGCGCTGCCCTGCGCCCGTTGCCATGTTTTGCACGAGGCTAACCGTCAATAGCGTCATGCTTGCATCTGGCGCAGCGTGCAGTCCCTTTTCATCGCAGCCAATGAGTCTGACTCATTAGGTCACACTTGACGCCCCAGCCAACCGTTTCTACCGCATTTTTCAGCTCGCTTAAAGGTAGGGCTGCGTGCGCCAGCAATCGAGATAAGGGGAACCGAAAGATCTCTCCCGCCCGTCCAGGCTTCAGCGCGGCCCGGGACGCCAAGGCCGCTCCCACGTCCGAGGCCCTACCTGCGCAGCAAAAGGTTCGTCAACACAAAAGGCCCGGCTTTGCCAATTCGGGCTACCGGGCGTTCCCGTCTGGGTGGAATGCATCGTGAACACTTGGTCAGGGCGTCTGAGCACGATGAAGGGCCGATCAGGGCCGACCAGGGCGCCATCCCTTCATCTTGTTGTGTGTCGATGGCTGAAGGAAATGACTCTGGGGCGTCCGCGACCATCCCGGACATAGCGCTCCGGTTCCCAGTCACAGCAGTCGCAAAGTCCTTGGCTGCATGGCATCTCGGCCTCCCCTCGGGACTGAAAATGCCCAACCACCAAAAGTCGGCAGCCACGATTCTTTTGTTGGTCCCACGCGGTGAACCATGACGCCGCAGAGCGCGGTTGCGGCCCGAAGACGCGAGTCTGTGCGTCACATGGATGGTCGATCGACAGCGTCCAGTCTTTTATGCCTGACGATAGAACTTGGGCACTGCCAAAGATTGTTTGCGTCGTGCGGACGGTATCGCCAGGGCACGTGGATTGCTTGTTGGCCCAGCTGCTCCTGAAATCCCCTTCCCGCGTCACACCAGACTGATCTCTCTCAGGTCCGCGCTCTTGAATGCGTCGCCGTACTCGGACGCCTCGGGAACATCAAATATCCCCACCCTGAAATATCTTCCCGGGATGCCTGCTGAGTACAGCATGAGCCCGTAGTACCGCCTCTCGTCCGTCTTTTGAACCCGTCCAAACGTCGCCGTGTAGGACCCGGTGAGCACCAGCTCGACCTCATCGTTGTCATCGCCCTCATCAACCCCTCCGTCGAACTCTGGCCCCCAATCCGCGAGAAACAGATTCTTCCCCAGTGCGTTGACGTCTGTAGGCCGCTGGGAGCGGCAATCGCAGGGGAGAATGTCCAGCGTTCTCGCCACCATGGTTACGATCCCTCCTCGAATCTGTCCGTAGGGGTTTGAGTTCATCATCTCGACCAAGTCCACCTTGGCCCGTAGGTTTTGAACCTCGGACATGACGTTCCCGGTTGGGTGATCTCCGATCCAGAACCGAACGTATGGCGTCGTGGGAAATCTCATCCAGCTCCATGACGGGGCAATGTAGTCGTGGGCATGCTCACCATCTGACGCAACTAGGGCTTGAATGAGAGCCTGGAGCGTTGAATGGCCTGGGAGCGGCCGGCAGTACCAAACTAGATCGACGTGTAAGTGCGGCGTCCACAGTCCTGCGGCGTACCCGAACCCGGTCATGTCCCCAACGAGCTTGGCAATGCCGCCAATGGCTGGAAGTTTGTCACGCGCAACGCTGAACCGCTTGCTGGAGTATTGTGGCACGAGAGCCCAGCGCCAGAAGTTAAGCAGCTCGCGTGCCGGGTCAAGTGTCTGCTTGTCGACGGCGAGGTCGATGATGCTGCGCTCGAATTTGCCCCGCGTCGAGCGACCGGATGTGTAAAGCCAACCATCACAGCAGAAGTGAATGCGTGAAGCCCCAAAGTACACGAGGCGCGTCGAGAGCTTTGTCTCCTGAAATGTCCAGCCGCGCTTCGACCAGGCCGAGCGCTGCCAGTCGCGGAGGAACTCATAGCTATAGTTGTAGCTTATGTTCCCTTCGTTGCCCTTTGCGAGCCCTGTGTCGTCCACAGGTACACGCACAGCGCGCCAGATTTTGTGCGTCGCGGTCCACGGCTCGAGGAAGCTTTTGACGCAAGTGTCGGAAGCGAGGTTGACAATGGTAACGTGGGCGTTGGAATAAACGAGACCCATGAGTGCCGCTTCGTCGCGCCAGTCTCGCTCGTCGTCCTGGACAATGCACAACGAGTCGACCCACAGGTAACTCAACCCTAGCTGGCGCGTCACGGTCGCAGCGTCGCGCACCACGGGTGATAGATACGATGTGTCGATGCCTCGGGTGCTGTGCTCGGCAAGTGACTGCCGCGTGGTTTTGCACTGCTTATGCGCATCGGCCTCAGGACCCCAGCAGTAGCTCAGCGCGGCGTAGCGAAGGACATTGCTGACCGAGGATACCCAGCTGAGGGACGCCATGACCTCGCCGCGGGAGACAAGCCGTGGCTGCGGCGGGGAGTCGGATGATCCATCGTCGCCCACAAATAGCAGACGCGAAGGGATGAAGCCGCGGAACAGAACGTGGTGGTTGCACGTCTTGATGCATTGGTCGATTTCGGCTTGGATCATGCGCGCCGTCTCCAGCGATACCTTTGGCGTGGCATCCTCACTGTCCATTAGCAGCATGAGCTTGCAGTTCCGGCTGACGAGATGTGACAGTTCTCACAGCGATGTGGTGTGAGGCGAGAGCAATCCGCGGTGGGAATCAGTTTGCGGAGCTGCCTCCCCGCAACTGCCTGGCTGGGCTGAAAAACAAGCGAAGCTTTTCCCGAAGCAGCCTAACTTCCGTTCAGGTGGCCCCACAGGAGTATCCCTGCGAAAGCTGGGTTGAGAACATCAAACACCAGTCTCTCCGTCGCAATGAAGAGATGCCCACGATTGCCAGCTTGCCTCAAAGCCAAGGCTTGTATTGGCGTTGCTACGAGGAACGCCTGTGTCTCTCATTGGCCAAGGTGAGGTGTGGTTGTTTACTCTCGGCGCATCTTGCAACGCATTTTGCTGTCAAGCGTGACGATCTCGCCGCATCTGTGATTGGAGTTTACGTAGACACCGCCGCAATGCGGGAAAAGATATCGAACAAGTACGACGCTGAACCCGCAATTCGTGTGCGCATTCGATCGAAAAGGGATGTTAGGGGATTCCTTGACGAGTGCTGAGCAAGGCCGATGTTTTCGGGCCCCACTCAATCCCGGCCGGCATTTGAGCCCGTCACGGCGACCAGCTGCAGGCCAGCCCCATCGACGATTACAAACACGAAGTACTTCAACTCCCGGGCATCAATTCACACAACACATATTCATCCCCCCTATCCTCACAAAAGATTCAATCCCAACAACCCCTATTTCACAGCACCCGCTCACCATCCAAATCTGCCTTGCGCCCCAACGCATGATTCCCCCAATTCCCGCCGCAGCCCCACAATTCCCACTCCCGTCGATCCCCCCTAACCAGCCACACCCGCCACAAGCCAAAATCACAATCCACCCCAGTCGCATTGACCCTCCCCACCAAGCCACACCATCCACTTTCCCCCCCATGTGCCGATCCCCTCGCCCAAAAAAACCCCCGCCCGACCCTACGAATGCCCGCTCTTGGCCACGCGATGTTTCAACGTTTCAAGTTCTGCTGGCTGAGAAGCGTTGAAACAAATGGCGCACGCAGCGCACGGTGATGTTTCTTTCCTTTTTAGGCTTTAACTCGTTCGCTCACCAGGGGCCGAGCTGCGGAAGGAGTGGTTGTGAGGGCGGCGGGGTGAAATGCGCCGCTCTTTGCTGCGATGCGGTCGTCGCTCGCTCGCTTTTTTTTTCAAGGGGTTCGGGGAGGATTGACTGGAGGGGAGAGGTCGGGAATGGGAACGAAGGTGAGGTGAGTCAGGTGATGGGAGGTGATGATACCGAGGGGTTGGAATTAGAAATTCTGGGTATCGTTTTTATTTTATTTTTGCTCTGTGTATAGCTGGGGATCTTGCGGCGATCATGGCGGGTTCGTCCCAACTGGAGGTGCTGTCAAATGCTTTAGCAAACGGGTTGCACGACCTGCTGAGATGATTTGTGGTGTTCTAGAATGTCGCACCGGGAGACGGCCAAACAGAGGTTGAGGCCCCTGAAAGCCAGCCGGAAAAAATGCCCGTGGGTGACAGGGGAAGGCTTGGGAGCAGCACGGGCGTCGGAATTTGATTGCATCTGGACGGGCGGAGGCGGCGGGTTCCCCTGTGATGGTTTCATGCGTGCATGCTTGGCGCTCCTTTCACTGCGGGGATGCCATCCACGGTTCGACGCATTGGGACTGCGTGATGACATGTAAGCCAGAATGGTATAAACTCTCCATCTTCTCGATGCGGGTCGTCAGATCTGGCCTCCTTCATCCTGAGCACTTCATCTTCAACTTCACTTCGATTCATAATTCCATTTTTAAAGTTCATCAGCATAGCAGCAACTCGTTCCAAAACAACACTGAAGAAAATAGGGGGATCAACACAACAAAACCACACCACCCACCAAAAAAAGCACACAAAATGGCGCCCCTCCTCCCGCGCTCACCACAAACCACCACCACCCCAGAGAACCCAAACTCCTGGCTCACCTCCCAACAATCCCAGCCCCAAGAACCAACCCCAGCGCCCCTGTCCCTCAACTCCATCCTCGCCATCGTCGCCGGCATCCTCCTGGCCGTCCTCCTCGCAATCGCCATCTTCTCTATCGCGCGCAAGCGCCAACGCAAACGTACGCCCAAGCCCAAGTCCATGGCCCAGCTCAACTTCTTTGAGAAGCTCGCGGCCGACGGGCGAGACGTCGACGAGGGCAGGAGGAGAGAGAACAGGGATACGTGGAGGAGGGATACCTTCTTGTATGCGGCGGAAACGGGGCTGGAGAAGGGGAGGAAGGTGATTGCGGAGCCTGAGAAGACATGGGTGATTACACCAATAGAGCCCGTGGTGATTCGGACGAAGGCGGCGTAGGGTGTGCTGAGGGGAAAGTGGGGGCTTCAATTCTTTGATATATCTTTTTTTTCAATGGCCTTGAGGGTCTTTTGCGGGGATGGGCCGGTGTTTTGTTCTTTTTGTTGTAACTCGATACCCATCATAGAGATCAATAAGAATGAGATGAGCCCACTTGGGCTGTGTGAAAAAAGAATCAGCGAATGCGTGCGACGAAAACATCAAGTGCAACGTGATGAACAACGGGAGCAACGGACTGCTGCCCCAGATGGCGGGTCTCAGCTCTTGTTACTTTTCCCATCCTTGCTTGTTGTGTCTTGCTTTTTGCACGTCGCTTGCGCTCTGCGCTTTCATCAGCGCGTCGGCGTCTTCGAGAGACTCCAGCGCAGCCTTTCTTCCTCGCACAAACACCTCCTCTTCGTAGTGTTTGAGCGCGTCCTGCAAGCTGACTCCGTTGTCCCTGATCTTTGTGAACTCGGTTATCATCTTGTCGACGTCTCCGAGGGCATGATTCAGGCCCTGACCTCGATCTGTGCGGGTTAGGTCAGCAGTCCAGTGCGCGTTGGGTAGTGTGACTGACTTGGAAGCATGCAATGCGCTGCGTCTCCTGCGAGCGTGACTCTGCCCCGCTTGTTATCCCATGGAACGGTAGCCCAGTAATGCAACTGGTTGATGGTAAGAGAAGCGGTTTCGGGAATCCACATGATGGCCGATCGAAAGGGCTCATTCAGGGGCATTTCTGGGGTGATCGATGCTTTGGTCTTGGCAATGGCCTCGGGTCCTTCGCTGTATGGTTGCACTGTTTTCCACACGCGTGCAACGTGGAAACTGTATGTCGTAAGATCATCGGGATCGCCGACATCCTGTGCTGTGATTCAGTCAGTTGTAGGTACTCCACAGTCACCAGAAGGGTAAACCTACTCGCCATGAAGGTAACTCCGCCAGGGATCACGCTGACAGTGCAGATGGGGTTCGGCTCTCGAAGAGCAGCAGCCTGCTCGGCCGTCTCGTATTTAACGATGCCGTTTGCAATCGCATACTCCGACGGAAGCGTCTTGCTGGCTTCCTCGCCCAGTAGCCATTTGCGAATTTGCGAGTTCCCACCATCCGCCCCGATGACGAAGTCTGCCTCCTCTGTAGTGCCGTCCTTGAACACGATGGATACAGGACCGGTATCGCCCACCTGCAGATCCGCAACCTGCTTTCCCCATCGTATATCCAACCCCCTAGAGCAAAGCTGCCGCAGCCTTGTCCTTGATATACGACGTACGTTTCCAGGCATGCGAAAGACGACATCACCCGTGGTCCCGTCGTAGAATGGGATAGGCGGCGCTTTCTCGTAGTCGAGAAAAGGATCGGCGTGCGCGGAAGAGAAGTCGTTCAAAATCTCGTCGGGGAGCATCTTCCGGAAGGTCGCGTAGGCCCAGTGGACGAGCATTGTCCACTCTCGGGTCCGCTCTCCGATGCGGGTTTCTTTCTCGTATACAGTCACTTTGAATCCGTTCTGTGCGGAACAGAGATTAGCTAAAGAAGTTACAGCGTTGCGGGGCAAGGGAGGTAACCTTCTGGAGACCATGTGCGAGCAATAAGCCACAGGCTCCGGCGCCGATGATGGCGATTCGGGGAAGGAGCTTGTTTTCAGAGCCCATCGTGATCAATGCTAAGAATGGTGAAGGTCGAGTTTCCTTCGCAAACTAGGTGCTCTAGAATATCAGACTCGAGGAGTCGAGTAGGTTGGGGCGAGGACTGGAAGACCGGCTGCGCTGGACGCATATCAGCGCCCAAAATGAAGCTAACCTGCCGCCATATATGGGGGTAGTCACCGTGGAGCTTCCGGAGGCTCCTTCGCTGCAAGTTGCGCCTGGTTGAGATCCCTCCGCATTGGTGTGGCGTCGTTGTGGACTGTGATAGGATGAAGCTAATCTTTGTGAAGCATGCCGGTCATCGGAACCGGAGTGGTCGTGGTGCAGCTGCGCTCCTTCGGGCCAAGTCTAAGTAGCCTGCCAACCGTGAGTGGATATGGAGTGGTCGTGGAGGTGACAGGAACTTTGCAGGGAGGGGGGAGGCTTGGCGAGACATTCCGTGTTCCCAGAGCTCAACCAGGACCAGTGAACGGCAGCACCCAAACCCTAGTATTTCTTTCGCGGGGGCCGGGGAGGTACTCGGATCGGAATCGCAAAGGTTGAGCGGCGGCGCGGGTGTGCTTTTCGTTCTGTCTTGGATCATCCTGTCTGCAACGTCAAATTAGCGGGTGCTAAACCTCGCTTGCGCGCTGAGCATGTCATCGTTGCGAGAATGCAAACTGCTTGTGATGCTTTGGCTCGCGCAATTGAGGGGTCCAGCTGCCCTTGTTGAGGGGGCAGGCGCCTCCCAGAGGAATCCAACCGAGAACTGTTGGCGCTCCTCTGCTCTGATCCGGCCAATCAGGACATGGACGTCGTCTGCGGATGCATGGTGCTTCGGTCAAGCCTCCAGGTCATATGCAGAGTACTTCTTGAAAGAACGAACCGGTAAGGTCACCGGAGTTTGTGTGCGATCGAAGGCGGAAAAGCCAAGAGGTTATCGATTGTGCTCCAGAAACCGAAAACTCGACCCGTACCGCACTTCCCTCTACACCGACTTTCAGGACTCCTATCCTGCATACTACCACGAGGCCTTGCTAACCACAGTTTCTACTACCATGATTTCTACTACCGACAAGATCCTCAAGATCCGTTTGTGGTAAAATATACGGCTTCGCCAATTGTTGCACCCCCGATAGCTGCTCAAACGCATAAGCTACCTGAAGTAGCTGCGACTCCCCGTTTCTTCGGCCATAAAGATGAAGTGAGAATCTGTCCAACAACCAGCAATTAGCGGCACATCCACAACATCCACGCGGGGTAGAAGAAAGAGAGAGAGAAGACGTACGGGATCCCCGGCGCCACCGAGACTAGCCCCCCGCGGCTTTCATCGACCTTGACTTTAGTCCCCTTTGGATAGAAGCCCATCGGAATTGTCATGACTGGGATGCCCCCCATAGCTGCAAAAGGCCTGAAGCGACAGGGAACCGCCGGGAGCAACGATTACATTGCAGTCGTGACGTTCCATGGCCCCCTTGAAGCCACCCGAGCAGGCGTAGTAATCCTGCTGCTGGAGCATAGACAGATACTGAGGCGAGTCCTTGCTGGTCTTTAAGCCCCGTAGCATGATATTGATATTCCGTTCGGGATAGTCCTCGGACGGCTCTGACTTAATCGTGTTAACGAGATCTTCAAAGGTCAGAATACGACGAGGATTCTCCGCGAGGGAGCTGAGATACGCCTCCATGTCGGTCTTGAACTCGGTTTCCAAGACGATGCTTCGCGTCTGCTCTGGCAGCGAGTCGTACTCTTGAAGCCCGGCCAGGTCGATATTATCTACAATGACGGCACCTGCTTCTTTGAGGAACCCAAGTGCTTCGTGGAAGGCGGTAATCTTTGGCTCGTCAATCTGCTTTGGCGAGTACCTCACCACGCCAATACGTACGCCACTGAGGTCAATATCTCTGCAGGACTCAACATAGAGCCTGGATGGCTTCTCTCCCATGTAGCGGCTCTGCTCGGGACGCTCGTCGAAGCAGACTGCAACATCCAAAATCTGGGCAGCGTCTCTGACCGTGCGAGTGATATGGCCGATCGTGTCCTGCCGCCTTGACACCGGGATCAGACCGTCATTAGGAATCAGGCCAAAGGTTGGCTTGAAGCCGACCACACAGCTTTTCTCGGCCGGGCTGACCAGGCTCGAAACCGTCTCGGTGCCAAAGCTAGCGAATGCAAGCCCAAGACCAACAGCTATGGCAGAACCAGTGCTGCTGCCAGATGCCTTCATGTTGGGCCAGAATATCCCCGTGGCTTGACCTCCCCTGGGGCTCCACCCGGTGGTGGCATTCGTGTGTCGGAAACCAGCGAACTCGGACACGTTTGCTTTCCCGAAGAGAATAAGCCCTGCTCTGCGAAGAAGCACGACGATGCTGGCCTCAGCAGTAGGAAGAGTACCAATGAGCACTGCAGAGCCGCTGGTCGAGGCAGTCTTGTCTAGAGTGACGACGTTGTCCTTGAGGAGAATCGGGACGCCATGAAGTGCGCTGGGGGCTGGAACGTCAGCAAACTGGATCCATACCAAGGAGTTGCAACGGCAGTCTTGACCTTCTGGGACCCTTTGCAGTCCTCTCCTTATCGAGAGCGCGGGCGATCGACTCGGCCTCGGGGTTGAGCTCGATAACGGCGTGGACAAGATCGTTGACTTCGGCAACCCTTGCGGTGTACGCGCGCACTAGATCGACTGAAGTGTAGTCGCCCCGTGTGAAGCCCTGAATGAGATAATCCAAGGTGACATCCAAGAGCGAATAGATCCTCGAATGCCGTCGCTGCTCCATCGTGGTATGGACGCAGGGGGGTCAATGATGTGCTGACCTGAGCTGTGACAGTAGTAAATGGTAGATTGCGGAGAGCTGGAGTCGTAGGTTGCACTCGTACTCAATATGGCTCGTGAGCAGAAAACCCTGAGACTAGTAAGATGTCATCGGATGTTGTCACTCCCTGATACCCCGCATGTGAGGTGGTTGCAAACGAATCATGAGTCCACGAACAGAGGTGAGATTGTGAGAGTTTGGGTGAGAGCACATCCGCAACAAACTCGATAGCCCATCGTGCCGCCGCCTAATACGACCGTTGCCTGCCCACATACGCTCAAAACGCGAGTCCTAACCACGTTGTACGGGCGTGAAGTAAACATTGAGCGGCATCCTATCCCACAGTGTATACGTCTTCTGCCGCTCTACCCAGTTCTTACTGTCAGGCGCAAGCTTCATGTCAAAGTCGTACACCAGCCGAGCCAGGATGATCCGCATCTCTGCATAGGCAAGACTGTTTCCGTTAGCGGTGATCCATACCCCAGACCAACGCACTGCGATGACTTACTTTCGACCGATACAGTTCCTGGGGCCCACACTGAAAGCCTGCAAAGCCTCAAGGACCTCACCTTCCGCCGGATTGATGAACCGGTCCGGGTTGAACTCCCATGGATCCTTGAAGTTGTCGCTGCTATGGTTGATAGACCAATGCTGAACTTCGACGTATGTCCCTCCCGGGACGAAATGGCCAGCAATCTGCGCTCCGCCAGATGGGACAACGCGCACCAGATTGGACGTGACGGGTGGATACATTCGGAGGGCCTCGTTAAGAACAGCCAGCATGTATGATAGCTTGCCGACCGAGGCAATGTTGATCTCGTCAGCACTCTTGAAAGTCGACCAGACTTCATGCTGCAGCCTCGAAAGCGCGTCAGGGTTTGTGAGGAGAAAGTAGGTCGCTCCGGAGAGTGTCGTCGCCGTCGTTTCAGAGCCGGCTAGGATGAGAATGAAAGCGTTTGCTGACAGCTTTTCGAAGCTGATGCCCCATTCATCACGCCGGCGGACCAAACCCTCGAACAAGTCCTCGCGGCCTTCAGGCATCTCCATCCGCTTTTCTAGCATCGCACGCGTGTATTCCCGGACTCTGGCCAGAGCCTTGCCGCTGCCGGCGTACTGGTATAGCACCTGTACTAGCCAGTGCAAGCCAATGTAACTCATAGTCGAGATGCCCATTCCCCATTTGACAGTACCAAAGACAAATTCTATCCATGCATGATACTTGGATGACTGAAGGCACCCAAAGGCTTCCCCGAATATGAGCTCACCCGTGATGTCGAAAGTGGTCCAGTTGTACCAAGCTTCGGCGTTGAGCGCCTTGCGCCCGTTATCGGCCTCCTCGTGTATGCGGCGCACCAGCAGATCGATGAAACGAATCAAGGTCCTCTCTTGCTCGCGCATCGAGGAGTCGGAGAATCCATCTAGAGGAGGCGTCAGTAACACAGAAACAGCGATGGGACAACGGTAGGGGAGAAGAAAGGCTTCTCACGAGATAGGGCACGGCGAAACCGGCCGTGCTCCTCCCGGTCAGAGTTGAGAATGGACGCGGGAACGCTGTCAATCGCCTTGACAAGCGCCTTCAGCTTTGACATTTCTTGCGCTCCACTCTTGTGCCCGATCAAGTGACCGTAGATATCCCGCCAGGCGCTGGCTTCCGTGAAGCTGAGGTGCTGAGGTGTGATGCGAACAACAGGGCCGTACTTGTCGTGCAGCTGCTGGGTGTGGAATGCCTGCACGCCGCGCACATTCTGCAGCGCCCATGGTAAAGATGAGGCGCGCTGTAACAATGGGCCCGGGAAGTCGCGTAGCGGGTGGAAGAAGAGGTTGTAGATGACGGTGTAAACCTGCCATGCAAGTACCTGCTTGGGAGTTACTCCTCTGTGCTTCTCTTCGGCCCCGTTGTTCGTCTCATCATACCATGCCCAACACCGTTCCCACCAATGTCGACGTTCCTGGCGCCGAGACCCCGATAAAGTCTAAAATCGCTGGCATCGTCGCTGTCCACTCAAGGCGGTGGAGTTTGCGCGTTGGCGTCAGAGGGTTGAAGAGAACGAGTCAACCATGCCTTTGTCGCGTGTGGTGCTGCCGAAGCGATGATGTAGCCGGAGAGAGTCGGTGTCTTGGCTGCTTCGGGCGCGGGCGCTCTCCCGTTTTAATAGGGGTCGGCGAATTAGCCAGTTGTCCTCCCCACCACGGATACGCACACGCGGCGCATTCATTGCCGGTCAGCGATCGCTGCCCTGCCAAAGGCGGCCAATCATCTCCGATTGAACCGAAATCCGACCGCGGGGCGAGGCAAAGAGGTCCGGGAATGGGGACGTTGCAGTGGGACGCGATGCGGCGCAGCAGCACACCGTATGCGAAGGTGAGACTGAGGTGACAACGGACGTGCCAATGAGAGCACTGTAGAAGAAACAAATACTAGTATCGGTTACCTATTGGCAAAGAGCATCGAGAGGCACCGTTGGCTCCGGATTACGGCCGGCGTGGTTTTACTCCATTGAGCCGCTCTGTATCTCGATGGCGGACAACTGTGGGGAAGGCAGACAATTGTGGCCAAGGTTGAAAAGGCACCCAATTGAGGCCAGCTTGGCTGCGTCTCGGGTCACATTGGCCCCAGGTTTTGGTGAATGCGCCTTCCGAGTGAACTGTGGGTCAGCGCGGGTCAATACCACTGCGGGCTGCACCTTTGGGCCTCAGGCACTGAGACAAACCCCACGACAACAGAGCTAGAGGATGGGCTTAAATTTCCAGACATCTGATAGCGCCCTGACGCTGGTGTTCCTCCTTTTCAAGTTCTCAAGCATGTCACCTGTACGGACGACCATCACCCTCGTCTCTTCACCTCCGAGCCACGACTGGACTCTCCCGACTTCTCGTACGACCAGGCGAAAACAGCACCAATCCACCAAAAAGCAGCAAAAAGTATGTCCAAGAAATAAACAACTCCTCTCGCTCCGACCTTCACTCCATGTCACGGACAGATGGCCTCAGCCGAGGATCTCCTTGTCATTGTCGCAAGTGACCGTGTACGAGTGGAACTCGCGATTTCCAGCCCAGAGACAACCCGCCGCATCGCGCCAGGCCCCATTGTAGGGGTAGTCCGAGCAGATGGGGCTTTCGTAGGCGGTGACTGAGGACTCCGTCAGCGACATATCGCGAACGATGAAGCACAATACTCACGGCGGCACCCCTTGGCGATGCTGTGCACCTCCAAGGCGCGAGTATTCAGGGGCAGCGGACGGCACAGTCCGTTGTAGCCCTGCCAGGCGATATTCATGCCCGTTGTGTGGCCGGTCTTGTCGCCGCAGTCGGTGATCCAAGAGGTGAAGTCGGCCACGCGGGCATTGAGACGGTCTCGGAAGGCGCAGATTCCATAGGGAAAAGGCTGCACGTCGGCTGAGGGGTCATCGATGGGAGCAGCGGTGGCGAGCTCGAGGGCCAAGACGACAATGGAGAGGGAAAAGTGCATTTTGATGTAGATGAAAGCCGGAAAGCCGGATGGAGATGATGGCTTGTGTGAGTAGAGAGCTGAAGAGCTGGTGTCTGGTGGGCAGAGAAAAGCAAGCATGCTGGGAGAGTCCAAGGTTATATACCTTTGTTGTCTCGCTGCCCTCAAGAAGTAGAGTTCATCTCGATCATGTCATCACGCGCATTCCAGGTTGACACTCGCCCCTCTCCCGGAGATGATGTTGCCCACTCTCCGGCATTTGACAGCCTGAGAATATTGGATTGATTGCTTGCATAGATGAAGATGACCAGATCTAGAGACCGGCCGCCGGGAATCACCAGTCAATATCATCACATGTGACATTTGAGTGGTGCTTCGTTGGAGGACAGGATGCCAGACAAGGCTATAGATGGCTCAGACGTGGAATCAAAATGCGGCCCGTCGGTATATGCTGGCCCGAATGCACGCCAAACCCATGCGCCCAGGGACGCCATCTTTAATTCGACCGAGCCTGTCATGTTTTAATGCGGGGTGTGGAGAATCACCAAGTGTCAGTCAACAAATGGGATTTTACCAGTCGTCCGGATAAAGGGCCTCGCAGCGGTGGAGCACGCTACCTCGACCAGGAGATCGGGGTCAAAGACATGTACTACCCTGAAACGGCATCCTCCGGAACGAAAGTTTGGAACCGAGGCGGCACTAGCACGCCGTTGTTCCTGTGTTTGACACAACGTCAAGCTCGCCCTGGATTCGGTGTTAGTTAAGGGCCGTGTTCCTCCCAAGGCTTGCGGTCAGTTGCCTTTACGAAGGGATGTGCAAAAAAGACGAAGTACATCCAGAATGCCCGCAGACATTGTCAAAGTGGCCGGAACGGGTTCCAAACCCGTGTGGGCCTCAGAAGATGATTTCAATGCCCACCGAAGCACCATCACGGAGATGTATCGCAATAACCTCACCCTACCGAGGATCATGGAGACCATGGAAACGCAGCATGCCTTTTTCGCCACGTAGGTACCTCCCACCTTCAGTGACCTTTACCCCCAACCCAATATCCCGGCCGTGCTATCAAACGCAAGGCATCTAACCGACTCCGCAGCACCAAGATGTACAAGACGCGCTTCCGGCGCTGGGGCCTGTGGAAACATTGCAGCCCCACCGCTTCTCGTGAAAACGACCACAGCAGGGCCCAAGATGCTCTGGTCCGCCGCCACCGTACCCGAGCCCCGGACGAATGGCGGGAAGAAGAACTTCTCTACCGCGTCATCCAGGACTACTACGACGGCGCTTTCTCCTCTGGCCGATGGGCTTCCGACTTCGGCGTCCAATCTCTTCCCGCCAGCCCCGTCAACCAGCTAGCCATCCAACGGACCAAGAGAGCTATCCGTCTAGGTGATGAGAACTATGTCCGATTTCGGGCTGCTTCGATCCTCATTGCGCGGCCGTCGCGCGGCAACAACAGTGGCAAAGCGGGCGACTTTGCCCAGGGGGTACGCTTGATGCGTATTTGCTTCGCCGAACTGTCACGGCTGCTGTTGGCTGGCTCCAAAAGCATGGAGTCTCCCATTACCGTCATCTGGTTGATGTACATCATGGTCTTGTTTCGGGAGTCGCCGGCGAAGGACTTCCGTCCAGTCGAGGCGCAGTTGCTTCGACACTTGCGCGGGTTGACTTCCTCCGAGGGAACCTCCAGAAACGGGGTCAAGCATCCCACCGCAGATCTCTGGACGGCGCTCTGTTCAGCAGGGAAAGGAGAGTTGGGTACTCGATTTGCCTCAGATCGGTACTACATCAACACATGCGCCGCCATCGCCATCGAGCGATTCTCCCATCATGTTGGGAAGCTTCATCCATGGACAGTTGATCTGTCTGGGCTTGCCATTGGCCTTGTGCGCCCCAACGGCAGCGGGCCTGCCGAGGACAAATCGGCGCGCTTCCGCAACCTGCTCCTGGATCTCGAGGCGGAGACGGGAGGCGTGTATGACTGCGCCATATCAACACCATCTGCTGTTGGGCAAGCCATTGTCGCCATCATGGGTGTCGAGCAGAGAACCCCGATATGGGTATGCTCGAGGAAGGAATCGCGCTGCTCGAGGGCGTGCTGGACGATCCGGTGAAGCGACCGGCGGTGGAGGAGTACCCAGAGGGTGCATTCAACATGTATTCCCTGCTGACGCGGATGAACCACGAACTGAACCGCTGCGACGTCGCCGAACGGTACATGCGTCGCGGAGTGGAGCTAGCGATGAGGACGAGGGAGCGGACGGGGGAGGACGCCGATTTGTTCGAGGGCTTGAACGGGCTGGAGGTAGTTCTTCGCGCGCAGGGAAAAGTCGCCGAGGCCGATGCTATGCAAGAGGAGCGCAAGAGGCTTGTCAGCGAGACACTGGAAAGCGTTGGCGAGAAGGAGGACTCAGCCTAGCTTTTTGTTTGTATGGGGACGTTCTTGATTTGGTATTTTTCTAGAGAAATGGCTTTCTACTCGACTACTGTGCGACAACTGCCTTTGCTGTTGACACAGGTCGTGCTGGGGCTCTCTGTCGCTCTTTCCTCCATCAGTAGGCAGATTCCTCAACAGAAGCCCCACACCCTCCTTTCAGCTCCAATGGCGATCATTCCATCCCGTCTCCAGTTCACTTCCATCTGATCTTTCTTCGCATATGGAAACCTGGAATCTCCAGCGCGGAACATTAAGCCGGCCCACAATGCAGCCCTTCCAGCATATAGCCGATCTCACGAAATCCTACGCCATCAGTGATGGCGGTCAGTTCCCCACGATTGGACCCCGCGTTCTGAGCCTTTGCTGAATACGCGCAGGAATACCAGCAGGACTGCTTCCATTCGATACGAGCGGTCTAGCACTGCACACACGGCCCGTGTCGGTCTCGACAGGCTCAAACGGCCAGGGTGGGTTTATCGCTTCGCCGCCTTGGAGTTACCGCTGACTTCTTCAAGCTGCTATTATCCTCGCGCCACCTCCAATTCTTGACAACGCTCCTGGTATATCCCAGTCTCAGACCTGTTCCTACTTCCCAGCGATCGGAGTCTGACAGCATTATTAGTTCCAGAGTCTGAGCTACTCCAAGGACGAGAATTCAGCTCCCTGCCATACCTCGAACAAAAGGTTGTCCTACTCGAGGCCCAGCTCGGCCAACAACAACTCAACCTCGCAGCGTTGCGGACCCAGAGAGCGGCATCAAGGTTGATTCACGACGTCGAGCGAGCTATCACAAGAACCAACGAACTGCTGGCAACATGGCGGGGCAGAGCATTGAACAAAGCAGCCAACCGCGACGTGGTCATCAGGGCTCGCGAGAGAGCCAACAGAGCTCTCCCAGCTCCCGCGCAAGTTCTCATTTCCAATTCTGCAGCGCCACGAGTCAACGCCAAACGGGATACCGTGAGCATCTCTGGTCGGACCCGAAGTGCACCGGTCAAGCAAGAGACCGGCACAAATCTGAGGCAGACGGCCTGGAAGAGCAACACCGGAAGTACTGGTCAAGCCCACCCACGCCGCGGCGCAGAGAACTTTCCCCGTCGAACCGAAACCAAAGCAGAGTGGGCAACATTGGCGACAAGATTCCCCTTTTACCACGATCTTGACAAGCCGGCTGCTCAAGAACCATCCGTCTCGGTTCTCCGGTACTCGGAATCGCCGAAGCGCGAGACCAAAACCAAGCTACCAACCGTCAAGGACCAGCCCGCGCCTTCAATGATCAAGGTCGAACCTATCTCCCCGAAGATCAAGGTCGAGGCATCCCCGGAGGGTGAGCCGATTCAGGTTCACAAAAGCAGCGCTACACTCTTCTCCAACATTTCTTCACCTTCGCCGTTCGCTGCCTTGTCTCCCGTGTCCGGCAACACTCTGAGGCCAGCGACTACGCCAACTCAACAACTAGAAACAAGCACCAATACTAACAAGACGACGATTAGTCTGTTCTCCAACATGTCTTCAATATCGCCATTCGCCGCAATGCCAACACTTGTGACCCAAGATCCTCCCATAGCGGAGTCACGACCACTCCTAATGGTGGGATCAACAAGCGGGGATGGATTTTCGCAGCCCAGTAATAGTGACGAGGACCGCATACAAAAGGCAAAGGCGAGCCTCTCGGGCTTCCTCAAGCGAAGTACATCAAACACAGGTATGATAACTGGGGCGCCATCCTTCACCGGCGGGAAGAGGAAGTTTGAGAGTGACGAGTCGGACGTGGGTCAAAAGAAGGCAAGAACGTTCATCAATCCCATTAGCGGCCCGGGAGTTGAGAACAGGAAGATCTTCGAGCTCCATGATTAGATTAGAGTTGATGGCACCTTGTATGAGTAGGCTGTAGATAGTACGAATCAGTTGTCGGTTGAAGGACGCTTGGTCGAAAAAAAAAAAAAGTTCCCATTGTTGCCCTTTCACGACGGCTTGTAAAGTTGATCAGAAGCCTTGGTGGGGCTTTCCAACCGTCTTTAGAATGCGGGTGGGGAGGGACCATATAGGGTCCGACAGGTTGGAGTATTTTCACCCAGAAACGCACTGTTCTCGTCCGGTAGCCCAAATGGTAACAGTTCGCCTCTACTTCCTGTCGTGCTGAATTCTATTCAGTGTCCATTTCGGGCGCGGGGAAGTGCGAGGGGGATTGCCCGTTAAGCTGAGAATGCTCCCAGTTCGAGTCTGGGCTGGGTACTTTTTTTTTTTGCCCTCCTCTTCACTTTTAACAATGATCAAAGACCTTGCTTGGATGCTTTCAACCATCAGGAAGTAAGCCACAAATGTCGGAGGAGTGTTTAAAGACCTCGTCGGGTCACTCACACTGTTTGCCTGCGAAAATTCTCGTTAGGTACCTCGCTGCCACATAGTGTTATGCTGTGTTGGGTGGATAGCGCTGGGAAAATGAGGTATCACTGCCATTTGATCCAACCGGAGCATCGACGCTGAGGAGCCAACAACGACCCGGGACCAGAACGGAACATGCCGCGCCAATGCAGCAGAAATGGAGATACCATTGTCTGCTGCTTTCATCCCCTTTTGCAACAGAGACCGGGCTGGAAGTTGCACGAGAGGAGTGGATGCGCCGTTGATGCAGCTGCCGTACGCATCGGAGGACGCGCGGAGAAATTGTGGACAACGCTGTCGTGCGGCCTGACGCGACGAGGTTTGTAACTGGGGATGAGCCCAACTCAGCTGCTGCTCCAGTCCTCCCGATAACGGAATTTGGTATCAAAATGGGGTGGCACATAGGTTCCATTGGATTGAATGACGCGCCGCCTCTCATATCGTCAACTAGCGGCGCGGAGGGGAAGGGTTTGGGGTTTCACAGCGTGGACCTTGGGTGGTCATGGTGGGCTCACAATAGGGAGGGCGATTGGGGGCTAATCACGGGGGGAGGAGAGAAGAGTGAGCCATTGCGTTGTTCTGATATTCGGAATGGTTTTGTCTAGTATTTGTGACAATGACATCACCAAGCACATTGTCGCGGGTGTTGCCGTGCGACGGAACAAAGAAAAAGGGGGTTGTTTACGCGCACAGGGTTAGGGTCTGCCCCTTTTCACTCGCCATCCTCACTGGCATAGCAACTCGACTTCATTGGCCTGGATGGAGAAACTTTTGATGCATTTATATCATCCTGACCGGATAGAATAGCCAACACCCATCCCAGCCGGCCCATCATAGGTCCTCAAGCCTTCTCGATTCGGGATTCGTCCAGATTTTGCACCGACTGCGAGTTGAAGGACATGACACTTCCGTCCGGTTGGGGATTGGTGATGAGGATGGTGACCATGCAGCCAGTCAGAGCAATGACTTTGTACACTAAGGAGCCGCCGCGAACGCGCACAGAATCGCCGATCTGGAACTGTCCAGCTTGTTAGAGATCTTCTCGGCAGGCGCCTCAGCACGTACACCCATTGAGTCGCGGCAAACTGGCCTGCAGGCTGAACCGGGAAATCGGCTTCGGTAAGGGAGGTGCGTTCCACAGGTGGTGGGCGCAGTGGTGAATGTATGCGAGAAGAGGAAAACCTCGAGTGCTAAAACTCTCATCACCCTCGCTAGACCCTTTATAGCCATGTGTGGTGCCTTAGGGCTGGGCAACTACTCTGGTCGGGTAACGCCCTCTCGTCAGGCCGCCTCCTATCCTGAGACTAGTGATGCTCGGTCAAGGGTTTCGCGCCATTGCGGACGCTAGAGATTGCCACCGGCTACCATGCTTCGCTCATCGGTTCACCTAGACAGGCAATGGCGGTCAGGGTCATGGTTGGGAGGACCCAGGATCAGCCATGCTTCTCAAGCAGCAGACATGTAGAGTAAACTTGGGCCGCGTTCCACAGCCATTTGTGCAACCGCTAAGTCTGGGTCAACGGCATCGCTAACTGGTTCCCAATATTCGAGGACCTGGACGGGAGAGTGCTGCCAAGTTTAGCGCCAATGGGTTCAAAAATCAGGTTGCATTGCATAAGAAACGTGTTTTGATAGGGCTTCGTCGATCTCCCTCCTGCCGGTGACCCTGGTCCAGCGCGGGAACCGATTCACCACCCCCACGATCTCCGGGGCGCTCGCTCGGCGTCTGGCATCGAGAACGCGAGAAGTGAACGGGAAAACTGATCGCTGTGCTTCGATATTTCCCCGTGCGGTAGCCGAAGCTGTCGCTGTAAAGAGGGACAAACACTCGTGGTTCGATATCGTCGTCTCTTTGGGTCTGCCGACGCAGCCAGCTCGCCGTTGCACAGCATGTGTGCCGTGTCACCGCGCCGAGGGAAGTACGTCGCGTCAAGGCGTCTCAGACGCCAAACATCTCTTGGTGAGTCGTGTATCCGGACAAAGGTGCGCGCTCTGGAATCGCGCCAGAATGACGAAAGTGTTGAGAGACGGCAAGGAAAGCATGGTCGGGCAGGCAGTACTAAGGGTAGTTGGATTTGACCTGTCACTTGCATGCAACACGGCGCGCGGAGACCCTCAAATCCGGGCGCCAATCGCGGTGGCCATGGTCCTGGCCCAGTGCGGCTCGGCTGAGGCTTTCCGGCGTGTGGGCGTCAAAAATCGGCGGCGTGGTGTCGGATATCTCGAGATCTCCAAAGGCGAGAGAGGGCAGCGCTGCCGCCGTGGGCTACGTCACCGGTTTGTGATGTTTGGGCATCAACAAAAGTGACAAGCTTGCAGAATGAGCCGAGCCGGTCTGGAGGTGGATCGAATCCTTCTGCCCCCAGATGCAATCGCCGCTGCTTCCAATGAAGATAAAGTGCACTTTGCCACCTGCACCACCGCTGCTGTCCTGGTTGGTGGGTATGCGCCCTTCAGCTGCAAACATGCTGCGTATGCCTGACTGATGCCCTGCGCTGCCATGTCCCGTCGCTTATTCGGCTTCCCGCTGTGGGGATCTTGCGTATCCGTTCTGCTGGTAAGCTCGAAGTAGGAAAAGCCTCCGTGATGCAGCCCCTCCAGCTGCGCTTGTATCACATCGGATTTCCGCTTTGGGTTGATTGCTTCGTCTTCTAGCGATTCTTGTTGCATGAAAGACTTATCCGTGCTTCGACAGTCGCCTGGCATTGGTCTTGCTGTATTGCCGTATGGTGCGGTGCACCGAAGGAAGTAGAGATTTGTTGCAGAGATGCTGGTGCTGGGCTGCAGCGGCGCGGCCGTTCCCTTGAGCACACGCCCAGTACATTGCATCCTGATCGATCGAAGAGTGTCATCGGCGATGGAGAGTTGGACTTGTCCTCTTGAGCCCTCGTCGCGGGCATTTGCGTGGCGAAGAGTGCCTCCGGCCGTGGTATTGGCTTCGTTGCACTTTCGGCAATGGCCATCGTGAAATTGCTGCTCTGGGCGTCGCACCGGTCATTGGCATGGGCAGGCGTCTCTAGTCGGTGTCGAACTCCAAGTTGTTGCGAATGGAAGTAGTTCTGTAGGTATTCATGTTGGTCTGCGGGAGGTGAAGAAACACAACTTCGCGCTTCAACGTCTGGCAGAAAAAATGACGTCACGCGTCCATTCCTTAGTTTGTACAAGATAACCCCTGCATGGATTTTACTAGCTTGGTTCCTCGGACAGGGCCTCCTGTGACATTTTTGAGGATCCACGAAATCACGACAAGAAGAGCGTATTCAATACAAAAATGTAAATAAGATAATGCTACAGAAGTCTTCCTTATTTCCAAGCTCCTTGAACAGCCCGAAGCATGGTCGTGGAGCGCCAAAAGTTGGGCTTTTGCGATGCCAAGCTTTGAGAACCGTGCCTGCAATAAAGCAAGGGTTGGGTTGTCTTCTCCTTCACTGGAACTCCCAGTCGCCGTCTTCCCGTCCCGTCCGCACTTTGTCGCACATGTTGGCCTGGAGCAGCGGCTCTCGTTCTTCTTGCTTTCCACTCCATTTGACCCTCAACCAACCAAGGGGTCACTGCAAATGCGCTGTCCTGCTCGATAGACGCGGCTTTTTCTTTCGCAATGCTGCCGACGACACACCTGCTCCTTGCTGTTTTGGCCCAACTTGTCGGAGACGCAGCGCACGACACGACGCGACAGCCTGGAAATCGTCGGTATTCAAGATGCGATCGCCGCCCCCCCTTCCAATGCCCTTTCTCGAGATGCAGTGACGCACCGCGGCTAATCAATCCGGTGGCACAGCAAAGAAACAAAACCCGCCGGCGGTTGCCTCGAGTGCTGCCACGCTGTACCTTGCCGGAGGCGCCAGCGAATCCCGGTCCAGAAGTCCATGGCTATCCATTTCATCAAAGGCCAACTTCGCTTCCTCCAGCCGCTTTTGGTCTCGGTAGGCCCGCAACAGTCCAACGAGCAAGTTGAGACACGGCCAGCCGAGATGAGCGGGCTTCTCCTTCAGCCGAACGATTAGCCTTCAGCTTGGCCTGCCTGCCTGGGGTCGAGAGGGGCCGGAAAGGATGGTCGGGGTCGTGGAAGAAGTTGACATTGGGCCTGCACCAGGGCAAGCACCGCCTCCTGTTCCACACTCGAATGAATTGTCCCAGCCAAGCACACTTGTCGTCAAAGGGTTCAGACCAGCGGGCGCCCAGTAGCTGATGGGCATAACAGGGGACGAAGTGAACATGGGGGCCGTTGGAGCGTGAGACCCGGGGATACAGTACGTTGACCACGAGCAACAGCCCGATGGCCAGCTTCAGACTGATCCTCCCCATCAGATATAAGAAGGCCATGATCAAGGACAGGGCCATTACATCAACTTGGCAGAACTCGCAGCCACCGAGCATTTGCCGTGCCAGACCTCCGGCGTCGCGGTACCGTGAGTGGGCAACGGTGGGCTCGCCAACAGGCGGCACTTCCTCCTCATCCTCGTCCTCGCTGTCCTCCTCGTCCTTGTCTTTATCCCCGTCCCCGTCCCCGTCCCCGTCCCCATCCCCGCCCCCGTCCTTGTCTTCGTTCTCCTCGTACTCATCAGGGCGCCAGAAGAGGATGAGGTCCTCGTTATCCAAGGAGTGAAACCCATGGGGAAGGTGGTTACGGCTCAACCTGAAAACGTACTGGATGCTTTCGGTAGACATGGTGGTAAGTGGTAAGTGTCCGAAGTTTTGGCTAAAGGTTAGTGTACTTTGGTCAGGCCAACAGTCGAGTAGATCTAACAGTGTCTAGGGAAGGAAGATGACCCTCAACTCGCCTGAAGACTCGGAATATATATTCCCTGTGCCTCGACATAGTTTTCGTGTGGGGTTTGAGTTCTAGGAAATGTCCAGCAGTACGCAGCCCGCAAGCTACTTCAAGGCTTCGGTTACACGCCTCGAAGCCCTCAGCAAGCTTTCCCGAAACTACGTCTCTACCTTAACTTAGTTCTCGGCCCTTGTACGAGTAGATTAGAAGTCGTGCGCCGTTATCTGTCAACCTCGGCCCTCCATGATGCTTTGCTTCAGTGCCAGCATACACTGGGCCACACAGTATATTCAGCTCTCACGTCTGGTGAATGTGAGCGGCGGCTGGTGTTGCGTCTTGAGTAGGAACGGGCGTGATGCGGGCATCGTCGTCCTTGGCTTGCCCCCGTTCAATCTCGGTGCCGTAGGCCGCTAACTAAGTTCAAGCAGCAATAGCTACTAGGTTCCTTAGGGGGAAAAAAAACCTCAAGGAAGGTTTATCTTTGAGTTTTCCTGGATATGTAGGTACACTTGAAACTTCCTTCCCCTTCGTCCACTTTGCCCAGGGCCAGATCCTTTAGGCGCTGAGCAATGGTTCAGTGGAAGCGCGAGGGTACAATGGCACCCTGGTCGGACTGGTCATGTACCCTTTTCAGCTGACCATCGCCCACTGACCATGGCCTCCCACTGCCCATCGCTGGGCAGTGGGCATTATGTGTTGGAATCGTAAAAAACAGCCACACGCCCATGGCACAATCACGATATACGGTTAGCTCACGGCTTATCTCATGGTACATTGAGTCTTGGCCTTTTCTAGGTTTCGTCATTTTTCACACTAACCATCAAGGCTCGGGTTTTCGTGGCACGGCGTTGCGACACTAGTACCAACCCTGAAACGCCCGAAACGCCCATGACCACCATTGATCAGTGGTGAAAAGATCTGACCCCCTTGACCCAGATTTTCCCCCACACTCACAGGTCCAACATTTGCGCCCGATATTCACGACCGGTGCTACATCCTCCATTCTCAAACCATCACAGGGTCTGGCTTTGCTGGTCTGGTGTTGTTGAAAGAAATAATATTAAGCCACCTGGCGACAAGGGGTTGGATTTGACTTTTCATGTATTTCCGCTTGATGCCCCGTTTTGTTTTGCAACGTCAGGGCTTGTGGCGTGCGACAAGGGGTTGGGTTTAACATTTTAGAATATTTTCGCTTGATATCCCGTTTTTTTCTTCTGCAACGTCAGGGCTTGTGGCGTGTGTCTTTCTCACATTGTGTTCATTTTGGTCACATGGCGGCCAGTGCAAGAGACCAGTGGTGATGCTCGAAATTTAGACAAAAACACGGTCCGGCCTCTATGGCTGGGTTGATGCAAAAGCTTGGTTCAGTTGCGGTTGCAGGATCGTCTCAACGTCTGCCTCTTATCTACAAACCCCCTTGCCATGGCCGTCGCCCCTATGACTCACTGGCATCCATGATCTCAGCTGCAAAGGACTCGGAAATAAGCCGGCTGGAATAACTCGAGGAACGAGTCCTAATGCAAATCTAGCCTTCTCAAAGCACGGTTCTCCTGCTCGCGAGATCAGAGTGACATTTCCTTCAGCTCAGGATCGTCGGCCAGATATTTCCTGACAGCCTTCAAGGTTGGCTCCGCAGCCGAGAAGCTAACCCAATATCCCTCTTCTGTTTTGCACATCACCACGGAGTTGACTGGGAACATGTTAGCAACTTAAACTGCCCCTTCAAGAGGGGTGCGGAAACGTGGAAAACTCACATCGGCAGGGGCTCCTGGACTCCATGCTTTCGCCCAGCACCAAAACACGTGGTGTCTTGTCCTGGTGTTCCTTTACTGCAGAGCCCTCCAAGGCGGGAGTAAAATCGAGTCTTCGCCACGCTGAAGACCAGTTGGTGACGTGGAAGGACTTCTCGAGCGGCTCGCAGATGTGCTGGGACTTGGCTCGGCGAGTCAGCTCGCGGGAAATGGCCATGTACAGGTCGATGGTGTCTGGCTGGAGAGTACGACTGATGCTTTCTCGGTTTCTTCGGGCAATATCGCCGAGGGAAACGTCGTGGTCGAAACGAAACCGGCTGGTGGCGTATATAATGCTGTTGTGGATGTAGCCTTTGGTGGTGTTGGGGTCCGAGAGCTCGGGTATGCGGCGTCGTACTGTGATGGTTAGTCGAAAGAAGGGGCAAAAAGATGAAGAGGTCTTTATCCGTACAGTTGACCGTCTGAGACAAGGAGAGCATGTGCTTCTTCTTTGTATCCATCCGAGAAAACTGCATCCTCTTCCCGTCAGCCCCATCATCACACCCATCCACACCAACCCGGACACAACAAACCTTGGCCAAGATGGCAGTAACAACATCCGAGTTCGTCAACCCCGGATCCGCCTCCCCCCTCTCCACAAACCCCCTTGCAATCCTCTCCCGCAGCCGCTGCACCACCCCCGTCGGAAACAACACCACCGTCCTCTCCTCCCTAAAATTCCGCACCAGCTGCGGCACAAACCCCAGCGGAACCAACACCCCATCCACCCTCCCCTTCAACCGCGTCCGCCCCTTCGCCGTGACTTCCTCCCTCGCATACTCCGCAAACGGCTTCCTTCCCGGCAGGAGATCCTCCCGCGTCCCAATCATAACCGGGGGCGTCTTCCCTTCCACCAGCCCCAGCCACGCGCGAATGAGGCTCGCCAGGCCGAGGGCGTCGCATACAATGTGGGGGATGCTAAGGCTGAGAACCGTCGCGTCCGTAAAAAGGGTGAGTTTTACAAAGAGGAACGGCTCGTCTTGGGCGTCGCTCAGTTGGAACGGCCATTCGCGCGGTGAGAAGCGGGCTGCGAGGCTGCGCGGGTCAAGGGGTAGGACGGTGACCTTGCCGGATTGCGAAGGGGAGGGATTCAGTTGGGGGAGGGCCTTGTCGATGGGGAAGTCGATTTCTTCCGAGGACCATTTGAAGAGGTCGTAGTTGTCGTCGGGGAAGGTTTCGGGGAGGTGGTAGGAGAGATGGGGCTTTTTGAGGTCTCCGACGATGCGTGCGCCGAGGAGACGCCAGTGGTCGCGGATGAGGGTGTTGAGGGCGTTTTTCAGGGGTGTCTCGGCGAGCCGGGCGTTGATGATGAAGAGGGTGTGCATGCGGATGCGGCGGAAGGCGAAGGCGCTGTTTGGTAGGGAGATGGGGATTACCTCCATTGTGGGACAGGTCTTTGATGGTGCATTCGTCGTGGAGTGAGTTCAGCCGGAAAATCTCAAGGACAGCAAAAAGAAACCGCCGAGTTATCAATCTCGCCCTCGGAAGGATGACCGAGGGATCGAAATCCCATCCTTCGCTCACTAACACAGCATCAGCAAATTTGTATGAGAAACTGTTATAGCGCAGGAGAAATCCTTTAACAGTTTGTCACCACCATTTGCCGGAAGCGGGATAGCTTACCGTGGCGGCTGCGGCTGCCGGGCCAAGGATGGGAGAACATCCACTGGGGCACGGTGAGAAACGAGATTTCGCGAGAAAAGGTTCCCCTTCATTGGTCAAACGTCCCAGCGGTCCAGGGGTAGATTTGTTTCGACAGACTGTGACCCCTGTCTCGTTTCATCGTTGCTGACCAGAACACGTATTTCGTATTTCCAACATCTCAACTTCAAGAACACTCAATGAACCAAGCCCTCATCAAGTCGTCGATGTTCATAACCGCTCTGAAAAGATGACAGTCCATGCTCCATGCAACTCCATGCAAATGCGCCATGCCGTTGTCCGCCCAAAAGGAACTTCACCCTTGTTGCTCCTCATCGTCCACATCCGAATGCCTCGACGTAATGATGTACGGCAATGCAATCTCCCTGCTCGCCTTGTTGTTCGCAATGTTGACACAATGTTCGTTCTCAACCCTGAAGCTGATCCACATCATCCGACGGAAGAGCTCGATCAGCGCCACCACATACGACGACACGCTCGAGTGCTGTGGGTTTTTGGTAAACACAACGTACACCACCCACGACATCCTCATGAGGGGGTCGGCGACCATGGCGGCGTAGTAAACCCATTTCGTATTGAAGGCGAGGATGTCGCGCAGCCCGTTTGAGGATTTCTTTTGCGCCAGTCGGAAATCCATGTAGATGTCCCACCATGCTGTCAGTCTGTTAGCTACCATTCTTCTGAGCTGGGAGAGCTCTCTTACTGGAATAAATGGTGTTGAATGTGGCCAGGAAGATAAAGACGCTCAAAGTCAACTCCCCTCCAATGATCCTATGCTCGGAAAGCCCCACGATCATGAACAGAAACACGAGATATTTTGCGCAGTTTGCCAGGTGCGGGAAGAAGCATCGGGTGTCGTAGTAGCGCCGTATGCATTGGATGGCCCGCCACATTGGCGGCAGCGCACTGAGAAAGGCCATGAGACGCGACTTGCTGGAACCGCAAAACTCGGGCTCATCCCACCCGTTGACGTAAACGCAAAAGAAGAGCTCGATGTTTTGGAAAGAGTACCGGAGCGAGCAGTAGATGTCGCCGAGGAAGACGTCACGGAATTCGACGGGGTAGAACGGTGCCATCAGGAGGCGCCACTGCGGAGCAGGTTAGCCATGAAAGAATGGGGAAGCCGGGGACACATACGTGAGAGTAAGCGAACCACAGTCGGCTCTTGTGATGGAAGACCGGAAGCGGCAACAAAAGCACAAGCAGAGTTCCCCCAATCAGAATTACTGGGTACCAAAGGAAGAGATCGAGACCGCCCCACTGGAGACTGAAGTTGAGCCAAAAGACCACCCCGAACATGACGCTGAAGAGGGCCGGAAATTGACACATCTTCCTCCAGTCCAACGTGTGTCTCGTGTCGAACTCAAAGATGAAGGGGTAGTTGATTTTTGCCTTTGTCCAAATGTAACAGTTGAGGCAGAACATCCAACCCATGCACAGCATGAGAACGTACCCCCCGTAGATCTGAAGATGTGACACTACGACCTTGCGCAGGTCATCGTCGACATCCTCGGCAAACATAATTTTCATGGCGGAGATGAACCCTTGGATGCTGAAGACCAGACCAAGACCAACCAAGACACCATTGTGGAAGGTGCTGAGCGACTCGTCCTTGGTTTTGCGTGCTCGAAGCTTGGTGAGAGCGGCTTTCGTGTTCCCCCTTTCAAAGTAGCGAGCAAACAAGTCCTGCGTCGTCCTCATGTGCCCCTCGATGACGGTGCTGTTGACGAAATTCGATCTGTCGACATAGTTTTGCATGAATTCGAGCTTCTCGGTCGAGCCCGCATTCTTGTCGTATTTTTTGTTCAGCTTCTGGAAAGCGGTGCGGTTCAGTGCAGCGTAGGCCTGGATGAGATCGAGGCTCCGGTAGAACTCATGGAGGGCCGCCTTGATCTTGCGTTTGGCGTCCTTGTACGTCACGGCCTCATCCTCTATCACTCGCTTCGGGACGAAATCGCGTCTCCTTTGCGAGTCCGAGATCGAAGGCGCCACATGCAGCACTGGAGCGGAGACAATGTGCGCTATCGTTTTCTTCTTCGAGCCTTTGCCGAACGAGGTGAGTTCGATAAAGTTCTCCTTCATTCGCTCTAGAAGGGGGCGAGAGGATTGGTCGTCTTCGTCGGTTTGCATTGGCCTTGATCCCTGGAGAATATCATCATTCCTTCGGTGCCTCATCTCGTGTAGCTGCGCCCGCAGTACTTCAAGCCGCGCGCCAGCTTCTTCCTCCTTCGTCCGGTAAAAGTTGTCCACCTTTTGGAGCTCGGCGATCAGGAAGTGGAAGAACTCGGACTTTGCTTTCTCGACAGGATCTGTGGGGTTGAGCAACTGGGCATTGCTATCGAAGAATCTTGATCGGACATTAGAGAATTGCGCCAATAGAGGGTTTGCAGCTGCGTTCTGCTGGCTTTCCGTCCTTCTGACTTCATGTTGTGGGAGCGTTGATGGCTCGGCACCGGCGGCGACTCCATGGCGCAGACCTCCAGGAGCTCGGCGGTCAGGACTTGGCGTGGTATTTCGAGAGGATGCTCCTAATGGTTGATAGCCCCGGTCATCCCGAGAAAGGGCAACAGCTATGGGATCTAGGCTGTCTACGGAGTCACTGTTTCGCGGTGGTTGGTAGACAGGCGACTCTGGGGCAGGGGCGCGAGCTGGCCGGGCCCGTCTCCGGGTTGAGAGTCTCGAGAGACCGGATTTGCGGTGAACTGGTGCTTTGAAGGCGGCTTCCTCCCTCTCAATGGCATCAGCTACCGCCTTGATGTGTTTTTTCCCAGTCTTGTAGTCGAGATACTTGTCGGCCCACTCTGCACAATAGTCATGTTGGTCAGCAAGATGGGACGAGAATCATCCCCCGATCATCTAGGGGCTACCAACCTGGGACCCGCTCGGCAATGAGCTCTTCTCCGAACCTCATCGTGGGCCAAGCACACCACCGACCACGGTTGTTTCTTGGGGAGTCCGGTCTCTGGAATAATGACTCGCATGGACACGTCAGGTATCAGTGGAGCTGGGACGTAGTTGGATACGTCGGTCTTGCTGACATGCGTTCGCGATCGGCAGCATCGGTGACGTTTCAGGGAAGACGCAGGAATTCTCTGGGCAAGGACAGCTCCATATATTTGGATGAGAAACAAACAGAGATGCAAACTAAGACCGTCTGTGATTACCCGCAGTCAAGGGCCCCCAGCCATGCCGTGCGACAGTTGAGTCTCTAGTAAGCCGTGAGAACGGGGCACGACGGTGATTTTCCCTGGCTAGACCCCGCTGGATGCTGGACTGATATGGCGCAGATCGGCAGCTTTGTGCGTCCCGTCACGGCCCGACAAGGATCTGGAGTGGCTGGCGACTGTCGTGATAGAAGCGCAACGTCCGCGGCGCATGGTTTCGGCTTTGCAGAGTGGATCGCTGACAGCAACGTGGTTGGTGAGATGCTCGCATTTGGCAGTTGTGTTGGCTGCACGGTGCTGCGACGTGGTGCTTGGCACGAACTCCGGCGTCGTCTACGGACCCAAAGCTCTGGCATTGCCACCCGCTATAGTGGAGGCCAAAAGAGTAATGGCTGGAGACATTCCACTCGGGTCCTCGCATCTGAGCCCCACGCGACACGTTACCGATTTAGGGCGCTAGAGGCTTTGCTCCCGGCTTGACTGCCGAACTTTGGGACGCAACGGGTACGCGGTCAGCTTATCGACGATTCTTGGCGTTTGATGCGGAGCAGACTCGACGCTGGGGAAGGATTTCCTTTTCGGAGCTTGAGCATGGCCACGACAGCCCAAAGCTCAGCTCGACGGCCAAGCGCCAAACAAGACTCGTGTTACTTGATGGTGAAAACACAGCCACTCAGTCCGCGCTTTCGTACCGGATGCTGCTTAACCCGCTCAGGGATAGGGCGAACGGGATGCACCCAACCACATCTTGACACCGGACCCAGCACCAGCCTTGGCAGGGCTCTTCGAGTCTGAAAGTGGTCTGAGCCCAACTGCGTTCTGCTCTTGGTAGCAGATTCATTGTCTTGGTATAAGAAACGAAGGGTGCGGTATGACGCGTCGCTTTTCAGGCCCAGCGGGCCTTCTTTCTTCTTTTTTGTTCGTGCAGCTGTCGATGGGCGTCAACGAAGAGTCCGTGAAGAATCTAGTCCAACCCCACCGCCAAGACACCTGGCGCCGATTCCGCGCTTTCATAATTCATTGCATTCGGGGCTGTCGAGACGGACTCGGATACCTAGCCACCCGCTTGGGGGATGGGGAGCATCCGCCACTGTCAGAACGACCGCTCAAAGTTGGCAACCTGGCGCTTATATCGAAGATCCGAGGGGGACTGTGCTAACACCGCCTATGCAGTGCGTATTCCGGTGGAGGATCAAGGATCTGAGTATCATACCGGAGTTTAGCGATAGGGAGCACTGTCTGACGTTGCGGTTGGCTGCATGCGAGAAGATGCTGTGTGCTCCGTAACACGATTCCGACCCGATCTCGGTGATGACCGCTTGATGTTTTGGTCTGATACTTCGGATTCTTGAGGTGAGCACTTCGAGCAACTCAACCGTTTGAGAAATATTGGCGGCCTGCAGACGAATGGGGGGGGGGGGGGGGGGTCGAGAAGAGGCGGCTCAAGACGAATTAGGTGTTTGGGATTTGCATTGGGCCAATGGTGAGGTCAACTTCAGTTCTGCTCCGTACTTGGTACAGCAGCATCGATTTAGTGACTTTGGTGTGTCCTGGAGTTAAAGCTTCCCGCGAACCAGACTGCGAAATAATCGGAGAACGCACTCAGGCTTGCGCATTGAGATGGCTTTGCTAATAATGATGTCGGCAATGGGAGATCGTATATTCTGTTATGAGGGCGTCGTAACGCCAGGGACGAGAAAGTCCGTAGGGCGGAGGTCGTGAGGTCAGTTGAGATGGATCTGCAAAGCACATCTCGTTGTACGGCAAGATTTCGCAGAGTGGGGTGTTCAGGTGCGCGTAAGGAGGCTAGAAAATGCCGTTCGTGCCGAACCGATAGATGAGCTCGGGAAACGAACGTCGTATGCATAATTGCAAGCAACTGTTCAATTTGGTGACAGACAGCTACGCCAAGACACAGATAGTCGCGAGATTGGAACGAGTCGTCCTACTGCCCGGAGACATTCCTCTCCACAACATTGATGCTCAGGAACGGCAGAGCCATTGGATCCGCCGTTAGTCTCCTGTGAGCAGAAGATGGGAAAGGGCGAACAATGGCAGCGGGGTCGGTGGACTTCGTCTGGGCAAGTACGACATGGGCGGGCGCGTAACTGTCGCAGTCTGATCTTGATATCACAGAACCGCCTCCAACTCCGTAGGGTCATTGAAGTCTGGGGTAGCATGAATAAAGCCCGGCGCCATTTGAAGCATTTCCATCCCCTCGAAGCATGGTCGACAGTCTTTACCCCGCGCGACGACAGGCTATCAATAGCGTTGCTTCAGCGCCACAGTGTTCCACGCGGGTTCTAGCGACGATGAACCCACGAGAACCGGCTGTTTTAACTGGATGATGGGCAGCTGGAACAGGGGGGCGGCCGTTACTTCGCGACCACAGGAGGTGTGAGCGGGAACGCAAGCGCCACGACGAGACAGCAAATGCCCGCTGAGAACAAAATGTGTACCTGCAGACGATGCGCCGACTGCACGACATAGCGCGGAAGATGGTCTACCTTAATATTATTAAAAGAAACAGGAGATGCTGGTCGGCGATACCAGGACCCAGATCCAGGGGAGAGTTTGGGATGACGTGGGGTGCGGTGAATTTAAGCGCCTTCGGCACAGTTGCGGCTCACTCTGCGGGGCATCCCGCTCTGAGATGGGCGAAAACACTTTCGCTGCTCGGGTGTTTCCATGTTTGCGCGCCTCGGGCAGTGCAGGTGGCAGCTGTCCACGTCAGCTGTGAAAACGGCTGAAATTGACAGGTGTCGTTGGTACTGGATATGTGGGAGCAATTTGCAACTCGAAGCGGAATTCGGGCAGGACGTGAGGTGTTGCACTCGGTCGCAAGACGCCAGTTTTGGGCAGAGAACCCCTTTCCCTCGCGACGCTGGGACGTTTGCGGGGCCGCCCCTGTCTCGTGTCTGCAAGGGTGGGGGAACGCTTGTGGCTTGACCTTGAGCGATAACCTCGTAAAACTGTAACGATAAGGGCTGCGTGGCGCCAATGTGGCTTAGATGGGCCCGTCTCGAGACCCCTGCCGTCGCAGAACTTCCCTGCCCCCCACAAGAAATTATGCAGGGTGAGAAGTGCGACTCCTGGAGTTCCCATGACGGCAACGTTGTCAGAATTCTGGGCGAAATGGCAGCAAAAAGTCAGCGATGTGTTCCAGTTGTTGAAAAATTTGATTGTCACTAATCATATTGTAATATAATTCTATTTTGCCCTTTGCGCCGTGGTGAAATGATGTCTGCGATCGGGGAGGACAATGGGATTTTGTTGGACGAGGGACGATGACTTCCAGGCCAATCGGTCTCGGGCCCGCAAATATGGTCCGTGCAGTCCCAGTCAAAAGGGCATGGTGGAACACAAGTCGCTTCGGCCCCTCGACGCGTCTCGGCCTGGCAGAGGTTCTCCGACTCGACTTGTTACATCGTCGGTCGATCCGACAATGCCCTGGCCCTCCGCTGCCATTTTGCAAAGCGATCAGACCAGACGCTCAGGGAAGCCGTTAGCGCCCGGCCACCATTTTCGCTCTTTCTTGCATACGATAGAGTATCTTTGCTAACGCTCAGCAGCTAGGTCGCCCGAACCCCTCGCTCGCCTGTGTCAGGTCCTGGTCGCACCCCTCGCTGACCTCGCACCCCCCCGTCTCCCGTCACGACGAACATGACATCTCCCCATTCGAGATCCGCCAGTGGTGCCACTCTGCAGCACGCAGAGTCTGGGAATCGGCCTTGGATCAAGATGATTCGGCCCTGTCATTGGCTCGACCCTCTCCGTCCCTGTTCGTCTGATGGGGATTCCCCTTTTCGGTCGTCGTCCCACAGTCCAGACCTTCCATGGTCATGTCATATACAAGGTCTTGGGGATCTTGATCAGCGTCGCATAATTTTCCCATCGCTCTTTATCCCCCAAACGCGGGCTGGCTGTTTGTTTAATCCGGCGCTTGATCGCACCGCTTCTATTCTTGCTACCCCCCACGGACCTCTTGTCCTTTCTCCTTTCTCTCCTTCTCTTCTTCCACCACTGCCAACTCGCTAGGCGGGAATCATCACGCAGTCCTTCCCTTCGCTGGGCAGGTCCCACTTTCGAAAACGACAAACTCACACGCTCTCTTCGACCGACTATCGACGCGCCGCCGGACGGATTGGATCTAATACTGCGGATGACTTGGTTATAGCGACGGGAAGGGCGAGCACACTACACTGTGAAAGAGGTGGAGTTCACACAACGCAATGAAGATGATCTGGCAAACGACGCTTGTCGCCTCTCTCCTGGCGTCAGGGGCGCAAGCCGGCATCGGGGACCTCATCGTGGAGGGCATGACGCGCAACAGCCCGGCGGTTGAGCGGAGGTTGCAGGAGATCGCAAAGTCGAGCATTCTCGCCCGAGGCTACATTGAATCGCGACAAGCAACGCCACAACCGAACCTGGTCAACGCAGATGGCTCCCTCAACATGGCCGCATGGGATGCCGAGGCAAACGAGGCTTGCCAAATCGCCCTCAGCCAGCTCCCACAAGCCTCCAACCCGTCAGGCACCTGCGTGTGCTACAACCTCCCCCGAATGAACAACCAGACGGGTGCCTTCGAGGCCGATTTGAGGTTATTTCGACGGGGAGAGCCGACGGGCGACTTCCTCGGCATCCCCCCTCAGAATGTCCAAGTCGGGCTGAGCTACCGGGGAGCATCAGTGTCGCCGGTGAGCATGGGGAGGACCACTCGCCCGGCTGCATCCTCTGTCGCCGCGGGGGCATCCGGTCTCTCCGTACGACAAGCACAAACCAGTCCCAACGAGACTCTGGAGTTGCTGCAAACCTACCTTTTCGTCGGCCAGATTGACCGGGACCAAATGCGTCCGGGCATGACAATGTGAGCAACGGCAACTCGCCCCTCGCTGCAGACACGTTACTGATATTTTCCCAGGGCTGAACTCCAAGCGCTCGTGATGCCCGTGCTCACGCTCAGCGCCACCAACGGTCAGGGTCGCCAAGTCAGCACGAACGTGTCATCGAACGAGGCCGCCTTCGTCACGGGCGTCTTCTCGCAAGAAATCGTCATGAGCGCCTTTCGCCTAGCAGAGCTCGCCGTCGAGGACGAGGTCGCTCGCATGTTGAACGGCACAACCGCATTCGTTCTCCCAGGCGTTCAGATCATGATCTTCCCAATCGGCCTCATCATCACGAGCTTGTGGATGGTGATTGGTATCGGAGCCTACGCGATGGGCACATACAACCGATACAACTTCCGGGAAAACTACAGACGCCGTATCCAACGAGTAGAAAAGGCAGCGGTTGCCACATTCTGAGCACCGGTCCTCCTCACGCGATGCTGTCGGTCGAGTTTAATGGCGTTCTCTTCTTACCACCCACACGCTCCGTAATGGTTTCCCGAGTTGTGGTTCTTATCTCGCATACCCTTTGCAGCATTATCTTCGTTTCAGTTGGATGACCAACTTCTTGTCACATAGCCATGCAGACAACCCAACACCTGTACATACCAGCGAACCTCGTCGTGGCAGTTAATGCCGGCGATTAGACATAGATACCAAACAAACAGTTAAAGACATTGCTCGTACCTGCGCTGCTGGTCACCTAGCTTCCCAAGCTGAATCTGCGCTCACGATGCCTTCCCCCTTTCCCCCCTCATCTGCGGGCTGCCCCTTGGTGGGTTCTGGCTGGCCATGGAGATGGCTCTTGTCAATGGGCAAGGGATTCGCTACTAACAGAGCTATTAGACCTTTTCGCGTGGCACTGTTAGTGCACTAATCCACCCCTGGGCCAGAACCCCACCGATCTCTGGCAGCTCGCCTCTCGCTTCCCTGCTGAAACACGTCCCCAACGCCTCAGCTCGACCTCGAAAATTTCATGCGTCGATGCCATGGATTCGATGGCGCATCCCGTCCTTGGCCTCCCTCAGCGCTTCGGTCATCTCGAAGACTGACTCGGCGACCTTGCAATTGAGCGCCTCACGACCACCACTGTGCGCGCAGCTACGAGTCGGTCGCTGGGCAGAATGGGCGCGCTACCGGCCTGCACTGGACCCCATGCCACCGTCCGATGTTGGCAGCTGCGCGCATCGCCGCCTGGCTTTCTTGAACCGAATAGCTGTTGAGGATGCACCCAAAAACATCGTTAGGGACGCTGTCATTTGCGTCGCCCCAACATTAGGAATCTTGGTCGCGCCGAACGTCAGCGCCTGTTCCGCCCAATGGAGCAGCACAACAGCTCCAGCATCACCGATCGCCTGCTGAGGTTCCATCGCTGCCGAACCGCAGCGTTTGGTACCCTTGACCGCATTGACGGTTCGGGTGGAGCGAGGAACGGCCGCGCCGGATCCTGACAGAAGTCGCCTCCGATCCCCGACGCCGAGATGGCGGCAAGCTGGGCCATCCTTTCTTTCACTGCATCTTCCATCTCCACCTGGGTAGTACCCCGATTTGCCGCTGCCTTTCCAGAGCTGCTCTTTTGTCTCTCCTTTCCCGGTTCTCAGTTCTGCACCAACTACAAGCCGTTCAGTTCTTAGCCGGACTTGATGTCACTGGCCGTTCTTTTCTCCGGCTTGTCTTGTTCGAATCACCGGAGCTGGCTTTCCGACCTTCTCATTATCATCTTACACACATCTTAATAATTTCCAAACCCCAGACATTAGCTGCGGCCGCACTTGAGAGCTCTCGCACTTGGTCTCGTTGCCGTTGCCCAGTGGGTCACCATGGCTTCCAAAATGGACGTTTCGGCGCTCGTGGCGCAGATGCACGAGACCCTGTCCACTATACATGAGACGATTGCATTTCTCAGCGCGACAGGTCATGATGAGAGGCTCGACGAACTTGAGAGACGTCGTGACAGCGCCATCCAGTCGTTGATCGACGCGTTCTCGGCCGAGTCGGAATCGTTGAACCAGAAGCGCAGGTTGGAGCGTGAGGAGATTGCAGAGCGTCGGAGGATAGAGGACGAAGAGCGTGAACGGAGAAGGAGAGCTGAAGATGAGGAGCTTGCTACGCGGGATCGCAAGCATGACGAGGAGCGCGATGGCAAGCTCTATGAGGAGACCGAGCAGATTGAGGAGGAGACGGATCTCTTGATCAGTCAAGTTGAAGAGGAGGCGGAGAAGGTGGTAGAGGATGGCAAGGAAAGACTGAAGGCGCTCGAGGAGAAGAGACGGGTAAGCTTCTTTGTGGCGAGACAGTAAACGTGTGAGCTAACGCCGTTGGTTCTAGGAGCTCAACCGTCTCATTGACGCGCAGCTCAAGATGCCGTTGCCGGCGATACCGACCAGAGCACGGAGGGGAACTCGCACTAATAGCTTCATGCGGCCGGTTGTGGCGGTAGAGAGTAAGCCCTCGGAGCTCGTCCAGGCGGTTGAGCCCCTGAGTAACCTTGATGTCAAGGCTCCTGAAGACGACCAGCGCCAACTCGACAAGGCAGCCCCGGGGCCTCCCGGCGTTGCCATCCAACCTCTGACTTCTCAGCCCATCCCTCCAACAGTTGACCTGCATGGAGGGCAGTCCGATAGATCCGTCGCGAAAATTGATCATGAGCCGCCAGCTATTGCGGATCGTCGCCTTGACCTTGCGGTGAACGGGGGAACCGAGTCCTCGGACGAAGAGGTTGAACCATCCGGGGAAGATCTCGAGATTCCGGCGCAGCTGGAGGAACGCTACCACTCGGACGACGAGGCCTACCACATTGTATCCAGCCCTGACCACCTGCCCCGCAACTTCCCGTCCGCCCGTTCCGTAAACCCGGACGCACAAGAAGTGAGAAACACGCCGGTCCCTGACGAGCATCCCAAGTTCGAAAACCAGGATCTCGGCGCAGCTTCCCTCCATGAGCATTATGGCGTCCACGACTTTGACGTCAAACCTCTCAACATTTCCAAGGCCCCGACCCCCGAGCCTATCGAGCAAGAGATATCGCAGAAGGACGATTCTCTGGCGAGGGAGGTGGACCGCGCTGTTTCCCACCTCTCGGAGGCAGCTAGCCTCATCGGTGTGCACGAGTTTGAGAAGGCCAACCGTGTAGGGGAGCCTGCAGTGCATGAAATTGACGACGATGGCGGGAGCTTGGCGGACGATGCTTTCGACCGGGACGCCCCAGTGTATGGCGACATTGTAGCAGCTGATACCGGTCATGTCTCGGGACCCGAGAGTGACTCTGAGGACGAGGAGGATGCTCGGCCCGCCAAAGCCGATGACGTTGGCTCTGCCGACGGCGACAGAGCTCAGCCATGGCCGTTACCCGAACAGAGAGGCGATTCGGCCCTTGAGCGGCACGAACGAAGGGAATCAGCCACGACTGAGCTGCAGGATGGACATGTTGCGATCGACAAAGTGAATGTCTTTTCTGATGACGCAGACCCCGAACACATCCACTCTCCGCAACCATCGCATGATGAGGGCCTTGCACACGAAGTTGGCCTCGGAGTAACCCATGATGAGGTGATCCAACACGGCCCTCAACACTGGGATGCATCGCACGAATCCGAAGCGGAGTCAAACGACGACTTTGAGCGTCATGCTCATGCTCCGGACTCGATCCAAGTGCCAATGGCCGCTGAACAAGACTTGGAGCATGCCACAGAGGATGACCTGACCCCCCATGAGGCCCCGTCTGTCGAAAAGGACGCACCATCACAAGCAGTCCCTATGAAGGAAGATGAGACTCGCACACATCCCGAAGACGACCTCTCGGAACCTGAGACTCCAACGCCACCTTGCCAAGATCAACAAGAGCTGCCTCACGAGAGAGGGGACGGGAAGGCGCATGAAAGACACTTGTCCACGGGCCAGGAAGCAGCGCATGACACTCCGGCCATGCAGACACTTTTGGGCCCTGCGGGAAGTGTCGCGGACAGTGACTCTCCGGCCTTCTTCACCCCGCTTGCATCGGCAGGAATCCGCTCTCCCGCGGCCCCTGAGCAGCGGACGCTGGCCGACGAGCTCGATTATGCGGATGACGATAGCGACTTCACTGAAGAAGACGTTCAACAACGCCAGATCGAAGCGTCAGGCAATGCTCTTCCTGACGATGAGCGCACGGCCGCCTTGCATGACGATCCGTACATTGACAGCCGACCCGGCCAGTACCAAGCCGGAGACCCGGAGGACCACACCACAACGGTTCACGGACAAGACACTCTTTTCGACTATGATGATCACAGCGTTGGTTCATCTGTTGCACGGGGCGAGTCGCCCACTTTCGAGCAGCACGCCATCAATGGGGGGATACCTGACGACAGCTTCGCCGCTGAGGCCAGCGAGGTGGCCAAAACAGTGGCCACGGCATCCAAGGATGATGAGAAGGAGCTGGACGTCCCGCACACGGCGGTTGAGCATTCGATGCCCACGGATACTGCCGTCCATCACGAAGCCTCACGGCACGAGTGGGCCGACGAAGCTGACAGCTACTTCGATCAGTCCAGCAATCTGTCGGGGAGCCTGGCTACCCCGCCTCTTCGATCGTCGCAAACGCCGCCCACAGAGACCAGCCAGCTTGACCTCAACAAGGAGATGCCTCCATCCACAAACACATCTCCATCTGCAAACAGAGGTCTTGCCGCCAGCCGACACAACCCTGAACGACCCCAAACGCCGGTTCAGGAGTCTGACGAAGTTCGCCATGACTATGAGACGGAAGATGTCATGCCGCGGGACGTCACCAACATGTCCTGGCACGTAAGAAACTCGTCTACGCCGCGGTCTCTTCACAGCCAAAGCACCATCTCGTCAGCTCCGACGTCTCCCGTCCAGCATCACTCTCTCGACAACCACGATCCTGCCATCCGCCACAGCTGGCAGACATCGTCCAACTCGTACTACAGCGGCCGCCCTCGCGGCGACTCCAGCCTCACCGACAACAGCGGACTCGGCCGGTTCGATAGCATCAGCAAGGAGCCCCCGCCGCCGATGCCACAGTGGGAGGCCCAGGAGCCATTCGCCCCCAGCGCTCCTCTTGAGGACTCTTACCGCGAGCTCCGCGTCGAGAATAACCTCGAGATTGAGACGGACCCAATCGAGCAACGCACGCCCACGTCGGCGGGGACGAGCCTCTTCCAGCGGATGCGCAACGTCTTCGAACAAGCCTCGCCCACCACCTCCCAGCGACCTGCCTCGTTCTCGAAACCCACCAGTCTCTCCCAGCGGAGCTCTCGATACGGCGCAGACAATGAAGACGACGACTCGGATGAGAACAGCTCGTTGCTCTATCACGGAGCTGGAACGCGCACGTCGGCGAATTGACCACGCTCGGGAGAAGCGGGGGCTAGTACTTGGACCGCTAGTAGTAGGAGGTCCAGCATAAAATCCATCACGGAGGAAATCTCTGTTGATGACGCATGTTCATGTTCCGAGTCTGACGAGTTTGAGTTTGATGCTTCAGGAGCAAGGTTGAGATCAGCTACAACCTCGGCACCACCGCAAAGCGGGAGTGAGTTTCGCCTTGCATGGCTTTGGGCCGAGGGCTGGAGGGCAAGGTTGAGAAAGAGTGGTGATATTGTCGAGCACACGAGGTGGGAGTGGCGTTTGGAGGGTATGAGACGCCATAATAAGGTTGCCGAGATTGTAGCGAGGACCCCGGGGGTATTGGTGAGAACTCGGATTGGTGGGGGTAATACAGGCGTTCGGGAACGGGAAAGGGCGAAATCGGTTCATTGGGCTTAGATTGAGGTAGTTGAAAATGGTATAGTTTTGGTTCTTGAGTTTTATAGGCTCTGTGGCGTGGTGCTTGCCGAGTAAAGGTTGTCGACCTTAGTTTCAGCAAACTGAATGAGTGGGTGTAAAGATGCTTGGTTTTGGTGAAGTTTCGTGGGCCGAATCCTTCCCTGAGTACTGAAAAGATGTGAGTTGGCGGCCGCGCAGCCACGGCTTCGTTATGCCACCCAAAGTCTAAAACGCCACAGAAATCGATGACACACCACCCCATCACCGGCAAACAAAAAACCTAACCTTCAACAAGCCACAAAGTTTCGGCAAACCCAGTCATACGGCGACGACTCACTTCCGAGGATGACCGAGCCGAAAAACCTTAATCGATCTGGCAAATGGCCAGAGATAAAAAGGCCCTCAATTCTTCCCTGAAATACTGGCCGAAGGGTGGCGAATAATACCGATGGCTCCTTCCAACTTTTCCAAAGTTAGTTGACAAGGTTTGCTGTTTCCACGGCCAGGTTCGGAGCAAGCTTGGAAAGAGGTCACGGCCTGTCTTGTTTAACATCACGTCACAATTGCGAGCAGTGTTATCTCCCATGGTTCGAATTCAGCCACGAGAATGTCTCAAAAGCAAATGACCATCCTTTGTTCCATCAGATAATTCACCAACTCGAACCGAAGCACGCCATGGAAGCGGAAAATGTGGCCAGTATAATCCCGCTCGACGAGCTGACGGAGCGACTCGAACTCATCCAAAAGATCGAGGACAAAATCCGCAGATGGGCGAGACGAAGGGGGTCCGACTCTGCCAGTTTCGCCTTGCTGCTCTGCGCGCCAATCCAGTTCTTGCGCTATCATGGGCATAGCTTGAACGTCGCTTCGAGCTTGTCGTCGTCGACTTCTGGCCTAGTAAAATACTCTCGGCACATCTGGCAGCTTTTGAGGTTGTGTACGTTTTTTTTTCTTATTCTCTTTTCTTTCTTCTGCTGGCAGCGGATAGGATCCAGTGAGTTTATCGTTTCTTTTCTGACGTTGTTCACGTGTTAGTTTTGGAGGAAGACGCACAGGGGCCGTCAGCCACGCTGTCGGCCGAACGCAAGGCCTGGGACCGAGAGAGCTGTGTTGTCACGGGCGACCCTCTTCCGGTGGTGTGTCACATCGTTCCTCTGACGACGTGTTCCGACTACACGCGGGTCGAGAGGTTTGCATCGAGTCTGTGGGCGGTGCATACAGGTCTTATCCCGCACGAAGACATTGACTACTCAGCTCTTTGTCACTGTCTTGATGGCCCGGGCGTGTCGAACCATGTTTGGAACATGATCTCGGTCGATCCGCGGATTCGGGATTTTCGGAGACATGCTGGCATCGGCTTCAAGTGCCTTGGCATCTTTCCCAGCGAGCGAGGGCCAGAGGAGTCGTTGGTGAGGGTGCAGCCTGTTCTCATGGTCAAGGGCGCCGTGCCGTGGAAGCGGAAGAAGAGAAATGAGGCATGGTTACGGCAATATGTGAGCCCAAAGGAAACTTGGCTTCGGCGATACGTCCACGTTCGCGTTGCCACGGTCGACGCCCGGAAGATGAAGATGGCCTTCGATATTCAGTGGGCCTTGGTCCGTCTTGCCGCCCTGACAGGAGCTGCCCGAGCTCGTATCGTGGGATTGCCCCCTGACGGTGTCGACCATGAACCAGATGAAGGGCCCGCCGAAAGCACATGCAGGCTGTGCCGTTGGCTGCAACAGACCCACACGTTTGAACCTCCTCTCCTTCAGCCTCCTCTGGAGGACATGGCCCCGCCGAGCGAAAGGGAGCATGAGAGTTCCGCCGCCGGAGACTAGAGCACTCGAGGGAAGAATGAGAGTTGAGGGTCCATACATGTCACGGTAGGATAGCGTAGGCAGTATCGCTCCATACAGAGCTAGCGACTGATATTCACTTCCCAAGCGCCAGCGCAAAAAGGTGACCACGGTTAGCCTTTCGCGTTGCTTATTCGGACCATCACCGGGCAGCTCTGCGTCTGGTTGAGACCGCAACGGGACCAGTACCTGTGCGTTCCGACCTTGAGCTCGTTCTAGCCTGAGCCACTTGACACGGCCCGTCGTCCCTCATAGCGAATTCCCAATTGCCCCATATAGGTAGGCGCACCTAAAATGTCTCAGGGGTGCACACCGAAAAGGGCGAGCATTCTCGTTGCTTTTGTTCCGTGGGGTGTGTTGTGTGGTGTGTTGGAACGCGTCACACCGAGGGAGGGAACCCACAAGGCTCTGGGTGACGGGGGCGTGCAGTTGAATGGAGTCTGCCTCGATGAGAGCCTGTGTAACCACACGGGAATTGATTGGGGAAGCAATGCAGCTCTGCCGAGATTCTATTGGACGTCAGCGCCCCGGCCGCCATCGAGGCCGCAGGTGTTCAATCAGACACAGACCCAATGCAACCAATCACCCAAGACATGCAGCTCGGAGGTGGACCTAACAGCGATGCAATGGAAGCCCTTCGTTCCAGCAGAGCGGAGAGCGGGACAAGGTTGGACCACAGATCAATGGCGTGGTGAGGGAGTCCTACATTTCCTTTGCCCCCGTGAAGGTACGCGCACCCGACAACTGAGGCATCAAAAAGTCCTAAATGCAATTCTAGAGCTGCACATCATGGACCCGCTATCGATATGCGCATCGGCCGTGACGCTTACCCAGCTGGCTGGGTAAGTAGGTATCTCTTCCCCCGAGAAAAGAGAAGAAAAATTGGAAGGAGGGACAACACGCAGGGATGGTGCCAGAGAACAAGTTTGGCTAATGATGGCTGCACGACAACAAGCTCGCATCCTCCTTGTGTGGGCTCGCAAAGACGGCCATCAACGCCGAATCTCACGTCTCCAGCCTCTGCGAGGAAATCGCGACGCTCGCCAGGTTTCTCACCTCGGTCGATCGCGCCCTCCGAAGCGGCCACCAGCTGCAACTGCAGCACCAATTCCAATCTTCGACATCTCTCGCGCCAATTTCGGTCGATGAGAACCTATGGCATCAGAGCTCTCTCGCCCTCTCCGACTGCCAAATCACCCTCACCGAGCTGGGCGCTTTGGTCGATCGCATCGAGCGTGTCGTCCGCGAGCGCAAGCGACTCTGGCGTTTCCGAACCGCCGTCGATCTCAAGTTCCACGCCTCGGAATTGGAAGCGTGCCGGGCCAAGATCAACAAATCCAACTGGGCGTTGCAAATGATCCTTCACGCCATCACCGTCTCGCTGTCGCTGCGGAGCAATGCGTCACAAGACCTCATCTTGCTCGAGCTCGATAGGCTCAAGTCGTGCATCGACGACGCGCTCCAGGCGGCAGTCCGTACACCCGGTCCCGGAGGGTTTTCCACGGCCGTGGGGGACCAGTCGGATGCACGGGTGGCCCGCCATCTCCGAGATCTCGCCCGCGCCGCCCGAACCTTCCACTCGGCAGCGAGCTCCACCGCCGGCAGCACCGTCCGGGGCGAGGGCAGCGTCGCCGTTCCGTGGGGTGGGAATTTCAACCGCGAGGGGGCGGCCCTGAGCGTTCTTGGCAGCTTTACGCCCGTCGCGCGCGAACGCGTCAATGAGTTTGTCCATTCGGCGGCCCAGATCCGGGAGGCGTATCCCCTGTCGACAGATGCTGTTGAAGATGAACCCGACGTTGACGACTCAGTACTCGATAGGGGTCTGGAGCGAGCCGCCTCCGTGGCGTCCAATCCTCCTCCGGCAAAAACCACTCGCCCGGCACCCCCCCATGTTGACGAGGATGCTGAGTTTGTTGGAGGGCTCGGGGGCGAGCTCGACTTTCCCGTGTTTGAGGTCCTCGAAGACTTTGCAGCCGAAAGCATGAAGAGGCATGACTTTGACAAGGCCGCAGATTTCCTCCGCGAAGCTACTACCCAGGCGGGCGAGCGGGGCGGCACAGCACTTTCCACCGCGGTGCTGATCCGGCTGCGTGTTCGACTGGCCGTCTGCTACCTCCTCCAACACCGGTGGCAGCTCGCCCAAGACGTCGTTTCCACTCTTACGCAACAACAGAAAGGAAAGCTGAGCAGGCCGGTTTGCAATCTCTTGCACGCCGTGGCGCTGGCACAGCTCTCGGCCTACTTGTTTGAGGACGCCATTGCCACGTGCAAGCAAACACTGCGGGCCAAACAGCACTCCCTCGGGCCGAAAGACTCAGACACAGTCGAGGCTCTGTGTCTCCTCGCCACTGCCTATGACATGAGCGGCAACCTGGTCTACACGGAAGCCACACGGCGGCGGATACCCCAAGATGTCGTGTATAAGCACCCAGGGAACGAATTGGACTTCATATTCGGACACGAGGAGCTGTTGCCGGGCGACATTGCGATTCACATCAAACCGGCGCCCACCATGATGACGACTATTGTCCACCCCGCATACGCTGCCGAGCTGGACTCCGGCACCGACGGTTCAGAGTACGGGAATGCATGTGATGGAGGAACCCCATCTAGATCGAAATCGCTCGCCTTTGGGCATGCTTTTGCCGACCATAACACCGAAACCGCCCTCCGACGGCGGGACCGACTCGAAGCAGATACAAGCAAAGAAGTCGCGGCTCTTCAGGCACCTAGAGTAACCCGGTCCGTCTCTCTCCCGGTTTTGTTGCAGCATACCGATCTCCCCCAGAGGCGAAAAACGCGATACCGAACCATCAGGCTTCCGCGCATGTTTCGCTCCAAATCACAGCTGCAGAGAACGGGCTCGGTGGAGGTTGCAGGGTGTTTGATTTCCTCAGACGGCAATACTCACGGGGGGGACACACCGAGCTCAGATGAAGCTCCTAGATGGATGGCGGGACCCAGGAAGCGGTCGCCCACGGTGTTGAGAAAAGAACCCCCCGAGAGGAGAAACACAGCCCCAGCTGCGACTCCCGCGGTTAGAATAGGCAACAACCTACGTGGCATCCTGCGATGGATGGGCCCCAAAAAGAGACGGAGATCCTTGCCTAGATTCGACGACGACAACTGGTCATTGATCGTCCATTGGTCCGCAGAGACGTCGGAGCAAGTAGTATCGCCAGAACCTCGGGGCTCGGATGTTGTACACGGGGAGGACTCGTCTGTTGAGCGCCGTGACCAAGATGGCGTGTTTTCAAGTCATTCCGGGCGGAGTATGGTTCACGCCGCCGAGCTGATGGCTGAACCGCGTCTCCATCTGCCGCGGCTGCCGGAGCTTCATGGCTGTGGCACCTCCCCCCAAGTCTATGATCGATATCCCTTCGCACCACCCCCGTCGCCACCGGCGTCTACGACGACAGCATGGTCAACCGATGGAGATGCGGGTTCCATCTTCTCCTCGGCTGGATCGGACGGTCATGAGACGGACGACTCCTCGGACCACGAAACCGGCGGCAACGAGGATCATTTCCCTTCTTGCGCTACAACCTTTTGGGGGAAGCCATACTGTCCTCTGCCGTCGCCTCTCCCAAACTCGGGCGATGGTGACGGCGCTTTGTTTACTTTCCGTCCTCCTGTTGATCGACTCTCTGGTTCTCCCTTTCTTGCCGCTTATGTTCCTTCAACTGCTTCCGTTCTTTCCGCTTCTTCTCCTCGTCCGGACAATGCTTCCCCCCCTTCCCGTCGTTATGTGGCTTATCGACCTTCAAAGTCTCCTCTCCTTACCTCTTCCCTTTCTACTGCTCCAGTCACCGCGAGCCATGGCGCTTCTACAAAGCCCGAGAACCTTGGCGAGGATACCAACCCGATGCTATCAGAATCGGACGGTAGCCTTTTCTCAGCATCAGAAAAGAGAAAAACACGAGAGGTCCACAGGCCATGCCGGCCAAACAGCTCAAGCTGGACACCGACATTTGACAGCAACAAGCCTATCGCTGACACCTCAACCCCTTCTTCGCTACGCTCCAATGCGACCAGGCAGATAAGGCTACCGCGGATCCACCCCGAGGCCCCTCTCCTGCTTTGCGGTCCATCTACGACCAGTGCGGCTGGCGGGCATAGTGGAAACAAGGACACGAAGCTGACTGCGAGTATTCTTAAGGGTGACACAATTCTCACCGCTTTGGATGATGATAGCACCGAGAACGTTGACGACTCGTCAAGAGATACTGATGGAGTTGATAAGCGGGGCACGGACTCAAGTACGCAAGAGGATCTGGAAGCGAGTACTGGGCGGAAGTCTTTGGCGGTGACAGGCGAAGGTAATCGTACTTTGGATCCTGGGAAAAGCCATGTGAAGCAGCAGCGGGAACTACGGAGAACGCTGTCATGGATTGAGGGTGATGATGATGCTTTCTGGATGAGGATTGCGAAAGAGAAGAAGTCTACATGTGATTAGGTTATTTGGATGATGTTTATTTCTCAAGGTAAATGAAGGCGCATTTTGCCAAGATTTCACACACAGACAAGGGGTGCTGTGTCTGCACGGCTGGGGGTTGGCCATGGAAACGTTAGGACAAAGCAGTACAAAAGTTCGCCGCGACGCCTATCCGTGATGAGAAGATACCTTACACTACGCCTTCATTCCTCTCCTCAGGCTTTGACACAGCCGGGATCCGATCACCTCCTCCTTGTCAACTTATACCCGTTATGCTCCCAAAACGGCCTCTGGTGGCCACCCCTGGCCGTCAACGCGGCAAAGGGATCCATAAACGTCTCCGTCAACGACCGCGTATCTTTCCACCCCGGCCCCTTCACCACCGTCTTGCCGTCCTGTGCTAGATACATGACTGGATTGTCGGGCAAATAATGCCTCGGATGCCAGATATTCCAAAGCACCGAGTTCAGCAGCATCAGAGACGCGTCAAACACGTAAAAGTACCACTCGTATCGCACCGCCGGGCTCAACCCCGAAAAATCCGCAGGGTACGGTCCCAGCGGCGTAGCAAACCGCTCCACCAGCCGGTATATCGTCCGAGCAAGAATGAGCAGGAAACTCGCGTAGAGCGCAAACAGCGGACGCATGGCGCGGGGGTTGTCTATCGATCCCGTGTAGCAGACGCGGTGGAAGAGACCGGCGAGGATGCAAAACAGACCGAAGACGACGATCTGTACAAAGCAGGAGGCCTTGGCCATGGAGTCGCCGCGCTCGAGGGACATGATGGGGAGAGACTGATTTGAGAGGAAGGCGAGTCCCGTGGCGGTGAGGAGTTCGATGACAAAGGTTAGACTGGCGAAGGTGACGAACATGCGGTTGGGGTGCATCAGGGCGAAGTAGGGGACGAAGTGGAAGAGGCGGCCGAGGGCGAGGAAGTTGGCGAGCTGGAAGATGGGACTTTGCGAAGCCGGTGTTAGGATCAGTGGGTTCTGGACAGTTCAGGAGCTGAAGCGGACTTACGGGGCGAAGTTGATGAGCAGTATGCTCGCTGTGTATGTTTGAGCATCATGGGGATCGAAGGCGCCGACTATTCGGGTCCCGAGACCTGCGGCTTCAAGCGCGCAGGCGACGGGCAGTAACGCGGTCACGTTGAAGCATCTGTAGCGCCTAGATCATGAACTGTTAGCTCAACTTCTGCATTCAGAGTTTCTCATTTCGTGGAAGAACAAACCAGCACTGAAACAGGTGGACGAGCCCTGAAACCGCAAAGGCCACGGTGAAAAAGATGGCGGCCCCTTTATTTGGAGTGTAGGGGTACGCATCGCCCGGCGCTATCTGAACGTCAACATTGGAACTAAAAAACATCAATACCATCGCATGAAGGCTCAATTACCTGACGCGTCAGCATTCATGACTTCAACAAAGTGTCGCGGCGATGCGATGATGTGTTGAAAAATGTTGTGGAGCGATGCATTGATGCCAATTTGTAATTTCGGACTCGGGTTGCGAGAACATCCGAGCAATCCGAGAGCTGATTGCTTGGCAGTAGGCTTTCCCCGGCTTGGCATGCCGGGAGCGGAGAAGCGGATTGGTCGGGCATCGGCATTGATGCGGGTCCTCGGAGGAATACAACAGCCCCCTCTTACAGACTCATGTCAAACAATATTCACCTTCCCAAACTCCAGCAAAAAGTTCGCTTCCAAAAACTCTCCGACCATCTTGGCCACCACATCGGTCGACATCGCCGCGCCGGGAGCACCTGAAGATTCTTGAAGGCGGCGAACAACATGAGCGAGAAACCCCTGAGGGTCGTACGACACCCCGACTGTTTCCGGAAATGAGCCCTCGATATCGCTCTCTTCTGCCAACAAAACGCTGGTATGCTCTGCCACTTCACCATACTCGGGCGGGACAACCGATCTCCACTCTGTCGACACCAGCGGGATCACAAGCCCGCGAGCGCTACCGTCGTCCGGGAGGAGAAAGACGGTACTCAACATTTCCACCAAGTCGCCGACGCAAACGTTCAAGGTTTCCTGTAATGTCGTGGTTGACAGGCAAGTCCACGTCATCTCGCTCCAGAGCGACATGTCTCCGCTGATTTCGTACGTGTCCAGCTCCTGGTCTGCACTGGGGGGTACATCGTCTCGGCCTCGCTTGTAGGTCGCCACCATCGACGCCGTTCTGAGATACTTGTGACCGTGGAGGCTCTTCATGTTTCGGGAGAGGAGATCAAAGAGGGGGGCGCCCTCCGGGAAGCGGAGGAAGGCGCCGTGGGCAAGGTCGTCTTCGCTGAGCCAAGGCATGCTTCCAATCCAGGTAGGCTGCAGGGGGTTTTGAGCCAGGGGTAGATGGAGGGTTTGCAAATCTGCCCGGACAAGGTGAGGCCCGGTTGTATTGTTGTGCTGACCGTACACCCAGCCCTGCCATGCTTGCCTTGTGCGCAGGACCTGGAAGACTAAAGCCTCCGGTGTGACCTGGAGGGGCTCAAGAAGATGGGCTTCGGGTGACTGAGCAGGTAGTATCACGGTCCCTCTTCGCGAGGTCCAATCGGGGACCCAGCTGGGAAGGTCTGGTAGGTTTCTCCCCCGCGCTAGAGCATGCCGGAGGATAGCCGACCAGCCAAAGTGGCGACCTAGAAGGTGTGCTGTTTTGACAAACACCTGCTCTGCGCTCAGTGTGTAGTCGACCTCCAGACTTTGGCTGAGTGGGCCGATAACAAGCCCAAGAAGCGAGTAAACTCGGTCTCTAGGGTCCTCGGCCTTGCATTCTGACGCAAAGTCAAGCAGGTCCAGGAACTTGTCGGGTTGCGTGTACGCACTGTGATCTAGTCGAAGAACAGGCGGAAGACGACAGTGGAGCGAGAGCTCAGAGACCACAGGAGGTGTCCCGGACGAGTAAAAGTGAGGAGGTCGGAGACATTTCCATGGTACGACGGTATCGCCGCAAATCAGTGATGCGTTGCGTGCCAGGGCGATCTCTTGCAGGACCCAAACGCGCGAGAAATACCTCCTCGAAACCAAGTGATGTATCCCCTTGCCCAGCATGTCTTGATCCTTGGGTTCGAGATGAGTCTGAGGGCCAGATGCGAGAGTTTTTAGCGTCCAAGAACTCATCTTGGCGGCCTCGCCGATGTAAACGAGGACGCTTCTCGCTCGAGAGTAGATCTGCGGCATCAGCCGGACCTGATGCCCCCGCTCATCGTCATTGGCTTGGTCGATACAGACGGCATCGATCCAGATGTGACGGATAATGACGCGTTCTCGCACCCGTTTTAGCGCCATTTCGCAGTTTCGGGTGACGGGAAACTGCGTCGAGTTGAGAAGGATGGAAGAGGATGCACAGCTATCGCCGGATTCATCGGCCCACGTGTACGAGATGGCTTCAAAGTCTGCCGTGTCGACGTTGGTGGTAAATATGTCGCATCGAAGGGGGTCGTCGAAATTCCCGGGGTAGACTCGAAGCAGTCTGAGATCGGTTCGCTGTTTAATCGGCGGGTACTGGAATTTGCAGGAGCCGCAACTCATGCAGGTGACCAGGTCTCCGATAACGGCCCTGTCGAAACGGCGACAGGTCTTGTCGTGCCACTCCATATCATCCGTGGGTGACACCATGTCAATGACTGAAGGGAATTGGAGGATGTGGTCGAAGTCCTGGGAGCCTGATCCCACTACCCCTCTCGAGGTTTTGGGCATCGCTTGCACAGCCCCAGTCAGACCGCCCAAGACCCAAAGAGAAGCCTGCAGGAGGAGCTTAGACCCAATCAGGGCTGTACGCCAAGAACAATGTCAGTGGTAGACGGTGTGTGGGCGAGCTTCCTGTGTCACCACGTTCCGAACTGCTGGCAAGCCGATAGGTATGATCTCCATAGGTAGTGCGTTTTGTTAACTTCAAGTTCACTCGGACTGAGAACTAGAATCCCCGGCGCTGACCTCCGATGAGCTGTATTCGATGCGCGCCCGCCCTTGAATATCGTCTTCAGGAAAGAGAGCTTGAATGCCATCCAACGCCTCGGCCAACTCCGAGTCGCACATATTCATAAGGGACTCCCAGTATCCGGACTTGTCCTGGACTCCATCAATGTTGCCATCGATCAGCGTCTGTAAGCGTGCCTGTGTGCCGAGGGAACCAAAGAGGGACGAGATCCCGAAGAGAAATAGTTCCGCCGGCTGACTTGGCGAGCTGCACAACGGGAAGCTTATCTGAGCAATGAATGGAGAGTAGCTTCCCTTCCATGGCAACGCCTTCCGTTTTGAAGACAAAGATCCCAATAGTGGACGATTCTTCCACCATGAACTCGATGTTCGACTCCGCTCCAAAGTGTAAGAAGGCTTCAAGCATGATTGCATAGGGGCGAGCCTGTTTCATGTCTGGCCAGAGGCGTGAGGTTTCAACAATGATGTGCCAGAGCAAGCCTTTCCAGGACGAGAGTATTCCAGCGCACTCCGCGAGACGATACTTGACTGAACCTCCGCGCTTGAAACAAACATCCAGCATTCTGACATACCGGGAGGGACGCAGCGGTTGGAAGGCTTGCATCGAGAGTGAATAAAAGTTGAGAAAGGCCCTGCGCGTCAGGATGCAATAGAATCCTCGACCGCTTGCGGAAAAGGAACCCACATCATGTTTGTTGTGGTTGTTCCAGGGATGAAATCGGAAGAACTCATGGCTTCCGCAAAATGCTGCTCTGCAAAGCGCTATGATTGTGAGGCAATCGATGCCCATGGGGTAGGTGATAATACCCTTGGTCCATTGACCAGCCTCGCTTTTGCCCGTGAAAACAGGTAGCCGGTTGTTTTTGCGAGGAATATTCTGTGAGCATGGAACCTTGCGAAGACAACCTTCGAGCCGATCCGCAAGCTTAGACACACGCGACTCGCCCAAAGTAAAATCTCATCAAAGTCCTTCACAAAGTTGAACCGGTTGTCGAAGTCTCTGAAGTACGGAATGTCGAGAGCCGCATCCATGGTTTTGAACATGGCGAGATAGCATTGGAACAGCCCATCACACGCGATGGCATCCGATATCGTGGAACACTTCCCGCGCAAATACTCGACCACTGACCGGTGAGTGGTGGTGATGTACTCCCGAAACGGCGGGAAGTCGTTCCCACTCCGCCTCAGGTTAACGTGATTCCTAACTTCGAGGAATCCTTTGCATCTACCTCTCAATCTCCTTCGCGAAAGAGCAAGAGCTTCCTCAACTTCCTGGTCCGTTAGAGGCTGTGGCTTTATCTTCGTCGCGAAATCCCTGTCCTTGAGATACAGGTCGATGAAAGGGTAGCATCGGAGATAAAGGCACAGTTCTCCTGGGTCGTGGGAGATTGGCTGGCACAGCACCACAGAAAACGTTTGGAGTGCGCTGGGGAGACTGGAAGGTGAAATAGAAGCGAAGAACTTTTCAAAGAGTTTCTCCAGGTCGGATGGTAAGAGTTCGAGTGTTTCACGCAGGGCTTCAGTATCTGCACCATCGGAAAGACTCTCTTCAATGGCGTTGAGAACCAAATGAACCCAGAGAAACACTCCCTCTGCTTTCATGACGATCCGTCGTTCCAAGAAGTTGAGCTCAGGCAATCGCGCTTGGTATTGACCATGAGCTCTCAGTCGGCCGGAAACAAGGAGACGCATGTCATGAAAAGTGAGATCCTGGAGCCGGAGCTTCGGGGATGCCGAGAAGTTGTCGAGAAAGATGTTGTACTCTCTGCTCGAAACGCAAATCTTGAGCTCTCCGTCTCCAGTCTCAACCCAGTGGTGCAAGTGCCTAAGCATCTTGGTTTGCTCTGTGTAATCGCCCTCAAACTCATCTAGGCCATCAATGAAGAACACAAATCGACGGCTAGCGTAAGTCTTCCGGTCAGAAATAACCTGGTTGAAAGATTGCTCGACTTGATCATCCGTGATAGTGGCAAGCTTGAGACCACCACCGGTAGTCAGTTCCCATAGATCCGGAAATGCCACAGGAATAAGATCCGGAGCGGCATCGAGGAGGTTAAACAACAATCCGCGTCGAAGGCCTCGGAGCGTCCTCTGGGAGGCTGCTCCCTCCCGCCAGAAGAAGAAAAAGGCCGTGACTAAGGATTTGCCAGCATCTTTAGCCCAATGGCGGAGGTAGTTGAATGATCGTCGGTCCTTGAAAAGAAATTTCATGAGAGTTGATTTCCCTGCGCCAGGTTTCCCAGTTATGTGAAAGAAATCCCTTCCATATTTGAGCCAAGCCACGAACCGGGCAGCCGCTTCCCGTTGCCTCAGACGTTGCCGCTGCTCCTCAGTTGTGGCCCAATCCGGGTCGTCATCTGAACCCCAGGCATTCCAGTCTTTCTGAGATACGTCGTGGGTCGTCTCGGGCACTTTGTCTTCCATCGCTGTATCGGCGAGGATCCAATCAAATGTCGTCGGGTGTGCATCCGAGACCTCGAAGAAGCGCGAACCCAGCTCAGGGGCGTCAAGAGCCTGTCGGATCATAGCCTTTCGTCGCTTGAACATAAGACCATCGGATGCATCCAAAACCACCTGAAGTTGCTTGACAAGGTCCGGGTGGAGGAAGGTGACGTCGATGCCAGTCCTCAACTTTTCGATCTGCGTCTGGAGCTGGCTGAGTGTAGCAGAATTCTCGCCGGCGACAGCCACGAGATCTTCAAGCTGTGCGACTGTCTTGGACCTGCGAACCAGTCAGCGGTGTGCCGGTTTGGTACTACAAACAAATAGGACTTACTGTGTCACGCAAGCCAACTGGTGTTGCAGTTGTGTTGCAAGGGCCTCCATTTGGGCAGAGAGCGCTTCCTTTTTCTTCTTGGCGCGGAAATTCTTCCAGATCGCCGTAACCGAGGACTTGACTGACTTGCGTTGCGTTGCCTGCAAAGTGCCCAGCAGACCAAGCAGCTCTTCGGAAATGCTACGGCACTTCCGAGCGATGGCCTCGAGCGACTGCTCATCATCGCCATTGGCGGGAGGGGACGAGTACTCCTTCGATTGGATCGTCAAAGCCCGCTTCTGGACCTCGGCGGCGACGAAGGCCAGGTTTTCGTTTTCGGCTGTGGTGCCGGTCGCAGAGCGGTAGACGCTTCGTGCTGCGTCGACGAACCGGAGACCCGAGTCGATCAGGCTGACGATGTTGCCTACCAGGCCGATGGCTGACAGAGGGTCCATATTGTAAAAGAATGGCCAAGAGGCTAGCGGTGAGAATGTCAAGAGTGAAGATGATTGCAGTCAGTTTATTTGGGGTGGGATGGCTCACATTTCATCGGAGGCAGCAGCGAGCGGCTGGTGGATATCTGCCCCGCGTCGAGTATTTCGTGCAGCAGTGATGAGGAGAAGTTGGTATCACAGGAGAGTGCGATCACTGTCTGGCTGCAAAGTGGACAGGTTAAAGGCAAACCTGTGTCCCGCCATGGGGTTGCACTTTTCTCTCCGGTTCTGTGCCAGCAAAATCCATCCATGGATAGGTCCCGCCTTTTCCGGCGTGAATTTCACGTCCAATGCGGTGCGTCACTACCTACGTTATACTCATTCCACAATTACGGCTCCTGGCATATATATGGTTGCCTCGAAGAGTACTAAGGTACCTCCGGCAACACAAGGTTTGTCGCTCTCATCGTCCAGTCCACAATCCCTGTCCCCAAGCTATGTTAGAAAAAAGAAGTCAACAAAACACTGCCTCACAGTTCAAAACCAAAATACACAAGCAGCCACGACAACACCCACCACCCAATCCACAGCAACCCCCCTTCTGCCCGCCACCGACCTCTCCCCCGTATACCCCAATCCAAAACACCCACCACCTCCCCACTGCCCATCATAGCTCCCCCGTCCCGCACTCACATCGGCACTGAACTCTCCACCCCCACCATCCGGCATCTCCCTAAACTCGGCCTCCATCTTCATCCCGCTGACCAGATCATACACGGCCAGATCCTTGGCCGGATACTTATCCAACAGATCCTTCGCAACACCCATCTTGATCTTTGCCTTGCGATACATGACATACTTATCCACGCCCGTGGTAGCAGACTTGTCGAAGCCTGTGGTCGCTTGCTCCTGTCCCTTGGCGAGATAATCCTCGAAGAGAATGGGTTCCGCAGAGATATTTGCTGGCAACACATGCGTAGCGTTCCACATGGCGAGGTCGCCCAGGGCGGGGTAGATAGCTGCGATGGGGGCAACGAGGTTGAGAGATTGGTCTTTGATCTTCCACGACATTGGGGAGGGGAGGGAGGGGTTAGAATTCGGATCGAGGAGGGAGGTGCGGGCCATGAGCGGGGTGGAGGCGGTGTCGCGGTCGAGGATTTGGACGCTGAGGGTGTATTTCGATTCGGCGGCGAGCGAGAGTTTGATGGTGGGGTTGAGGTCTGTGGAGGGGGAGAGCTCGGTGAGGGTGGTGGAGAGACCGGGCAGGGTCGGGGCGTCGTCCCAGTTGCGGGGGTTCCAGATGAGGGTGTCGGAGCGGGGGAGGGTGATGCCCAGGGGGGTTAGGGACTTGCGGAGGGAGTCGAAGCGTTTGGCGCGGTCGAGTTCGACTTGGGTGGCGGCCATGCGGAGGGTTGCACCGCTGAGGGGAGCGAGGAGGCTGCCGGCCAGGGATGGGTTGGGGAGGAGCTGGTTGTTGGCGGCTTGGGATTGGAGGTTGGGGATGACGGCGCAGCGGAACATGCGTTCTTGCTGGTCGGCGACTTGGATGAGCTTGGATTCGAGTTCTTGGGTGTTGTTGGTGGACTTGACGATGTCGCGGATGAAGCCCTGAATCTGTGGGGCGAGGGCAACGGAGAAGTGGGAGATGCCGGCATATGTCTTGCCCCAGATGGCCGGGTCTGTTCCTCCGCTGGCGATGATGAACAGAGAGAGGAGCGGGTTCTCGCTGCCAAGAGCAATGGAGGAGCCCCCGAACGCGTTGCTCAGAGCCGTGGATGCATCGTCTGTCTCCTTGGCCGCTGTCGCAACGCTAGCATCGTCGGTTGCCTTGGCTGTCTCTTCCAGTACTGTCTGTTCAAACTCGAAGTTGCCGTCGAGATTTCGACACTCGTTGTTCTTTGACTGGAAGCTCGCGACGCGTTGACACGAAGCGATGGATGAGCAATTGCTGCGGAGGCATGCCTGGTCCAAGAGCTGACCGTAGTAGCTCGCTGTGCTCCCTCCCCCCCGAGAGGCCGCGTCGAACCCTCGTGATATGGCATCGACGGCGTCACAGTTCATCCCCCTTCGTCGACATTCCCACGACACAATCGAGGTCCCCGTTTTCACCGGAGTCTCCCAGGGCTCGCTGCATCCAACACAGGTCTCGCCGATGGATCCGCAGTTGGGCGACACACCGGCGGTCGATATGAAACCTGGCGGGCAGTCACAGCACTGGTACGAGTACTGCCACCTTTCCCAGTTACAGATGCTATAACAACGACCCCCGACGTCGACGACGCTCGCGTTATCGGTGCGGTAGACCTGACTATTCGAGCAGACGGATGGCGTTTCGTATTCCTTGCAGCCCATTCCCCACATCCACTCCCCCTGAGGCACTGGTCCGGAGCCGCAGTCGCCGTTGCAGCAGCATGTCTCTGTTCCCTGAGTCGCGTGGGAGTAGCATTGGTCCGTCGGTTTCTCGAGAAGAACTTTCGCCGCGGTCGTACCCAGAAGCAATGAGAGAATAACTGACCCTAGACATCTTCTGCCCATCATTTTTGGAGTTGCCGCCCTCGACCGTGGGCGATGGTCGGTGCAAGACTTTGATGAGATTCAGGGCAACACGATGCGGCAAATTGAGCAAGCCATGACCATATTTCAGGCGCGTCCTTATCTCGTGGTTGCCACCGCGAACAGGGGTGCCAAGGAATATTGAAGAGGCGCTGATACTCTTCCCATTTTGGGCACGAGGCGTCGTTCCAGAACCAGAGCTGAGCGACGAACCAATTTCGACCCCTGTGAGTGCTCCAATCAGACCCAACAGCCACCATCCATAACAGGATTTGTATCGACTGTTCTAGACACTCGAACTCCCCCTACACGTCTGTGTTGTGGTACCCCCTGATGGAGGACCCCGACGCCTGACCTGCGAAAGCAAAAGCACTCTCCGTCACTCCCGCATCCGCAACAAGCATGTTGTCACCATCACGATGGATACTCGGAACGATAATGCTCCTTCCTTTCTTGTCCTTTCGAGTAATGGAGAACTCGGGACGCGCGTATTTGGAACCCCCGCAGAGCGCCATGTCTGCCAGAGCCTTGCCGAGAAGCGGGACAAACTTCATGGCCCAACCGGCCGTGAAGACGACGACGCTCTTGTCTGGGCCGCCCTGCAAGTACTCTTTCGGCACATAGTCGAGGACGAACATGTTGTCTGTCCTGTTAGAACCCAGTTCATCTTTAAATATCTTTCAGGCGCAGAAAGGGACGAACCAGAAACGTTGGTCTGCAAGCATGTCAACGTAAAAGCCGGGACAGTAGCATCAACGCCAACGACGTGCTTCTTGATGAAATCCTGTGCGTTGCAAATGTCCTCTGGGTTGACAACGTTGGTCAGCCGCTCGCTGGGATCCTTGATGCGGCGAGTGGCGGCGTCGACAGCGATGCGGGTGACGTTGGGAGGGCCCCATGGAACTGTCGGGAAGCCGTAAAACAGTTGCGATCTTTTGTTCTCGTCAGGCGCGAACTGAAACCACATGCCTAAGTTGGAAGTAATGTCAGAACGGCTACCCTAAATAGAAGATTAGGAGAGCAAGTTGAGGAAACAGAGGTTGTACTCGGAAAGATGGTGCCATTTGGGCCAGCATTGGTGTTGAAATAGCTCGCCACCATCTCCCAAATGTCGAGGTCAAGAGATATGCCAAAGCTGGGTTGTAGGACGTGGTTGACATAGGCGCCCGATGCTATGACAACCTTCCTCCCCTTGAAGATGGCCGCATCGGTCTCGTGGCGGACCGTATAGACTTCCCAGATGCTGCTGTCGTCTTGACAGGGGCGGATGGCCTCGACGCGGGTATGCTGTTTGGCGTCGGCGCCGTAGTCCTTGGCCAAGCTCAACAGACTTCGCAAGAGGAGCTGCACATTGATCACGCCGTTGTCAGGCGCGAACAGTCCGATCCAGTCAGGGGGGAGATTCTTGAAGGGGTAGCGCTCCTCGATCTCTTTTGCCGTCACTGTTGGCACGGCGTCAATATCGGGAATACGAAGCCACCAACACCTGAGACTGGGAGGCTCTTACACTCCTTGAAAGACATGTCGAGTCTTTTTAAGTTGGGGACAGGTCCCATCAGAGTTCCTGTGCACGGCGTTTCAGCCTCGATCCCATCTCCACTATCCCCCGGACGGGGGTTAGCTCACCTTCTGGGGTATCGCCACCATAGTTTTTATCGCCAAAGTTGAGGAGCCCGCTCATCCAGCGGAGAGATGAGCCCGCGTCCTTTTCGAGGTCGTCCCAAAACTTCATGGCATCATTGGCTAGATCGGCCATGAAGTTTTCGGTGTACATGGTCCGGAACATGCGGGCTAGGTCACCGGAGCTCCCTGCCTGGTTGAAGAAGTTATTCTGCTCGAGGACGATGACGCTAGATCCCGTCTTGGCGACCTCGTATGCGGCCGCCAGTCCGACGGGGCCGCCACCGATAACAACAACGTCGTAGATCTCTTTTGACGACATTTTCGTTGAGACGAATGGCGCTATCGATGGTGATAATGAAAGGTTAACAAAGGCCCAGTATCTGTATGGGCCATGATGGGTGACTTGTCTTATAGCTGCAGAGCACACTTCAGTGAGACCCAACAATTTGTTGGGAAAGGGGGTCGGATGTGTGCCGGAAGAATTAACCCATCTGGACTCTTCGCACATCTTCGGCATGGTCGCTGGAGTATTGACCAAGAGGGTCGGTCTAGATTCACATGGTTGGGCGGGGAAAATGGGGAGAGCGGTCAGTGGCTGGCTGAACGGGTGCTGATCAAAAGCACCGGACGCACTATCGAGCCAATACCATCGAGCGGCGAACACACAACAGCCGCGATATGCGTTCCATCGCAGCAAAATGGCGTAGCTGAGATGCACATGCGCGTCCTTTGGGGATAGGTAGCTTTCATTGAGCTCATTCTTTCGCGGCGGGGTTGAGGCCATGGGGCTCATTTCAGCTGCAGTTAAAGCGGCAATGAGAATTTGGCGTCGCAGGGTGATGGAGAGAGTGTGCATCGCCGTGAAAGAAAAAGGGTGGAGCTCGACAATGATTTATTTACCCATCGTCCGGCCGTGGCTGCTAAACCAAGCAGAGTTCTGGACCAGCCCCTTCCGCTCCTTCCCCAATTCCCTGCTTGCCACACCGCCATGACCACACCTAGCATCAAGGCCCGCTGGGCCCAGCGGCTCGTCCGCGAGAAGCTCGCAGCAGAGCTCAACGCCATCCAGGAAAGACGACCGCTAGGGGCTGGCCACCCAACCGATGACCATGCCTTTCTGCCTCATCTCGGCCAGACAGGCCGGTTTACCTGGGACAATCTGCCGCCCGACCATCCGAGGCTAGGAGATGGCCGTGACGGTGCACTGCATGGTGACTATCCGCCCCGCAAGGTGTGCATCGTGGGCGCCGGTGTTGCCGGTCTCTACATCGCCATGCTCCTCGACAGCCTCAACATCCCCAATCTCACCTACGACATCCTCGAGGCCAATCCTGACCGTGTGGGCGGGCGCTGCTACACGTATCGCTTCAGCGACGACCCGCACGACTACTACGACATTGGCGCCATGCGCTACCCGGACATCCCGACCATGCAACGCACCTTTGACCTGTTCAAGCTCACCAAGATGCCGCTCATTCCGTACTATTTGACCGGGCCCAAGAACCCCAACCTGTTCAACGACCGCTTCTTCGCCGATGGCCCCGATCCCTACCACGTGAGCGTGAGCAACGGCGGCAGCGTGCCCAATGACGTGGTCGACAATGTCAGTGCCATTTTTGACTGCGCTTTCGGTCCGTACAAGAAAGCCATGGCCGAGGACTTTGACAAGGGGTTCGAGGCCCTCATGAAAGTCGACGACTTCAGCACTCGTGAGTTCCTGAAGAGGGGCGGCCCGGACGGGACACTGCCCAAGTACGACTTCTCGGCCATCCAGTGGTTGGAGACTCAAGACACGTCGACCAACCTGTTCGATCAGGCCTTCTCTGAGAGTGTCATGGACTCGTTCGACTTTGACAATCCGCAGCCTGTTGTCAACTGGTGGTGCATCGAGGGCGGCACGTCGCTCCTCACCGATGCCATGCAGGCCCGTCTCACTAACGGCAAGGTTGAAACCAACAAGCGTGTTGATGCCATCTTGTGGGACAGCACACACCGCGAAAAAGAGGACAACATGTCGGTCAAGTGCGCCGACGAGGACTCGGCCCGCACGGGATACTGCACCGTTTTCAACACGGCAGCGCTCGGGTGTCTGGGGCGGATGGACCTGCGCACGCTCGAGCTGCATCCATCGCAAAAAGACGCCATCCGCAGTCTGCACTACGACGAGTCAGTCAAGGTTGCTCTCAAGTTCTCGTACCCCTGGTGGATTGTCGACTGTGGCATCACCACGGGCGGCGTCGCATCGACCGACATCCCCCTCCGCACTTGCGTGTATCCGTCGTACAACATCCACGACGACCCCACGAAGCCTGCCGTGCTGCTGGCCTCCTACACGTGGGCGCAGGACGCCACGCGCATGGGGTCGCTGGTCAACGGCCGCCTGTCACCAGAGGGGGAAGAACAGCTCGTCGAGCTCATATTGCGCGAACTCGCCCTACTGCATGCCCAGACGACGACGTATGACAAGATTCGGGCCGCCTTCACCGGCGTTCATCATGCCTACTCGTGGCCGCAGGATCCGACCACGGCAGGAGCCTTTGCGCTGTTCGGGCCCGGGCAGTTCAGCAACTTGTACCCCTATCTCACCAGGCCTGCTGCCGACAGCAAATTCCACATCGTCGGCGAGGCCTCGAGCGCCCACCACGCCTGGATCGTCGGCGCTCTCGATAGCGCCTTTGCGGCCGTGTCCAAGTTCATCAAGCGGTTTGACATGGGCCACAAGCTGCAGCAACAGCTCGAAGACCAGTGGGGTAGTCTCGACGAACTGGAGACCGGCGAGACTGGTACGATGCACCTCCAAGTTGCCATGGGCATGTTGCCGAAGGAGAACCAGTTCAAGGTGTGATTGGTCGTTGTCTCTCAGGGTCCATGTCGTCTCCTAGCAATCGCGTATGAGGTGATTCCATTTTGTGCGTTGGATGTTTCTTACCTAGATACCTAGCGAAGAATTCCATCACAAATACTGGCAAGCTTCTCGTCGAAAGTAATGCCTGACACGGCGGGCGGGGCAGGACATGTAGTCAATCTGCCGTGATGCTTGTCCGTGCTTAGCCGTTCGGGGTTTTGTTGAAAGCCGATGATTGACCGCAGGTTGACAGCCTACTGAAATCTTCGTCAGCCTTTATGAATAACCTTGAAGCTTATCCATTGAGCTGTTGGGCGGCGGGTTGGGTTTCAAGTCAGCGGCTGATTTGTCTCGGAGAGGAAACTATTCCCAACTTGAGCGGTCCTCGACTGGATCCATCGATAAGCCCCCCACCAATATAGATTGAGCTCAGCGGTCCACGAAACTTGGGAGTCTGCGCATCTCAGTGGCAACTGAGCGACATCGACGGCGCAGCTTCATTTCTGGCGAGTCTTCAACGATATTTTGCAGTGAAGCATGGAATTTGAGCGCGACTCGTCCAGAAACGCCACGAACCAAATCACTCCAATGAAGTCAAAATGTTCCAGCGCCACGAATCAAAGCAACTGCCAAGTGCAGTTGCCCGACAAACTTGGAATGCACTGCGGGCTTGGCATCCCCAACCGCCTATCGACTGCCGGCCCAACTGCAGGTGAGCTGTGCAACCCCAGCAGCCCTATGACAGCCTCAAGTCCAGGCCCCCAGCGGCCGCCCAAGTCCGAAGTGGTGCATGCTGGCTTGCATCCAGACCTCAGCAGTGGGTGAGACAGCTGCGCCGCGAGCGACCCCGCGCTTTCTCGCATGTTTGTCTTATCGGCTGCCTGCCCAATGCTCCTTCCAAAACATTTATCTTCTCCCAACACTTCCTGAACCCGACAATCCAGTTTTGGACCAAACGCTGCCCGATAAAACCGACAAAATCATGAAGAAATTCTTCAGCTGGAGCGTGCTGCTGGTGCCGGTCGTCATCGTCTTCAATGTGGGCATGCTTGCCGTTGAGGTGATCATGGTGCGGGCGGGCACAGGATCCCTCAACGCCGACAAACTGCCCTCCTATTCGGGTTGGTATGCTGTCATGGTGATTGGAGCCCAAAGAGCCTTTTCGTCTCGTCGCGTGCGCTGACACCTCACAGATTGATGCAGACGAGTATAAGTTCAGCACCAACGACCCTGGTCTGCCTGACTGGGGCGACATCTCCAAGCCAAAAGACTTTTTTGCCATTTATCCGTCACTGTATTGCAGCGGCCAGAAGAAAACGGGGTCCAAAGATGGTCGCGGCAAGCAAGACGTCAAGTATGAGGCAGATTACTGTTCGCCTTGGGGATACCAATTCGACCTTCAATGGTGAGTCTCTCCACCCCTCTATCTTGGACTTTGACTGATGATGCTTGGCCAGGCTCTGGCGTGACTGGGGGGTGGACATCGTCAAGGACATTGGCCAAAACCCGCGCATGATCTGGATCACTCTCATCACAAGCATCCTCTCAACTGCCCTGTCCGCCACGCTGAAGCTTCTCGGCTTGTGCTTCTTTTACGCCAAGGTCGCATCTTGCATCGTATCCTGGGTTTCTGTCATCTGCACCTGCGCGTTGGGCACAACGTCCCAGACCTTTGTCGGGAATCTCGTAGGCAGTCTGCCGGGGCTCAGGACGGGCGGAACAGGTCAACTGTCGGCACAATCGCAAGTCGTTTCCCCAACCCTCCGCAACAACATCACTGACTGTGATGGACAGTGGCCCGTTCCATATCAAGGTTGCCTGGATTCTCGCCGCGGTTTCGTTCGTTTCCGCTCTGGTAGAGACCTTTGTCGTCTACCGCGAGTACCAGGTTCGTCGTGCTCGGTCTTCCTCGCCCTCCGGTCGTGGGCGCAACAACGCCGCGGGAGGCGCTCAAGGGGGCGTATACCAACATCTAGGCGCAGGTGGAAAAGAAGGGCTTCACGCTGGATCGCATATCGAGCTGATTCAGTCGTCCCTAAGGACGCCATCACCAATGAGAGGCGGAAAGACCGTGAGCGTAACGGTGCAGGACACGGCGTATGAGCCTATGAGACATCGCGAGTTCGTATGATTGTCATCTTGGGTTGTTCAGACCGGAGGGGCGCGTTGGAGCCCCATTTCAAGTTTTGGATATCACAGTCTTGGTTAATTGATTGGACATTACCGACTGGCAATGTGCCTAACTGCAGGCTTCTCGAGTGATTGACGTGTGGCGACCAACTTGCTGCGGCGCTTGCATGAAGGCTTACCCCTTGGAAGATCCATCAGCACTCGATCTGAGTGGCTTGCCCGCATGCGAGTGTGGACAAGGCACCGAATGGGCTGAATTCGGGCAGCAGGAAGTGCAGCTTTGGGTTTCCCTGCAGAGATCCGAGGGCAGTGCGTTGTCACCACCATTCAGTCTTTTGCGAACATCCTTTACAAAGTAACGACATCTGCAGACAAAGGTTCAAGTTCGGCTGCTGGAACCATTGTGACAAATCTCGCCATCCTCACAGACAGAAATGGCCGATCTTCCGCCAACTTGTCTCCATAAGAGCTCGTCCGCCAGCCGTGATGCTTCATCCCACTGCTGCCTCGATCAAAATGCAGCAAGCGACCTGGCCGCAATCCGCGCACTTTTGCAGGCCATGACCCAGCACAAGCTGAGCAAAGTGCCGAAAGATGCCAGCTCACATGCCACATCACGCAGCTTCGACGGAGTCGATCCCAAACGCAGCCACTATGACGAAGCGAGGACGATCAACTACCATATGCGGCAGCTTCCCAGTGGATTCATTCTTCACCATTCAGTAGGGCCTGAAAGTATTGAGGGAAACCCGGAACATGAAACGATCCTTCTTCACCCTGGGAGCACCTCGGAGGACCTCAAACCCGGTGTCTACAGCGGGGTGTCGTGGGAGTTTGACCCTTTTCAGGGCAACCACCATGTCGAGAGCAGCGAATTCGGATACGACGAGGATGGTTACATCTGCAGTCTAGCGCGATACATGGCGGCATCAACGGCGGATCCGCCGCATATGGGAAATATGGGCTCTTCGCCGAGACGCCGGAGAATTAAGGAGCACATAGTGAGTTCTGGTATTCGGCAACCTTCTGTTCGAGGATAGGTAGTTGCTGACAGGTCTTTTAGTTCAAGAAGAGAGATGGACCGATCTTACCACCTGCATGGGCCGGGCAGCGCTTTGGGAAGGAGTGGTGAGATGGTTGAGAGTATGGCGCATGCCGTTCCGTTGGTTCTGACGATTTAATAGGAATATTGGTGTATCAGGCGTTGTGGACGAAGAACTTTCTTCTCTCGTCATATCCCAACTATGCAACAATGCCGACCACATGACGCCAACTGAACATTACCATTTTTCTCGCCGAGACGGCGCCTGGCGGCATATTTCCTGGGCCAGTTCAACGACAAATGGAGCTTAAATCGCCAGCCATGGGGGAGCTCGGATGACAAGCGCATCACCGACGACGGATGGGGCGGTGGCCTCATGGCAGTGACAAGATCTCGAAAAGAGGACGTTCTATTCCAGTATCACATGCGGGTGTTCACGACAGGGCTGTTGAAGACTTGTGTGGGGAAGGTGTCTGGGAACCTCACTGACCCGAGTGACGTGAAGAGAAACCTCGATATCCATGAGATTCGGTACGCTGTCGGGCTTAAGACCACTTGGGAGCTGGACTTACCTGTGTATACGTTGATCACGATGACGAATTCGTTTACCAGCCTTGAGGATCTGGGGGAGTTGTCTGACAGCAGCATCTGGACAGCAGCCAACATTAGTCCGTCCATTCGAGCTACAGGAGTTGCAGCCTTTGCTTTCAGGATTCAATCTTTACTCCCGGGGTGGGCGGATCAATGGTCTCGTCTTCTTGACCAAATTGACAGAGTCATCAGTGGCGATGTAGGTGCTCAACCCCAGCCACTTTCAGGCTTACCTGGAGAGTGTCTTCCCGCTAATCGTTATGTGTTTACGAGGTAGCTTGCCAACATTCTTTCGCCCGAAAGTCGACGGGAAATCATGCTTGATGGAAACGAACTGCGGCTTCTAGAGTTCTACCCTGCCCTGCAACAGATCCTACTTATCGCTGCGGACTGGATCCAAGAGAGCATGGACGATCTGCGTTGGATGGCGGATGACATGCAGCGGCTCTACTTCTCCCCTAACACACCCAGTGACTCGTACGCTACCTTCTTGCCTTCTGGATTCGATGCCAAGGATCAGGATGCAGCGATAGCTGTCTTCAAACAAAACTGGGACAGTGTCAAGACGTACCAGGAGCGTTTGGGCAAATCACTGTTGGCTCGGATTGCAAGGAAGCAGGAGGAGGTAAAAAATCTCAAGGAGGGTGTAAGTTGACCGGCCCATGATTCCAGGTTTGGAAATGATACGACACCTTGGGTTTGAAAAGGGTGGGTGTGCTGACAAAAATGGACTGCTTGACAGATGTTCAACTCAACCACGGTCAACGAGGCCAAGAACTCAACGAAACAGAATCATTATATCCTCATCTTCACTGTGGTAACCATCATTTACTTGCCCCTGAGCTTCATATCTGTGAGCTACTCCTCTTGCCTGCCCGTCTGTCGAACATAGGTGCTGACCGAGATAAGACCCTCTTTGCTCTGGATGTTTTTGACTGGCAAGACTCAAAACAACTGAATTCCTTCATCGTGACAATCACGCTTGTGGCGACTGGCACCTATCTCCTGTCGGCGTTCATGGTGAGGTATTCGCAGCGGCTGTCAGGAGGTTTGCAGGCATGGGAAAAGGCCTATCCAGTCTAAGTTTGTATCATCGCGCAACACTCAACGGTCGTCGGCAGATAAATCTTGAAGTTTTTGAGTGATCTTAGGCTCGAAGCGAAGGTTCTCAGCTGGAAGCGAGTACTGTGCTACTTGTGTACATCGCCTAGTCACATTCGTTTCTCGTTGTTCCGACCCGTGAGTCCTCTGGTGAACCGCTGCTGAACATGTAGTGAGGAGTAGACTCAGGTCCCCTGGCTACCACAGAGAATGGTAATTACAGCAAACCAAAGGTCTTGTGGTGTCAGCTTCAATGTTGCCCGCAATGCCCCTGCTATGTCCAAAATTCCTTAGGTCTGAAAAAGTGGTGTAAAAGATGCTTGCTTTGGTGAAGTTTCGTGGGCTGAATCCTTCTAAACATGAAGGTGGCGAATAATACCGATGGCTCCTTCCAATCTTTCCAAGTCCCGAGCCTGGCATCTATTTTCTTTGTTTTGGGGCGAGTATAATTGAACGCGTGGTTCGGTACTCTCTTGTCCTTGTTTGTTTCCGAGGATACTCCGGGCCCGTGGAACTCTGGAACTTCCGTGGGTACCTTACTCAGGAAATTGATCTGGAAGGTAGGCAGTTGAGATGCTGCTGGAGCACGGTAACCGCTGTCGGGCCAGGAGTGATGTTTGTAAGGTACCTTCACAAATGATCGTGTATTCTGCAGCCAATGTCTTGAGGTTGCTTGCGTGAACCTTTCCTGGGTGGGGCTAAAATTCCTTTAGCGGAGGCTGTGTGCAATCCTACCTGCAATTGGAAGCCGGCAGAACGCCGCGCAACCTGTGCTGAGCCGCCCGGCACCCTGCGCTGGCCTTCTAGTGGTTCGATGACCTGAAAACCCGCTTCTTCCAGTCCTCTACTTCCGATCTCAACCCGACATCCATCAGGTTATCGCCCTCTGCAACAATAACTGATCAAAAGTTCCGGGACAACAAAATGGGCTCAAGCCAGTCATCAGAAATATCTGCATCCCCACTCCAAACACTGCCGCATTTGCAGCTCTTTAATCCGGACAATGCGACACCTAGCGTTTGCAGCGACCCGGCCTTTCACCTCTTCCCCCTACTCCCGGCCGAGCTCCGTCTCAAAATCTGGCGTCACTCACTCGAGCGACGCCGCATCATCAGAATCTTCATCGACAATTACGAGTTTCATCCCGACGTCAAGGAGGCCGACCAGCCCGATGAAGACACGCACTGTTACGCCGTGGCAGCGGGGTACCAAACGGTGAGCAAACTGTTTCGCGTCAACAGCGAATCGCGCCAGGCAACCATGGAGTTTTACCGCGTCCATATTCCCTGCCGACTCAGCGCCAACCCTCAAGATACCCGCAGGTATGGGGCGACGGAAATGCATTCGGGCACGCTTTACTTCAATCCCGAATACGATTTCATGCACATCTCATCGGAAATTCACGGACAACACACGCTGGTAGAGTTTCTTCATCGTCTGAAGACAGTGTACGATCCTCGCGGCGTCGGACTGCTCAACATGGCAGTAGACGTCAACGACCTCCTCAGCGTCGACAGGCTGGATCCAATCGAGGTGCAACCGGCTCACAAGCAGAGCTTTGCCGAAACCCTGTCGCAACTGCGCAACGTGTACTTCATTGAACACTCGCTCGGTGCTCGCATCTGCGAAGGTTGGCGGAGCGGTTACTGCGGAGATGTCTTCTTCAACCGATCTCTGCCCATCGTCGGGACAGCCCCATCTTTTGAACTTTTGCCGCGCGATCCGCGACCTATCGCCAAAGATCTTCGCAGGACCTTTGTCGGACGCGACAGAGGACGGAGGGCTTATGGCCAACTGCAAGACCTGTTCAAAACCTGGGGTGCCGAGCCGAAAGAGGTGCAATACCGTCTGCTGGTGGGGTCTTTGACACCTGGACATGTAGTTTCTACCCGCGCCAGCGCAGACGAGTGGCTGGATAAGGAAGACGAGTATTGGAATTGGCTTGCCGTGGGAGGGAAATCATCACCAGGTCGGGAACCATTGTCAGCCGACATCAACTGGCCACCCCTGAAGTTACCTCACGAGGACCTCCAAGCTGTCCCACGGCCTGCTGTTGGGTTTTGGTTATTCCCGCAAGAAGCCGTCACCGACTCAGAGTTGGGGATGGGCCCTCTTCACGATATGACCAAGTACTGGCCCCAGCTGGCGTTGACGAGTTTGCCTTAGGAAGGTGTCATCGTATCATCAAGGGGTCGACCCGCAACGCAATATGGAAGAATACACTAGGATTGGTAAACCGGGTGTTTATGGCCTTATCCGCAGTAAGCCCGTGGCCGCTTTTCATTTTCGGCATGCCCAGCTTGGCGATGGTCCCCTTTCCCCACAGTCAGGGCTGACGTGAGGCTTGGAGGCATCCGGGTGCCGTTGGTTTCCGTTGGCTCAGCCCCGATCCATACTAACCATACAGCGGTCTTGGTAGCACCGGGGCGGGACGACGTGATTTACGAGCTTGTCAGGATGGCGGATTGCGCAGCCATTGGTCGCCGATATTAACTCCTTCGCGGCCGATGCCGCCAAGTGACAGGAGGCTTCCTATCCGTCTTTTACGGTGGGTTGAGTAGGTATTGTGAGGGCTCGCAATATTGACCTTTACTCTTGCCCCGTACATGCCCCGAGAGCTTTGTCGGTGGGCGCAAAGCTGCGAGCTGGCATATTTTAACATCGCAAAGGCCTTGCCCGGTGCAGCCTACAGTTATCATTGTGCAAGAATCGCTTGATGGCATTGCGCAAGGCCGACAACAGAACTCTCAAGGCGGGTACGGGGCAAGAATAAAGGCCAGTACGTCGAGAATATACGGTGAATCCTCTAAGCCATGCACTCAGCTTACAAACATTGAGCACAATAAACAACGACAGAGAGGGAGGTTACATCTGTATCAATCGTTGATTGGATCCCGACGAAAATGAGTGGCAATGTTTGTTTCAGAGGTTCTTGGTATTCGGAGAACCAGGGGAGGATCTCGTCGGCGAAGCTGCCTTGACGAGACGAAGAACCAACACACCCAGCCTGCGCCGCAAAGAGCCGCCAAAGGATTCAAGCACCTCGCCATCTATTTAACAGCACATTATCCCCCTTTCCAACCATCGCCAACCAGACCGACCTTTGCTCTTCAGCTCCAACTCTTCATTGCATTCTCCCCCTTCCCCTTGAACATCAACCTCACCACCAACATGCTTCTCCCCAAACACTTGGCCACCCTTCTCCTCGGAGCTGCCGCTACCCTCTCCTCCCTCTCCTTCGCTGCTCCAACCGTCGAGTCCGGGGACCCTTCTGTCTCCGTCAACGAGACCGAAAATTACTATGGCGAATATCACCCCCTCGCCGCTCGCGCCACCAAATTCTCCTCTCTCAAAGGCACCGCCGCCTCCTGGAGCAAGCTTTCTACCCTCTGCGCCCAGGGCAAGCGCAAGCGTGATCTCAGCTCCCTCGAGATCGAAATCTCGGAGGACATCCACATCGACGCGCGACAGCTGACCTGGCCGCCGGCCACACCAAAGGGGTTCACTGCTGTGCTTCAGGGCAAGTCCGATGCCGCCTTTGCGTCTGGGAACGGGCTCTGGACGTATGGATTGGTGACGTGCCTCGGCATCGGTGTCGTCGGCACGCCGCCGAGCGCGATCAACGAGCCGAGACACATGTTGCATATGGAGTCAACTGCTGCAGTCATGGATGCCCAATGGGACACCTTTGAGAAGAGGTTGGTGCCTCCCCTTCTTCCTCATGAAATTCCTTTTGGTTTCCTTTTTCCTTTTGTTGAGCTAACACACGACAAGAGTCAAAGCCGCCAAGCTCACCAGGATGAGGGGCTACATGAGCGTGCCAGACACAACCAGAAACACACCCGCCAGCTGGGACGCCGACATGACGCAGCTGACAAACGCCATCATTGTGGAGGCTCGTACAAGACTGCAGACCCTCACCGGTAGCGCCCCCGTGGTGAAGACCAGGCCCATGTCGAGGGCTCTGGCCCATGAGACGCCGTATGGAACCATGTGGATTGATAACCGCAATGATGTGTTTATTGAGGGGCTTAAGGCCTGATTTTCATGGCGATTTGGGGCATCTTTTTGCATTCTCCGGGATAGCGTGAATATCATAAAATCCTATTATTCGCATGAGTGTCTCTTTAAAGTTCTCGGAGACTCTGCCCGCCCTGGATGTTTTGTCAGCGACCCTTCGCAAAGCCATCGAGCACTTCATGCACGAAGAAGACCTCGAAACTCACCTCCAGCCTGCCAATATCGGGATTCCGGATCGGGCTCACCGACGCTGGCATAATTCATGACTAAATGCATCCAGCTATTCGAACTCCCGCCTTGGAAGGGTGTCCGCACAAAACTTTTTTTGAGCCGCATCTCTGATCGTTGGGGTTGAGACCGTTGGATATGGTCCATGCCTCGGTGAAGACCCATACTATGATCAAACCCCATCTCGGGTCCTCGGGTCAACGCCACAGCCTGCGCTCATTGGCGTTCATGCCACTTCAGAATGCCAATCCCTTTTAGCCCTCCTTCGTGGGGTAAAGTTTTTCCCATAGAGGTCGTCATCGAGGGGATCGAAGAACCATTTGTTGTACACAATCATCTTCAAAAAAGGGACTGATGCTTCACTTTGGTCTTTGTCGTGTCCTGCCGTCGAGTCGTATCCCGTATTCCAGCCATACTTGATCTCAAATTTGCTTTGAAGGTCCTCGGCAGTGGAAGAGTACCACCAATGATCAGAAGGTTTCCCGGTTCCGGACTCCTCTGCAGCTTGCTCTAGCCGTTTGAGGAGGGTAGCAAAGTCGCTCAAGCGAAGATCGTGACGCAACGCTGTTTGAAGGGTTCTGAGAGCATCTGCGATTCTTCTAGTTCGGTTCATCTCGTAGGGTATTGGGTTTGGCTCGTCCACCGGTGTGTTTGGTTCCTTCAGAATGAAGTACGCCAGCACCTCGATGATCACCGACTGAGCTGGCAGGTTGTAGTCGACGGGTATCTTCTCCGAGCAGATCCCAAGCAGGCCGAACACCTTGTCGACCGTCTCCTTGCATCGGTGCTTCTTGTATGACTTGAGCAGCGGAACTAGAGGGCTGCCCTTCACGCCATCCCGATGCCAACGCTGCCTTGCAGCTTCGACGTTGCCAAGGGCGCCGGCCTCAGCGAGGTCTGAGAAAGGAATGATCCAGTCTGCCGTGATCATGGAGACATGACGTCCCAGAACAAGCTCTTGTACCACCCACAAGCGCTTCGCATAGTCGGACTCGTTCACGTCCTTGGCGACTTGTCTCAATATGTGCTGCGGCCAACCGTTCTTGGCCCATTTCTCCAATGTTCGCTTATTCTTGTCCGGAAAGCGCCCGTCCATCCAGCGCTGTGCGACGGCTGCATCGGGGCCAATGTGAAAGATGACGTGTTCGGCAAGGCCGTAAATCTTTCTCATCAGGCCGACTTGGTGGTTTCGTTCGTTCGGATCCGATTGGTTGATGCAGATGCTGTCCATCCAGATCCACTCGACACAACCCCCATCGGGACCTCTTGGCAGCCCTCCCAAGCCCTGTTCGATGCGTCGTTGTTGATGCTTGCGAAGCGTGTCGAGGAACAGGAACGCATTGGGGCGAATTTGGAGGATGCTGTCATTGATGCGGATGTCGTGGCAGGGATCGTCGGTGCCCCACATGTACGACAGGGATGCAAACGGAGGGCATTCGGGAGACTCTAGGCAGAATACTTCCAGCTCCAGCTCGAGCTTGTCGGCAAGGCCCGTGGAGATGCGGAATAGTCGGATCGATTGTGCGTTGCTTTCTAGCTTTTCGTAAATCTCCATGTTTTGCGTGAGAACGCGGTGTTTTGCTACTTTCAGGGGACTTTCCACGTTGAATACGCTCCAGCCGTGATTGTTGTGGAGTGGTGGGGAGTTTTGCAGTCGGGAAGAAAGTGGGGCTTGTGTTGAGATGGGTCAAGCCAGGCAGAAAGCTTGGCAACGGCAGTCAAACGACAGTCATGTGATTTCGTGCCGATCTCGCGTCTTCAGTGGCCCGGGGATATTTTTCCACCGCGACACATTCGTCAACGAAGTTTTCCCCCGCTCTCCTGGACCAGAATGAAAGAATCCTAGGTTTTTTTCATATCTTTTCATATCTCCAAGAGATTATCGTCTGCTCTCAGAACTCAAACCATAAAATTGGGAGGTCCCTTTCTTCTTTCTCTGGTCGTTCGCACTGTGCTGCCACTTGGAAACTTTGTAGGGCAAAAGCAAAGAAATTTCCCCTCCACGGCCCACTTGGCGTCCGCACAGAACACAGAATGGCCGACGCGTCATTTGCTGCGCGTCGCCGGGCCAGCTGTCATCAACACGTCAGAACCGAGACTTTTCTCGCATCTGATTTTGCATCTGCTGCGACACATCAGAAACAATCAGAAGGCGAACACTACCATTTCCCCCACTTCCCGCAGCAGTGTTTTGGGCACGATGGATATGGCATCATTGTTATCGGGGCCACCCGATCTGAGCAACGTGGGTCTGGATCTGAGCAACCCGCATATGAGCGACACGGATCAGAGGGAGGCCATTCAGACCGACTGGGACCCGAAAGACGATATTGGCAAAGCACTCGAACCCATCCAAGCCGTCGGAACTTTTGCGGCATTTACATCGCTCAAGGAGAGCGACATCCAGCCAACCTTCGTGCACGGCGTTGGCCCCGTTGGATTTCCCCTGCAGGGTGCAGCCGCGCGCCAGCTGATTGAGAAGGCACAGCAGGCACCTTACGGAAAAGGCGGCGAGACTCTGGTTGACACTTCAGTTCGCAACACATGGGAGCTGGATGCGGCACAGCTCGACCTGAGCCCCAAGTGGGCGGCAACGGTCGACTGGTTGTCGAACTGGGTTTCGTCGAATATGGGAACCACAAGCGCTGTCATCGTCCAGCTCTACAAAATGTTGATCTACGAGAAGGGCGCCATGTTCAAGCCCCATACCGAGTAAGTTGCATTGACAGGTACCCCAGCGACCAAGACTCTGACAGATTTTCATAGCACAGAAAAGATCCCGGGCATGTTCGGCACGCTCGTCGTCTGCCTTCCGTCGAAGCATGAAGGCGGAGATCTCGTCATCAAGCACCGTAATGACACCAAGACATTCAAGACATCTGAGTCGCAACCATCCGCGGCTTGTTGGTTCTCGGATGTCACGCACGAGGTCTTGCCCGTCATCTCCGGCATTCGCTGCGTTCTAACTTTCAATCTCGCGGTTTCTCAATCCTCGGAACGACCCTCTGCTGGGATCAATGATCCGGAAACCGATGGAGTTAGAAGAGCGATGATTGTATGGCTGGCAACTCGAAAACACAACCCTCAGGACAACCATGAATACCTACCTCTATTACCTCTTGGACCACACCTACACCGAGGCCAACATCTCGCTCAGGGCACTCAAGGGTGCTGACCAAAGCCGTATGCAATGCCTGAAACAGGTTTGCGATGGTCTCGACGTCAGCCTCTTCTTCGCCGTTCTAGAGTTGAGGGAGGACGGAGGCTGCGAGGAAGTCTACCCAGAAAAGCGAAAGAGGGACTACTTTGACGACTATGACAATTACGGTTCAGGCAGCAAAGGATGGCATGAATTCATCGAAGTCTACGAGTCCGAAACAGTTATCAAAAAGCTCGTCAATACCGAGGGCGTCACACTGCGGAGCGACATGAAGATTGACGCTAGCTCGTTCGAGAACAATCTCATTCAAGACATCGAGGATCCTTTCGAGAAAGGTCAGCGTCACAAGGAGGACTATTCGGGACACACCGGCAACGAAGTGAGTATCATGCACCATACCGCATTATGGTCGAGCTAATTCGGTCTCTCTGTTAGGGGGTGACGGCAACACATTGGTATCGGGTGACGGTTCGTGTTTTGATTCCCCAGCGTCTGAAAATCCCATCGAGATCATGGGACTCTAACTGCCGCTATAGGTTGCTGTCATCATTCCGAATGACGCTGCGGACTCATTCCTCATCCAAGGTGTCGCCGGCCACGCAGCGCAGGATCTTCTAGCGCAACACTTGACCAAGTATGCAGATCCTGCAGGCACAAAAGATAAGTCGTTGAGAGCTTTGTCCAGCCTTGCCGGAGCTGCTTGGTCATCCGCCAAGTTCAAAGCAACTAAGAACGAATTCGACCCTGCTACAGTGGTCTTCGATATCACAACCGCTTTGCGGTTCTTTGAGGTTGTCCTATCACATAGGCAGTACGACCTGTTCAACAAGGCCGTGGGCTGGCTGCAGTCTCAGGCCGCAGCTATCGCTGCCCCGTTGTTTACTGTGGTGGGGTCGAAACCGACTGAAGAGGATTTTGACTTAAACCCTGTCAAAGAGAGGTACGATCCCCACTTCCCCCTTGTTATATGCCTTGATTGGCCACTCACATGCCCAGCCTCCTGAAACTCTCCGGTACTTCAGTCAGTTCTTATCAGACCTTACTGACTGCACTCGCGCCGCCAGGTGACAGTGCTCGAAAATCCCTGATTCTTCATTGGGCAACCCGGGACGTTGTGCCAGCCGCGATCACGGCATCCTCGGGCCCAGGCGTGACAGAAGCTGACGGCGCTGCCACGGTCAATATCGTCAAGGACTACTGTGACTTGGAGTTATTCCGCTCTAGGTGAGAGATGAGTTCTACTTCTGAACTGCCTGTGCAGTTTTTTCTAGCTGCACAAATAGCATTGTCCCTATCATTTCGAACAAGGCCCGCCTGTCTATCATTTCGAACAAGGCGGGCCTGTCGCCCTTTGCTCTTTCTGCTGTCGTTACTACCATAGAGTCAGCAGGACAAGGCATATTTGATGAGGCTACTACACTTGAGCTATGCAAGCCGTTGCTCCAAAACGTCTTGGCCTCCCTGAACCTCACATGGCTGGTCACATTTGATAAAACTGCGGCACCAAAATCGAAATCCTCGACAACTCAGGGATCAGGGTACGGTCACCATCAGCCCCCGAGCCGGCCTGCCCATATACAACCCAATCTATACATCACGCCGGAGTTGCTCGCGCGGTGCTTTGGTGCCTGCATTCAACGTGGCTGGGACGACCTGGTGACGCTTCTATCCTCGAGGATTGTCGCCCAGGCCGGCAACATCCCTCCAGCCCAGTTCCGGCCGTTGTGGATCCCTTTCCTCTGCCACCTCATCACCAGGCTTGAATCCGCCAGATGCCCACTCTCCACGTCGTGGTGTCAAGAGCTAGCATGTGCGATCATGACGGCATATCTGACCAAGTACATCGGCAAGGAGCCCTTGCGCGGGGCCGACAACCGAAAACCCCCTGTGAGCTGCACCTGCGCCGACTGCCAGGCTTTGAACCGTTTCCTCCAGTCCAACGAGCGGGTTTGGAGGTTCCCTGCCGACAAGCCCCGACGATGGCACCTTCACAACGTTCTAGACTCGTCGCGTTCGGGCTGCTCGCATGATACGGATCGTTCGACCTATCCCGAGACCCTTGTCGTTGCCAAATACAATCCCGCCCAGGAAAAGAGGGAGACTTGGGAGGAGCGGTTCAGCGAGGCGTGGGCCGACTTTGCAAGGTTCGACCAGGAGAAGCTGAAGATGCTTCTTGGAGAGCAATGGGAGCCGATCACGACGATGCGGGATCTCCGTTTAGTCACGGCGCCGACACAGCTTGAAGTGCCGGTACATCCACATGACTCAGACGATGTACAAGAGATCGAGAGGCCTGCAGGGTTGCCTACAAATCTTGTTGCAGGGATGAAGCGCCCCACCCAGGACTGGCAGCTTGTCGCTGACTTGGTAGTGGGCGGTCTGGATCCATGTCTCTTTGACCGGATGAAACTCAGGGGTGGATGTTCCCTTTGTAGTTCTCGATTTGGTCGTGAGTCTTGGTTATTCTGGAGAGTTTGGCATCATTGTTTGGTCAGTCACCAGGACAAGATATCCAGTGTAGAGAGGTCGAGCAGATTTTAGTGCGCAATCAACAAGCATCGTACAATTTGGCCAGCTCTGAGGCCCAAAATACATTTGCTGTCCGCAAGTTTCCAGCCAGTCTCTTGTTCTGAGACTCAGAGGATTCTTGGCAGGGATGCGTGGGAGCGTCCAAGGAATTCGGGAAGTTTTGTCGCTGATGCATGCATTCTTTGTATTTAGAACATCCTGAAGGGGCTCAAAGGCGCCAAACGGGTGGATGAGTGGATGTGACCCTGAATGTGATCTTGACGGATGCTCCTTCCTGACTCCTGATGGAAAGCTGCATTTGTTGCACAGTGAGAGGCTCACAAAGCGCCCGTGGAAGAAGATGGCAAATGACGAACAACGAGAGGCCCCACCTTTCCCATCGAGACCAATGGCGATTTGCGCAGTGGGCCGAGCCGTCCAAAAACATTTGCCCGAGCAATCTCGCCGAACCTCCTTCCACGCAAGGTCAAGACTGTTTCAGATGCGTCATCCACAGCGTCCAGACGGCCATCACCCGCAAATTGATGATAACTATTTCTACCTGTTTCATTATCCAGCCGCAAATCATGGCGCGCTGGTCTGCGCCCGCACACTTTCCGCGAAGCCACAGACGATGACAAGATGATGTCTCCGCGGGATCCGCACCGATGCCCGCGACACCGGCTCGTCTTCCCGAACTCCTGCGCCGAGATGGAACATGCAATGGTTGGATAAGGCGTTATTAGATCGTCAACCCCCGACCTTCAGGCCTCATCATTGCTCGGCAGACAGAGGGCGCACTGCACATGCACCGAGCCGCGACAATGGATCCTGATTCTCCTCTCCTCGGAGCCTTCCTCTCTAGCCTAGCTAAATCAGCCACTGTTTGCACAACAATTTCCGACAACGCTCAAACCACCGCTCGATCCTTGGTTGGCTGCCCCACAGACTTCGAACTCGGCCACCTGCGGGAGAGCCTCAGCCACTTACAACAGGCCGCCGACGATTTGAGGGCACTTTTCATCAATTCCGGCAAGACTGTCTCCGATACGGATGCCGAGACCATCCAATCTCATCTCGCCATGAGTAACGAAGTTGTAGGCTGGGTCAAGGACCGCATCAGTTTCCACGTCTCTGCATCATGTCGACCCCCGCCTTGGGACGAAAAGGTTGCACAACGCCACACTATCCTGATATCCACACAGAAAGAATTGCTCTGTCTCTTTTCAAGTATTTTAATGAGGTGTGTTCTCTTCGTCGTCCATCTTATCGGGCAACCGTGACTGATCCCGCATTATTCTGCAGAGGCGTCCATCAGGCAGGGGAAGCGCTCGCCAGCTTAGAGTCAACTCAGTCCATGAAACTCTTGATACAAGTTGCGAAGGATGCCCAAGTTGTCCGGCAACACGTGACGAGTCAAGAGGTCAACAACGTGTCAGCGGAACGGGGCGGAGAAGAGATGCCGGATGTCCGCTTGGGAGTCGGGATTTCTCCAGTAGCGACGTCGGATAAAATTGTCAGCGCCACAACGGTCTGTCTCGCCGCCGCATCTACGGAAAAGATCGTTGTCACTGGGATTCCTCTCACGCGAGTTCGCCGCCAGGACGGACCGCCGCTACGCACGGGCAGCCCCAAAACTATCCTAGGGCCACCCGGGGGGATGCGCCTGCGAGGCGTGGCCTCGGCAAGCGTCGAGCCAGGCGGAACTGTCCAAGCCGCATCGACGCGGAAGTCAACCCTCGCCAAAGTGTTCACTGTGCTGCAGCTCGAAACGGCAAAGAGACAAGGCCCGAACCCCAAAATTCTCCACGCGCAGCTTTGTCAAGCGTGTCGCGAGGGTAATTATGCATGGGCCAAGAGCTTGCTGGCTGAAGGGGTTGATGTCAATCGGTTGGATGCCAAGTATCGACCGCCCATCTTCTATGCTGTTTGCTACAGTCGGCTGAACATTGTGAAGCTGCTCATTGATCATGACGCGTTACTCGGCGGAGCTGACGGACAGTCTTCAGCCATGGTTCTCCTTGCCGTCTTCAAGGACAGCATCCAAGTACTCCGCCTCGTCATGGAGCAATCGCCTCCTGTGTCCTCCGAGTGTTGGGACCCAAGAGACTCCAATAACCGCACGACGCCTCTCTCCCTCGCCATAGAGATTGGCAGATTGGAAGCTGTCAAGTTGCTCCTGGACCATGGCGCCGACGTCCACGAATCGACCAGGACCAAAAAGATGAGTCCTCTGTGTTTGGCGGTCGACAAAGGAAAGCTGGAGATAGTCCGGCTCTTGTTGGATTATCATGCAAGCATTGATGACGGAAGCCCGATGATGCACGGCCTTACACCGCTACACATCGCAGCCTACCGTGGCCACGACGCGATTCTGGACGTTTTGCTTGCACATGGCGCTGATGTCACGGCCACATGCCGCAATGGAGACACCACAGGGGTGACAGCGCTGCACCTGGCAGCCAATAGCGAGTGCGTCGACAAACTGGTCGAATGTGGTGCCAAGGTCCACGCCATTAACAGCAAGCATCAGCACCCTCTTTCAAGTGCTGTTCAGCATCGCGCCGTCGGTTCCATTCGTACCCTGTTGCAACACGGGAGCCCCGTGAACGCTCAGGATTGCAAGAGAGAAACCGCCCTCGAGATCGCTTGCAGGTTGTTCGTTCACGATGCGAGGGTAGGCACCACTGGCAACTTGAGATGCTATCGCGAGATTGTCCAAGTGTTGATTGCCGGGGGTGCAAATTCTGGGTCGATGATCAAGGGTGCAAGGATTTTACGAGCGGAGCTCGACAGACTGCGTCGAGTCCACAAGCTACAGGCCACCAACGACCAGAGGGGCCTCGCAGACTTGATGGACCTCGTTGTTGAGATCGCTGAAAGGATGGCAGAGTCATCCCCAAAACCCCCAAATGCGGTCAAAACCTTCCTGAGCGGTATCGTGGCGGAGTCATTCCTCGCAAAGGTTGTCACGGGCGAACGGTTTTGAGGACCTGCCAAGACGGACTGATACTAGTATTATCAAGACATGGACAATATCATTATTCCTGCAAACCGGGCAGATGCGTTCAGGGGGGCGGCAAAGGATGGAGTCCGTGCCTCACTCCCAAACACAGCCCCCTGTCCAATCCCAGGGGTTTCATTTGTGGTCGCAAGGGGATCGACCAAGCTGAACCGAATGTCCAAGTCTCAAGAAGCGCATTTTTACGCGCCCTCTCCTCCGCGCTCTTCTCCTCTGAGCATCCCCATCCACGACCTGACCGGCACATCCACGACATGACCGGAAGCCATGCTATCGCGTCAAAAGCTCTGATGGAGGACTCCGACAGAGAACGTCTTGTTCAGCGGCGGCTCGGACTCAAGCAGCGACTCGGGAAGGTTTCGATTGGGCTCCTTCTCGGCGGCACCCTTCTCATTTTCGCCTGTGTCGCCTTCCTCGCCTTTCTTTGGCTCTCGGACGAATCCAACACAGCATGGCGCAACATCGTGGTGTCTGGATGGGTGACGCGGTCCATCACCATCATGGCATTCGTCTTGCGGGCAGTGACGGCAGCACAGGCGGTTGTCGCGACATCAACGGTGGCGTCTATTCTTCTGCAAACGCCGCAAACCAAGCTCTCCAGCGCCGCAGCTGTCTCCATCGCACGCTTCACCAACACTGGCCCAATGGCGCTCCTGCCTCATCTTCACGGACGCGTGGGTTGGCCCATCCACCTCCTGCTCGGCACCATGCTGGCCATGTACATCGCCCTGCAACTCACCTCGACTCTGCTCCTCTCGGGGGTTAGCAGAGGAACCATTGTCACAACCGAGACGCTTCCCAACCTCAACTACGGCGTCACCACCCGCTCGCTTTTCTCCGTCCCCCGCGACACCGTGGGCTACCTCCTCCACAGCAGAGGGCCTGATGGATTCCCTGCCTTTGCCGAATACGCAGAGCCTGCGCGTGCAGACACGGGAGACGGCATTCGAGACACCGGCCCATCGTTGAGGGCGTTTCTCCCGATTTCTACACGGAGCATGCGCGAAGCTACCCTCAGCTACGAAGGGATCGCTACCATGCTTGACACGCGCGTCGTATGTGTTCGTCCCAATATCGGAAACCTCCGCATTCTTTCGCCGTCCAAGGGTCACCTACTCAACGGCACGATTTGGACCGATCGCAAGGTTTCCGGAGCGTGGGTGACAGGGGATGCGCCGCAAGAACCTCAGAATTTTGCATGCAACTACGCGCTCATAGCCAAGACGAGGTTCAGCCCTGATGGGAGCGATGCCGACGCGTTCAAGGACTGGGATGAAGAGTGGCCAGTCCGTCTCTGCAACCTCGAGCCCAGGGGTGACCTGGGACGCATTCGGTCCGAGTTGCGGTCGCCCCTACTCGGGGACGCTCTCTACCTGGATCTGCCGCCCAAACTTATCGTCCACACAACCGGTTCAGCCTCGGCATGGGAAGCCGGTGAGGACATCAATGTCACCAGCATAACAGGGTCCGAGGAGTGGCTCGTGGCTGAGACTAACACTGGCGGCTCACTCAGAATGACTCTCTGCAACGCCGATATCATTGCACAAGACACATACATCACGGCCAATCGTCTATCCGGTGGCCGAGAACCAATTCCTACCTGGAAGCCTGACAAGTTTGTATACGATGTCGCCCACATCCTACCCCAGCTCGGCATCCCGTCTTCCACCGGCTCCGTCCCCCGGGGTATCTTTGAGTTCCCCCGACCCGAACCCCTCGTCCGTCGCCTCAGCATCTCGACAACCAGAGACTCGTTCAACTCGACCATTCCGGCCCAGGATGAAACCTTCCCGCAGCACACGTACGTCATCCAAGCTCTGATGGACCTCTCCGACTTGGCCTCGGAAAACTCCGAGCGGCGTAACCTCACGCTTTGTTTCTACTGCCAACACGACGGGTACGGAATTTCCTTTGGCTCTCAAGTCTCTCCCATCCCCGCTGCCATCTTTCAGGGAACGCTGCGCGTGAGCGGTGGCAACGTCGCCTTGGCGATGCAGGCGCTCATCACGACGGCGCTAGGAATGACGTACTATGATCTCACTGGGCGGTTCGACAAGGGAGCTCCCGCAGTCGTCCGGCGGACGGTGGAGGTGGACTTACCGAAAGACGGGAAGTTTGCGCTGTTGGTGGCGCTGCTAGGTGTTCATCTCTTGCTGGTTGCGGTTGCGGTGGTCTGGTTTGCGAGAGAAAGCGGCCATGATTTGGTTGGATCCGCGTGGGCAGCGGTTGCGGCAGTCAGGGGCGAGGATGTGGAAGAAGCCATGGAGGTGGTCGCGCTGGAGAGGATCAGAGACAGCGAGGTGGAAAAGAGGATGATTGCGACCGGGCACGGGGGCCATTTGGTGGGGATGGATCGGTACGGAAGGTTGAGATCAAGGAAGCGAACCGAATCAGGAGACACAGAGTGAGGTGAAGGGCAGCGAAGATTGAGGTAAGGACTGATTATTATTGGTGTCTAATTACAGATACTAACATTACTATTTCCAGGTCTATTTATCCCATCTCATGATTCATCCCTCTCATCAACAATCATTCGTCAATGCCTGCGGCTTAGAACAGCTTGGCGGGGGCATAGCTCTTGTCGGGAACGACAGCCTTGCCGTTGACGAGCTCGGTATCGGCATACGAGGGCCAGGTGATGAGGTTCTTGGCGTAATCAACGACGGCCCAGGTGGTGAAGCCGCGGCCCTCGCCGAATTGGCCGCTCCAGTTGGAGGTCACGGCGTAGGGGCCGCAGGTAGCGCTGGCAGAGGCGCGACTCGCGGGGTTGCCAGAGACGATGTACTCGCAGTGGGTGGCGGGGGCAACCTGGGTGTCGATATCGAACTTGATGGTGCAGTACTTGTCGTCGGGGCTGCAGCTGCGGGTGAAGGACTTGATGATCCAGGGCTTGACTTCAGCCATGGCCGAGACGGTGTTGGTCGGGGCAGCAGAGGCCGCGGTGGCAAGGAGGGCGAGGAAGACGGTGGAGTACTGCATTTTGGAGTTGCGGGGGGGGGGGTTGTTTTGGTGGTGTTGAGCGAATGTGTTGTTTTGGTGTTTTGGTGTTTGGAGTTGTGGTGATGAGATGAGGAGTGGGAAACGTGAGAAGGGTTGACGCTCTTATAGGAATTCATTTAGTCCAAAAAACCGAAGCGTGCATCGGTTCCTCGGGGCAGATTCTCAGCTGAACTCGGACTCTGGATGGCTCAGAGGGAGCAAGGTGGCGCTGCGACGCCGTATTCGCGAGAATGGCATCCTGAATCACGGAATCATGTCATCATGGCCGGGGCAGTGAGCTCGCGGAATCCCATCTCGTACGTAAATCAATTGGCACTCACCTGACTTTCGGGCCAATGAACACGAGCGGCTCAGCCCTACAGCGATGTAACACAGCGCTGACAAGAGAGCGATAGCGCATCGGTAAATATAGACCGCATACACGAAGTCCTGATTGGCAAATGGCACTGAAGGATTTCCGCAGCCGAGTCGTTCCACCGCGTGCCGATCTATGGGGAAATGCAACGTTATACGTCCAGTCGCGGCAAACCCGGCTAGACAACGGTCAAAGGGACAGCAGTCGAGGGAAAGGCCCGCAATATAGAGGGTTGCCACCGTTGCAGCCGTACGGCTCTTTTACAGGGGCACGGACTCGGAGGGTTTGGTCCTGAATGTTCGTGTTCATCAGCCAAGTCCGGCAGTCCAGACAAGCTCACATCGTCGGCATTGAACTGGTAGTTTGTGTGTGGGATGTCTCTGTTGGCTGGGCAACGACGAGTCTCACAAAGAGGGTCGGTTGGCCCGGATCTTGTGATATCGCTCCACTAAAACACGGTGCGAGAATCACGATTGGCGATTACACACATCCAAACAGGTGATTGGTGTGAAGTTGTATTTCCCAGGCCAAACGACCCGCCCCTGCTTGGCACGCAGCGTAACCCCTCTCCACCTCCTTGGAAGGGCAAGACACCTTATTCAGCGTCATTATTTTGTTTGGTGCAAGCTGCATGGCCAAGGGATTGTCGCCTCAGCATCAGATATGAGCAGATCAAGTATCAACGTATTGGTATTTAAAAGAAGAAGAATCGCCAGCCAATGTCCAACGTGGACTCTCAAAACGCCAGGTAGCTGAGAACATTGTCTTCCGCAGTCATCGACAGCCAACTGAATAAAAAACACCAGCAACCGCCCATGACCTCCCAACAACCACCCTCCGTCCTCCCCGAAACGGGCCCCGACGACCCGCGCCGCATCCTCTACCAATCCTACATCAACCACTGCAACGCCCACAACTTCAAAGCCATGGAAGACTTCTACACCTCGCCCACCATCAACATCAACGACGAGCCCTGGCCCACGGAAAAAGTCACGGCACAGTTCAAGCCGCTCGTCGAGGCCTTCCCCGACTGGAAGTGGGAGATCCGCCACTTTGCCATCGACGGGGATTATCTGTCGTTGCACTTTCGCGTGACGGGCACGCATCTTGGCACCTTCCAGGGGGTTGCGCCGACGGGGAGGAAGGTCACGATGACCGAGTTTACGCTGTATCATATTGTGGATGGGAAGTTTGCTGATGTGTGGGAATTGACGGATATGGAGGGTGTGATGAAGCAGATTCAGTAGGCCGGCGGGATTGTGGGCCCGGGAGGAGCCGGAGCCCCGAGCCAGGGTGGATTTGGGACGATTGTGGGTCCCCGGTCATTCCGGCCGGACAGCGGACTGTGTGCGCACTGTACGGAGACTGGGCTCTCAGGTGCGGATGGAAAAGGGGCAAATTTGTTCAATGCCACACATTCACAAGTTATGCAGGTTGTACAGAATCAGGTAGCGGAATGAACTTGTCTGTCAATCTGTGTAGAGAGTGTTCGAGCACGCATAAGGCTGTTCGAAATGCACTGAGGAATGTCAAGCGTTTACTGAAACGAGGGGAGTCACAATCTGAACAGTTAACAAAGAAACCAAACAAAAAACAACACGCAACCCGTCGCTGCTACCATGTCATTGTCCCAACAGCACCGCTTAGCAACACTTCCTAAGTGTGATGAGACGGGCCCCCGAGATTGAAGTCGGCAAACGAGTCGGTGTCCCCATCCGTCACCGTGCTGTCCGGTGGCATACTGTGACCGGCGCCGGTCGTCATATACGGACTGTTGTCGTCAAGCTGATAGCTATCCAAATTTGACATTGAAACTTCTTCCCAGGAACCCATGTTACCGAAAGTGTGGGAAGCCAACGAAAAGCTCTCGCTCACAGGTGGATAATCAACACTCGGTGCCGTGGGGATGGGATCTGGATGTTGTCGTGGCAAAAACATGGCGCTTGCGTAGTCGAGGAGGGGAGGCTGCGGGTCAGAAGCCCTAGATATGTTGGCCCTCCCTCGGCCTGCGGCTCGGCGTTGGACAGTCTGGTTCTGGGGCATCGTCGGAAAATGAGAGACCGAGGGCATCACCGAAGGCTGGTTCAACATGGAACTTGGCAGCTGATCTTCGCTCAAGTACGTCCTCGTCCGCTTTGCCGATGGCTGTCCGGCTTGGGGCGAGGCTCTCTTGGACCCCGTTTGTGGCTTGAGGGACGCCTCGAATTCGGTGAGAGCCTGGTTTTGGTGGGCTTGAACAGCATTTGTGATTTGACGGCTCAGATCTGGAGGTACCATGCTGGCAATGATTGCTTCCAGGACCGGCAATTTGTCGGCTAGTAGTTTTCTGATCTTCGAACATACATGTATCGGCTCCTCGGGCGGTTCAAAGTCTGGACGTGTTGTAACAGTCAGCGAGAGTCGGATACAGGTATGCAGCAGGGGGGTGTCGTACAAGGTAAAGGAACATGCTTCTCCGCTGGAAACAGCGCAATGTAGAGCATATCCCATGACTGAATCTTGTCTTCAGGTCTCCTGGAATTCAGGCGGCGCGCGACCTGGGCGCTCATGCCGTCGTCGAGGTTGATTCCTTCGGTCGGTGCTTTGTCGCGAAACTCGCAAGGCGACGGTGATCGGTTGTGTTCGTCGCGGGCTTGTTCATCAGGGAAACTCTGCTTGCATCTGGAGCATTCGAATGGAGTGGGATTGTGCTTTTCTCGCAGATGACGCCTGTACCGGTTGTTAGTTCAGTGTCCCCTCCAGACGGGGAAAATTGAACCTTACTTGAGTTTGTCAAAGGTCGCCCATCCGGTTGTTGCACATTGCTTGTACCGCTTGTCGCTGCTGTTGAAGCGCTCGGGGTTGCGTTTCCGGTATGGGCAGCTGTACCGTTGGGCGTCAGGAAGGTCTTTGCTTTGGGACACTCCTTGCCGTCCGGGCCTGCCAGGGCCGCTTCCTCCTGCGCCTTGGCTGGCTTGGCCGTCACTCGAGGTTTCCTGCGCTCCTGAGGCTGATGGGATACCTGCGTGTTCGAAAGACTGGCCGTAGCCGCCACTGCCTGAGCCAAGACCGAAGGTTGAATTCGAAACCCCTTCACCTCTCCCGGTACATTGCCTCGTCGGTGGGAGCGAACTCAACTCATTGAGCAGTTCATGGACAAAATCGGTGACGGCAGTCCCAACAGCTTGGTTGATGGCGTTGAGGTCAGGAATGGTACTACTCGTGCTTGCTGGGCCCCCACAGAAGCGTAGGACAATGTCGCACACCCTGCTAATCATCTCATCAGCCATGGCGTCTTCGTCGTCAGAAGCGACGCTTTGCGCATCATGGTCAATAGGGGATTCGAACTCGGACGAAACTGGTGATGTTGGCGAAGTGGAAAGGCCGGAAGTGTCCATTGGCGAGCATTCCGGTGTCGCTGTCCCCCTCTCCTTGTCGGCTTCAGGTTGCGTGGGCAGATCCACACCTAGTATTTCCGACAGCTGTTGAGTCGTGCAGTCAACCCGGCAAAATAACTCTTGTTCTCCGCTCCTAACGGCGTACAGCAATGAAGAGGGTGGACAAACGTCCCGGTGCACCGTATGCTCCCTGCCGGAAGAGATATCGTGCGACACATTGGACCAGTCTCCGAAACCAAGCAATTCGTGGGGGGTGTTGTCTGCTGCCGGTTGAGGTTTGGTCCAGGGATTCTCAGGCCCAAAGTAGGAAATGTCGGCATTACCCCTGACGCGCTGTTGACAGGTGGACATGGTCTGTTCCAGAAAGAAGATGAAGATGTCGGTCATGCTCGACCATACTTTGACTTGGGTGTCTTCGTGGCCAGGGATGAGGGTCTGGGTCTCGAGCTTGACGCGCTCGCGGAGCATGTCGAGTCGCTGTTTGATTTCGGCGAAGTATTCCTCAAGCTCAATCGGGGGTTCCCAATCTGTATACAGGAGGGCGTCAGTTCGGTGCATACCTACCTAAGTCATGCAAGAGTAAGATGACCGACCTGCATTTGGGACAGGCTCCGACTCCCCAAATAACACCTTGTACAAGGCTTTCCACGTCTGCTGCTTCTCCCGTGCCGGGCACGCCATCTCGTTGATGTCATCCATCACCCCAAAGTCCATTCGCCCCCTGACATTTTCGGCTCGCCTACTTGACACGCACGTACATTCGCCAGCATCAACATCCAGTGACGGACAATGATGTGCATGCTGTGGTTGTGAGGCGTGCTCACGACTTAGATGCTCTCTGTAGGCACCATGGAATGGTTAGCATCGGTTGTATGTTTGGCACTCAAAGTGACTGAAAGAGAATACGCGACGCACTTGAGACCTCCAAGGGTACTGAAGGGTAAATGCGAGCAAGCGTTATGGTCCCGGACGTTGAACATCAAGGGGTTGTGCTTGCGGTACGGACACGCCCAACCCTTCGGCTCCCCGGCAGGATACGGCCCCGTTGCCGGATGGGCAGGTGATCCGGGCCGGGGACCTTCGGGTCCGTCGTCGCCGTTCCTTCCGTGTCCTCCGCCGCCGTCGCCGGGGTTGCGTCCAAGATGGGTTCCCCGGTCGGTGAGTGCTCTACCGTCGTCTGAATCGTTTGGCGTCATGGAGCGGGCATCAAGGGGGTCTTGACGCTGGTGAGGCTCATCTCCCCCGGCCGAGTATAGGATTCCCTTGCGGCTCTTGGCTTCCACAGGAACTTGAATGGTGAAGCCATGGGCGTTCCCTGGGAAGTGGAAGGCGGCTACCATAGCTTTACTATGGCAGCCAGTCTCTGACTCAGTGTCGGTCGTGGCAACCGACTGAGCTAGGCTTGGACAAGGCGATGAGTCTCTGCCGTTGTCGTCGTACTCGGCCGGGGTGAATCTATGAATTCGATAGATACCTGTAAGCTTCGTATGCGCGTCAGCGCTGATGGCAACTTGAAAGGCGGCAATTGTATATCCCATGGCGAATACAGCAAAAAGACGGGCAGTTTTGTGTGGGAATAAGTATGAAAACTATCAGGCCAGCAGGAGCCTGACGTCGACGGTGGAGTTTTGTTTGGCTTGAAGGAAAGACTGTGACAAATTCGACGCAAATTGCAACAGGTGACAGCACACGAGCAGACTGACCGGGAATAACGGATTGGAAAAAATTCAATCCAACGCGAATAACCATTGTCACATCCCTGGCCTTGATTTGACCTGAGACGGCCTCCAACCGTGCGCTCGGGTGTGGTTGACTGACACACGTTGCGACTCAGCCCTTTTGGGTTGAGCCAGCGGGTTGGTCCAATCCAGCCTATGTGCGCGCAATGGTTGGGGGCGGCCGACGACCTGAAAGCCACAATGCAAACCCCCTGTCGAGCCCTGTGCAGGCTGAGGACAGCCAAGTTTGAACCGCAGCTGTCCCAAACAGAAAAGGTTGAACCAATAAGAGATTCAGGCCACCCGTCTGCAGCTGACACAAAAACGCATTTGCCAAGACTGCAGCGGACCTGAACTCCGGCCCGACCATGGCGGCCACCCTGACGATTCATGTCCCTTCTTTAGACCTGGGCACCGGGGGCTGCTCGCAAATCCAGCCCATTGTGTCCCTCTGTCTCGGCTCGGATTGTATTATAAGATGAGCGACTCCCTCGCTCCTCCTTCTTATTTGGTTCCGTACCAGCATAGGGCACGTCCACTGCCGTGGTTCGGTCATGTGTCAGATATTTCTGGGGTTGCTTTCACCTACACGCAATGCGCGGCCGCCGCTCACATCTCTTCAGCACCCAATGTCCTTTGCTACACCTCGCCAACATCCAACATATGGGACTCTTGGTTTCGCCGTCATCGTTTCCTTCACCGAACACACCTAGGTACGGTACATGAGGTACCTAGGTAGGTATGATCCGTGTCCTCTAGGACTCTGGAGGTCGGGGAAACAACTTGAGATCATGCATGTACAGGGATCTTGATTGTCCAAAGCCGCGCATAGCAGTGAAATGTCACAGGTACATTGTAACCTTGCCTTGGCGCATGCGTGCTCAGCCCAAGTTGGTTGAGTCCCACGTTGATCGCACCAGGGCCGATTGAATCGCCACGCAAGACGCTGGAAGTCACAAAAAGTCACGACTATAGCTCCATCATGCTTGACCGAATTCATAGGTGCGCCTTGCGACAGAGTTTGCGCTTTATCGGATCTTTGGCCGATATGCACATGCTTGACTGAAAAAAAAAATGTCAATTCAAACCGTGAACTACTCAACTCTGGTCTCGAATAGGTCAATGCCGCGATATTTATCCATCAAGACAACAGTCACCGAGTGGTTGTCTGAGGATAGTCGTCAGCGCAAGGATGCACCCTGAAGGGCGACTTGCAGTACATTGGGGTACTTTGATTACCCCAATCAGAGCCTGCCGTTGCTTCAACCTTTGGCTGTTGAGCTTACTATGATAGAGCCATGGCCCGATAAACACCAGAACACTTCACCCCGCCGTTGCCAGAGCCATTTTCTCTGCATTTGCCCTACGCGCAGGACTCAGACCGAATGGGCTCTACATTACAAGGTGTGACGCCAACTCGGGATGTTGTCGTCGAACTTGGGTATAAATCCATAGGTCCTCGACGTCCTGTCAATGCCAGAAGCAATCTCAAGCATCACCATATCCGCATTTCCCTCGCAGCGCAGCCCTGACCGTAATCCGATCATCACCGCCACAACCATCATCTCAATGGATTCCCCCGCCCAAAGCATCCCTGCTACTCCCGTGTCGGGAGGAGGGTGAGTTCCAAGACAACTGCCCTGACCCCGACTGACGAAGTCCAGCTCTTCGGTTCCAAAGGCCCCAATGCTGGGACCTTTCATCTATGACACGACTTCACTGCCTGACAGGCTGCACTTCGGCGCCATCACCGGCTACCCGCGGGTGACGATGGAGACTCTGGATGAGATTTTGAGGCCGTTGACGTCACAAAGGCGGTAGGCAGATGAATTTGTATTCTAGCGATGGTGTTGAGCGGTGCTTTTTTGCATTGCATTGTGATCGAGTGGGTCAATCAATGATGTCGCTTTTTGACATCAGGGTATATCTCAACGGGGAGGTTACTTGACGAGGCTTTTTTGACCCGGGGAAGGCTTTCTAAAGCTCAAGAAGAGCGGCGGGAGTACGGATTAGTCAAATACATATCGACGGATGGGTGCCTTGCGTATCCAAGCCGGCAATGATACAGTCAAAGCTCAAATGCTATTCGAATATTTCCTACTGCTGTTGTTCTGTAGACCAGGTTACCTCAATGGCCGTCTTAATATCCTGGACGGCCTCCGCAATCTTCTCGCCGCTCCATCGAGACCCCGGATAAGGATCGACCATGCCGGCCGTCATTTCCAGCACACGATCTACCACTTCCTCTCCGAACCCCTCCCGTTCCAGCCGCTCGCGTAAGCAATCAGGCATCACCCCTTTCTGTAGCCCGGAAAGAGCCGTTGCTCTCTCCATGGCAGTCGAGAATGGACAAAGCAATTCCACAAACACCACACCCAACGCAAAGATGTCGACCTTCTCCGTCTCAGCTTCACCATCCCGGTCCGAGTCGCCGGCCCAAGCACATGCCGGTGGCCGGTACAGCGGAGTCCCAACCACTTTGCTAGAACCCTTTACTTCCGGGAGCTCGCCGTGCGCCAGCTGCGTAACCAGTCCAAAATCGCCGATGCGTGGATTCAACCACCGAGGTTGGTGTCCGTGGCAGGCATGACGGCAACTCGCATCGCAGTAACCAGTTAATGGCTCGGGCTCAGGCTCAGAGAGGAAGATATTCCGCGGTTTGACATCTCGGTGGACCAACCGTCTCGACCAGAGGTAACGCAGACCCTGGAGAATGGAAAGGAAGATCTGAAGCGAAGGGAGAAGATGATAGCAGTGCCGTGGGTGTGATGTGTCTGTGGATGTCGCGGGCGAGAGGTAGTGAAAGAGCGTCATCGGGTAGAGCGACATCTGGATGTAGAGCTCGCGCGCGTGGTGCGACTCCTCGTCTGGCTTGTGTTGTCGCTCGATGAGAGGCAGTTGAGAGCGAGTCCCGTCGGTGAAGATGTCGCTTGCATCTGCACTTGGTTCTTCGGAAAAGCTTTGCTCGTCCTCGATGGGCTCCGTGTCATCGTGTGTAAGAAGCTTCTGTTCGTTCCGTCCGGGTAAAGACTCGGAATCTTCCGCAAAGACAAAACCGCAACTCATTTGCTGTGCTGGCTCTGGTGGCAAGAATAGCGAATCGCTCGTGTCGTCGTTGGTGTTCTCAAGCAGGAGCTTCCGTCGGGTGGCCGGCCGACCCGGGGCAAATCCCTGGCCCATCGAGGACGTCCCAGCGGTGGGTGACCCAGCTTGCGGCTCCTCGACCCATGTTGCATGATATCGTACGATGTTGGCGTGGTCGAGGGATGCCAATGTCTGCACCTCCACGAGAATGTGCTGGAGATCCTCGTGTCTCCCTTCGGCGAAGCTTTTGCTCAGGTGCGGCGACAATGGTATCTTCTTCACGGCGTACGTCTTTTGGTCGAGGAGATTGTGGCACTTGAAAACTCTCCCAAAGCCTCCGCGACCCAGGAGACAGACCTCTCTGAACGAGCTCTGGTAGTGACTCCTGGGCTTTGGAATGTACGTGGCGAGTGTGGTGGTGGTGGGGGGTGGCTGGAGGTTCAACTGCGTCATGGATGCGAGGAGATCGTTTGCTGATGCCTGATCAAGGCCTGCGCCCAGCTGGTCAAGGCCTGCAAGGTACTGCGCGCGCGTGTCGCGCAATGCGTCGTCGGAAGAGGATGTCACATTGTTTAGAATCCCTGCTGATTCTAGCATGGTGCTGGCCTGAGTGAACAACTGGCGTGCCAGGGGCTGCACCTCAGGTGAGTGCCGGGTATAATTGCTGCCTGGATTCGCTGTGTTGAGAAACTCGGCGGCGCGGGTGCGGTAGTGCTCTTCCAGCAGCGTCGCCAACAGCATTTCCTGGTGCTGGCTGGCGTTGGCGTTGGCTTGCAGACCGGCATTTTGGGTCGTCCTCGCAACAGACCCATCTGCGGAGAGGGTCTGATCGCGCGTTGAAGATGCATCGCTTCGCTGGATCTCGGATGGCTCCGAATCGTCCTCGGCCGACGGGCCGCGGTGTTTCGACCGCTGCGGGATCCGGTGGGGTGTCTCACTCACCGCATCTCGGCCTGGGGTTTCGAAATCGGATGCTGAGGAGCTTGACTCGGAGTCCGAGTCGTCCGGGCGACGGAAGAACCGCGACATGGCGCAAAGTATGGCCACCCATCAATTGAGTATGGGATGTGGCGGGACGGAGATTTCGCGAATATAAGAGCGCAGTTTCCGGCAGTTGACGCCTCCGGGACGTGTTCAGTGAATCGCGTTGTTGCTCATCGGCGTTGCGCTGCTGCCTTGGTTGCCATTGAAGGGCGTGATTGTTCAATCGCCAGCTGTCAACAAATCAGAGGCTTCCTGCACTGTGCTGCAGCCCCGCTTGTCAGGTGACACATCACAAAACACCAGGTCGCCCTGTTCGCTGTTCACGACTCAGGTTGCGACTGGCTGGTGGAGTGCGCCCTTCCCTTTGAAGCAGATGCCTTCCAAAAAGGACAGTTCAGTTTTGGTGATTGGAAGCGAGACCATGATCTGTCATTCTTGGAAATTCCACAAGATTCGCTCCGACAAGAACGTCGGACCCACTTTCCCCCTCCCCCTCCCAAAGAACGAGATGGGATGCCAACCAGCTCGCGGAACGCACTGTTGGAGACAATCCGTCAAAACCGGGCAGGAATGAAACTGCCCGAAAATATCACAGATCCGATATGATTAGTTATTCCGACATGCATCGCCTCAATTGACTCCTCCGTCGCCTTTGGTTCCCACGGTCCAGACACACTTTTGTTCTCAAGGTCTGTTCCAAAGCTCCAGTCTGAACCATTGATCAATAGGTAGCTCTGTAGCTGAAAAGCACCTGCCAAGAAGAACGCCGATCCCAACCTACCTGTTCCGAACAACGGTATGAAGCTCCCTCTTTCCCATCTGCTTCCGCTTTCAATTTGAGGACACTTCACTGACAGAATGAGAGACCTTTCCGATTCGCCCGCTGACCCTCAAAGCATACAACCAGGCCGCCGTGACGATTGCAGCACTCTCCCATCGTGTGCCAAGGATCCCTTTGCAACCGGACCGCTGAAGTTCAACGGAATACAGCTGCGACAGCACTTTCACGCCTTTTGACCACCTCAACAAAGCAACCGTCTCCCCAAACTCGTTTTCAGCCTCTGCAACCCTTTCAACACCAACACCCGCCCAAACAAGTCGAAAACCTCCGCCTCCAAACCCTTCTCCCCTTTTCTCCTTCCGCCACTCAAACACGCCTTTCCGACTCTTCCGCCCTTCGAAATCGCCGTCGATGTCAACCTCAAACCGAAACTTCACCACTCCATCTATCACCGCTCCAGTTATGATAATCCTCTCGTAACTCCCACTACCGTCAGCTGCGGGAATCAAGACGAAGCTTCGAGGGTCGTGCGCAGGACCGAAACTGGCACCCAAGGCCGAGTCGCTTCCCTGCAGGTTTTGCCTCACTCTGATGTCAGACCTGCTGGTGTAGTCGCCAGCGGCGGCGAGCACTGGGTCCCTTTTGGACGGGCCATTGTGCAGATACACGCTCGGCCGGTCGATGCCAAGGGGGCTTCCTGTGGTCAAGCCGAAGTGGACTGAGATAAAGAAGAGTGCTGGGCAGGAGGAGCTTGATGGGGATGATGGTGCTGTGGTGGTTTGGGCTGGTTTGTGGGAGAGGTCTGATGTGGATGAAGAAGCTGAAGCTGGAGGGGAGATTGGGTTCTGGTCGACAGCGCATAGTTTCCAAGTCTTGATGGTGGTCAAGGGGTTCAGGCCCAGGTTGACCAAAGCTGCCAGGGTTGATGGAAAGTGCGTGTAAGGCCGGGTTGGAGCGGATTCATCGGGCGTGATGAGATCTGGGCCGGATGAAAGGGAGGGTAGGGTTGGGGCTGTCACGGCGTAGAGACCCAGAGTCGAATCTGCCATGGTGTATGGACCCTAGGCAACCTGGGACAATTCAGGGACCGGTTCACAAGGCGGGTCGGTTGTCGATTGGGTTTGTCGGTCCTGGTGGGTTCAGAGGAGCATGTCGGACGTTGACGAGATGGAAAAGGGCGCCACCTCCTACCAGGCATCGAGCGGGGAAGCAATCCCGATACAAGCAACTCCCGATCTCAACCCCGTCTTAAGTCCCGACACTGCGGTTCGGCTGATATGCGCAGTGGTTTGTCCGACCTGGGATGCGTAGTCGCCCGCATTTCCGGTGCACAAACGAGAGCTCGGTTGACTTGATCCGTCCAATCATGGCACTGGGTCCAAACAGCTTTTTCCAAGGAAGCCTGCCTTGGACATAGAGCTTCGTGTCGATTCGGCCCATGAAATGGTCGGCATACAAACGCAACGTGTGTTGAGATCAAATACGGGGTCAGAGGCCCGTCCAAGTCGTGCACCCTCTTTCTTTTCCAGTAAGACTTCCATCATTTCGCACTGGATCAGATCGGGTAGTTTTGGGCCTCGCTGAGTGACTATAGGACTATAGCTGAGAACGCGACGCGGCACCTTCGCTTAAACCCACGAATTCATCACACTCAAGCTTCCGGCTTCTTTCCCCATATAATCTTGTTTCTGAAATACGGTCGATACTTACCAGAGCGCACCTCCCGTCGAAACTTGGCCAGAAAAACCATGACATCCTCCCTCGTCCATCCCATCGCACCCATAATGAACAAGACAATTCCCTCTGCGTCCTGCTCCAGCCAGACCCGGACAAACTCGCCGCGCTCCCGTAGGGCCTCATCGGCAGGCCATTTTCCGATGGGTTGCTATAGTGCAGAGTTCGTGTCAGTCGGGTCTTAGAAGACAGAAAAAGGGGTAAACAGGAGGATGAGCAGGGCAAACCAACCTTGGTGTTGAACTCGTCAATATCCACAAACCCTGCACTCTCCATGGCCTTGCGCTGCAGCCCATCCTCAAGGACGGTAAAGCTACGGCCCGACTTGGCACCCCATTCCGTAAAGATGGGGCCCCATTGGTACAGGGCCGAATCCTTGGGGAGGGTGCCGTCGTCTGTCTCCCACACGACTGAGGGCTCAAAGCTCTGGAGCCAGCCGCCGGGCTTCAGGCTGTCGTAGGCGCGCTTCAAGAGAGCGTTCCAATCGTCGATACTCCCTACAAGACCGCGCATGTGGACAAAGTCGAAGTCGTTGTCGGGGAATGTCCAGGGTTGGCAGCAGTCTTCGATTTCGCTGGGGGGATTATTAACTTGGAATTTGACGGTTGGGGCTGGGCGGGGGCGAGAACTTACAAACGGACATTGGGGGGAACCCATGTGGGTTGGATGGGCGAAATGTCGGTGCCGATGATGTTGGCGTCCGGGAATTCGTCCGCAAAGTCACTACGTGGATATGAGTACTGAGTTTCAGGGGGGTTGCTCTAGACGCTAGGGTTCACGCACATGGCCCATATGCCTGTACCGGTTCCTATGTCGAGAACATTTTTGACCTTGTCCTTTTTGAGAGGAGCTAGGTATAGCTTGCCCCCGATGGCGAGCGTTTGCGCGTGGTGGCTGATGATGAGGTAATTAGCGCTGTCTGGGCTCCAAGCATCCGATCTACCTTAACCCTACTTTATATCCAACGCCTTGCTCTGTCGCTCGTCGTTGCTTCCCCTGCAGACTCTGCATCAGCCATCTGCCAAAGACATGGGATTTCCAGTACTCTTTACCAGTACAGCGCATTGCCTCGCTCGCTGTGATATGTCCGGCCATGCAGGGTACGGTACTGGACGATGGATGATGTGATAGAGGCCGTCGAGTCAGACTGATCCTCGCCGAGTGCCGAGTCTACGTCGTCATCTAGTTCGTGTGCAAGAGCAGGGGGTTGATTCGCCGTCGGGGGCAATCTGGGAGGAGAAGATCGTTGCTTGGATTCATCACCGGCCATATTTACCTTGCAGTGAATCAGATATGTACCTACCGGGATAATTGAGGTCCGGTATCGATTGTGCGGTCGTGTTTGTGTTGGCGACTGACCGGGTATTTCGGTGAAACCAAATGTCAAAGAGAGGGATTTCTGTGTTACACGAATCTGCGCTGCTTGCGGGGTCTCAAGATTTAAAGGGTAGATCCGAGCTGGTTTCTTGCGAGACCCGACCACCACATGCTTTACGCTGCAATGTGGCACGGCATGCATGTAGCTACTTTTGTCCCAATCTCGACGCAAAGAGCGCATGTGGACAGTTCTGCAGTCAATCCGCAGATATCGGCCAGCTTCCGATTGGTGGACCGAACAGAGGGGCGGCGATCGGTGGTGATGGAGACGGCGGTTTGGTTGGACAGCAGGCGATGACCCAAAAGAGCGTTCTTTTCTCGAGTGCGGGTGTGCGGGTGGGATGCCAGGAAATCTAACTCGCCGATTCGGGAGCAGGAACCCTTGTGCTAATTAGTCTTTCATGTCCAGATGAAATCCCTTGTTAGTTCTTTAAACTTGGCACTCATCAACCAATAACATCAAACAATCCCTTTGTTCCCACCAGCCTGAGGCGTCGCGCCAGTCAGCGTCTTGTCAACCTCCTGTCCCCAAGCAATCAGCTTCTCCAGCTCGGCCGTGTCGGAAAGCAAACCGCCCTTATCGCCCCTCGCCTTCCTGCTCTGCTGGTGAATCCAAACAGTACCGACGACACCCAACCCCTCGATTAGTACCTGCGCCAGCGCAATGTACCACGCCGCCGTCTGTCCCAAAAGCAAAGAAAGTCAGCATCACGGTAGTTCATTTTACCCGTACTCGAAAAACAACAAGGTGGGAAATGTCTCGGTGAAAAATAAAAAAGGGGTAATCATACCTGCCCATCGCATTGCGCCCCCGCCCTCGTCACCTCCCCCATCTCAGCCGCCTTCTCACTACACGTCCACCCCCACAAGTCATTATTCGTCCCGCTTGCATTCCCATAGTCAAAGCCGCTCCTGCACACGACGCTCGCAAGCAGATACGACAGGCCCTTGACGCACACCATCAGACCGTGCGACTTGTTGGCCACGCGCAACAGCTGGGCGGCGCGCGAGGGGAAGACGTGAGCGAGCAGCACGCCCAGGTCAAAGGTGGCGGCGAGGAGGGCGATGACCATGAGGAGGATGGTGGGCATCAGGTTGGGATGCGTGGGCCAGGCGCCGGGCGTGTCCTTGGTGGATTGGTAGGTTGCGTAGGCGCGGGCTTGAAGGGTGGCGATGGCGATGGAAAGGAAGGAGGTGAGGCTGCTTTGGGTGAGGGTGAGGGTTTGGAGGCGGCGCGCGGCGATGGGGTCGTCAACATCGTTGGTGCCTGAGTCTTTTTCTTGTTTCTTGGGATCCGCGTCTGATGAGGTGACAGGGGGCGGTGTAGGGAGGACTTCGTCTTGGTGCACGAGGGTTGTGCGCTTGTTGGCGTTGTTTCTGACGTCTTGGAGTTTGTCTTTGAAGATGAAAGCGGCTTTGGCGAACTGGATGCTTGTTCTGTCTGCCGCTGGGTGCGGGCTGGTTGGGTACGAACCGATGACGGTTGGAGAAGGCTCGGGCGACACTATGGGAGTGCCGACGTCGGCGAGAGCAAGCTGTTCATAGCCATTGTTGTGGGGAGAGCTGGTAAACTTTCGGTCCATTGGGACAAGTCGTGGTTGATGACCCAGATGGTGTGTATAAGGGACAAAGCTACGGGAATGCCCAGGGACACGAGGGAAACGGTGGTGAAGAGAAGGTAGAGACTAACGCAGTCCAGGGGCATCTTGGCACTGATATAGACCCTCAACCCCACGGCTTATCCCTCCGGCATGCACGGGAGCCAGGTTGACCTTTCGCTGCCTTCAGCCCATACCGGAGCCGGAAGCTCACTTTCAGCGTCGAGCCAACCCCATTGCCTAGCGTGCAGCAGCCTCTCCTGCACTCTCAGGGCCTAGACCGAGAAAGGCATCGCCGGTAAAACATGGTCATTGGTAAGTTCCGAGGGTCGGGTTTGCTCGCGCAGCGGAGCTTCCTATCCCCGAGGGTCGGGTTTGCTCGTGCAGCGGAGCTTCTCATCCCGACGAATCAAATGATCCATCAGAACGCCTCGCCGGCACTTCTGGCGAGCTGAACCACCACTTCGCCCTCTCCAACCCGCCCAACATATCGGTTACGCCAATCGCTCGCCCGAACAAGTCTTGATGTTCCTAGAGTCATCACGGGTAACATAAATACCGACCTAGACGAAGAGAGTGGAAGTGATCCAATAATACACAGATGGCTTCCATGCACTCGCCTCATCGATCTCAGGAACCCGACGAAAACGGGGAGAATACACGACCGAGAAGTGAACGAAGAAGAAAGACACCAAAAGCAATCGTCCCGACAGTAATGACGCCAAAAACAAAGACAACCATGTAGTCAATGTCGGCATCCACATGCGACCTGCTGGTCTGTGGATACGCGTCCACGACATTCGGGAACTTTGACTTCAATCCAAACACGGCCTTGATGTCGTCCCTGCTGAGTGTTATGTCGTTGGGATCCAAGTCGATTCCCATCCTTCCAGCAAGGCTCAATGCGATCCGATAGCCTACTTCATCTCCGTATACCTTCTCCGGGCCCAGTACTTGAAACGCTCTGCTGTTGATAACCTCCAAGAAGACCTGCACTGGCGCCTTCTCATAGCTCGGTACAATCATCTCGCCGTCCCGGCAGTCTTCTGCGACACCCAGCAGGGCGTAGATGTAGTCGTGCGCGTCAGCCGCCTGAAATCCCCCCTGTACGCAGGTGTTGATCCACCAACGCAGACCGGCCTTCATGTTCCCTCGCCGCCACCGTGACAGTCTGTAATGGTTGGCGGGGCCCTCCTCCCACTTCAAGCCCTTCCAGATCCATCCTTGGCCTTGCTGTGTGGCACCCAGCGAGTTCTCAAACGCATCACGCGGGACAGCTTTGGCTCCGCACCGGACGACGCAATCTCGCGCAAGGAAAAGCTCCTGGACGATCCACATCCGCTTCCAGTACGACCGATGGCAGAGCTTCACCATCGCCTCGGCTTCGGCGCACTCGCCAGCGTCGATTTCACGCTGTCGCTCGGGGCCCTGAACGAGCGCTTCGACCTTGCTGGTCTCGGCCATCAGATCCATGGCGACGTCGCTGTCATCTCGCGCCGGGCCGAGCCACGCGATGACGCGTTCTGCCTTGTGGAAGATGTCGCCCATCATCGCGACCTGTCGGCTCTTCTCTTCGAGATCCTCCTGGTTGATGCACAGAGCGTCAACCCAGATGAATAACTCTCCCGAGTCCTCGTCGGCGCTAAGTTGCTTGAGCGCGTCGTGAAGATTTTGGCGGATCCAGACCGAGACGCCATCGATGGTGATAAAGTCTCCGCCGTCATTCGGGCTGCCCCACTCGTACGATAGCGCATGATAGCTGCGAAGCGTGTGTCGATTCTTGGTGATGGCTGGTTGCGCGGGGAGATATGTGTGATGGAGCTCGCAAGTGATGGACGGATTTTCGCTGGTGGTTCTCTTCAAGGCCAGGACGCGGATTTCGAGCGGGTCCACCAGAGGCTGGTAATTGAGTCGGTTGGATGTCTCAGCCATATTCCTGTTATCCTGACGTGCGCCGTGGAGTTCTCGGAAAACCGGACGTGTGGGATCCAAAGGTGGTGAGGTGGTGATTGATGGCTGGGATGGAAATGCGAGAGGTTGCGATCGAAGCGAGCTCTTCTGCCCTTGCTCACCACCAATCGCTTCTTCCCGGTCGACTGCGCCGCCAACCCAGAGGTGGCTGTGACCCTAGCGCAACCCCACCCAGGCAGAATGGCTGAATGAGTCTGGTTCTCGTGTAAAACAACATTAGCTCTCGTTGGAATCGATGCGACAAGGCCGCCAAAGTGTCAATCGCAAAGGAGCGCAGACTGCGGGAAAGCCAGGGAAGAAAAACGCCCCAGTGAGCCTGGGCTGGGAGCGGGGTACAGCCCGCAAAAAGAAAATCCAACGTCTGCGCCGCGGCAAATATCCCCACCAGCTTCGGGAATCACCAATAAAATGGCAGATATCATATCTACCGACCGATGAAAACCCCTCTGTAATATTTCACGTCGTCAGTGGGTAGGTCTTCTGTGAGAACATTGCATCTTCAGCGACAAAGGCAAGCCGCCTCAAGAAGACGAAGAGCACACGGGCTTATTGATTCCTAGCACTGATTCAAGCTGGCCGGATTCCAGAGTTCCACAGGGATTCAGGGACTTTGGGGGCATGAACTTGGTACGTGTTGCGAATAATCACCATCACTGACAACCAACACAATGGACGCCTTCGATCAACGGCGGGGCGAGAAGAAGAGAATCGACGCAGCAGTTCAATTTGTTGGCATTTTCGGCCCAGGCCTCTGGTTCGTCGCCGCGATGTCGCCTGCTTGTTCCTGGAATTTCGACAACGGCCCTCAAGATGGCGAGCTCTGCAATGACGTTATAACAAGCTACTGCCGATGCAGATGATATCCGTCAAGGGGAATCCCACGGGAAACGGCAGTTCGCAAATGGACCCGATGAATCACCCGATTGGTGTGCCTGAATCCGAGAGCAAACAACGCCGGGAAAGGTGAAGGCCGCAGTGCCGTGCCGTCAAAGAGTTCACCGGGCAGATTGTCAAATCCCATTACCCGGCACAAGTCCACCTATTGAATCTACGGAGACGTGATGTCTTGACGTCACCAAACCTTTTTCAACAGCCCCAACTGTGCTTGTTCCTCTGCTCAGGACTCTTGCCTAAAGTGAGACACACCATGCCACGGCGATCCCATCTTCCTCAACATGGGTTCTGATATCGGCAGAGGACGCGCAGGCAGGACCACGATGGGGTAATCGGCACGGCGCAAGTATAAAGTGATGGTTGTCTCACAGATGTTTAATGATCGACCTCGGCCCCTCCGAGTCCATCGTCGACAGTCCCAGTCAGCAATAAAGGCATCGTATCAACCTCACCATCCGCACCACCGCAATGAAGCACTTCGTCTTCCTCGCAGGGCTAGCTGCCGCTGTTCCGTTTCCTCAGGCCTCACCCAACGCAACCTCGGCCGTGGCCCCTGGTAAGTCTTTTTTTTTTTTTTTTTCCCTTTTCCCTTTTACCCCCTTTCAAACTTTAAAACAAAAGACCCTCCTGCCATGACACTTTAAGCGGTAGTTGACAAATGACTTGCAGTGTCAAGCATCCTCTCGGGCGCCAGCTCGCTCCTGTCTAGCCTGCTTCCCACGCTTCTTCCAAGCGTCCCTGTCTCGGTCCCTGTGCCTGTCCCGACCTCGGCCTCCTCGGTCTCGGCGGCGCCGAACCCAGTCTCGAGTATCGCCTCAGTCGCAAGCTCGCTGCTCTCAAGCGTTGTTGCCGGACTCCCCAGCGTCCCGGTACCCAGTGTCCCCGTCCCGACTGGTGCGGCACCGAGCGTCTCGCCCTCGGCCGCTGTTCCTACAGCGGTCCCTGGAATTCCGAGCGCCGTCTCGAGCGTGGCTTCGGTAGTCAGCTCACTGCTGTCAAGCGTTGTTGCCGGCCTTCCCAGCGTGCCCGTGCCTACCCTTCCGGTCCCGAGTGTTCCGGCCCCGAGTGCTCCGGTCCCGAGTGTTCCGGTCCCGAGTGTGCCGGTTCCAAGTGTGCCGGCACCGACGGTCCCCGTTCCCACTCCTACTCGCGCAGGCTGAGTGCTTGGATGCGGGATGCTTGCTGATGCAGGGAAAGCGGGACGAGATAACCTGCGCTCTATGGATGGATAACATATGATTCTGGGTAAGATGAAGTATTCAGCTTAAGGAGCTGTTCGTCGGCTTATGACACGGAGAGAAGATACATGTATCCATCATGCGCTTTCTCTTGGATCAAACTTCTGTTCACTCATACACAAGGGTGGTCGTTTACTTCAAGTTCCATAGCAGCAATAAATCCAAGTTCCAAGTGTTGACCTGTCGTGTCAACCTGCCAAGTCCATAGATTGTTGGTGAAACCTGCGAAGTTTGTCTTGTTTCCATCGCAGTAGCGCCATCCCTTTGTCCGGCCTTTTCAGTTATCCCAAGCATTCCCATTATCCCACGCGGACCCGCTCTCCTCGTAGCCGTCGGAGTCCCTGCCGTTTAAGAGCCAATCAGTGGGAGGACCGTTGACGCCAACCGCGGGGTTGTCCGTGATTCGAACAGAGTCTGGAAGGGCGAGAGAGGTGACAAGCCCTGCCGAGAGCGCGGCGAGAAGGAGGCTGCGAATCTTCATGGTTGTTTTCAAGTGTGGGTTTGACAATGTCGTTGTTGTGTTGACTACGGTCGATGTCAGGTTTGATCGGAGAACCCGAAGCGGGGCGGGAGTGATGGTTTGATCGGAGAACCCGAAGCGGGGCGGGAGTGATGGTTTTAGAGCTCATCAACTGTGGCGATGCAGATCGGATCGGGGTAAATTCCCTCCGGGGAGGTGTAAGCCAGGACTGCTCAACGCAGATCGCTCACTCAACTTTCCCTTACACACGGCAACATTAGCCTGATGACTTTGGGCTTCACTAAATATTATCATCTCTTCCGGTACCCCCCCCCCCCCAGGTGATTGGCTCACTCAAGCTCTCGACGACCTAGGTAAGCTTCATCGTCGTTGGCCATGATCCAAGACTCAGCAATCGACGCCAACTCGTCCTCAACTTCCCCTTCGGTCCACCCATCAACCGGAACCCACCCCTGAGCCTCCAATTCTTGCATAATCTCGTCCCGAGAACCGTGTTCCCCGTCTTCAACTACCAAAACCGACTGAACTGAGTCGTCAACCACTTCAAACTCGTCAGAGACCTCTCCTTTGGTACCCTCTGCCGCCCCCTTCTTTTTCCTCCTCAGCGGCATCACCCTGATGGAATAATTTGGCTCATCGTGGACAATCTCACTCAACGAAACGTCCTCTTTTGACGCCGCAATCGCCCTCCTCAGATCCTGCATCTCCTTCTCCTCGCGACTAATCACCGAAACCCCCCTGTCCCCACCGTGACACACTCTCCCCCTCGACGCATCCGACGGCAACAGTAGATCTCCCGCCGCCGCCAGCTCCCTCCCGCTCTGAACAGGATCATCCCTCACCCTCACCACCGGAGGCACCTCCCTCTCAGGCGTAACCCCCCTCGACCTCACCGCCCCCTTTTCCTTTTGCCCCTCCTCCACGTTATCCCCCGACTGCGGAATCTTCGTCCAATAATCCTCAATCCTGCACCCGTCCCCCTCGACAGTCGGCCCCTTGGCACGCTCGCAGCTGGTCCACTGATAAAACCTGCTGCGCCTGCCCTTTTTCGACTCGCACCAGCTGACGCCGCTCCACACCCATGCGTCCTTCTTGAGGTCTATTTTGCGGTGGGGAGCGGGGGGGAGGGGCGGCGGCGCACGGCACCATTTTTGAGCTTTGCCGACGAGGTTGAGGCCGGCGACGGTCTCGGGGCGGTAGGTCCAGTAGCCGTTGACGAGGCGCATGCGCACGATGTAGCCAGGGATGTTTTGCTCTGGGGGTGCTGCGGGCTCTGGGCGCTTCCAGCGGGGGCTGCGGGGTTTCGTCCTGGTTGGCATGGTGCGTGGTTGTGGATGGAAATGCTTGTTGGTCTTGTGGTTGCCCGTTTTCGCGGGTATGAAGAGTTGTCGATTGGGTTTTGCCGTCGATTTTTGTTTCCTTTATCATGAAGAGATAGGGGTGTTTGGCAGCTAGGGAGGCTTTATGCTTGCGGGAGCGGATTGGCTGGGTCCCCGATACGGCGGAGTTGACTCATTCGCCGACGAAATCCGTGACCGCCCAGCACAGCCCCATTCAACGAGATGGCCGTGCCGCAGCGCAAACAGAATTCTTGGGCTGAGCCACCAGCCATACGGGTTTTGCCAATGGCATCTTGATACCCCTTTGAGAAGACATGTCGGTATGGACGTCAGTCCGCGCATCCAAATCAATGGTCCAGGAACCAAGGCAAGAGCAACCCAACGGATCGGGCAGTCTCATCAAGGATTGGATAAGGAGAGATTGAAGATGCAGCAAAGGGTGACCGCCCCAACGGATTGGTTGACCAAGTTCCATTCTACCCCTTGGCGGCAGCAATGCCGTTGCTCAATACCACCTTCCTCTCGTGTCCAAATCAATAATACTACACGCCTCAGCCGCACTCTGGGGTCGCAGCGCTAGCCATACCTTATTCACCCCCAACCCACTTTTACAACACAGTTCTATCTTCACAAAGCTGAGCCCAACTCTCGTTTACGTTCAAGCTCACTGAGTGCAGCATGGAGTTCCTGCGTCCTCGCACTACCCAAGTTGCACGCCAAATCACTGCACGAGGTGGATGGCCACAGGGGAATATGGGCAGCAATGTCTGCCCGGCAGACGTTCCCGTCCCATGTGATCCGCGAATCCCTTGGCTCCATCGAAACTGCTGTCTTGCCGGCCAGTTCTGTAGACAGACGTGGTTTAGGATGTATTGTTGTCCCACTGGTATGGTCCCTGTTCCTACCTTTTTTCTTGTTTACTTTTTTTTTTTTTTTTTTCCTTTTTCAGGGGTCCTTAGTTGCTGACCGGAAACCCCCGCAGAGGATGACTGCGGCAGCACAGTCATCAATAACCCAAGATGCATCAACGAGACATGGACCATGTACAGACTTACCAAAATTGTCGAGGGCTACTTTTGCTGCCCAAAAGAGTACGTCGGCGTCATTCCTGTCGAGGGCGACGCTGGGCTATGCGAGCCGAGCGCCGAAGGCTTGCCCAAGTCGCGGCTGGCAAGTATGGTGCTTCCTCAGACAATTCTGGGTACAAATCCGACTGCAACAGCCACAGTGACGGATCCGAGTCAGTCTGAAGCAACAAAAAGCGCCGCGGGTGGAACAACTCAGGGCGCCAACAGCAGTGGTGGAAACGGTGGTGGCCTTGGTCTTGGTGAATCCAGTTCCCAGAACTCGTCGCCGTCGGCTGGAGTGATTGCTGGCATTGTCATCGGAGCTGCAATCATACTTGTTGCTGGATTCGCCCTGGTACTTTGGCTTCATCGCCGAAGCTTGCGAGGAAGTGAGCCGCCCCCTGAGCCGGCCAAATCACCGGAACAGGAAGTGGCCCAGCTTCAACAACCGCCGGCGATATCCGAGTTCCCCAGTCCAACGACGCCGGGGGCTCCCAACGGCCCTCCCCCTGTCTATTTGCCGCAGCGGATGAGCACCGAAAGACCCGAGGTGGACGGCGTGGGGAGAATGGAGATGCCGGCCGATTAAGGGGCACACACACACCATACCCGAAAAGCGGGGAATTGGTGGCTGATACATGTACGTGTAATGTACAAACTTGACCGGCTGGGAGTTTACGGGTAAATAACCGCCTAGAACCCCTTGCTGGTTGTTGGCGCTGATGCATTCAATATCCCAGTTATACCTTTGGTGGGTATGTACCTTGGTGTAATTAGCCTTTTCTACGCCTATCTGCAAGAGAGACATGCGGAGAACTACGGTTAGGGGAAATATCAGTGATATATCATGTAACTACGATGATGGCAGGAACACTTTGTCCTCCGGCGGCCATGAACACGATATAGGAGTTTGACTTCACCACGGTACTAAGTCTCCAAAAGGGCATCACCGCCTGAAAAGTAGATACATAACAGCAAAATCACTACCTATCGCGATGCGCCTACTCCCTTTCAGGGTACTCGTCGCATCATGCTACCTATTATCAGCGGAGCTCGGCGCCGCGCTCAAGATCGCAGCCAACCTGAACTGGATCGAGCACACGCCGCTCCTCTACACCATCAACAACTCATACAGCGCAGGCCCCGACCGCCCCATCATGATGGATGGCGGCGTCATCACGCTCTCGGACACGTCTGACATCATCATTGGCGCCAACTCGGAGACGCAGGGGCTCAAGCAGTACTTCTTGCACAAGAACTACCGGCTGATCTACGTGCTGGTCGAGGTCACTTACCGCCTCGTCGCCAACAAGATAGAAGGCGTACAGACCCTCGCCGACCTCAAGGGCAAAAAGATTGGGACCTTCAATGGCACCAGCGCCGAAGTTTTTGTGCGCGCCCTGATGGACAACGCGGGCCTCAACCCTGACGTCGGCGACTACACCCTTGTCAACACCCTCGTCAACGGGAGCATGTGCATGCGCGCACCGTGCGGACCGGGCACTCTTCCGGCCATGCTCAAGCAGCGCGAGATCGACGCGTTTGGATGCTGGGAAACAGCGCCGGAGCTGGCGATTCAGGACCTGGGTGAGGACAACGTCCGCGTGTTCCAGAACGCAACCCTGTTCCGCGAGATCTTCAGCCTGTACGCAACAGCCGAGGCGCTGAGCGATACCAAGCAGCGGGCCCAAATTGTACGGTACATCAAAAGCGTCAACAAGACGCTGGAGCTGTTCAAGACCCCTGAAAAGGTCCTACCGTTTGTGAGCAGGACCATCAACGTCCCCGAGACAGTGATTGGAAATGTGTGGGAAAACCACGTCTGGGGCCCCGGGAGCCTGGGGAAGGAGCTGATCGATTTCCTGGAGATGGAGGAAACGTACCTGGGCAGGATGGATAACAGGACCGCCATGTCGCGGGCAGACTTGGAGAACTTTGTCGATGCCAGCGTGTACGAGGACGCACTTGAGCTCTGAGCGGGGCTCTTCTATAAGATAAACATTACTAGTATGTGGTTGCTTCTTGATGTGTGAGGAAATCTGACAGATGGTGGTATGTAATCTTCCCCGGGTGTTGGTAGAAGACCGCCTAGTGAACAAATGGAGCTATTATATGGTGAAAACAGAGGTGGTGGTACAGACGGGTGACGTTTACCCGACGAATAGCGCAGTGAGCAAGCCGAGACACAAAATGGCCGAAACCGTCAGCTCCGCCCCTTTTCTCCCCGCAGAGGTCGGCGTCGGCGTCGCCGATGTTCTCGCTCTTGTAGGACTACTCCTCGCGCTTGTCGTGCTCGTCGTGAGCAAGCTCGTGTTCCCATCAGCGTCGATATACCCCACCGTGTCCCCCCACGCATCCGTAACAGCAATCGGCAACGTCGTGATCTCTGCGGCCGGCACCTGCACTTCCACCAAAGTCACCTCCGGGTGTGTCGTCTGCACCCATAGGCACTGTGGGGTCTCGGTCCTGATCCAGTCCACATTGTCGCTAATTTCATTGTCCCACTTCCCGCTCTCGTACGTCGCCAGATACGGGGCCGCATTCTTGGTGTTGGTCGCGGCCAGGCTCACCAGCGGCGTGGGTGTCAACACGGCATCACATCTCGTCGGATTCGGAAAGGGGCCGATGCCGCCCATTTGGCGGACGCCGGCCTCCCGACAGCAAACGAGATTGTCGAGTTCGAGCGGGTAGAGGAAGTGACCGTTGTTGCGGAGGTGGGCTTTGTACATGTCCTGGGAGGTGTCGATGATCTTGCCGTCGCAGCAAATGGTCAAAAAGTCCTGCGGCTGGGTTGGGTTTTCGGCATCTGTCGCGTTGGCGCATTCTTTGTATTTGTAGGGCGGGTGGTCCGGGCCCCATCCGAAAATGTCCATGATGCACCATGCTGGGCCGCTGGAGATGATACCTGTGGGTATCGAGGTGGTGATGGACGCCATTGAGGCGCTGGCGCTGGCGACGGCGCGGAGGAGGTGAAGCGCCGAGTGGTAGTGAGAGGTCAGAGAGAGATGAGGTTGAGAGTGGAGTGTTTCAAAATCGATGGGTGAGGACAAGGGTTATCGCGTAGTGGGTCTCTGGTCTGTCCTGGACTTGGCAGAGGTGAGCGAAGAACTCCGAGGTGGTCCACCTTTCGAAGGAGCCGTCATCTCGCAAAAGCCGGGTGTCGGGATAGTTGCATTGAGCACCCGAGATAACTATTGACATCTTTCCAGGCTCAAGTCAAACACGTCTCCCTAGGTGTTTTGCTGTTTCCTTTGTGGGCTGAAGAAACGATTTGTTCGACCTGCAGATGTGCCTCAGGCAACAACCCCCAAGACAGTGAGGCAAGAACCACTTACCAGGCTGGGCAGTGGAGCTGCAAAAACAGGCAGCACGTCGCAAGTTCGCCCAATTCTTCAATTGGGTCACCCCCGTGAGGTTTATCCGCCGATATCAGCCACCGCTTGCCGAGGGCGCAAAAGGACGAAAAAGCCACCCCTCGCCTACTGTATTAGTGAACTACCGTACAGCCACGTTCCCAGGTCTTGACACGCCCCCACAACACCGGGCCGTCGCGTCTGTGTCAGGCGCTTGCCACCGACCAATGCGCGTCACGATCACTGAGCAGCCAACCAGATGTGGAGGCTCGTATAATCCATTTTTGTGTCATTGGCCTGAGTGACCTTACATATTTCTCTCGGCGCTTTTGCTTGGTCAGACATGTTCTGCATTTTTGCAGCTGCCGAGCATGATGCTCATGCGCTGCGCCCCACGGCGCGCTTCCGCTTATCCCAGCTGTGCAAGTGCTTACTCTTCACATCGATGCAGAGATATGCGATTGTTACGATGCACTCTAGGGAGGGCATTCGTACAAAGCATCAACAGAGGTGTTTTTTGTATATAACTCTCCTTCTGCCCCCGATGTTGGACTTGTTTTTGTTTCTATCATCATTAAATCATCAAGCTCACAGTTCAAGTCTCCATTTCCATTTTTCCTTTCTTCTTTTTTTTCCCTTTGTCCTCTTCCTTTCCTTGCTACACTCCTTGTGTCTTCATCACTTGCATCTTCCTCTTGCCATTCCACAGTCGTCTCAACGCTGGCCAACAAATCACCCAAAATGCATTCCGTCACTGTGTTCCTCACCTCCGTCCTCGCCCTCGGCGTCAGCGCTATCCCCACCCCCGACTCTGTTACTACCCCCGAGTCCGCCATTGTCACCTTTGACATGCCCGCGGCGCCTCACCACGTTGAAAAGCGCCAGACTACCGGCACCATCCGTCTTTGCGTCGACTTTGACGCGGGCGGTCGCTGCGCCAATGTCGTCATCCCTTCAGATGCCATCACTACCAACCCTCTCGAACAAGGCCTCTCGGCGTTTGAGGTCGACGGCGGCGCCCTGTGCGAGCGCCTCGGGGGATGCCCTTCATCCGCGCAGCTCCTCACCGACGGTCTCAGGTGCAACCTAGGCGACTCGTTCAACTTCTTCACGGGTTGTGGCTTCTTCGTCAACACTGGTAATCAGATTCAGATTACGTCGGAGTCCGGGTGAGTTGTGCCGTGATCCGCCTGGCTATGCTCGAATGCACTGTGCTAACATTCCGTGAACAGAGTCCGCAACTTCGACGGATCGCTGAACGACAACCTGCGGTGCATTCAGTGTGTGACTACCCAGGACGAGTAGATCAGTTGGCGGAAAAGGACAGGTGGCGTACTCGAGGAGGAACAAGCGTCCTGAAACAACGCAGCATGTGACTGGCGCTGAGATAGCCCTTGAGAGATGCCTTGTACTTGAATGACTACATTCCTTCCCAAGCCTCTCTCGCCTGCTGAGTCTCAGTGAAACAAACCGAGCCGGATGGGTTACACGATCGCGATCGCGCGTAGGGCTGGCACTGAGGGATTCTGCGCCTGTTGACTGGCGTCTCTGTTTTCGGCTTGCCACCAGATGCCGAGTCTTTCGTATTCCTCGGGTGAACTTCCCGGATTGACGTTCCAGCTGCCTGCCTTAGGTGCGAGGATAAGTCCGTATTCTCCTCTCCAAGGTTATATAAAACTGTGACGACCTGCGGAATACCCTTGTCGGTCGGGTCGGATCGATGTGGGCCCGCATGCGCCACCGTGCAAAGACAGTAGGGCACTGTGCTCGCA